>CM053586.1:14407915-14430230 GCA_028646515.1 Pseudochirops corinnae | reverse complement strand
TTCCATCTGACAAATTTGGCTTTTTAAGGCATTCTTCTCCTCATTGGCTTTTTGGGCCTCTTTTGCCATTTGAGTTAATCTATTTTTTAAGGTGTTATTTTCTTCAGTCAGGTTGTTGACTCTCTTTTCATGATTTTCTTGCATCATTCTCATTTCTCTCTGCAATTTTTTATCCACTTCTCTTATTTGGTTTTCAAAATCCTTCTTAAACTCCTCTATGGCTTGTAACCAGTCTACATTTTTCTTGGAAGCTTTTGGTATGGGAGTTCTGACTGCGTTGTCTTCCTCCTGTTCCATGCTTTGATTCTTTTTGTCCCCAAAAAAGGAATCTAAAGTTGGATGGATGAACTTTCTTTGCTTCCTTTGCCTGCTCATGTTGCCAGTCAGTTACTTGACTTTTGGGCTCAGTAGAACTCTGCTTTCAGAGGGGAGAGTTCTGTCTCTAATCGCTGGGGTTTTCATGGCTGCTGGAGCTATTAGGAGGCCACTGCCATCTCTTTGGCTCCCTCCAGCTTTGGCTTACTGAAAACATACCTCAGGACCACCACCCAAGACTGTGATTCCAATGGAGGCAGCTCAAGGCAAGAGTACTTACCCTCTGGATGATTGCATGGCCCCCCTGCAATCTGCATGCTGGGAGCTTCTGAAGCAGTCATGTGGAGGTGGCTGCAGGGCCACCACTTCAGACTGCTTCTAGCTCTGGAGGCATTTGGCCAGACCCTCTCCTCCAAATTTAGCTGAGTTCCACTGACCTTTTCCCTTTGTCCTTGGCTCTTATGGGTTGGCAATTCTGGAAACTGCCACAGCTGCCGGTGATCTGCTCTCCTGAAAGTTCCAGCTGGGGCTTCTCCTGGATGGCCTGGGGCTTAAACAGGATGGGGCTGGGCTCTGCTCCCAGTGTGTTGTGATGAGCCCTTTCCATCCATCTGCCAGGCTGCCTTCAGCGGGAGCCTGGTTTCTCTGTCATTTTATGAGTTCTGGAGCTCATATTGTTTAGAGTCATATTTTATAGGTATTTGAGGTGGTTGTGGTGGGAGCCACAGAGTTCTCCTGTTTCTACCTCAATTTTTTTTTATAAAATGATTCAAATGTTTTTTACAGTAATTCTTCTTCCATAAAAAAAGACAAACTAGGATAACTATTAAAAAGTGAGTTCATGCTTATTTAGAAAAGTGTACATCAACTTGAAGGTTGCCTGGGAAGTAAGCAGAAGGCCAGGGTATAAGTACTGATTGAGAACATAGCAATTCCTGTGTTTCTTGTTTTCTGTACACATTTATAGAGGGGGCATTTCCTTTCTATCAAATATCTCTGCTGTGGGTCTGATATCCAAGACATAGAGACATCTAATGGAAATATATGGGCCTGAAAGCCGTCCTCTAAAAGAAAAATATTCAAAGCACAATTCTGAAAAGAAAAATGTCAAACTAACAAAAGCTACATGAAGCATTGCTCCCAATCACTAAGAATGAGAAAAATATAAATAAAAAGAATTCTGAGGGTTAATTGGCAGAGATGACAAAAAATGGGAAGAACCAATGCTGGAGGATTTGTGGAAAGATGGGCACACTGGGGCACTCTTGGTAGAGCTAGAAATTGATTTTTCTGATAGAGAAGAGAAATTCAGTCACTTTCTAGCAGATCATTCTGTTTCTTCCTTCTACTTTATGTAGGACATCATTTTTCAACTTGACTGTGTTTTTCATTTCAAATAAGCATATTTAATTAAATTCAATTACCTTGCCTTAATTGAGTACTTTAAAGTTAATTTCTTACCATGGTAATTCTTAGGATGGGAATATTATTTTTCCCCATTGATCTTAAATTTTTTTTTTTGAAGTCCTAGTGACTTATAAAGACTCGCTGCAGAGGGGTGGATGGTTGTTTATATAATAATAGCTCATGTTTATAGCCATGAACCTTCTCTGCTTGGAGCCTGTCCAGGCCAACTGACTTTAACCCTCAAGAGTTTTACCTTCCTCTCCTTATTAAGATCTCTGAATCATCAATTCATAGGTTTAAAGCTAAAAGGGACCCTGGCCATTTAATTTTACAAATGTGGAAACTAAGGTTATTAGCAGTGGTCAGTTTGCTGCCAGGTTAGTGGCAGACCTGGGTTCTCTAACTCCAAATCTTGTCCTGATTCTTATCTCAAAATACTGAACCTTTAGACCTACCCGGTTCCTTGAGTTCATCTACCTATTATGCTTTGATTCTAGGTAGCTGGTTGGCCTCCTCTGATATTTCCACCATCTCTGGGTATCCTTTCCTAGCATCCACTGGCTCTTTGTACCTTCTCTCCTCTGTCTTCACTCGACATAATGTAAAATGCAATTCAATAGACTTTTACTAAATTTCTTCAATATACAAGGCACTGTTTTTTATTGAATGTGTTGTTTAATTAAATTAAGCATTTAATTCAAACAAAAGCAAGAAAATACAATTTCAGAAATAATATAGTATGGTAAGGTGGTTGGAAATAGAATATAGTCTAGTATTGTCTGGTTGAAATTGTTTGATTCTGGGAATCACAAAATTTTGTTTTGGGTCTCAAGTCCAAGACTTAGTTTGATCTTGGACAAATTAATTGACCTGAATGCTATAGTTTGGCAATGATACGTGTCCTGCAAATTTGGTAAAAAAAGTAATAAATACTTGGCAGTGATGCTAGGCTTTGATCTATAATTTTCTTTCATCATAAACTTACATAATTCAGCACCAATCAGAGCTTACATATAACAAACATCCTTGGGCAAAACCATAAAACCATTGGAAGACCCATAAACCTGCCCCTGGCTCACAACTAGACAGTACTGCACTTGTATATTCCAGCAGGTCATGTTTAAGACTATTGTTGATTGGTAAAAACTTGTTACACTGCCACCTTAGAGACGACACATAGCTTCTGGCTGGGAAGAGGAGGAACTTTGTCATAAGCACATAAGCACAAGACATGTCTACCAAGACATTTAGGAATCAGAGAGTGGGCAGTGTACCATTCATTCTAATAAGCATACATAATGATAAATTAGTTTTCCACAAACACCATGTATTTCAGGGAGGCAGATGTGATTATCACTTAGCTACTGAATGGATATGGGGGAAATGAAGGTGAGAGAAGAAGCCTAGATATCTTCAAGATTATGAACCTGAGTGACTGGAAGAGTGGTGGTGCCCTCAACATAAATTAGGTAGTTTGATTTGGGGGTGGTGGTGGTGGTGAGCAGATAATGAATTACATTTTGAATAGATTAAGGTTGAGATGTCAATGGGATACAAGACGGAAGTGTCTACCAGGCAGTTAACAATATTGGCTTTACGAGTTCACCCACATAGACACATACATGATTCAACTGGACTTGGAGTCCCGACAACCTGGATTCCAATCCTTGTTTGGATATTTGCTTGTTCTGATCAGGGACACATCACTTAATCCCTATGTGACTCAGGTAGTTCCTTAGGACTTATCTATCAAACCATGTTATGGGCTATAATCTGCCTTGTTGGAGGAAGATCATAGATTCTACCAGCATTACTGCATATTTCTATATGTGAGTCATTTCAACAAATAAATGTTCATGATTATTATTTCTATAGAAGTGATTATTAAAGCCATTTGAACAGGTGAGATATTTTAAAAATGAATTATACTTTTTAATCAATAAAAAATTATTTTCCCTTCCCACTACTTCCCCTCTGGGGAAAAAAAAGAAATAGAAAACTTGTGCTGAATATTCAGAGTCAATAAATTTCTGCATTGGCTCTGTCCCCCCAAAATGTGTCTCATCGTTCACCCTGAGTCCACCCTGTTTCTGTCAAGAGATGGGTGAGATCAACAAAGGAAAGAGTGTTGCAAGAGAAGGGGAGAAGCTCCAAGAAAGTTATGGGAAACACCTGTTCTTGGGGAGTGCAAGACAAATGGATGAATTAATGAAAAAAAAAAATCAACAAAAAACCCAAGTGTTCACTATGTTCCAGACACTGTGATAAGTTCTGGGGACACACATATAAGCAGTCAAGACTATCTTTGCCTTCAAGGTGTTTGCATTCTAATGGAAGAGACAACAGAGGTAGGGGGCCAAAAATGTGGGTGAGAGTACACCCAAGACATCATGGTTTAAAGCAAGTGGCACCTAGGAAATACCAGTCTTACCATGAGTTTTTGAAACTGTAAAATGGACAACAGCAGACTCAAAAAGTGTCACGACCAAAACCTATAAAATATTTATGAAATGTGGGACTCAGCACCGTAAGACTGTTATGAGATGATTAACACTTCATTGAAAAGAGAGGGACAGGATTGAGAGGCTTTCTCAAAGCACACCACAGACAGGCAAAAATTCTAGCAATGCTTCTTGGAAAAGTAGATATGACTTTATTAGGCAACAGTAAAATCTGAAGACAGGCACATGCCATTGGGTTTTTCTAATGCGACTGAAAGTGCTTTGCCTTCAGATGGAACCCACGAAATGGCCATAATCCAAGTAGAATTAAAAGGCCCTCCTTGGGCAACGTACACATGTGCTCAACCAATAATATGCCAATAAAGAAGCATGAATAAATAGTTGAGTCATGTGGATTTGTTTATAAAAATGCTTAGGGTTTATGATGGGAATTCATGACCAGGTCATCACCAGAAATTAAAATGAGTTATCATTAAAGATCCCAGACCTAAGGATCACTGTAAATTATGCAAGGAAATGATAGGAACTGTGTAATGCATCACTGCAGGCTGTAAAAATTTATCACCTACTGAATACCTAGCAGGACATGATCTATGGGCTAGAATTAACAGTTAGAAGCTTGCCATCTTTCACAAACTGAGAGACAACAGATCCCTGTACAACAATAGTACCCAAAATATCCTTGAGGACTCAACCAGTAAACTATGACGTTATCACAGACCAAATTGTTGCCCACAATTGCTGGGATAGAATATCGATCCATTAAAAACAGAAGAGAGTGCTACAAAAATAATCTTAAGAACAACTTTTAAAAATATATTTCATCATACCATATATTTACCATCTTTAAGCTGCATGGAACAAAAACCTTTGAAATTATAGAGACCCAGCAAAAGATATTAAAATAATGTGGAAAAAAGATGATTTAAATGCTGCCTCCCATCATCCTGCCTGCTGCTGGAGCTGTCTCACAGATGGTTTCACTGAGCCTACAGTAAGAGAGTTTATATCTCGATGCTTAATTACAAAAACATCGTTTTTTTTCCACTTGGGCAATAGTTCTTAGAATATTAACAATAAAAGGAGGGTACCATGACAGGGGCCTATCCCAGGACAATTTCTAACAGAATTCCATCAAATTATGAGAACAAAATAATGTTGAACATTTTTATAACACTGTAGTATTTGCCTAGTACTTTCTGTATTTCATCTCATTTCTTTACCATAAGGCAGTGAGATAAGTACTATGATTGTCACTCTTTGGTAGGTTAGGAAACCGGCTGAGAGAGTTTAAGTTCTTACGTGGCTACTAAGTGTCTTAGGGAGGATCTGAACTCTGGTCTACTTGACTGAATCAGGTTTTCTATCTACTATGTCACCTTATTGGGACAGTCACAGAAATGCTTTCACTGGAGGTAGTAGCAAGCTATAAGATGATAGTTTTAAAAGTCTACATTTTCAAGAGATAGCATTTCAGAATTACACATGTGATTGGAAAGAAGGAAGGAAGGAAGGAAGGGAAAATGGCAGAATGTGTAGATCAACTCAAGGAAGGACTGAAGAATCAGGAATTTCATAAAGCATTCAACGTGTGGCACACTCTTTCTCCAGAGTTCCCCAACCTTTCCCCTCACTCTTAGTAGCTTTGTAGATTTAGCACTTAAGTCTAGTCTACCGTCCTCACTTACAGATAAGGAAACTGAGGTTCATAGAAGCTAATTGACTTGAAACTGAGGTTCATAGAAGCTAATTGACTTGCCCGAGATTCCCCAGGTGGGAAGCAGAAGAGCTAGAATTCTAGTCTCTATCCTTTTATGTATCAACTGTGGTATCATAGAACCCCAGAAGTGGAAGGTGACCTCAGACACCAAGCATAATCTTACTAAAAAGATCAAACACCAATGAAGCATCTTGGGAAACGTCATCTAGTCCCTCCCCACCCCCATCCCGGGACTCCTCTCATGCTAGGGAACACACTCTCTTGGGAGTGATATATATCATTACCATTTCATTAGCTTTGTTTGTTGGGATACCCTGTTAGATTGAGCTGAAATTTGCTTTCCCATAACTGACATTAGTTCTAATATTGTCCTTTGGAGCAACATAAATGTGGTCCAGTCCTTCTTCCGCTTAACATATTTGAAGGTAGGTGTTACATCCCTCCTGTGCCATCTTCTGACTAAAGATTGCTAATTCCTTCAATCTCTCTCAACAGAACATAGGTTTAAGTCCCGTTCCCATCCTGTTCACCCTTCTCTGGACCCACTCCAGTTTGTCAATACCCTTTTAAAATATGATGACTATAATTGAACAGAACACTCCCAGATGTGATCTGACAAGGACAGAATGTAGTGAGATTATTACCTCTCTTATTTTCAACACTGTATTTCTATTAACACAGCCTAAGATTACATCAATCTTTTTGGCTGCCATACCACATTGCTGATTCATTGAGGAGTTAATTAACCAAAATCCCCAAATCATGAATGCAATATTTACAGAAAAAGAAAAGTTGGCATTTAAAACATACATGCAAATCTCTAGCCACCCCTTCCCCTAAACTGAGTCATTTTTATCTTAATTGAATAGATGTATCCCCCTCCTCGAACCAATTAATATTGGTTATCTATGTCTAATGACTATCCATTTGTGAAAACAAAATTTAAAGAAATTAACAAAATAGACAATTATTCTAACCAGAGGTGGGGCCCCTGTGACCTCAAGATTACATGTAGTCCTCAAGGTCCTCAAGTATGGGCATTTTACTGAATCCAAACTTCACAGAACACATCCCCTTAATAAAAGGATTTGTTTTATAAAACTCGGACTTATTCAAAAGGCCACACTCAAGAACCTAGAAGGCCACGTGTGACCTCAGGGCTGAAGGTTGCCACCCCTGTAAAACCACTCAATATATTTGTTCTGTGTTACCTTCTGATTTTATGTGTCTTTATGAATGTCTAATAGACTTTCCCAGCCCTTCACATTTCTTTCCTTCCCTTTCCCCTTTTCCTCTCCTCTCCTTTGTTTTCCTTTATTCATCTTTCTCTTATTTTGTACTGATATTTCTTTGTCATTACTTTCATTTTGAGAATTCAACCCTTCCTGTTCTCCTCCACCATCCTTTGTGACAATGAATAAAAAAGAGAAAAAACCCACTTCAACGGAACCAACTGACAGAACAATTGAGTCTGACTGTATAATCCAGATGCCACAGCCATAGTTCCCTACCACTGCAGAGAAGGGAGGGAGGTTCATTTTTTTCAGCTTTTTCTAGGGCAAAACATGGTGAATATAGTTACAAAGCCTTCGGTTTTAGCTTTGAAAAAAGTCTTTCCATTTTGTCAGGGTCACGGGTATTAGTTTCCTGATTTTAGCTCCCTTCTCTGTGCATGTCTATGTGTCATGCCATGCCTCTAAGAACTCTTCATCATCACCATTTCTTGCAGCCCAGTGATGTTTTTACACTACACTTGCTTGAGTGTTGATGAGTGTTTATTTTGTTTCCTTTTGTTTGCTACCACAAAAAATGAGTGTTATGAGCATTTTTGTACATGTGGGCTTTCTTCCTGTCTTGTACATCCTTGAGGAACGTGCTTAGCTTTGACGTTTCTCGATGGAAGGGTTCGGGCATTTTAGTCACTTTTTTTTTTTTTTTTTTTTACATAATTCCCAATTGCTTTCCAGAATGGTTGGAAGGACCCATAACTCTGTCAAGTGTATTAGCATGCCTGTTTTCCCACATCCCCTTCAATATCAACTGTTCCTGTATTTTGTCATCTTTGTCAATTTTCTTGGCAGAAGGTAAAATCTTGAGTAGTTTTGACTTGCATTTCTTGTATTATTTTTGACTTGAAGAATTTATGCGTGTTCTAATGGTGCTTGATAGTTTGCATTTCTTTTGAGAATTGTTGCTATCCTTTCCCACTTAATCCGTTGGTGAATGGTTTGTAATAATTCCCCGGGCATCTTGGATACCATATCCTTACCAGAGATTTTTGATGCAGATTTTTTTCCCTCCATTCAGCTACTTTTCTTGCTCTTACTGCACTGATTTTGTTTCTGCAAAACCTTTTCCATTTCATATAATCCAAATTACCTTTTTAAAAATATTTTCTGGGCCTTTCTTTTTTTATTTGGTTAAGAGCTCTCTATCTAGCCCTCACTGTGAAAGGTATCTGATCTGGTTCTTATAAAAGAAAGAAAGAATGACTAAAAGGTAAAACCACAAAAATATAGAAGAGAATGAGACCATAGCATATGGCCCCAGTCCATGTGTTATGCCTGGTCAGTTATATCATTTTGGATTTGGATTGCCATTAGTTAACTTTGATACCTTATAGCATGATAATAGTTACAAGGGCCTAATGATCCATATCAGCTGTTTTGCCCCCATTTTATTGATAAGGGCTGAGTTTCCTCCAGAGAGATAGTATGATAGATTGGGAGGAACACTGGGTTTAGAGTGAGGAGGCTGATACTGCCTCTATCCTTCCCCAGCTGAGTGACCATTGGCGATGCATTAAACCTGTCTGGCCTTTAGTTTTCTTTTATGCAAATGAAGTGGTTGCACTAAGTGACCTATTATTTAATCCCTCTCATCTCTAATTCTCTATATTTCTACAAAGCCTATGGCTCTAGGAGCCTTGTGTTCAGACCCAGACATTCCCACAATCTTAAATGGTTTTCACTTCAAGTATGTGTTGCTGTGAGCAGTTACAGGGTCTCCTTAAAACCAAAGCAAATGCTTCCATCTTCAAGTCTTCAGCTGGGCCCCAGCCATCTGGTTTCCATGAAACAGCTCTTGCTCCAGATGATGTGCTGAAAGAAGTTAATTTTGCCAGCAGAACATCTGTGGCCCATAACTGTATTGCACCAATCACTTTCCCAAGAAAGCAGATTTCCCCAATGCTAGAGGTACGATTTTTCTAGAAAAGTTTCTTAGTTCACAAGAAGAGTTTCCTCAGCCTCCATGAAATGCCTCTGTCTTTCAGTGCTTTCTATGTCTGAAGGACGCGTTCTCTTCTTCCAGTGGAAATTTTCTTTTCCAAGCACCCGCTTTGACCGATGTCTTGTATCCCAACGTCTGCAGTTTGTCAATGGATCGCAGGGGAAGGCAAAGGGGAGTGGCAGGATTATGAGGTCCCTTCTAGCTCTGATCTATGAGCTTACGAGTTGTTCTGAGAATTCTGAAAAGCAACTCCAGGTAATGGAACCTCATGAAATCCTAATGGGAATGTTTTGCTCCAGACCTCACTATTAATCATTGTCTTACAGAGAACATTCTTGAGCATAAATCAAATTGAAAAGAGGTGCCCAAGGATCATAGAGATTGATAAAGTACCTTGGGAAGGAAGACGTTTACCAATTAGCAGTGGCATTTATATCACAGATGAAATTATAATCGTTAAACATTTGGAATTCAGGGTTTGATCTGGGAACAAAACTACAATTGCAGGGTTTATTAATTCAGTCTGTACTGTATGATTTGAACCTTGTTGATAGGTTGCCTTGTAATTCTTCTCAAGTTATTCATAATTTGTTCCATGTGGCTAAGCCTTGTCTCCTTCCACCGTACCCCAAGCTTCTCCAGGCCACGCACCTTCTCTCCCACTTAATGACAACAGTAACAGTAGCTCTCATTTTGATAGCAAATTTGAAAATCTGTGAATTGCTTTACATATGTTATCATTGGATCTTCCTGTTTGCCCTGCAAGGTAGGTGCCATGACTATTCCCATTTTACTGGTGAGCAAACAGAAGTGGTTCAATTGCCCAGGGTCAAATAACTAGGCAGTTTCCTAGGCAGCATTTGAACTCAGATCTTCCTGAGAACAGCATTCTATCCAGCATGCTAACCTGTCTATTCTAAGTGTGTGACCTTGCACCTTTTTTTGGCAACCTTTTTTCACCTCTGCTTCTCTCTTTATAAGATGAGGTTTAACCAAATAATCTCCAAGATCAATAATAACTCCCAACATTCTGTGATTCGATGAATTCATCCATCAATAGTACAGAACTAGGTATATAGTAGGTATATTATATATGTATATGTTTATATACATACATATATGGACCTACATGTGCATGCATATATATACATACATATAATATATACATACATGCACACATGCATGTATGTATAGCGCTATCTATCTCTCTATATCTCTATCTCTCTATCTATCTGACTATCTATCTATCTCTCTATGAGGTAGGTAGGTGGCTCAGTGCAGAGAGCTCTAGCCTTGGAGTCAGGAAGGACTGGGTTCAGATATGATCTCAGACACTTGCTAGTTATGTGACTCTGGGCAAGTCATTCAGCCTCTGCCTGCCTCAGTTTTCTCATCTGTTAAAAAGTAGTATTCTTGTGAAGATCAAACGAGAAGATATTTGTGAAGTGCTTTGCAAGCCTTAGAGACCTTTATAAATGCTGGCTATTGATTGATGCTTATGTAGGTTGGGATAGAGACCAGGCTTGTGATATCATAGATTCAGGGAACTCCCAAGCGAAGAAACTCCCTCTACCAACCTGGGCCATGTGCTGTCTCTGCAGTGTATAGAGAGTTGCACTGAGCGGTCACATAATGTGTCCAGAGTCACACAGTCAGGAGCAGGCCGGATTCTAGGTCTTTCAGGATCTGCAACCAGCTCTCCATTCATTCCACCATGCTGCCTGACTTACGTATTCTTTTCTTCAAAGTGGTTTATATCTATGAACTCATTTGGTCCTCTCAAAGACTTTGAGATAAAAATAGTAACCCTAGTTCTTAACACCATCAATTTTAAAGATAAAAATCTTGAGACACAGAGAAAAGACTTGTTCAACATTATACAGTTAGTAGATGAATTTGGGATTAGAGTGCAGGCCCCCTGGTTCCTTCTTTTTGCCACCTTGTGCTGCCTGTAGATGTGGCTGGCAAAAATCAAAGCACAGGGTTGACCATGGCACTCCCTCCATGGAGAGTGGGCCATTGTCAGTGGTCCTGACCTATGTCTTGCCACTGGACTCTGATGACTCTGGAGGAGAGAGCGGGACTGGCGACTCTGCCAAGCTCTGTCTCACTTAAATCCAATTCCCTTTGCAAGCTGAGACATTGCCCTCTTGACATCATTGGTCCTTTTGGAGAATGAAGGACCACCACCAACAAAATGGAGAGAACTTTCCTCTCAAGCCTCTATGTTGGTAGCATAGTCATTACAGTTTCCATTTTGTAAAATCCAGAAACTTCCTGTGACCTTCCTGTGACTTCTGCTTAGCTTTCCAAGCCCTTTGCAAGCTGGCCGTTTGCTATCATTACAATCTTCTTAGACTTCACTCCACCAGTGTCTTCTGAAATCTAGTGACTGGGATTCCTTGCTATTTCGTACATTTCCATTGGCTGGAATACCCTCCCTGCCCATTGCCTTCATTTCTGGGGCCCCTGGCTTCCTCCCAGACTCAGATCACAGCCCACCTTCTGCATGACATTGTCTCCCTCATCAGAGTGTGAGCTTTTTGAGGGCAGAGTAGGACTGATCAAACTCTTTGTGCTCCAGTTTCTCCATCTGTAAAACAAGGGGAAGTTGGACTCATTGCCCTTAAAGGTCTTTTCTAAACTCTAAATCCTATGACCTTCACTTTTTTATTATTCTAAAAATGATCAAGTCATCGTGACATATATATGTACATATATGTATACACACATATAGGTCTGTATATACACAGATACATATATACCCTCTTCAAAGAGATGAATCGCTCCACCAATCATCTAAATCCTTTATTAAGTGTTTGCTATGTGTTAGGCACTCTGCCAGGGGAAGAGGATTCAAAGACAAAAATAAAACATTCCTTGCCTCAGGGAGTTTCCATTCTATAGGGGAAGACAACACGTACTCGGATAAATAGATATAAAATATCTACAAATACATTCAAGTTAATAGGAAACACTGACAGCTGTGAGACTGGGATAGATTTTATACAAGGCATCATTTGAGCTGAAGTTTGAAGAACATTAGGGATTTGAAGAGGCAGTCTTGAGGAGGGACTACCTTCCAGGCATAGTGGAGAGCCGATGGAAAGATACAGAGGGTGGACATGGAGTATCATGTAAGCAAGGAACAGCAAGGAACAATTAAGGTCATGAGAAAATGTCTCCTCTGCCCTCCTGACCCATCAAAGTAATATAATAAAGTCCCCCATCGGAATTTTTGGAGATCAGTTTTATTTTCCCTTTCACCAAAGTGAGTTGGTCATTCCTCAGTTTCCAAACATTTTACCAAAGTTTTTGCAGAATGAGTTCAGTTCTCTGACCAGGAGCAGGAAGATCAGCTACACATGAACTCATTATGGGACCCATGGCAGTCTTCTCGCTCTACTTGTCTCTCTAAATCTTCCCTTTGGAAACCGAGTCCTTGTCTTTGTCACCAGGAACTATTGCTTCGCACTCACCATGTAGTGGCATCAGACACTTGCAGTCTTGTGGAGATAGAACCAAGGTCCTTCACCAGGGACCGTTTAGGTTCCTCTGTATTTCTGAGGGGCTAAACCCTCTAATACCACTGTTGTAGCTCAAAGGACTCAGTACTTCTATATGTTGTCCTGGTGTAACTCAGCCTTCCATAGAAAATGTAAAACATTTCACCACAAAATCTTTGATATGACATGCAATTCAGCCTTTTGTATTAGCAACACAAACATAGCTCTATTTACTAATACCTAAAATAAAGTATAAACCCATCCTTGTTAAAAGCCAGGTATGTTTGTGAAAAAGAAAACAAGAAATCCCTTCTGGAATAATAGAATCAGAATGGACCTTAGTTGAGTCCAGCTCTTGCCTGATTTAGAATCCCCTACAACATCCCAGCTTAGTAACGACTCTTCACTTCTGATACTTTTCAATCAGAGGGTCAGAAGAGACCTCAGAGGCCACCTAGTCCACCCTTTCCTTCTTATAGTTTTATTGTGCTATTTTACAGATGAAGAAACAGAAGCTCAGAGAGACAGTGCGATGTAAAATCATAGGATCCCAGCTCCAGAGCTAGAAGGAGTCTCAGAAGCCAACTGGTCCTATCCCCTCCATATTATAGATAAGGAAACTGAGGACCAAGGAGGTAAAGGAATTTAAAATGATAGCATCATAAATCTGTCAATAAATCAACATTTATTAAACACTTACACCGTGATAGACAATGGAGTTCACTTCAGTTGTTTTCAGTCATGTCCAACTCTCTGTGCCCCCATTTTGGGTTTTCTTGGCAGAGATATTGGAATGGTTTGCCATTTCCTTCTTGAACTGATTTTTGCAGATGAGGAAACTGAGACAAACAGAGTGATGTGACTTGCCCCAGGGTCACACAGCTAGTAAGTGCCTGAGGCTGGATTTGAACTCATGAAGATGAGTCTTCCTGACTCTAGGTGCTCCATCCACAGCACCGCCCAGCTGCCCCATAGACAATGGAGACGCCAATAGAAGAATATCAGCATAAATGTAACATGGAAGTGAAAATAAGAAAGTTACAAAGTACAGTGTTCAGAGATAGCACTTCTGGGTAGAAAGAGGTTGAGGGTTATGATTGGACCAATAAATCTAGTCCTAAATCTAACCTTCATGAGGCCAGACAGTCCAATTCCTCCATTTTTACATTTGAAGAAACTGAGGCCCATGGAAATTAAGTGACTTGTCAGTGATCATAGGCACAAGAGGAGGGACCTGAATGTGGGTCTTCTGCCTTGAGCATCAGCACTCTTCCCACTGGACAGCACTGTCTACTGCTGAGCTCAGGTGAGCAACACAAGCTGTGTGACCTGAGCCATTGGTCTAGACTCTGTGAGCCTCAGTTTCTTCACCTGTAAAATGGCAATATTAATATTTGCATGATCTTCCCATAGAGGTTTTTGTGAGGAATGCACTCTATAAACCTGAAGGCACCATGTTGATGGGAGCCACTATTACTGTTGCTGCTGCTATTACGTGATCTGGAAGGAGACAGATAGAAAACAGATGCCTGTGATGAAAACACAGGGCTTCAGAGAACACCAGAACTCAGTAAAACAAATAGTTTTTATAGCTTAATGGTAAAAATAAATGATGTTTTTCATCATTAAAAATATGTAACCTCTCTTTAGAGGTAACTGGTGCAATGCAGGGCTTTCCAGCCTAGGGTATGTGGCTCACAGGAGCTTCAAGAAGCCTGTCTGAGAGGGAGAGCTCAAATCCTTGATAAATAATTTTATGGATCCATCAAAATTAATTATTCTCTTTAAATGGGAATATGTCTGGTAAACTTTAGAATTTATCTCTTTTTGTATTGATAGGAAGGAGGGAGAGTTTCACCGAAAGCAAAGGATTATGACCATGAGAAAAAAAAGAGTGGGAACTTTTATGTGTAATGGATAGGAAGCCAATCTCACAGTCAGGATGTTACGGTTTTTGATACATACTGACTGTAGGACCCCAGGCAAGTCACTTAACCTCTTCCTGCTTCAATTTCCTCATCTGTCAAAAGGGAGTAACAATAGCACCCACATCCTAGATTTGTTGTGAGGATATGTCAAATATTTTTAAAGCAAACCTTAAAACTCTTTCTAGATGTTGGTTGTTATAAGGTGTAGACCAGGAGCTGATCTGCACCAGAATTGAGAGGATCCATGAAAATACAACTCGTTAGCAAACCAAACCAAGCTATCTTAAATGATAGTGAATGGAGGAATTTTTAAAAGTACTTGTTGAGGCCAAAGTAGCTGGAAGTATGTGACCAGAGGATATTTGAGTGTATGACTGGGTTTTTTTAAGGAACTGCCCAATTTCTGGAGACTCTTGTGGGAAGTTGCAAAATACCATTTCACTGGACATGAGTGAGACTGAGAGAAGGTTGTGTAATGTGAGATGGGGTCCCAGGTCATCTCCATCACTTACCTCAGTGCCTGCTGGGACAGGCTAAAGGTGAGCAGAAAGATGATAAATATCAGACAGGAGAGATCCGGCCTTAGAGCGTTTTAATTAGTAACAGCCCAGAGGAAGTGAGTGTAGACAGCCCTGATCCTGACTGGTTTTTCTGGTTAATGGTCCATTCTGGGGTTATCCCCTGGCATGTGGGGGAACGAAGGGGCTGATGGAAAACGAAAGTAGCTACTCTTCTTAGCTTTCATGAACCTTGTGTGCTCTACAGGTGATGTTGCTGGGAGCCCTGTTGATTAAATGTAACCCCTGAAGAAGCATGGGATTCAGTGTCTGTTTAGGTTGAGACATTAAGGAGAAAATAGTCAGCAATCATTTACTAGGGGCTTACTATATGCTAAGCACAGAGCTAAGGGCTGGGGATACAAAGGAAAAAAAACAGCCCAAAGACAACATTTAAAAATCTTGAATATTATATTATCTAGGCCTAGGAGAACTATATTATCAGTGACCTAGCATTTCTTCTCTCTAATCTATCCTGTGAGAGCAGCAAGGTGGTGCAGTGGATAGAACACCAGGCCTGGAGTCAGGAAGACTCATCTTCCTGAGTTCAAATCTGGCCTCAGACACTTACTATCTGTGTGACCCTGGGCAAATCACTTCATTCCATTTGCCTCAATGTCTTCAACTGAAAAATGAGCTGGAGAAGGAAATGGCAAACCACTCCAGTATCTCTGCCAAGAAAATCTCAAATGGTGTCACAGAGAGTCAGATAGGACTGCAAAGTGACTGAACAACTATTTATTCTACAAATCACTGCTAGATTAACTTTCCTTAAAACACTACTTTCATCACGTCCCTCCTTAGTGCAGTAATTATCAGTGATTCTTTGTTTCCCAAATCATCTCATTTAAGTGCCTCTGGCATTTAAATCCCTCTACAACCTGATCTTCCACTATCTAACTTTGCTTCCCAGTGCTCCCCAACGTGTAAGTTATTGTAGTGGAGAGAACACTGGCCATGGAAGGCCTGATGTTAGTGGTCCCCCCTTTCATTTACTATCTATGGGAACTTGGGTAACTCACAACCTTTCTGGGCTTCAGTCTTCTCTTGTAAAAAGAGAGGGTTGGACTGGTTGGCCTCTTTCTGACTACAGGGCTGGTGTGCCTCCTAGACTTGACTATATAGACCTTTGTTGCAAGGTGATGCCTCTGTCTTTTAGAATGCTGTCCAGATTGGCCACAGCTGTCCTTCCAAGGAGCAAGCATCTTTTAATTTCATGACTGCAGTTGCCTTCTGCCATGATCTTTGAGCCTAGGAATATAAAATCTGACCCTGTGTCCATTTTTTCTCCCGCTTTATGCTGTGAAGTGATGAGACAAGTTGCCAAGATCTTATTTTTTTTTTTATGTTAAGCTTCTGGCTGGCTTTTACATTCTCCTCTTTCACCCTCATCAAGGGGCTTCTTAATTCCTCTTACTTTCTGCATGTCTGAGACTGTTGATATTTCTCCCAGCATCCTCTTCTTTCTTGTTTCCCAAAGCTCTCCAGGTCTTTTGACTTCTAATCCTCACACCTCTCTATTGCAAGTGCTGCCTTGAATTTCTGCAGTTATATAATAAAGCTGAATTCAGCATCTGACACTCTAATTTCCTCCTTCTGGAGCTCTGGACTTAGCATCATGAAAACCGGGCACTCTGATCCCAACTCTGACTTTTACTAACCTCTCTAGCACCTGCCTTACAGGACTGTTTGAATGCAACAAAGTGTCATAAAGCATTTCCAAAGCTCAAAACCCTCTACAAATGTCAGTTGTTGTTATTACTACTATTATCCTCACTACGTAGCATCATCATCACCGTGACTAGAAAATACTAGGATGCCTTGAGCATCACTTTTTAAATTCCAGCTCAGGCTCCATCTTCTCTGCTGCCTTCATTCCTTTTCATATCTGGTTGAACTAAGTGAGACAAAAATCATGAAATCATGCTGCTTAAGTCTGCAAATTTGTGTTCTGCAGCCTTAGTTGGGCTCTTGCTGCAGTAAGGCAATTCTTTTACACATCCCTAATTGACCCACTATCTCACTCACCATAGTGTCTTTTCAGGAACTTTTCATCTCTACTTAGGTCTCTCTTGGCTCTCCTTCTGCTCCATCCTCTCAACTAAGAACTTTGCTTCACATTTGACTGAAAAAAAAAAGAGACCTTTTCAGTAAACATTTATTAAGTACTTATTATGTGCCACGCTATTAGCTGGGGATGAAAATAAGAAAAAGAAAGACAGTCCTGCCCTCAAGGAGTTTATAGTCTAATGGGGGAAGAAAACACACAAAGGAAGTTGGAACAGGAAGAACTGGGGATACCATAGAGCATCTTGTTGCATGGAGTCGAAACCAAGCAGAGCTACAAATAGAAAGTAGATTTGATGATGTCTTCCCTTCCTCCTCATCTCCCATTACTCATGTGTCTTCTTCCACTTGTCTCATGAGAAGTGGCCCTTCTCTTTGACAAGGGGAATCTCTCTAGATACACTTGCTCTCTTGTCTGAACTCCTTAAACAATTTGTACGGCCAATAAGCACTCAGTCAATGTCGTTGTTCATCCTTTGCTTTTGAAGAGGACCAATGACATCACCAGGTATTGCCTTGACAAGCATGTGAACTGGATTGAAGTAAGGCACAGTTGCAAAAAGTCAGCAGCCTCATTCTCTCTTCCAGAGTCTAGTAGCAAGACAAACATCAAGGCCACTGGTGATGGCCCAGGATGCAGCGGATGATCTTGTTGTCTTCAATGTCTGACCAAGTTCTAGGTGCTCCACAGTGCCCACTTCAGTCCCTTTCATGGCAGTTGGAACAAACTGTTCTCATCCCCTCATTCTGAGGAGTGAGTAGGGGGAAATCCTCACGTGCTTGGGGTGGACACCTCCCTAATTAAGTCAATCCAAATTTGTTAAACAGCCACTATGTGCCAAGCACTGTGTTAAGCAGGTTCACAAGTAAGATTATGTGATTCCTGCCCTTTTGTCTGTTCCCTTATTGTTCCATGAGTGATTGAAATGTTTCTTCTACTTCCACAGAGCCTATTATAGGGCTGGGCACACAGTTATTCAATAAATACATGTTTGCTTGAACAGTGTCAAATTAAGATCTAGTCCACTGTCATCTGATAAGTCCCTATTATACCAAGGCACTGGTATGATGTCAGAGGCAAATGGTCTAACTGTTTTCCAAGCCATAGAGTTCCTCTGTCCTGCTCTTTTAAATAAGTGCAAATTCTTAACTTGTCATAAATGGTGCTTGGAAGGTGAGGGCTCCTGGTGCTCTATGGTTCTAGAAGGGTCTTGAGAGTCCATTTACTCCCCATTTTGTGGATGAAGAAATGAAACATTATGAGGTACTGAATTAGGGCCAGGGATATCTGAATTCAAATCTCACCTCAGACACTTACTAGCTGTGTGACTCTGGGCAAGTCACTTCAGATCCACTCCCATCCTCCTCCCCACCCCTCACCAGTTTGTCAATCAGGAAGCTGGCTGGGTACCAGTAAGGCTAAATGATTTATTTTGTCAAGGCCACACAGGTAGTAAAAGATTCAGGATTTGAATTCGGGTCCTATGACTACAAGCTTATCCCTCTTTGCACTGTTCAATACAGGAAAGTATGGATCCCTTCATGTCCGAGACACCAATCTCTTAAAAAGAGTTTTGCGTCCTGAGGGGTTTTTTGAAAACATTGCTGGGACCAACAAAGAAGAACTATTTCTATACCAGGTTTTGACAGAAGTTATTATTTATGGAATTTATAAAGAATGGAAAACCAAGATGAAAATGAACTATGTCTCTCTTTTCATCAAATCAGACTATACAAATTGACTTAAATTATTCAATGAATAGAGAGTTTTACCTGTATCTAGTAGAATCTAATCTGTAGTGTCTAGCTCTTTTTATTAAAATGAAATTAAAAGTTAATGCATTAATTAAAGAGTCCAAGGAATTTACATATGAATAGCTTGCTTCTTCCATCAATTTTCTCTTAAAAAATATTTCTTCAGACCAATAATTTCACCAGGATAGGGAAGTCCCAGAGAAGAAATTCCTTCTACCAGTGCAGATCACTACTTTTTCTGCACCTTAAAGCCTTAGAGAGCTGTCTGCAACACTGAGAGTTTGAGACACTTGACCAGCATCACATAGCCAGGATGGTAGAGATGGGTCTTGACCCCAGATTTTCTGGTTTTTAAGGCCAAATCTTTAACTGCTGCTCATCAGTTTTCTTTTTCTTTTTCTGAATTCTCCTCCTTTGGATTTTAGAGTGTACTTTCCAAACATGAAAGAGACATCTCTGCCTTTATTATGCTCTGACTCGGGCTGGATGCATTTGGTAAGAGCAGAGATTACTGCATGATTCTGAAAATTCTGGGATTCATGTGCTTCCAGCTGTGGTCTGGTCCTATTTCAGACCACACCAGGAAACCAAATGATCTTGGTGACTGTTTCTGCTCTTGGAAGCATCAAGCAGAGATGTCTTCTCTTTCTTTTTCTCTGCTCAGTTAACCTCAGATATTCCTTCTGGGGGTTTTGATGAGTGTTACGTGATGTTCCGAACGTACTAATGTAGCTAGTCCTTCCATTTCTTTTCCTTTTACTCCTTAGAATAAAAAAAAAATCCCTAGATATTCCTGGTGGTCATTAGGTGCTTTGGGCCTTTCCCTACAGTTAACAGCACTTTAAAAAACAAGTGTAGGGGTGACTAGGTGGTGCAGTGAATGGAACACTGGCCCTGGAGTCAGGAGGAACTGAGTTCAAATCCAGCCTCAGATACTTAACACAAAAACTAGCCATGTGGCCTTGGGCAAGTCAGTTAACCCCAATTGCCAAGCAAAAAAATTTAAAAAAAAATTTAAAAAATTAGCTCCTTTTAAAATCTGGACTCAGACACTTAACACAAAACTAGCTGTGTGACTTTGGGCAAGTCACTTAACCCCAATTGCCCTACCTTCCCCCCTCCAAAAAAAAAAAAGTAAAAAACAAGTGTGATTGGAGAGATATATGAACAAGAAAGGAGATGGGCAGGTCATAACTGTAAGAGTTGAAGGTTGCTAATGTATAACTCACATGCTGCATTGGCATTAACTCAACATCAAGCCTCTTAGAATGTTGGACAGACCCTTCTCTGGAAGACTGTTGGAAGGATATGACCAAAATTCACACAATGAAAACACACTGATGTATTTTGGTCTACACTGGTGGAGTAAGTAGCCACATTGATTAGATAGTGAGTGGCTCAAAGCCACTTACTTGGAGACAGAATGACCTGGGTTCAGATCCTACCTTAGACATTTACTAGCTGTGTGACTTTGGGCAAGTCACACAATCTTTCTCTGTGCTTCTGTTTCCTCATCTATTAAAAGAAGGTTAAATGGACTCAATGTCCTTTATGGTCACTTCCAGATCTTAATCTATGATCCATTATATGGAATCCCCTAGAATCCCCAACTGCTTAATTGTCTATTGCTATCACTTTATGTCTACCAATCCCTTGAATAACTCATGATTTCTTCTGAATGGGTTACCTCTCCTCTCAACACTATTATGTCCCAGGACCAAATGAGACATCTGTAAAGTGCTTAAAATTGTGCCTGGCACATAGTGGGTGCTGTGTAATTTCTGATTATTATTATTATTAATATTATTATTAGTATAATAGTATTAGTATTATTAGTAGTATCAGTAATAGTAGGAGTAGGAGTAATGGTTGTATTATTAGTAATGATGACAGTAGTAAGAGTATTAATAGTAGTAGAAGTAGAAGTGGCCATAGTATTAAGTTTACTTATAGTAATAGAAATAGTAATACGAGTAGGAGTAATAAAAGTAGGAGTAGGGGAGAAAAAGAAGTGATAGTGGTAGTGCAAACAGTAATAGTAAAAGAAGTAGGAATAGTAGGGGTAGAAAAAGAAGTAGGGTTAGCAGGGGTAGTAGTAGGGGAAGAAAAAGGAGGAGGAGGAGTACTGATAGTAATAGTAACTTGAGTAATAATAGTAGTAGAAGCAAGAGGGATAGTAAGAGTAGGAATAGTAGTGGGAGGAGGAGGAGGAAGAAGAGTAGTAGTAGGAGGAGGAAGAGGAGTAATAGTAGGAGTAGTGCTGGTAGTAGTAGTAGTAGTAGTAGTAGTAGTAGTAGTAGTAGTAGTAGTCATCATTGTCTTTTTCTGAAGGCATTGCCGAGGTTGATACCTTCATCTCCCATGGCCGTGTACCTGGAACAGGGCTGTTTTCAGGTGGCAGACATGTCTGTCTTCCCTGGTACTCGTCAGAGTTTGGTGGAGCTGCCAGAGCTCAGCTTCACAGCATTAGTCTTTGAGAGAGCCCAGGAGCATGTTCACACTGTGATGAGTCACTAGAGCAGGACATGAGTGGAGTGTGCTCCTGACTGAATGTAAAAGACTGTATCATGCCAAGTGTATCTACCAGAGAAATGTTATCCTCTCCTTTTTCATGTTTTTCCAGTTGATGCCACTGGAAAAACTCCCCCTTTAGAATCCCAGCTCCTGTAAGACAGGGACCTTTTTCTTTTCATTTGCTTCTTTTTTTTGCCTTTTTTTTTGGTAACCCTGACAAATGAGTTATAAATTCTTGTTGATTAAATGGCTGGCTTTATGGCTTTGGGAAGGTGGGGGTTGTGGGACTGTAGAGATAAAGAGGATTATATTTTCTCTTTAGTGACATGCCCTAGGAATTCATAGAATCATAGACTTAGAGTTTGGGAGGGTCTGTAAAAGCCCTCAAGTCCAACTCCCTCATTTTACAGATGATAACACTGGAGCAGGAGTTTGGTGACTTGCCCAATGTCACATAGATAGTACACATCCAAGATGGGATTTGAACCTTTCATTCAGTGACTATTCCAGCCCAGTGTCTGATTGCATAAAGTTGTTTTGACTGGCAGTCTCAGGCAGCACGACTTGGCAGGCCTGGACTCCAGTGAGGTTCCCCTATAGATCATCCAGCCGTTTGGATTCAGAATGATTCTAGGCACCGTGGCAACTCCAATAAATCACCCGATGGTTCTGGTCTGGGCACTGAGGCGCCATAGTTTTAGTTTATTACCGTGTTTGGCACAAAACCATCTTTATAAATTCCAAGAGCCTCTGATTTGGAGTTACATTAAATACAGGGCTTTCTTTTGAAGTTGAATGACTTATGGATTAGACTGAATATTTTTGGTAATTAATCTAAAACTCAGAATATGTT
>CM053586.1:14356982-14407415 GCA_028646515.1 Pseudochirops corinnae | reverse complement strand
GGTAGATTCCCAAATATTTTCATATTTACCTGGAGAGGCTTATACAAACTGATGTTAAGTGAGAAGAGCAGAACCAGGAATAATTTGTACACAATCACAGACACATCGTATGTGTGAAGACCAACGTTGATAAACTGGACTCTTCTCAGCAACGCACGGTTATAAGACAACTCTACAAGTCTCAGGATGGAAGGAGATGTCTACATTCAGAGAAGGATCTAGAAAGAACAGAGTTTAAAGGCAGACTGAAGCAATCTACATGCCATCGTTCTTTTCCATGTTTGGTTTTCTTTCTTTTTTCCCCTCGTCCACTCCATCGGTTACAACCTTCTATACGACCAGACTAACGCCCATTGTGAAAGTATTTGCAGATCCTATACTTGATTGTAAGCCTCCATGGGAGCGGGGAGAGGGAGAGGAGAAAACTTGAAACTCAAGGGATTGTGGAACTGAATTTTGTAAACTAAAAGTAAATAAACAAATCAATTTAAAAAAATAAAAAGACCAGACCTAACAGTAAAAAAAAAAAAAAACCTGCAAAACTGAACTTAGCATTTTAACCCCCCAAAGCTCTCCATTTTCCCCTTTCCCAATTTTCCTTCTCTATCGAGGATCCCATCACCTTTCCAATTATAGAGGCTCAAAGTCTCTGAATTAAGTATAACTCTTTTCTAGCCCTCACAACCACTTGGTTACTAAGTTCTATTTATTCTACCTAACATCTCTTGTAAATGACCCTTTCCCTCCACTCCCTCTGCTTCCATATTCTCCTCTGGCCTGTACTATGATACTCCTAATAATCAGACTTTTCTCTTCCATCCCATTCTTCACAGAACTACCAAGGTCATATCTGTAACATACATGTCAGATCACATCTGTCCCCCTCACTCCCAACTCAGAAACCTTACATGGCTCCCTATTGCCTACAAGAGAAGGCAGCTAGGTGGCTTAGTGGATAAAGTGCCAGGCCTGGAATCTGATAGACCTGAGTTCAAATCCAGCCTCAGACACTTACTAGCTGTGTGACCCTGGGTACTTACCTGCTGATTTCCTTAATTCACTGGAGAAGGAAATGACAAATCACTTCCATATCTTTGCTAGAAAACTCAATCGACAGTTTGGTGCATGAGATCACAAAGAATTGCATGTAAGTAAAAAACGACATTGCCTAAAAGGAAAAATAAAACTCTTTTGGTTTGATAAAGGCCTCTCCACAGTGCGGCTTTCTTCTAGCTCCTCAGCCTTATTTAATACTTAACAAATGTTATTGGAACTTTTCATTTTTCTGTCACCTCTATTTCCTAAAATAACCCTTCCTTTCCCCACCTACCAGAGCCATTCCTTTTAAGAATAAAGCCAATTTTAAAAAAATCAAGCAAAATGACCCCGTGAATAAATGTAAACAAAGTCCCTCATTATATTCCATGTCCCATGCCCTAGCCGCCTGCCTCTGTAAAGAAGAGAGAGATTCATTTCCATATCTCTTCTTTGGGGTCAAGCGTTCTCACTGTAATTTTATAGCATTCTGTTGTTGATTTTGCTGTTTTTCCCCATCTACATTGTTGTGGTCATTATGTATCTTGTCTACCTGGTTTGGCTAACTTCAATTTGTATCAAGTCATTGAGGTCTTCCTAGGGTTTTCTGTATTCATCATAATTATAGTTTCTTACAACACAGTAATATTCCATTAGATACATGTATTGCAACTTGTTTGACTACTCCCCAATCAATGGGCATTGACTTTTTTTTCCCGCTACCCCAAAAAGGGCTGCAATGAATATTTTGGTATATGTGACAAATATCTTGTTTCATCTAGGCTTTCTTGTTGCCTTGAATAGGTGCTTGCTACATATTTGTTGAATTATACTGAATTTGATTACATCGAGATAAAAATTAGCGGGGCACATGATTTGCCCTCTGTTCCAGGCCTCCCCTCTAAATATCCCTAGGCTCTTGTTTTTCATAAGAACTGCTCTATATGACAGGACCAAATTTCAGGAAGATATTACAGAGGAAAGAGACGTCATAAATTCAGTCATTGGGGACTTAAGAGAGAGGCAGTACACCATGGGGGCACAGGCACTAGATTTGAATTCAGATTATAGCTCTACTATGGACTGGCTAGGTGACCTTGGGCATATGCCTTCATCCTTGGTGCCTCAGTTGGAAAAATACTATTCAGTGTTATTTAACTCACAGGGTTATGAGGAAATTACTTTGTGGAATGAGAAATATTTTTGCATATATGGGACCTATTTGAAATAATGTTTTCCCTTTCCCATGATGATTTTTTATTTTTAAAGATGAACATGGAGAGGGTAAGGTTAAATCCAAGGAAATGAAGTTCTCTATGATGGAACCAAATTCCCATGAAACAGAATGTAAGCTCCTTGAGGTCAGGGATTGGTTCATTTCCATTTATCTATGTATCTGTTCATTAACTTATCTACTTACCTATCCATTCATCCATTTATCTGCTTATCCATTAATTTATCTATTATCTATGTATATATTCATTAATCTGTCTACTTACCTATCCATTCATCTATTTATTCATCATTTTGCCTATCTATTTATTTATCTTTGTATCCATTAATTTATCAATCTATTTATCCACCTATCTATCTATCTATCTATCTATCTATCTATCTATCTATCTATCTATCTATCTATGTTTGTCTGTCTAATCTTTGCAACTATACTAGTGATAGGATTGGTCCTATGATTTCACTGGTATAGGGAATTCCCAGGTGAGGAAACTTCCTCTATCTCTACACATTGGCAGTTCTCCTGTTATTTATAGTTTTCTAGAGCTGTTTAGAGCACGAGCATGACATGCTGATCAGTACAGCTAGTGTATATCAGAGGTGGTAGTTGAATATAGATCGTCTTGATTTTGAGCTTGACTCTTCACTAAACCACCATCTCTCTTTAGTACAGGAGATGTTGAATAAATGCCCATTAATTGATTAATAGGAGGAGTCCATGTATTGTTGGGAGAAGGGCTTTTGACTGGAATTAAATGGGGAGAGGAGCAGGGCATTTCCTGGTGCTTTTCCAATCATATTGGTTCTCTTTTGTCACTTCTTCCACCTCGGTGTAGTGTTGACCTTGACTAAGGTTCCTGTCTCCTGTCTCCTTTGTCAATGCAAAGGTAGTTTCAGGTAAATCAGAATAAGCACATTTTCTGGTTGTGTTTGAGTCCATCATGGTGTTTGCGACTTTATAGGATTGGAGTTGTAGATCTAGAAGGGAGCTCTGAGGCCATCGTCTTGAGGCAGAATTGTCTCTTCATTTTACAGATTTTACATTTACAGATGAACTGAGGTTCAGAGAGTTCATGGGATAATAGATTATAGAATGATAGATAATGTGAAATGGGTAGTGTCAGTATTATTACTACCCAAGCATGTGATTGGATTAGTGGAACAGACCTGATCAAGAAAAATCAGAAAGAATTTTAAACAGTTCACATCTATACATCTAGGTTCAGTAAATCTGAGAATATGAATTATTTGGGAAAGGACTCTCCATTGACAAGAATTGCTGAGAAAACTGGAAAACAGTTTGACAGAGTTAGATTTAGACAAACATCTTACACCTTTTTCCTCAATAAGCTCAAATTGGATACAAGATTTGATTACTAAAGAATTCACAACTCTTTGTTTATTTGTTTTCTTTCTTTTTTCCTTTTTTATGTTTTAATGTATTTATTTTTAGTTTTCAACATTTGTTTCCACAAGATTTTGAGTTACAATTTTTTCTTTCCCTGTCTTTCCCCTACCCCCCAGTCCAAAATAGCAAGCCTACTGAATATCCCTTCCCCTAATCTGTTCTCTCTCATATCCTCCCTCTTCATCCCCCTAACTTTCTAGTAGGGCAAGATGGGTTTCTAAACCCCATTACCTGTATATCTTATTTCCCAGTTGCATGTAAAAAACAAATTTTTAAACATTTGTTTTTAAAACTTTGAGTTCCAGATTCTTTTCCCTTCTTCACTCTTCACTCACCCCCACTGGGAAGATAAGCAATTCAATACAGATTATACATGTATAGTTACCCAAATCATTTCCATAGTAGTTATATTGTGGAAGACTAACTATATTTCCCTTCCTCCTATCCCACCCCCACTTATTCTATTTTCTCCTTTGACCCTATCCCTTTTCAAAAATGTTTGCTTCTAACCACCCTCTCCCACAATCTGTCCTCCCTTCTGTCCTCCCCCCTCTTATCCCCTAACCCCCTATTTTCCTGTAGGGTAAGATACCCAATTGAGTGTATATGTTATTCCCTCCTTAGGCCAAATTCAATGAGAATCAGGTTGTCCCATTCCCTTTCACCTTCCTGCTCTTCCCCTCCATTGTAACAGTTTTCTCTTGCCGATTTTATATGAGAAAATTTACCCTATCATTTGCTCCCTATCTTCTTCTCCCAATACATTCCTCTCTCACCTCTTAATTTTATTTTTTTATATATCATCCCTTCATATTCAACTCATCCTATGCCTCTGTATATGTATACATGAGCATACAATGCCCATACTCACATATATATTTATATATACACACATCTTCCTATACATACATACATACGTACATGCTTCTCTTGCTTCTCGTATTTGAAAGTCAAATTTTGTGTTCACCTCTGCTTTTTTTCATCAAGAATGCTTGAAAGTCCCCTATTCCATTGAATGATCATATTTTCCCCTGTAGCATTATACTCAGGTTTGCTGGGTAGGTGATTCTTGGTTTTAGTCCTAGCTCCTTTGACCTCTGGAATATCATATTCCAAGCCCTTCAATTCCTTAATGTAGAAGCTGCTAGGTCTTGTGTTATTCTGATTGTGTTTCCACAATATTCAAATTGTTAGTTCCTGACTGCTTGCAGTATTTTCTCATTGACCTGGGAACTCTGGAATTTGACTATAATATTCCTAGGACTTTTCTTTTTGGGATCTTTTTCAAGAGGCAGTTGGTGAATTCTTTCAATTTCTATTTTGCCCTCTGGTTCTAGAATATCAGGGCAATTTTTCTTGATAATTTCTTGAAAGATGGTGTCTAGGCTCTTTTTTTGATCATAGCTTTCAGGTAGTCCAATAATTTTTAAATTATCTCCCCTGGCTCTATTTTCCAGGTCAGTGGTTTTTCCAATGAGATATTTCACATTGCCTTCTATTTTTTCATTTGTTTGGATCTGTTTTATAGTATCTTGATTTCTCATAAAGCCATTAGCTTCCATTTGCTCTAATCTAATTTTGAAGGAATTATTCTCTTCAAGGAATTTTTGAAATTCCTTTTCCATCTGGCAAATTTGGCTTTTTAAGGCGTTCTTATCCTCTGAATGATTGCTTGCAGGCCAGGAGCTTCAGAAGCAGCCATGTGGCAGTGGCTGCAGCTGCTTCACTTCCACCACTTCTCGCTGTGGGGGTAGCAGCAGGACCATACTGCCCCTGTTCCAAAAAAGTTCCACACTGACCTTTTACTTTGTCTCTGGTATTTGTAGATTGAGAAGTCTGGAAACCAGTATAGCTGCTGGTGATTTACGCTTGTGAAATCTGCTCCAATCAGGGCTAGTCAGGGCCTCCCTGGGGCTAAAACCACAGCTCAGTCGGGACCAAGCCAGGCTGCCAGCATGCTGCAATGGACTCTTCCTCCCGGCCTGCTGGATTTCCTTCAGCAGGAGATTTGTTTCTCTCCATCACTTTGTGGGCTCTGTAGCTCTAAAGTTTGTTTAGAGTCATTTTTGACAGGTATTGGAGGAGGTGGAAGCTGGAGCCGCGCAGAAGTCCTGTTTCTACTCCACCATCTTGGCTCCACCCCTTAGGAGGCTCTTTCTTTCTCTCTTTCTTCCTTCCTTCCTTCCTTCCTTCCTTCCTTCCTTCCTTCCTTCCTTCTGTCCTCCGTCCTTCCTTCCTCCTTGCTTCCTTCCCTTTCTTTTTCTTTTTCCTTTTTTTTTTGGTAAAGAAGATAACCAAAGCAATGCAATTTATTTTGAAATAACACTGAATTTCAAGTCAGAGGATCTGTGTTTGATTCTCAACTATGTCACATTTAATTGTATGACTTTGGACAAATCATCCAACCACCCTTTGTTCCCTCTTCTGTATGATGGCAATAGTTCGCTACTTATCTCCTAAGCCTTTCATAAAGAAAATACTACATAAGTAATACACATATTAGAAATACTACACATATTAGGAATATTGCATATATTAGGAATAGCAGATATAGTAGAAATAGTGCATCTATTAGAAGTACTGTTATTTGCTTCATTTTACAGATTATAAAGATAACAGAGCCAGAGCTAGAAAGGACCTCATTGATCCTCTTCAAATATGAAGGGTGAACAATAACAGAAAGGATCTCAGGAGTAATTTAATTCAACATTTTATTTTATAGATGAGGAAACTGGAGTCTGGGATATCAAATGATTCTCCAAAGTCACAAAGATAGTAAATTTCAGAGGAAGGATTTGAACCCAGGTCCTCTGACTCCAGAACCACAGTTTTCCCCATTGTACTAAGATAAAGAAATGGAGGCTCAGAGATGAAGTCTTTACCCCAGGTCATTGGGTTGGCACATGGTGGAACTGGGTCCTGACCTCAACTTTTCTGATTCTACAGTATCAGGGAAAAAGGTACAGAAAATCAATTAGCAAGAATTTATTAAGCACTGATTATATGTCAGGCCCAATGCTAGGTGCTGGGGATACAGAGACAAAAATGGAAAAAAGCCCATTTTAAAATGTAGTCATAGCAATAGCTATTGAAAGGTCTTATTATAGGCAAAATTATAAAATATCCCCCAGTTCCGATTCTCCCCCCTCAACCTCTACAAGCTCATTTCCTTCCAAGCTCGAACAAAGGGTAATGGCCACAATTGGGTTGGTGCCACCTGCCTCCTAGCATTGCTCTGGGACTTGATAAATGCTGTAGAAATTACAATTACTCTTAATATTGTAATAAAATAGAATGGGAAAAAATGCCCCATTCTTTGTAGAGGGGCCACTGCTGAAAGGGAGATTGATCACTGGGTGTTAATGCCATATGCCTCTTGCACAACTTCATCATACATATGTCATTTTAGGGACAGATGATTCACGAGGTTGAGATGTGGGAGAATAATGATGCATTTAGTGGGTTCGCATAAAAAATAAATGGCTCCCATATCATACATAGTAATTTTCTGTTTTTCTTAATTCATTTTCTTTATAGTCTAATGGGAGGGTTTTGTCCAAGCCTGCAGGGCAGGGCTATGCTTTCCAGCTCACTGGTCAGTAGGGAAGGGATGAGAGAGAAGATAGGCAGACTGGTAATGAGTAATGAATCCATGCAGCCAGAGTTTGGGAAGTTTTACTGGGTAAGTAGGAAGTAGGAGGGAGATCACTGAATGGACTAAAGCCAACTAGTGATCTGGGTTACTGTCCAGGTCAATTTTTTTGCGGGGGGGGGGGAAGGGAAGGAAAGACATAGAAGGTATTTGGATAAAGACAGTCTTAACAGGAGATGCAAAAGCTGAGCCTGTAGTAAAACCCCATTTGTAACAGGTTGTCAGTTAAATGGAGTGGTAGGGAGGAGTCAAGACTGTTCAAAATTGGTGTCCAACATCCCTTTGCAATGTCCTGTTTCCGACAGTAGGAGATGTGTTCTTAGGATGGGGAGGCAGAATTTGTAGGAGGGAGTGCTGTCCCTGGGTCTTTGTTTATTTAGATTGGGGCCTTAGATGGGCTGGGCAAGTCCCTTCAGAAGAGTGGTCATTTAATCAACATTTGTCAATGGATTGTAATTGAAGGAATGATGGGAAGCCTGTTTGATTCTGTGACATGGAACAGGCACTGGAGGTTATGCTCATGATCAGACAGTGTGTGTATGCCTGACTAATAGCTGCTGAACCTCACTCCTGTTCACAGTGAGCCATCCACAATAGGGTGAAGGAAGACAATGAGCTAGTGAGCCCAATATGTGATAGGGTTATGATGGATCAGACACTCTGTCTCTAGTGCCCTCAGGCATAGTGGGAATGATAGGAGATCCAGAAAGAGGTGCTCAGTTCTCAGTCTCATTTCACTCACTCCCAATGTCCACAGAGGATGAATCTTATACATGATACCGCTTAACCATTTGTGGCATCCACAGTCATTGGCACCAGGTAAAATTGCAGGGAAGCTTGCTAATGTTGGCCCAGTGTCCCAAACAGAATATTCTTACAAAGGTACCTGAGCTCATGCACATCTAGACATATGATACTAAGTGTTCCAAGAGTAGATTGTAGTGAATTAAAGAATGTAGGAGCCTTTAGTAGTCTGAATTCAGCAGCACTCTTTGACACATACCTAAGTGTATATATGTATATTTGTGGGCACCATGTTCCTTTTAGGGGGGCAATAGATAGTTAAGTGTCCCAGGTAATTCAGTGTTAGAAGAATCCCTCTTTCAATGTCAAACCCTCATGTATATGGTAATTCAGGTTCAGGTTTCACTGAGTTGCTTGGGTTCACTGAGGCTTTTGGTGACTGGCCTGCTGAGGGTCACAGAATCATCACGTTGTTATGGTATTCCCAATGAAGAGTGGAGTTGTGTCTTGATTCCAAAGCATTGCTGAATGAGAGCTGCCAGGATTCTGGAAAGTATTTGATTCAATAAGGACCGATTTACTATGGATTACATCTTAGAACTAATTTAAAAAGACTAATGGATTCAAGGGAGGTGTTGAATATAAAGAAAGGCATTAGTATGCTATAGTACCTTTCTTGGCAAAATCAGTTGAGTGACTCATCAAAGGTTGCCAGAGCTTCTACACTGAGTCACTTCAATGGATCAGCAGGAGACTAATCTCCATCAAGTGGGATGCAGTTCATTGAATGACAGATATAGGATATAGTACATTGGTCCTGTGCCATTCTGCTCAACATGTTTGTTGATGATTAAGATAAAAGATCTGGAGTAAGAAGACTCTCTTCCTGAGTTCAAAATCCAGCCTTGGATACTTAGTAACTGTGTGACCCTGGGCAAGTCACTCAGCCCCGTTCACTCTAGTTTCCTCCTCTGTAAAATGAGCTGGAATAGAAAATGGCAAACTACTCCAGTGTCTTTGTCAAGAAAACCCCAGATGGGGTCAAGGGGAGTCAGAAACAACTGAAAAATGACTAAACAAAGACAGAGGCATGCTGGACAAGTCTCTAAGTCACATAAAAGTTGGAGAAATAGTGAATACATGAGATCATAGAGTCTGGATCCAAAAAGTGCCTGGGAGGCCAGATTAATGTGTTGAATAAAACACATTTTAAAAGGGAAAATGTGAAATTCTGCACTTGGGTTCAAAAAATCAGCTTCACACATAATGGGATAAATATCTGGGAGTTTTAGTGAACTGTTTGCCACAAGAATTTTTCAGAGAATCTGGTAGAAATGATGAGGTATAGGCTCTGGGACCGCGCCTTGAGCTCTCCTTGAATCTTCCCAAGGGAAGGCATTTGCCTAAGGTTATGGGCCTTAAGTTGTGTCTCTGCCCAAGTCTTTAGCCATCCTTTGTTCTGATAGTTTCCCACCCTTAATGTTCCTGTTCCTGTCCTTGAACTGGCCTGGCCCACCATTGTCTATGGTCTCCAGGTAGTCTCCAGCATCTTCCCACCCTTAATCACTCATTACTGGCGTCTGATCTCATCTTGACTCCTGAAGACTCTCCCTACTGGAGTCTGACCCCATTTGACTCCTCCTGAAGACCCTCCCCAAACTCCTCCTCTAGACCACCCCTAGATTCCTTCCATAACCTTTCTGTATATAGAATCCCATCTCCTCTCCATGTCGAGTGAGAGTGCCACAGAATGCCCTAGCACAGACTTATTCTGTGACAGACTTACTCTGTCCTGCTTGCCCAATGCAAGCATCACAGATACCTAGGATCCTTAAGAGTCTATTCAATATGGTGAACTATTAATACACTTTACTTTTCTTTGGCTGAAAAGACTTGAGTCGAATTCTTTCAGCAGGACCCGGCGTGTTGATATTTTGGGATCTCAGGCAACCCCTAACCCTCTAAGTGGGTAAACGTCTTCAGAAAGACCACCAAGGGGTCAAGCTTGATCTTAGTTTTAGCCAGTATGGAGAACAAGGATAATGTTGCATTGACTTGCACAGAATGCTGGAGGGCTGTGTTTCTGCCAAAATCAAGTAACTATTATTTATATTCAAAGCGTAGGTTGGTATCTCTCTTAGAAGAAAATATCAAGGCACTCAACGAGGGCTTCTCTCCTCCAGAGGTTATCAGGGTGAACAATGTCTTCTTTTAGATAAATGGAAGAAGGGTTACAAAAAATTACAAAGACAAAAATAAAACATCTGAAGTGAGAGGGAAGAATGCTAACTGAGGTCAGGAGTGTAAAGGCAAAAAAATGGGGCAGAGAGGAGAAGGGGATGAAGAATGACCCTGGAGACCTTCAAGCTAAGCCATAGCTATAAGTTTCTTTCCCATATGGTGGGAGATGGAGCCCCTTAAGGAGAAAGACAGCTTCTTGGACTCCAAGATGGGGATCCACAGTGGCCTTTAGGTAAGACATCTTCAATTATGGGAAGAGGAAGAAAGGATAAGTGGTGGTGGTTGGTGACTCCCTCCTGAAGGCTACCAAGGCAGAAATTTGTCACCTGGATATAAGAATTGATCAATTGGCTGTTTTCTCAGGGCATGCATCCAAGGGATTGATAGACCTGCCCAAGATTCATGAAACCACATGACTGTGACAGATGCACTTTGGTCGATTCCTGTTGACACAGGTGATACTGCCAGAAGGGATCTTGGGGGCATTGGCAAGGCTAATGAAGTATTGGGCAAGAAACATAATACCTTAATGTAGCAGGTAGCATTTCCATCACTGCTGATGATCAAAGCAAAAGTGTTCCAAAGACAAAGGAGGGCTTTGGAATGCACAGCTAGTTAAGAAGCTGGAGGCTGAGAAAGACATTTGAATTTCTGAACCATACCTTAAAATGACCTACCTTAAAAATCCTTGGTGTGGGATGGAATGGTCCCAACAAGGACTAGTAGAATGTATTTACCTGGTGTCTGATCTAATCAAAATAGTTTTAAATTGCAAAGGAAGGACAAAGGGGAGAAGAGTAATTTGTATTTCTTTACCAAGATTAGATATTATACACACACTGTAGGAAGATTAGCACGTGAGATGGCCAGGAATTCACAAGAGATGCAATTTAAGAAAAGAGTCAGTTATAGAAGTCCTGGCCTCAGATGTCCATACACAAGTGCCAAAAATGTGAATGAGAAGTGAGGTAAACCAGAGGGCTTAAGGAGTGAATGTGAATTTAATCTCATAAGTATTCCTAAATTTTGGTGGGATTGGAAATTGACTGGAATGTGCTTCTGGAAGGATATACCTTATTCATCAGGAACAAGATGGTAAAAGATGAAGAGTGCAGATTAACAGTCAACATTTTTACAGAAGTTAACAAGCTTGTCCCTAGAGAGAATTAAAGAAAATACACCTCATTCCCTTCTTTTCAGAGGTGAAGGACAATGGATGTGAGATATTGCCTGCTATACTGTTGGATGAAATTGAACTGTTAGTTGGTTTTCCTGTATTAGTTTTTCAATCTTTCTTAATAAAATATTTATTTTAAAGGATATTTCACTGGGTATGGGGGGGGGAGATATATTTGAAAATATAGGCAGTATAAAACAAAATACATCACTAAAGTAAGATTTAAAAGAAAACATAAGAACTAGAGGAAAAATTAAAAAAAAAACTTGGCAAACTAGAATGTTGGGATAAATCCAACAAGAACACATTTGAAAAGTGGTCAATTTCAAAACAAGAAAATTATAAATGCTAGAGAAGATGTGGGAAAATTGGAACACCGATGCATTGCTGGTGGAGTTGTGAACTGATCCAGCTATTCTGGAGAGCAATTTGGAACTTTGCCCAAAGGGCTATAAAAATGTGTATACCCTTTGACCCAGCAATACCACTTCTAGAGCTGTATCCCAAAGAGATTATACAAGTGGGAGGAGGACCCATATATACAAAAAATTTTATTAGCAACTCCTTTTGTGACTGCAAAGAATTGGAAATCAAGGCAATGCCCATCGATTGGGGAATGGCTAAACACATTGTGATATATGAATGTAATGGAAAACTATTGTGTTATAAGAAATGAGGAGCAGATGGACTTCATAATAATCTGGAGAGACTAATATGGACTGATGCTGAATGAAGTGAACAGAACCAGGAGAATATTATACACAATTACACACACATTGTATCTGTGATGACTAGCTTTGATAGACTGGGCTCTTCTCAGCAATGCAAAGTTATAAGACCATGACAAAAAGAAAAGAAACAAAGGCAGTCAGACAGGTAGGAGAAGAAGTAGGATGGAGTAGCATCACAAAGATGAGAGAGTGAGGAGAGAGTACCCAGGAGGATAGTGCAGTTAACAGTGTCAAATGAAGCAGAGGGCTAAAACAGGATGAGGACTGAGGAAAGACCAACAGATCTGACAATTAAGAAATCACAGGAAAATTTGGAGAGGAGAATTTCAGTTAAATAATGAAGTTAGAAACAGTATCACAAAGGATTAAGGAGTGAGAGGAGAAGAAGTGGAAGCAGTGAGCGAGGTTGATGACTTTTTCTAGATTAGCCAAGAAAGGGATGAAAGATATGGAGTGATAGCCTGAGAGGACAGTAGGGTCAAGTTATGGTTTTTAAGGAAGGAGGAAAGTTGAAAATGTTTGAAGTGAATAGAAGAGGAAATAGTAGCTAAAGAAATGATGGAAGATTTTAGAATTGAGGGATGAAAGTGGGGCAATCACCCCCCAAACGTGGATATATCTTCCGTATATGGTATCTCCCTGGATAGAATGGAGGCTCCTTGAGGTCAGAGACGGTTTCATGTTTGTCTTTGAAGACAAGTCCTTGGCAGTACGTGCTTAATAAATCCTTGATTGATTAATCACTGAGTAGCTACCTCTTGTTGTAGGGCGATTTCTGTTCCACTAATTCTTTTTTTTTTTTTCCCTCAATGATTTATTTCTGACATACATATGAAGAAAACTCACAAACTTAGAATTTTATCGGAACTAGTGATTCTGTGAACTGTAGACCTCAGTTAATATAATTACCTCTTTTCCTACGTAACCTCCCATATATTGACCAAATTAGATTCCGATGTGCTTAAGAACTGTAAGCGCTATGCCCATGTCATCAATAGATTTACTTTCCATTTTACTTACAAGGAAATGAAAGTCCAGAGAACCAAGAGACTTTCTCAGATCATATAATTAAGTAGCCTATTTGAACCCAGGTCCTGTGTCTCTTCACCCAGTGTTCTTTCCTCAATACCATGCTGCCTCTTCCTCTTGTTCTTTTCTTCCCATTTCCTCTCTTCTCCCATGATTCTTTTCTTCCTTCTTCCCCAAACCCTTCCTTCACCTCCCTCTTCTCTTTTTTCTCTCCTGCTTCTTTACTTCCTCCTTCTTCTCTTCCCCTCCCATCTCTCTAATCTCTTTCTTCCCTTTTCTCCTTCCTCTTTGCTTTCCTCTCCTCTTTCCCTCTTCTGAACATCTTGCTTACTATTTTGTTTCAAGATCGCAATTGGAAATACCTTGACCCTCTGGGATGGCTGGTGCTGGCTTCAGTCAAAATCAGTAAGTGCCTTTGAAAGTTAACGATTTGAAGCAGACAGACAAATATAAAATGCCAAGTGCTTGAGCTGAAACAGAGATTTGGCTTTGGTCAGTTAATTTTATGGCTACATCAATCTCAAGATTTCCTCCTCCGTGTTATACAAATGACATTCAAAGTGTTTGCAGCAGTGATACTGTTAATAATTTCTTCCTCTCTCCTCCCTATTTATTGCATTTCTTAAGACAGAGCTATATCCTACATGTTTCAAGAGAGAAACCATAACTCCCTATTGTGAATATACGTGATAGTTTTTATTCTGAGTAAATGTCATTAATGTTCTCTTTCATTAAAACCAATTACAGTCATTATTCATTAATAAAGATAATAGAATCAATCAATACATCAGCAAACTTTTATTAAGCACCTATTATGTGCCCAACACTTCATTAGGTACCTGTGACAGAAAGACAAAAATGTAGTATTCCTCTACAATTTACATTCTATAGGTGGAAATGTATGCATACATATAAATACCAAAAAAAGATATGAAGTTAATGCAAAGGAATATAGGAATACACTAGATGTCAGGGAATCAGGAAAGACTTCATGTAGGAGGTGGTACTTGAGCTAAGCTTGGAAAAAAGGGAGGATTTCTAAGAGCTAGAGGTGAGGAGGGAGTGCATTCCAGGCATGGGGGACAGCTTGGCCAAAGACATGGAAATGGGACATGGTATATCATGTGTGAGGAACAACAAATAGACCATTCTGGGTTAATCATGGATAGAATCTATGAAGTAGATTCTTGTAATAATCTTGGAAAGACAGGCTCGAGGATGGTAAATACCAAACAGAAGAGATTAGAGAGAAAATAAGAAGCCACTGGAACAATTTTAACAGGAAAATGTCAAGGTCTTGCCTGCATTTAAGGAATACCATGTTAGCAGCCATGTGGAAGAATGGATTGGAGAGGGGAGAGACTTGAGGCCGGGAGTCTAATTAAAAGTCTATAAATCACAGCATCTCTAAGCTGAACAGGACTTTGGAGGTGAACTGTTGCATCATCCCACCCGTTGCATGCCTTGGAAGTGGCTGTTCCACCTCTTGATAATCTCAGCTTCAATAGAGAGTGAAGGAAGAGAATCTCAGAGGGTGACAGCTAGCCAACATCTCAGAGGAGATTGGAAGAGCTGTTCTGACAAAGCTAAATTTGACTTTATGGAGAATGAGACTGGGAGAGACTTGGAGAGTTAGTTGTCACAGCAGAAGGCGGCCATGTGTGGCAGTGTTGGAGGATGACAGAAATGCCATTCCTAAAGAGACCTGGACAGTTAACTCTCATGGAGACAAGAGCTTGTGAGAGATTGCCATTAGCTTCCTGTGGAGAAATTTCTCTGTAGAGAAGACATTTTGTGGTGAAGACAATATGAAAACCTTTGCATGGATCTGAACAAATTTAACTGTCTTCCATTCCTTATGAGGAGTGAATTAAATTTTATTCTGTGGGGGAAAAAAATCAGCTGAAATTTTTGAGGGAAATTTACTAAAACATTTTTCTGAACCAGGAGAATCAGCAATTTTGTGCAATGATCAGCTATGACTGACTTAGCTCCTCAGCAATACAATGACCCAAGACAGTTCCCAAAGACTCATGATGGAAAATTCCGTCCACATCCAGAGAAAGGGCTGATGGACTCGGAATGCAGATTGAAGCAGACTGTTTTCTTTTCCTTATTTTTCTTTTATTTATTTTTATCTATCTATTGTTTTTATTTTATGTTTCTTCTTTCACGACATGACTAGTATGGAAATGTTTTATGTGATTGTGCATACATAACCTTTATCAAATTGCTGACCATCTTAGGGAGGGGATGGTAAGGGAGGCAGAAAATTTGGAACAAAAGTATTAAAAAATGAATGTTAAAAATGATCTTTAAATGTAATTGGAAACAATACTATAAAAGAATCACATTTGTCTGGGAGGAACTGAGTTGATTCCATTATGAATGGATTCATTTTATTGGAGTGTGATTCTAATAGGCAATTGGAGCCATTTGTGAGAGAGTTCTAGTTAACTACTTATGTCCCCTACTTTTCCAGAGTGCCATGCTGGTTCTGGATGTGAACTCCCTCAAGATCATTACCGTCTTTAAATCTTTTACCTACATCTTTGGATTATGATTGTATTTGCCTCAGTCTATGAGTTTGAGATTTGAAATGAAGAGAAAAAAAGATAACTTATGGGGAAATAATTTTCTCTAGTTTAGAATGTGTGTATGTATGTGTTTACGTATGTGTGTGCATGTGTGTGTATATGTGTGTGTATATATGTGTGTATATGTGTGTGTGTACATACATACCAGGGCGGGGGTTTGGAGCAAATTAATTGAGAGATTTTTATTTTTATTTTTTTGTTTTATGCTTTTTGGAAGGGGAAGGCAGGGCAATTGGGGTTAAGTGACTTGCCCAAGGTTATGTGATTAATAAGTGTTAAGTGTCTGAGGCTGCATTTGAACTCAGGTCCTCCTGACTCCACAGCCAGTGCTCTATTCACTGTGCCACCTAGCTGCCCCCAAGATCTTGATTTTCAAGCAACATTTTAAGGCAATTTTACAATGTGTCTCCTGATTGTCTTTGAATTCAGTGTGAGAAGCAATAAGATAAAGGGTCAACAGCAGACTCGGGCAGAAGAGCCCCTGCAAGGTATTGCTTATGCTTTGAAATACAGAATCACACATCCTGGGAAGATTTCTGTGTGTTCAGTTGTTTCCACCAAATCCCTGCTGCACAGAATCATAGACCTTTAGACCTAGAGGGAAGCTCTCAAACTATCCTGATGTTATAGATGAGAAACCTGAGGTCCGTGGATACTAAGGACTGACCCAAAATCACATCAGAGTCAGGCTGTGAGCCTAGATCCTCTGTTGTCTCAAGACACTATGCTCTTCCTAAAGCGTCATGAACACTTTCAGTGATGCTGAACTCACTACCTCTCAGAGTAATCTCTTCTACTTTAGACTGCACTAATAGTCAAGAGGGCAGCTCAGTGGCAAAGTCAATTGAGTGCCAGGTATGGAGTCAGGAGGATCCGAGTTCAAATCTGGTCTCAGACGATTACTAACTGTGTGACCTTGGGTAAGTCATTTGACTGTGTTTGCCTCAGTTTCCTCATCTGTAAAATGAGCTGGAGAAGGAAATGGTCACTCCAGTATCTCAGCCAAGGAAACCGGTTCCACATGAGATCACAGAGAATGAGACACAGCCAAAAATGTCTAAACCACAACTAAAAACAGTAAAGAAAGTTCTACCTTAAATTAAGCTGTAGCCAGGGACTCAGCCTCCTTAGTTTTCAGGTCAGGTCTCCCAGCACTCATTATATGCCCATTATGTGTAAAGCCCTGTCAGATGCTTTTGGGGAGTTTAGTGGGAGAGGTAAATCATGGGTAAGTAAGTGCCTGTGAGGTACAGAACATTCCTATGAGAATTCAGGGAGTGCACGGATGGATCGAGAGAGATGGGGTGGAAGAGGCAGCATGGGAGGTGAGCCAGAAGGGAGAATGGCCATGGAAGGGCTTCCGTCCTTGTTCGGGAACCACAGGAAGGACAAACCTTCCTTCAGTATTTGAAAACATCCACCAAGCTCCATTTATGTTCACTTTTCTCCAGGCTAATCATCTATTTACTCCAATTGTTCTTGGAATGGTTGGATTTCTAGATTCTCTGTTCCCTGGCCACTTTCCTCTAGATGTCCTTGAACTACTAGGTGGTTCCTTAAAGGAGACATTCTAAATAGTTATTATTTAATCTGTAATCTGATAATTTTCAGTTTCTAAATTAGTATCGTCAATTTAGAAAAACATACTCTCAGACCTTGTAGACAGTCAGATAGACACCATATTAAAGATGCTAGGAGTAGAGATTCAGAGCTGGAAAGAAACCTTAAATACCATTTGGCCCAACTGCCTTATATTCCAGATGAAGAAACGGAGACCCAAGGAAACAGAGTGTCTTACCTGAGGTTGACTCAGCTGAAGTCAGGGGACTCGGGTGTTAGCTCCACTTGGCTCCCAGACCTTAGGCAGGCCACCACTGCCTCTGCAGGCTCCTGTTTTTTCACTTGTAAATGGACTGTACCCAAGGCACTAAGGGACAAAGGTTGGATCTGAACCCATATCTCCTGACTCCAGGCCTCTTTCCACTGCTTTTACCTTAGCACAACAAGGCAGGAAAATGAAGGAGTTGGCTACACAGGCAGTCCTTATGAGAATCTAATGTATCTTAGGTTGTGAGATCATGCTCTGAGCTGGAAGAAAACTCAGAAGCCATTTAGTTCAGCCACTTTATTTTATGGCTGAGAAAGTTGAGCCCCACAGAGGTTGAATGAGAGTTGCCCAAGGTCACAAAGTTAAAAGGCAGTCAGGATTTGAACTCATATCCCAGGAGATAGCATGTACAACATAAAGAGTGACATCTCTGGAATTAGAAGACCTCGGTTCGAATCTTGCCTCTGATCCTTACTATCTATGAAACCTTGGTCAAATCATTTCCCTTCTTTCTCAGTTTCCTCCTCAGTAAAGGGAGGAGCTGATGGTCTCTGAGGTCTCTTCTGACACATGAATTTATTATCCTTATGATCATATGTAAAATAGCACAAGGGAAAGAATGATAACTAGAGTTAAAGAGCCTGTATTCAAATAGGATGACCTTGGACAAGTCATTTACCTTCCCTGGGCGTCAGTGTCCTCATCCATAAAATGAAGTAGTTGGATTTGATGGCCTCTTAGGGCCCTCTGACCTCTGAATTTGGGACTTTGAGTTCATTGCTCCAAATTCAGGACCCTTTTCCATTATTTCACATGGATGGCAAGTTCCATGGGGCGAAAGATCATCTAAACTGAGTTTCCATATAGGATTATGCAAACAGCAGGTGCTTAATATCTACTGAATTGAAGTTGAATGAATTATTTGTCAAATAAGGGCTGTCAAGCAGACTAAGTGGGAAGAAGGCAGGAAATGGAAAAGTTAACTTCAAGGGAGTCAGCATCAGTACAATCCAAAACCAATCTTGAGCTGGGTATACTCAAGAAAGTCAAGATGGCAGCCAAAGCCCACCAGGACAAATGGACAGAGGAAGGAAGAGCTGAGGAGCCCTGGGCCAAACACAGCGAAGTCAGATGGAAAATCAGAAATTATTTGGTCTTGATGAACTCTCTCAGGTGCCTTCAATGATCCTCACGTGTGAAGACAAATGAAGTGAGAAGTACCAGCTACTTTGTACAGAATGCAAGGGGAATGACCAACCTGTCATCTTGAAGCCATCACCTCTGGTAAACTCCAGTCTAGGGACCTGTCCACTTCATGCCACACTCACAATTCTGGCTGTCTTTGAGACACCTTCCCTTGATGTCTCACTTTAAGTTAACCGTACCTAAACTTGGATTATTCATAGTTCTCCCCCCTACCCCCAGTCCATTACCTCCAACCTTTTCTTCATACTGACTTTCCTTTTCTGTTTCCTCCCTTTAAGCTGAAAAATCTCAGAATATTCTTTCCCCCAGAATCTCAGGATGCCCTTGTTGGAAGGGACCTTAGCAATCTTCTAATCCATTCCTCCCATTTTACAGATGAGGATACTGAGACACAGGGAAATGAATTGGCTTGCTAAGCATCATGGAGGTAGGACACGGCAGAAATGAATTTGAAGCCGGTCATCATACTCACGAGGGGGCTGATGCAGAGAGAGTCTAAGTGACTTGCCGAGAGTGGGGAGTGGGCTTCAAACCCAGCTCTTCTTGACTTCATGCCCACAGTCCTATCCATTCTGTCATGAATGTTTCACTTACAGATTCAGTACACTTTTTGCCATAGCATTTTTATTAAGTACCATCACTAAGTTCTATTCGTTTTGTTTTGTTTTGTTTTGTTTAACTGGAAGCAGCTAACGGAGGCAAAGAACCAGGAAAGAAAATCTGATGGGAAGGCCCATGATTGTAGCCCAGTTATAAGATATTAGGGAAGAAAGGAGGTGGTGGGGCTGAGGAGCTGGGAGGCAGAGTCTGGGAGCAGCCGTTTTAAAACTCCTTCTGCTGTTGTGAAAACAACAGTGAATTTGGGGTCAGGGACCTGGGTTCGAATACTGGATCTATCTCTTATCGACATAACTGAGAGTGAGTCGGTTTCTCTCTCCGGGTGTCATTTTCCTCATTGTCAAATGAAGGATTGAAGGAGCCAGCCTTTAGGGTCCCTTTCATTTCTAACTGCTATGATCCAACACTGGGCCACTATTGGCCACATCCCCATATGTTTTCTCTTGAAGAATTAAAGCTGGGCTGTCAGTCATTCCACAAAGCCCTTCCTTGATGCAGAATTTTATTAATCTTTTTATTCACTGTAGTGACTTGCTCAGAGCCCAGTGCCTACTAGGCATACAAAAATAGCGATTGGTTGATGTTTATAAGACTGTGTGGCCTGGTGTAGTCAAAATGAAGGATAAGATTTGAAACTGAGCACTGCTTTTGAAGAAGTTAGCTGGTCTTAACATTGTAGGAAATACTCCCTTGAAGTCATTGGGGTGGGAGCTCTGCAGCTAATTATGGGCACTCTTAGTGACTGTCTTTGTCATAAACATTTTGATTATAAAAAACCCAAGGATTATGTATGAAAATGTTAACTTCTATTATATACAGTTTGATTTTATTTTAAAAATGTATGTTAAATTTAACATAGACTTACCGGTCTGAAATGGAAGAGATATTAGAAGCCATTGAGTCTAATCCCTGAGTCAGTCCATCAGTAACATTTCATTAAACAATTACTATGTGCCAAGGACTGTGCTAAGTGCTAGGGATAAAAAGGAATTCACAAACAGTCCTTCTCTTTGAGGGGTTGACAGTCTGTAGGCAGACACAACATGCAAACCAAATCTGTAGCCGCAAGATGGATGCAGGATAAATCAGAGGTGATCTCAGGGGGAAGCCGTTAGCAGTTGTGGTGGGGGGAGGTCTCTGGAAGAAGGTGGGATTTGAGCTGAGTCTTAAAGGAAGCCGGGAGACAGAGATGAGGAAAAAGAGCTTTCCAGGCATAGGGGCAGCAGGAGAAAAGGCAATTGATGGAGAGTGTTTTTTGAGGACTAACAAGGAGGCCAGGGTCACTGGACTACAGAGTACATGGAGGGAAGTAAGAAAACTGGAAAATTAGGGAAAGGCTAAGTTCTGAAGGCCCTTAAGAAACAAACAGAGGAGTTTATATTTGATCCTGGAGGTAATAGGGGGCCACTGATGTTGACTGAGTATGGCTGTGATGCTTTAGGAAAATCACTTTGAGTGAAGGATAGGAAGTAGTGGGGAGAGATTTGAGGGAGGAAGTCCAATTACGTGGCTCTTACATCAGTCTAGGAGTGAGGTGATGAGGGTCTCCACCAGGATGGCAGCTGTATGAGAAGAAATCAGGGGGCATATAGGAGAAATTCTGTGCAGTTAGAAATGACAAGGCTTGACAACACAATGGATACATGGGGTGGTTCCAAGTGAAGAGCTGGGGATGACACTGATGTTTAGAACCTGGATCACTGGGAGAATAGTAGCATACCCACTAGCAATAGGGATGTTTAGAAAAGGGGAGTTTTTTGGGGAAAGATAATTTTCTACTTTGGACATGTGGAATTTGAGATGAGGAAACTGAGTATCACAGACAAGTGAAATGTTTTCTTCAAGGGTATATAGGTAATATGTGGCAGAGGAGGGATTTGAACCCAGATCCTGATAGAAGCAAGAAAAATTAACTCTCCCCCCTTTCCCCCAGTCTTAAGACTCTTATAGCCATGGGCTGGAACATTTTGTCCTAGGGTCAGAGAGGCATGTTTAGTATCTAAGAGATTGTTTGCAATGACTCTTGATGTCTAGCCTTTATTAATGACTATTGGAAAATTCCTTCAACCCTGCAGATGTTAGGTATGGAGAAGTCTAGTTTTCCACAGATGGTTTCCTCCTTTGGAGAAAAGCTTCTCTCCCAGACATTACTGACCAAGGACAAGGTAACTTGGAATGAATGCCTGCCCACGGAGGTCTTCAGACCACAGAAGTGACAACATTGCCCTGGCTGGCTCCTCTTCTGAACATTTTGTTTTGTTTTCTTCTGTGTACTTAATAAATGTTTGTTGCTTCCCTTTTCTTTCTTGCGGCTCTCTCACTACCAACTCAGTCTCTCCTTCCACCTCCCAAATAGAAGCCCATTCTTGTAAACAATCACAGTCATGAAAATGTTTCAACACACTGGTCATCTATGTCTGAAAATGTATTTCTCATTCTTCGCCTCTAATCCATCTCTCTTCTGCCAAGAAGCAGTTGGGAAGTGTGATTTTTCATTGGCCTTCTGAAGGCATGATTGGTCACTGAATTGATCAGAGCTCCAGACTCAGAGACTTTCTCATGTTAGTAATTCTTTTCTTCTGTAAAAAGGAACGTCGGAATCTTACAGAAGCCTTCCTTTGGGGACCAAAGTAGTTGATTGGTTTTAGTCTCATGTGACAAGTGGTTAAAATCTTTATTGCAAGAGGTTTTTTTTTTATTAAGTTTAGATTTATTGTGCTATTTTATTAAGTAAACATTACTGAGTCAGTTGAGAATTGAGTTTTCTCGGTTGGTGTAGAAGGTTGTTTATGTTGATAAATGGGCCTTAAGGAAACTGAAGAGGTTGTTAAATTTCACAGATTTTCATTAGCTTCATTTTGGTTAAAAGATTAAGGAGTTCATAATAGTTCCATTACTGCTTGGGGGCTGAATTGCTTTTTGGCAATAGCACTTTTTATCACATACATTGTATTGGATCCAGTCACTAGATGTTTTATTTTGATTATTTGAAGAAGCTCATGATATTAATCAGAAAGAGCTGAAATTGTGCTGATGGAACACTTTGAGATGTATTCTGTATGGAACAAGATGGTAACTGAAGGTAACCAGTGAAGTCCAACATTCAGGCAGCTATACCAGAGGCTTTTCATTCCAGGTCTGTGAAAGGTTTCTCTTTGTTTAAGGAAAACCAATACAGATCCAGAATGCCTACAAATTCTGAGTATCTGAAAGGTGATGAAGGGCTAGTGACAAAGACAGAGATTAAGGAAATGAAATGCAAAGCACCCCTTTTCACTCTTTGTATAGTAAGCAAACTTTGGACATGCAGAGCCCCTTAAAGATCTTTCATATAACTTCTAATGATGGTGCCCAAATACCATCTTATATATGAGGTATTCCCTGTTGACAGCAAACATTCTGTAACATGGATTGAGATTGTCTTTTCCCTTAATGGGAGCATTTGAAGTGCCTATAGTGATGAGGAAAGGAGTAGCTGTTCATTGGAGAAAGTTCCAAGTTATCAGACTTCCATAAATCTGCTCTGTGGCTGTAGAGATTGCTTAGAAAGGCAACTGGAGATGTTTAGTAGTTCGTGATATGGTACTGGAGTTTAGTAGAGATCGCATATGGAGATGTGGGTGGAGTCAACTGCATAAAGGTGAGAATTGAGCTCATGGTAGTTGCTGAATTCACCAAAAGGAAGAAGAGAAGAGGACTCCAGACATTATGAGGCAGCCATGGTTAGAAGGCTAGGCCAAGACTTTGGTACAGTGAAGAAGACCAAGAGAAGTCAGACAGATAGAAGGAGGCCCAGGAGAAAGCAGGGACAGGGAAACCCAGGGGGAGAGGAGGTCTAGGCCAGGAGTCATTAATCTGAGATCTTCAGATTCCCCATGGAGTTTGTGGGTGAATTTTGGAGAGTCCGTGTGCATGGGCGGGGGGAAAAAAAAACCATCTGTGTTTAATACAATTAGTCTCTTTTGTAATCTTTGACATTTTGTTTTATGTATTTAAAAGCATCATTTTGAAAATGAATTCATAAGACTCAACAAACTGCCAAAGGAAGGGCCAATACTCACACACATGGACATACACACACAAAAAAACATACACACAGACACACACATACAAACACACACGCATCCATGTGTGCACGCACACACACAGCTATGAACCTGTGATCTAGGAAGAGGAGGTGGTCAACAGCACCAAATGCTACAACAGACTCAAGAAGGATAAGCCCTGTCAAAATGTCGCTCTTTTTTGGCAATTCAGAGATCTCTAGTATCCTTGAGAGGGAATGTTTTCAGTGGAATGATTAGATTTGGGAGACAGATTATAAGGGGCTGTGAAGACAGGGGAGGGGAAAAGTAGAGGTGCTGAGTGGAGACAGCTTCTCCCAAGAGTTTGGCTGTGAAAGAGAGGAATTCAGGCCAGAGGAAACCAGCAGTTGGGAAAAATATTGTGGATTTGAAATTATATGGTGTGTTATGAGTTAGGTGAATGAATCGACCAATTCAAAGTTCCTCATCCTGGTCTGAAAGTAGACCACCTAAAGTGATACCTCTTTGAAAGAGAAATATGTGTCTGTGCTCACAGTACACACATGTAGAGAGGCACTTGGGTGTGTGTATTGATGGTACCAAATGTATTGTGTGTGTATACAAATGTATGCATATGTATTATTAGGTGCACACACATATATGTTATATATAAAATATAATGCATTCCTTATATACATGCATAATATACATGTACAATATATACACAATGCACACATAATATACACATGTATGATACACACAATACACAGTGTACAGTATACATATACTACCACATGTATGTCACACATGTACATACATAATACATTCATGAACACAAACATAAACTCAAAATAATTGCACGAGTATATTAAATTACAAATCTATCATGAAAGTTGGATGTATGAACTATTTGTACAGTATAAAGCAGCCCTGGCCAGGGCCATAGGACCTGCAATGTTGGCCCTGGCTAACAGGTGGTGTGGCAACATATATAGACCTGGATTTTGGTAGTGCAAAGTCCACACTGCACTTCTTCTGATACTAGACTGAATGACCTAGGTGGTCCCTTCCAATATGGAAGCTCTATGATTCATTGAGGCCAGTGATAAGACAGGCAAAATCGAATCCATCAATGGATCAGTGATCAAGGACTTTTAAGGTTCTCTGTGTCAGTCACTGATGCTACAAAGATGGAAAAAGAAAAGAAACATTCTCCGTCCTCACTGAGTTCATACTCTCTTGGGAGAAAGAGAGTAAAAATTGTGGCATGTAGTAGAGGCAGACTCAAGAATGCTAAGCATGGGTCAGAGTGCAAAATGTTGAAAGAGAAATTGTGAGTCATGGTGAAGTTGATGGTGGAACCACCTTTTTGACTGAGTGAAATAGATCAGAGATGATGGTGCTAGGAGTTAAGAAAATCGAACTCTGAGGGTCATCAAGGTGAATAGAGAAGAAATGCTTATGGTAAAAGACTAGGAGGAGAGGAGAATTGTAAAGTTTTGGGGGAAACTGAAGAAGGTAGAAGAGTGTGCTGGAGGTGGGCAGATGGTACTAATAAGGGATTGAGAAGGGTAAAATAATCAGATTGTGAAAACTTCAAAAAAGGAACATTTGATGAATGATCCTGGAAAAGCAGAAGGCTGAAAGTAGCCATGTGGAGTTGGATGTGTGTGGACTCCTCCTCCTTGCTCTGTGGGCATGAGAAGAGTTGGTCATGAAGGAAAGCGGAGTTAGTTTTGGAGAGATTAAGAAGATATGGCTTCCTCTGGGAAAATCAGTGTTTTATTGATAGAAGATAGGGGTGTTAGAGGGAGACCTTGAAGATGAAAGGGAGTTTGTCTGCAACAAAACAGATGTTTCAGGGTGCAGCTGAAGGGATGGGCAGAGGATAATGGGAGGAGTCTCCATTACCTTTGAAAAAATGATCTCTTCTCTGGTCTTTGGATGACTCCAAGATGTCACAGTCCGTTTGGCTGCAGATCTTCCAGATAATGCCTTGTTTCTATGGAATTAATGCTCCTCTAGAGTTCTTTTATCTAATGTTCTGTTTGTGCAAAACCAGTTAATGAACCCAGATAAAGCATGCCTGGATACATTGATCATACTGCTTCCTGATTGACCAAACACTTTTATTCAATATGGCACTTAATATTTTGCCATCTCACATTTTTCTTCATTTATTTTTTCATTAGAATTATATCTCTAAAGTAGACTGTGAGACCCTGAATGTGAGAGGGTCACTATTTTTCTCTCCTGTGTTCTCTATAGTGCCAATCCCATCTTCTCCCCACTGAAAGCAAACAAACAACGCCTTACACATAACCATGTTGATATCGATCTATTGATAACAGAGTTTGAGTGTCAGAGGGGATCTCAGCATCCATCTAGTCTGATCCATACGTGAAAGGAATCTACTCCATAACATACTCAAGAAGAGTTGATCTAGCCTCTGTTTAAAGACCTATGATGAGGAACATCCCACCTCCTCCTGAATCAGTCCATTCTGGGCACAACTCTAGTTCTTAGGAAGTTTTTCCTGACCTGACATGGAGCTCAGATTTGCCTCATTTCAACTTCCACTCATTGTCTCCTTTGGGGCCGTAAATAGAGAGATAATAGTCAAATCATATCAACAAGCATTTATTAAATGCCTACTCTTTTATGCTAGATACTGGGCTATTAATAAATGCTTGCTGACTTGACTTGCCAGTCAAAGAAAGGCGAAAGACATTCCCTACTCTCAAGGAATAGCTTAGACTGAATAGCACAGTGGAGAAAGAGTCAAACCCAGAGTTAGGAAGACCTGAGTTCAAATCTGGCCACAGACACTTACTTGCTGTGTGACCCTGGATAAGTCACTTAACCCTGTTTGCTTCAGTTTCTTTATCTGTAAAGGGAGCTAGAGAAGGAAATGACAAATCCCTCCAGTATCTTTGCCAAGAAAACCCCAAATGGGGTCATGAAGAGACAGAGACAATTGAAATGACTGAACAACAAAAACTCTCAAGGAGCTAACAGTCTAACTTGGAAACAACTCTGTACAAAGATATAGACCAGAGAAACTGAAGATAGCTTCTCCAACAGTAGATAGTGCGCTGGACTCCTCTTCAGGAAGCCTGAGTTCAAATTCTGTCTCTGACAAAATGATTTAAGATGTGATCTATATAAAATATAACATAAAATGGGTTATTTTGGTCTTATAATCACACGCATGAGAAATGACTCTGTTGAGATCAACCAACATCTTGGTTGGCCAAACATTTTTTTTTTAAATTTTTATTTTTTGGCCAAACATTTTATAATCCAATAAAACAAAAACCAAACTAAACCAAACCAAAACCAAATCAAATTCTATCTCTGATACTTATTGGCTACGATCCCTGGGCAAATCATGTAACTTCTTCCAGACTCAGCTATTTTCCCCCCTTCTTACCTGCCTACCTTCCAAGGTTGTTGTAAGGATCAAATGAGACAGCTCTTGGCAAACCTTGAAGCATTATATAGATTTGAACTCTTATCGGTCAAATGTTCAGGTTAAGGGCATGTACCATAGACATCTACCCTATGAATGTTATGGATGTCCTTTCAGGAGGCGCTTCTCTTTGGTACCAATCCAGTAGCCTGAAGAATTGTATAAAAGATCTCGCTTTCCAGCTCGGTTGCTGAACTATGCCAGATATGTAGATATTATTTTTTCAGTGATGAGAAATATTAGTAAAAGGAATTTTAAAAAATAATTAATTAATTAATTTTTAGTTTTCAACATCATTTCCATAAGCTTTTGAATTTTAAATTCTCTTCAACTCCCTCCCTTCCCCTCTCCTCCAGACTACAAATACATTCATATTAAATATATTTTTTACGTTAGTCATGTTGTAAAGAAGAATCAGAACCAATAGGAGGAACCATGAGAAAGAAGAAACAAAACAAAACAAAATGACAACAACAAAAGAGAGCAAAGAGTCTGCTTTGATCTGCGTTCAGACTCCAGAGTCCTTTCTCTGAATGTGGGCAGCATTTTCCATCATGAGTCTAAAACGGATTTTCTTTGCAGATGCCTAAAATGTTGCTTGCTTCTGTTGAAGAAGTGTTTGCTTACAGTGCTTGGGAATGTTTTTTTTTAAATCAAACTCTTGTCTTTTTTCTTTCCTCCCATAATCTGGGAGAACAGGAGACTGTTTCAGAGCCATTACCTTATTTTCCCGCTCTTTGCTACAAGCCCCTAGTGTTTTGCTTCTCAGTCTTCCTGTTGGCTGTCATGGTGCTGGGATGACACGGAGGGCACCAATAAAGTTTCTAAGGATGGTATCTATAGGAGAGAAGGATGGCTGTCAAGAGCTTTGAGGGAGGGAAGCCTGGAACGCAAGAAGTGGTGGGATACGGCTTAGGAAGTATGGGGAGCCAGAAGTAGTGGATAGCCTGGACAACTTTAGTGCCCTCAGTTTTACCATATGAAGAATGGAGATGATTTGTGTACTGTGTGTCTCAAAGGCTATTTGTGAGCAGAGTACCTCAGAAACTATAAAGCGGGATATAAAGGACAATCCTGATGGGTGGTTTTTATGTAGTGCTGGAAGGGTTAAAAAGCCCTTTACCTCCATTCTGTGACTATATCCTGCTTTCCAGTATGTGATATATGAGATCATACACCTAGGTATGGCTGAGACCTCAGAGGCCATCAAGTCCAACTCCCTAATTTTATAAATGAAGAAACTGATGCTTGCAGAGGTTAAGTGACTTGCCCATGGTCACCAAGGTAGTGAGCATCAGAGTAGTTGGAGAATTCAAAGTCTGGTCCTTAGAAAACAGAATCTACTGCTCTTTCCATATACGAGGCAGGAATCCCTGCTTGGTTAAAGGTTCAGCATATTGATTCTCTAGAAAGGAGAATTTTAAGTCAATAGATACTTAAACTCTTTACTATATTTTAGATTCTTGACACAGGCTCATTTTCATAATTTGTTCACTCTTGCTCTTACTGCTTGGCCAGTAATACGTCCCAGACCAAGCCTCAGTTGGTCACTGTTTGGGTTTTGATGGCTCAGAGTGAGTGCAAATAGCAATTGTTTCTGTTCTGGCCAAAAACCCTGAGGGTCTTCCCCTTCCAGATGGATTCTTTCATGAAGGAAAACTAGACTATCTTTTTTTTTTTTTTAATATCTTTATTTAGTATTTTATTTTTCTACAGTTACATCTAAAAGCAATTTTTAACATTCACTTTTAAAACTTTGAGTTCTAAATTCTCTCCCTTCCTCCTTCCCCAGCCCCCTTGTTGAAAAGACAAGCAATTCAATATAGGGTATACATATGTAGTCTTGTAAAACATTTCCATAATAATAAGTCCAGGGATGGGGAACCTGGGGCTTCAAGGTCACATGTGGCCCTCTGGGGCCCCAAGTGCGGCCCTTTGACTGAATCCAAACCTCACAGAACAAACCCCCTTAAATAAAAGGATTTGTTCTGTAAAACTCGGACTCAGTCATAAGGCTGAACCTGAGGACCTAGAAGGCCACATGTGGCCTTGAGGCCGCAGGTGTCCCATCCCTGGACTAGGCCATCTTTTTCCTCAATTCCCCTCGCTTTTAATCACTGAACAGGTGTTGCCTCAGACTGAGTCCTGGGAAAGATCTTAACTTAAAAAGGCCAGGGCCTCCCACTGCACCCAGGCCATTGCCAGTGGTCCTGACCAATGTCTTGCCACTGGACTCAGATGACCCTGAAGGACAGAGTGAGGCTGATGATTCTTCACAGCCCTGCTTCGTTCAAATCCAGTTCACTTGCAAGTCAAGACGTCACCCTCCTGATGTTATCGGTCCTTTTCAAGCATGAAGGATGAGCAGCAACAATTTTTGTAATTTGGGAAAAAGAAAAGGTCGTCCAGTCTGTCTAGTCTGAAATCCTTATTTTATGGATTAAGGAATTGAGACCCAGACAAAGAATGTGATATGTCCAAGATCATTTGGCTAATTATTCTGATCGAAAGATTTTTTTTTTTGGTGGGGGTCAACACTTGGGATTTCATTTGTGTGGGGTGCTCCTGGTAAGGGAACTCAGAAGCTCCCTTTCCCAGGAAGACTAGAACCTTCTGTGCAGCTGATCATCTAAGAGAGTTGTCAGAGGTAATGCCTGAACACAGCCCTTCTGGATCGCCTCAGACGAGGCTATCAGTCCTTTCTCCTAATGAGCTGGGATTTTTTTTTTATAAAGAGCACTGGCAACAGGAAAAGGTAGCTCTTTTCATCTTCAAAGACTCCTGAAAACTGATTCCCCCAAATCGAGGCAAGATTTTCTCCCCTTTGACAAACTGAGTTATTTCTTGATTTGGCATTTTTCCAAACATGAGCCACTATTGTTTCAGATACATTAAGACATAGACACATATGAGAAGTCAGAGCCCATGTTGTTCAAAGGCCCTGGATCCCAAGAAGCAGATCATAGGACCGCAGAGGCAGAGCTTGAAGGGACCCTCTTTGGGGATATCAAGTTCAACCTTCTCATTTTACAGATTGGGAAACCAAAGCCCATGTTGGGGGTAGGACTTGTTCAAGGTCTCACAGGGAGGAAATGAAAGAGACAAGTGTTGAAGCTCGAGTTCTTTACATTATTCTTCACTGCTTCTTTAATAAGTTTGGGAAAAATTACAATTGGGTTCTGGAAGTCAAGAGACATAGCTGTGCCCCTTGCTCACTGCAACCTTGGACAAATCTCTAACTTTCCCAAGTCTCAGTTTGTTTGGATTTAAGATGAGGTCATTGGACTAGTTCAGGGGTGGGGAGTCTGTGACCTCGAGGCCATATGGGGATCTCCAGGGTCTCAAGTGGGTCCCAAACTTCACTGGGGCCTTTATCAACCCCACCCTTTCCTTCGTTCCTTGCTGCTGGTTGTCATTCCATGTATTAGCCTTCTGAGTAGGAAGAGCATTGCCTCTGTAGGTAAGAGGAACTATATTCAAATCTTAACTCTACTTCTAAGCTGCTGTGTGATCTTGGGGCAAGTCACTCTTTCTGGAGCCTCAGTTTCCCTATCTGGGAAATAGAGCACTGGAATTAGATGGACCCTGACTTCTGCACAGCCTTGTAGCCCTAGGTCCATGATCCTTGTTAATGACTCATTTCACCTTTATGAGTCTCAGTTCCTTGTCCATAAAAAAAGAGGGAATTGGACAAGATGACCTCCAAAGTCTTTTTGAGTTTTGGCTCCGTGATCCTAAGCCATTCCACCTTCATAGGCCTCAGTTTTCCCATCTGTCAAATGAGAGTGCTGGACTCAATGGCCCATGAGATTTCTTCCAGCTTTCACTGTGATCCTTTGGGCTCTCTTGGGCTCAATTTTCTTAACTATTACATGAGGGGGTTAGCCTCTGTGGCTTCTGAGGCACCTCCTGGCTCTAGACCCACGTTCCTATTTTATGCATTTCCTTTCTCCTTGTCTTCTTTGTCTTGTATCCCACCCCTAGATGGATCTTCTTCCTCATGGTGCTTTTCTGCTCTAAAATCTTCCATATCCCCTTGTTTCCTGCCGTGGTCAGTCTTACCTCTTCTGCTTGGCCTTGGGAGCTTTCAGTGACCTGGTCATCGTCCTCCTTGTTCAGCCTTGTGTTTCTCTGCTCTCCAAAGCATATGCTCAGCGCTAATTTGGTCCATCTGATGGTGGAGCTAAAACTGGAAGAGACCAAAGAGCATCTGGTTCAACTTCCTCTTTTTTTACAGATGAGGAAACTGAGGCTCATCATGTATCATATGCAACATTCCCTGGCTTTGATGGTTCTTTTGTCCTGCTCTTCCTGTCTCAATTACTCAACCTTCAAGGACAACCTCCTCCACACAATTCTATCTCAATATTCGACTCCTTGTAGATTTCCATCTACTCTGCAACTCCAAATGTGTTTATAATTTGAGTCAGTTTAGCCTTTCTAAACAGACAATGTGGAAAGATCATTGGCTATGGAGACAGAGGAGCTGGGCTCAACCAAACAATCGATAATCATTTATTAAGCTTCTCTCGTGTGTTAGGTGCCACGCCAAGCTTGGGGAATACAAATACAGATGTGTATGGAAATAAAAATTTCTGTCAAATCCTGCCCCTGCCACTGTTTGTGTGGCCTCGGGCAAGCCCCTGGTCCTTCCTAGACCTCCATTTCCTGATCTGTATAATGGGTGAGTTGGATTAGAAAGCCCTAGCTTCATGGTCCTATGATCTCTTGTATTATTTCCTGTGTATGAGTTATGTCTCTTGGACACTTGGAGTTGGCATTTACGTAGTCCTTACAGTCCTTGCAGACATATATTGTATCATTTGATTTTTTGATAGTCCATAAGCTAAGTAACCTAGCTGTTATTATATCTGTTTTGAAGATGAGGAGAATGAAGCCAGAGTGGTCAAGTTACTCATCCGTGGTCACTAACTGTAAGTAACTGAGGTGACACGCAAACCCAGACCTTGTTTGATCAGAGTCCAGCATTGTTTCCATTAGACCCTGGTGACTGCCATTGTGGTCTTCTTTTAAGGCTTGGGATGATGTCCTCCTTCTTTGACCATCACAGTTACCAGTCGACTGCTGCACATGGTTTTGTTTTTTTTCTTTTTTGGACTAGACCTGGAATTTCCTTGGTGGAAGAAATTTTCAGTGAACAAACTCTCCTTGCCAGTGTTGATGAGCAACTATTCTGAAATTAATAGTCTTAGAGAGTTATCTGGGGGGAGTGAGAGGCAGAACAATTCAAATGGAGAACTTCATTTTTGTTTCCGTGGCACATGCTGTCTGGATGACCTTAGACTTACCCTCAGTGGTCTACTCACCGGGCATATCCTACACCCCTGAAATTATAGGTCCTTAATCTGATCCTTTTTCAGTGGTGAGAAGAAGTCCTTGGATACTTTACCCTAGAAAGGACAGAGCAAAGTGTTTCAACAAGGAGTTGAAACCCAAAGTAAAAGAGAAGAGAGCCCTTAGCTGCCCTCAGTGAAGAGCATTTGCCATACCCAAGCAAGCTACATCACAGGATAATAAAAGAATCGACAATTATTCATTGTGGGTAATTTCTGTGGTAATTTGAAAAGAAAAGGAAAAAATACACAAAGAAAAGGATACTGTGGAAAGAGTATGGCAGGAGTGTGCCCAAGGACACACCAAGGCTACACGCCTCAGAGGTGGGGCCAGAGCCTAAGCTTTCCTCACTCAGAGGACTTCTCTATCCACTAGGCTATACTGCCTCTTAGAGACTCAATAAAAGTAGGTGCTTAATGAGTTTGACTTGTTTGGTTTGATGATGGTGAATTATTAGGCTCCCTGAGCAGAAAATGATACGTCTTAAAAAAAAATAACGATGGAGACCTTTTTACGGTTGTGGCTGCCACCCGGCATAGTGGAAAAATGAGGGAGTTTAGAGTCAGGAACCTTGAGATCTCACCCTATTCACTTCTGTGACTTCATTCTAGGGACTTGCCTTTGTTCCGTAGCTCATGTGGAGTTGTCCTCAGGATGGGATGAGGCAATGGGCATTTCCAAAGTGTACAGCTGTAGACGTAGAATTTATTAATGGAAAGCGAAATACCAGATTGCACTTGGGGAGGGATTTTTAAATTTTTGTGGATAATGGTGTAGCATAGGCTTGTCTCCCAATTCATTACCAATCCAGTTGAAAGGCAGATAGTTTGGATTTTACTCAGTCAGCTAGTGTTTATTAGCACCTCCTATGTGCCAAACACTGTGCTAAGACAAAGAAAGGACAAAAAAGGTCTTTTCTCTCCAGAAGCCCACACTTAAATGGCAGCAGGCAAGATTCAAACAACTATGTGCAAACTATGCTGATAGCTGGCATTTATATGATGCCTCCGATGTGCCAGGCATTGTACCGAATGCTTAACGAGTATTCTTTCATTATTGTCTCACAACAACCCTGTGAGGTAGGTGCTACGATTATCCCACTTTTATAATCGAGGAGGCAGACCAAACTGAGGTTAGATGACTTGTCCAAGGTCATAGAGCTAGTAAGTGTCTAGTACACGGTTTGAACTCGAGTCTTCCTGACTGCAGGTTCGGCACTCTATCCACTAGGCATATAAGAAGTTCATAGGATGAATTGAGGGTAGTTTCTGAGAAAAGTAAGAAGGCAGTGAAGCATTGAGGGGTGGTATGGAGGGTGAGAGGACATGGGTTTGAATTTTGCCTCTCTCACTCACTGCCTGTATGACCCCGGCCCAGTAAATGACTTTTTTTTCTGTTCCCTACTCTGTAAAATGAGGGGGCTGGACGAAACAATCTCTTACGTTCCTTTTATCTATAAATCTATGATCTCTAATGAGAGAGCCAAATCTTTGGACAATCTATTCTGGCTGACAAAGTTGTGAAGCAAAAAGATATTTTGCTGTTAGGAGTGAAGTTCTAAGGGGCTGGCTGACCACTCGCAGAGTGCTTCAGCGGCAATTCTTTTCATGTGTGCTTGTGGACTAGATGGCTAATTAAACCTCTTCCAACTCTCAAATTACATGATTCTGTGAAATAGTTAGAACTTATTTAGTCTTAAGGGAAAACTTTACAAAATTCCACTGATTTAGCTTGAGTCAGGAAGACCTGAATTCAAATTTGACCTCAGACACTTACTGGCTGTGTGACCCTGGGCAAGTCACTTTACCCTGTTTGCCTCAGTTTCCTCATCTGTAAAATGAACTAGAGAAGGAAATGACAAACCACTCTAATATCTTTGCCGAAAATAATCCCCAAATGGGGTCATGAAAAGTCAGACATGACTGAAATGATTGAACAACAACCACAAACCCCCCTCTAATCAGAGGGATAGAAGCTTCTGAGGCTACAGATGAGGTATGAGTATCAGCACTGAAGCAAGCTTCATAATGATGAATTTCCCAGTGATGAGCTTATTCTGGGCAGTGGTGATGCTCATGGTGATGGTGATGGTGGTGGTGATGGTGGTGGTGGTGGTAGTTGTGATGCTGCTGATGGTGGTGGTGGTGGTGATGATGGTGATGGTGATGGAGATGGTGATGATGGTGGTAGTAGACTGGAAACCAAGCAGAGCACCTGTTGGCAAACCCCTTTATTTTACAAATGAGGAAACTGAGACCCAGAGAGATTAAATGACTTCTCAAGGCCATAGATGTAGACCAGGAAGGGATTTTATCAGCATCTTGCGTCTACATGTTAGTAATCTATGGCCCTTGGGCAGCACCTGCTGCCTCTTTTATTGCTCCATGCAGCTAGTCATAGCTTGACCCCAGCAGAGGCATGGTGGGTGCTGAGCCTCCCCTAAAATCTGGAATTTGCCAATTTCTAAAAACAATATGTTCCAGACTGCGGGAGGTGCCCAGGAAGCATCTGAATGCCAATGATATCTGTAAATCCAAGCTTCCTGGAGATTGGCCACAGCCTGGGGAGCATGAATCTGCCTCTGGAGGAGAGTTAGGGCCCTTTAGGGAGATCTCTTATCTTTAATTGGATAACTTTGGTAAAAGAGTTCCAAGCTCTCCAGTGATTTACAGAAGCAGCTTCATTTGAATTGTCTCCAAGGTTCCCGAGCCACTGGGCTGTTGTCACTGCTCCTAAAAGAACAGTTTCCTCCCTGTATGTTCCTGTTCAATGTGAGGGGAGTTGCGAGTTCTTAGAACATCATATTATTAAAGTTATTCACCCAATCTTCGGGACTCTTGGGAGGAGTAAATAAAATCCCAGGATTGCAGCTCTAAATTTAAAAGGAAATTGATGATGGTGCTGATGACTGATCATCATCTTCAATATCCTCTCACATGTCTACGGTGTCTTCTAGTTGCAAAGCACTTTAATTTGTTCCTCACAACAACCCTATGAGGTAGGTGCTATTATTATCTCTATTTTACAGCTAAGGAAATTGAGGCAAACAGAGGTCCAGTGACTTGCCCAGGGTCACACAGCTAGTAGTGTCTGAGCTTCCAACTCAGGTTCTTTTGACTTCAAATCCAACATTCTCTCTACTGCTCTTTGGATCTGCAAATCATTGAGTCTAAGCTTTTCCTTCTAGACCAGGAGAGGTTAAGTGACTTACCTAAAGCCCATAAACATCTGCATCAAAATTCAAACTCATCTTCCTGATTCCCAGTTCAGCCCTCTACTCGCTAAGCCATGCTGACTCACCTGTAGCCCTTGGGTTCAAGGATCCTTGCAACTCGGTTGGCTTAGCCATCTCCCATCTTTGCAAAGTTACCGGGGTGAGGTATAGTATCACAGCCTCTTAGGCTCATTGCATCACAGATCTAGAAAGAAGGGACCTTGGAGGTTATCTAGTCCAATTGATTCCTCTGAGAGATGGGGAACTGCACCTGTGAGAAAGGAAATGACTCTCCCAAGGTCACACAGGAGGTAAGTGGCAGAGCCAAGGTTCAAACTCAGGTCTTGACTCCCAATTGAGAGCTCTTCCCGCTGCTTCCAGAGGCTGTTCCTGGTGTGTATTTATAGCTATCATTTGTAAACAGCAAAGTGCTCTTCCAAAGTGAGAGTATTCTAGTTTCTGAGGTGACCTATGTAGAATGTAGTCAATCTTGTCTGAATGTTTTTGTTGGCATTTTCTCTTCTCCATGATGGTGTGTGTACATCTTCCAATGCTCATTTTCTATTTTAGATCACCAGACCTAAACATCCACGAGCCAGATTGGATGATTTTGTAAGATTGGAGGCTCTCAACAATGCAGTTCTTAGGACAAATGCACCTCCAGTTTCAGTAAGGAAGAAGAAAACAGTACATTTCTAAAGAGGCTACAGTAAGGCACACAAAGAAAATCTAGACCAACTTAGATTTCAATAAGACAAAGAGAAGATGGAAGCAAAGGCAGGAAATGGAGAATGAATACCAAAGGGTAACCCAGTCTGGCAAGAATTGGGTTTGGCATGCATACAGTGAGGGTTGCTAAGATCTGTAAGAGTGGCCTCTTAGCCATGGTGGGGAGCAAAGAGATTGGCTGTTTGTATGAGGAAGATGTGACATTGTTAATAAGCGACCAAGAGCAGGCAGAACAATTCAAATGGAGAACTTCATTTTTGTTTCTGTGGCACATGCTGTCTGGATGACCTTAGACTTACCCTCAGTGGTCTAGTCATTTCTCTGACTCATTGCAGAGAAGGTGCTAACCTGCATTGGTAGGGGGAATTACTCACCGGGCATATCCTATACCCCTGAAATTATAGGTCCTTAATCTGATCCTTTTTCAGTGGTGAGAAGAAGTCCTTGGATACTTTACCCTAGAAAGGACAGAACAAAGTGATTCAACAAGGAATTGAAACCCAAAGTAAAAGAGAAGAGAGCCCTTAGCTGCCCTCAGTGAAGAGCATTTGCCATACCCAAGCAAGCTACATCACAGGATAATAAAAGAATCGACAATTATTCATTGTGGGTAATTTCTGTGGTAATTTGAAAAGAAAAGGAAAAAATACACAAAGAAAAGGATATTGTGGAAAGAGTATGGCACTAAAGCCAGAAGGGATCTTAGAGTCCACTTAAACTAACCACCTCATTTTACGTATGAGGAAACTCAGACGCAAGAAGGTTAAATGACTTGTCTAAAGTCATACAGTTATTATCAAAAGGGGAATTAGAGCTGTTGTTCTCTTACTCTACAACAAGTACTCTAAGGACAAATGTCCTTATTTTTTTTTTTTAACACATAGGAGAAGCACTTCAGTATCTTTGCCAGGAAAGTCCCATCGACTCTTGTCCATGAGGTCACATAGAGTTGGACATGACTGAATGACTGAACAGCAACAAGAAATAGAAGGTGGAATGTAATGTAAAGTCATTCTGTTTAAGGGACCATTTTTGTTTTGCCTGTTTCCCCAGTGTCTTGCACATAGGCTGGGGTAGAGAATGGACTTGTAATTTCTTAGGTATGAGGAACTCCCTCCACCATGGCAGGTTGGCACCTTGTTGACAATTTATCATCTTAAGAGAGTTGTCTAGGGCACTGAGAGGTGGTCTTGGTAGGACTTGCCCACTGCCCACTTCCCAGGCTTTTATAAAGCTTAAATTGTTATACAAAAGTGAGCTGTTACTATCCTTACTATGATGAAGAAACAACACATTCATTGTCTTTTCTCAAGTTTTCATTCCTCTTGTTATATATTCTCAGGGTTTAATTACATTCTCCCCAGGATCACAGACAAATCAAATCTCTTCAAGAAGTCTGTTCAGCTAACTTTCCCTGAATGCTATGGCCCAGATTAGAGTGTAAATAGAAAAGACCAACACTTCTAGCTTCTCATATGAATTCATAATCAAGCTGGGAATTCTTCTTTTCCAAAAGCTTATTCTTCATGAGTGGAGGTCAAGAACTAACTAAAGCAGTGATCTTTTAATTGAAGGAGAAACTACCTAAGTTTGTAGAGTTTAAAGAAATTATAGAATCATAGAATTTCCGAATTGGAAGGCATTTTAAAATACTAACCTCTTACCCATTAGAGGAACCCTTCCACATCAGGGATTCTTAACCTGGGGTTCATGAGCTTAAAAAAAATGATCTTAATGACTATATTTCAATATGATTGGTTTCCTTTGTAATCCTATGTGTTTTATGCATTTAAAAACATTATTCTGGAAAGTGGTTCATATGTTTCACCAGAGGCCCAGAGGGTGCCATGACCTCCCAAATGGTCAAAAACCTCTATTCTAGAGTGTCTGTGCTGGATGGTTAGCCAATCTCTCTTTGAGAAGAATTTTACATCTCCGTTAACCTTGTCCGTTCCACATCTGTGACCCTGGGCAAATCACTTATTATCTTCTTTTAGTCTCAGCCTCCTCATTTGTAAACTGCTTATAATAAATGCCAATAGGAAAGAAAGGAAGAAAGGAAGTGTTTATTAAGCACCTTCGATATTCCAGGCACCGTGTTACTGTTTTACAAGTATTATTTCATTTCATCACCACAACAACCTTGGGTGGCAGCTGCTCTAATTATCCCCACTTTATAGTTGAGGAAACTGAGGCAGACTGAGCTTAAGTGACTTTCCCAGGGTCACACAGTAAGTGTTTGAGGCTGGATTTGAACTCAGACCTTTAAGAATCTAGCCCCAGTATTATATCCACTTCACCATCTAACTATTATAATGGCAAGGTTAATTTGAGGGTCAAATGTGATCATATACATAAAATACCTTCTAAACTTTAAAATGCTACATCAAGTTAGTGCTCTTCATTATTTCATCATTATTTTGACCAGCTCCTGTTGTTCAGAAATCCTTCCTTATAGTCAGATGATGTATGGGATATAGGATAGATTAACAGATCAATCAATTAATAGATGGCCAGTAGATAGACAGATGAAATAGGATAGGATAGTATTAGTATATACAATAGGATAGTATATCATCGATCTGGACCAGGATGGGGCCTTAGAGGACATATAACCAGAGAAGAAAATTGTGACCCAAGTTCACACAAGTAGTGAATGTCAGAGATAGAATTTGAACACAGGTCCTCCAACTCCAGACTCAGTACTCTTTCCACAAGATCATGTTGTCTCTCATAAAATATTCGTTGATTCATTGGTCCCATTTCCACTTTCTGGAGACACCCAGAACAAGTCTATGTCTCACTTTTTATGATACCAAATATTTAAAAGCTATTATCATGTTTACACAATCTTGTTTTATTTTAGCTAAAAACTCCTCTGTCCTTCAACTGTTCTTTGTTCAGCATTGTTTCTGGGCTCCTCAGCAGCCTGGTTCTTCTCTTCTGGATGCTCTCCAGCTGATGATTCTCACACCTGAAGGGAGGCATCCAAGTCTGAACACAGCATGCCAGATGTCATGTGGCCTGGGCTGAGCCTCTTGTGACTCTCACCTCCCTCATTCTAAACATTCTATTAATTCAGCCTGAGATCACATTAGCATTTTTCACATCATACTCTTATCCCATACTGAGTTTGTGATGGACCAAAATCCCCAGGTGTTCTTCATGTGCACTGCTGTCAAGTCAAGTATTTTCTAGCTTCTACTTTTGATTTTCTTTAACTTTTGATGTTGAAGATAGAATTTACCTATATGCCTGTTAAATATCATTGTTGCAGGGTTGGGTCCAGCTTGTTGAGATCTTCTTACATTTTGATGTAGTCATGTATGTTTTTCACTACCCTTCTCAGATTCAAGTTATCCACAGAACTGAGGTGGGGTGGGGAGAGAGAGAAGTTGGTATGGCCTGCTTTTTGGGGAGAAAATAAATGAAAACATAATTCTTTCAGAAACTTCCATTCATCATGACAGTAAAACATTAGATCACAACCTCTCCTCTTCTCTTGAAAGAAACTTGAATTCTTGGCATGAGTTGACAGTTGACCCCAGTTCCAAGACAGCTGGCCGTGGGCCCTTCATTGCTCTTCTGATCAAGAAGAGTTGCATCATGCCTGCTGTCAACAGATGGTTTTCTTCATTTTGAAACTGTTGATATTGTGCCTTCTTTTATTAAGTTATTTTTTTTTTACTACATCTTTCCAGTCCATTGAGGGCTCTATCTCCATGTAAGTAAATAAAAGACAGGAGAAAGACATTTAGAGATGACATTTACTCTAGCTTGTAGAAATCTTAACATCATCTCTCCTTTTGCCTGACAGATTCAGTCCTTGTTGGACTGCTTAATCACTTCATATGGAATTGGGAGATTGGAAACTAGGGAATGTAGTGAATAGATTGCTAGCTTGGAATCTATAAAACCTGAGCTTGAATACCACCTTAGACATTTGACTGTGTGACCATGGGAGAGTGACTTAGACTCTTGATTTCAGGTTCCTCATCTGTAAAATGGGCACAGACTGTATTTGGAGTCAGGAAGACCTTATTTCAAATCCAGTCTCCACAGCTGCCATACTTAACAGTGTGACACTGGACACATGGCAACTTCTTTTTTGCTTTAGTTTCCTCATGTGCAAAATGGCCATAACAGTTGCATCTATTTCCCAGGATTGTTGGGAGAATCCAGTTACATACTATTTGTAAAGCACTTTGTAAACTTTGAAGTACTTATATAGATGCTAGTGTTTAGTGTTTATTAAGAACTTACTATGTCTCAGACAGGGTGCTTAGCATCCCCCCTGGGGAGGCAAAAAAGAAGTATAAAGGACAGCCCCTGTTTTCAAAGAGATTGCGATCTAATGGAGAAGATAACATGAAAACAACTACATACAAACAAGACATACACAGGATATCGGGGGAAATCATCAGTGAGGTACCTCAAATTAAGAATAATCAGGGAGGTTTCCTGTAGTAGGTGGGATTTTAGCTGGAGTTTGAAGGAACCTGGGGAAGCCAAGACTTGGAGATGAGAGAGAGTATTCACTGCACAGAGGATAGCCAGAGGAAATTTCTGGAGTCAGGAGATCTTGTTCGAGGAATAGTGAAGAAGCCAGTATCACTGGATTGAAAAGTATTTGCATAGAAGGGGCATAAAATGTAAAAATATTGGAAAGGTTGAGAGGAGACAGGTTATAAAGGGCTTTGAATATCAAGAGGAGTTTATATTTGATCCTGGAAATAATAGAGAGTCCACTGAAGTTTATTTGGTAGGAGGGGTTACATGGTCAGACTTCTTTTAGGAAGACAACTTTGACAGCTTTATCACTGATGAAGAAAATATTTGTTATAGAAATATTGATGAGCCTCTCCCATTTTTTAATTAATTGATTTTCTAAGTTAATCCTCACATGCCTCTGGGATTAATCTGACTTAATTTGGCCTCTCATCATTTTCTGTTAACTCATTTTTTCCCTCTCCACTGCTTTTTGGCGTTTTATGAAGCAGTACTTCTCATCACCTTCCAGAAAATTCTCCTTTCATAATATTTTACAAATCAGTTTTATTTTCTTTAAGGTCTTTCCCTTGTCCTCCATACCTCTCCATTTGTTAAGGAGCAAATAGTTGTTATCAATGATGGTTTCTAGACTCATTTAGACTCTTCATTGTGGTCATTGATTTTTAATGGTTGAATTTCCTTATGAAATATCAATAGTCTGTGTCAATGCCTGTTCTTTTATCTACTCTCCCTCCCTCCATTTTTTGCTTCTTCAAATACGTTGGGTTAGAGTTACTTTGATTGCATGACATATTCTCTTTTTGTCTTTTTTTTCTAATTTTTTATTGAATCTGATATTTGCCCTAGAAAATCAATTATCTGGCCATACACTGACAACAGATTTGAAAATAACTTCTATCCTGGTAATCAGCTAATTTCTGTTTGTAAGAATATAATCAGTAAGATTTTTTTAGTGATGCTTTTCAGTACTCACCATGACCAAGTTCTCCCAACTCCTCAAATAAAACATTTATAATATGTAGGAATAAGAGTTCTGTATCACAGTCTACAAGCCTTTGTCTTTTCTCCTTTATTAATTATGTATCATTTTCCAGCTCTTTTATAAAAACTCTATTTGCCTATGGACACTTTCATATCAAGGCTACACTTTAATAAAGCATCTCTTAATTTAATTTGAAGGGGCTTATCAAGTCTTCCATTGAATTCCTCTGCCTCTTCATCTTCTGCAATTAATGTTGGTGCACAAGTTGTCATTATCTTTATGGTAATAATTTTCCAAATACTCATCAGGGCACTCCAATATGAAAAAAAAAACCCAGAAGTCCCTCAAAATTTCCCTTGTTGCCTTTGTATATGGGCTGAAACTAATTCCTAAAGCTCCTTTTTTCCTCTCCAGTCCCTCCATTAAGCTGTAAATTCCTTTTGTCTTATGATTTCCGTTCCATTCCATTCTAGGAAAAATTTAAACATTATTTTTATTTCTTCTAGTAACACATATACTTAGTCACTAGGCAATGATCTTGCCCTGAAAGTATCAGCAGTTAAATTAATGCAAGAATCTGAGCACCACCTGCATCCATTACAGGATTCTGCCATCATCAGTACATAATTGAAAGGGGGCTACAAAGGATTGAACCTTGGAAATTACTTTGAATCATATGTAGCTATGGCTGAAGAATCCATCGGTGTATGATCAGGCTACTAAAGGTAAGCCTTTCTGAATTTAGCAAGGCCCATTCTGGGGAAGGTGACAATCTGTTACTGGGATTATACTGAAGGTTTTCAGTGTGGTAGAGTTTGCAAGAGCCTTAACTCTCTGAGAAAGGGGTGGGGGTTACATCTATACTATGATGAGGTATTAAGGTGAGATTTTATGAATGTGGTGGCAGTAGGGTGTTAGAGATAGCACTTAGGTCCTCAACTTCTAATGATTTTGGTTCTAGTCTTTGGTTATGGTTTCTCTATATTTAGACTATTTTTTCAATCTAGGAAATCCTATGCTAATATAACATTTCTAAAAAGCTTCTGCACATTTCTTTGAGGAGCTGATTATTTCCTTTGCTAGCACCCAAGGGCTACTGCTTCATGACAGGACTATCTGCACATCTAAACAGAATGGGGTCTTTTTTTTTTTTTAATACTGTTGCCACCTATTGGAAGTATTGATTTGCAAGGATAATGAGAGTAGGATTGCTGACCCCCTATGTAGGCTAATATTCAGGCCTATGCTGCCATAATAGTTGTACTTTTTCAAGCTGCTCCTGACCATGTCAAAGAGAGCATTCACTGTTTATCTGATCTGAAATGAATTCAAAATCCTCTGTTAACCTGTCCTTTTATAGACCTGAATTTTTACTTTATTTCTTCTGAAGTATAAAGTTATTCAAGTTCAAAATTCAGACTGTAAATGTCTGTAGGTATCATACTGAGCCTTAGTTAGCAATAGTGAAAGAGGCAGAGATAAAAATAAGAGAGAGGAGAAGGAGAGAGAGAGACAGACAGAGACAGAGAGACAGAGACAGAGACAGAGAGAGAGACAGACAGAGAGAGAGAGAGACAGAAAGTGCTAGAGCACTACACAATGTCAAGGTCACTAGCATGAGTCAATGTAGGTCTAAGTAAACAGAAATTTAAACTTATGCTAAGAAGGTGTCTGAAATTGCCCATACCCTTTGACCCAGAGATACACCACATACCCCAAGGAGGTTGAAGACAAGTTTAATATACAACAAAGTGGGGTATGAAGATAAGATGGCAGAGTAAAGACAAAAACTCCCCTGAGCTGTCCTAAATTCTCCTCCAAATAACTTTAAAACAATGTCTCAAAATAAATTCTGGAGTGGAAGAACCAACGAAAGTTTGTGGTGAAACACTTTTTCAGCCAAAGACAACTTACGACGTAAGCAGGAAAGGTCCATCTCATTGGGATGAGAGTGGAGTGCAATCCAGCACAGACAATGCTCTGGCAAACCAGCAGCAGGCCTTGGGGGTGATTGAATTACTGGTGGTGGCTTCCTGAGCTGTTAACCCATAGAATAAGGTGGTTAGACATCTGGTCATAAGGAGATTGCAAGGAACCCTTTCCTGGAACTGGGAGCAGGACTCTGTTGCCTTGCCCATCTGTGGTTCTGGGTTGTAGTCCCAGGGTGAGGAGGAGCACTAGCAGGAGTAGGGACCCTGATCACAGTTCCAGGCTAGAAAAGAGTATTTGTGGTTGCTCACAGACCAAAACACAGGCCAGGAGAGCAGTAACCACATCTCTCCTTAGATCATACTACCTTGGAGGAACTGAAACTTTACAGACCCTTAGAACTGGCTCTGAAAATATCAACATAAAAAACCTGAAGCTTGGGACAGTGCCCACTCCACCTCTGGAACTGATTCCAACTTTAACATAAAGTTAAAAGTTTAAAAAAAAAGGTCAGAAGGAGAAACAAACTTGACTGTAGAAAGTTACTATGGTGACAGGGAAGATCAAAGCACAAACTCAAAAGAAGACAACAATGTCATGACAGCCACATGCAAGGCCGCAAAGAAAAATGTGAGTTGGTCTCAGCTCCCCTCCCCCATAAAAAAATTCCTGGAAGAGCTCAAAAAGTATTTTAATAAGAGAGGTAGAGGAAAAATTGGGGGTGGGGGATGAGAATGATGCAAGAAAGTAATGAAAAAAAAAGTCAACAGCTTGTTAAAAGAAGCACAAAAATACTGACCTTAAAAAATAGAATAGACCAAAAATCCACTGAAGAGAATAACTCCTTAAAAATAGAATTGGCTAAAGGGAAAAGGAGGTAAAAAAGATCACTGAAGAAAATAATTCCTTACAAACTAGAATTAAGAAAATGTAAGCTAACAACTCCATAAGACATCAAGAAACAGTAAAACAATGTCAAAAGAATGGAAAAAAAAAATAGAAGAAAATGTGAAATATCTTATTGAAATAAAACAATTCATCTGGAAAATAGATCAAGGAGAGATCATTTAAGAATTATTGGACTGCCTGAAAGCCATGATCACAAAAGAATTTTTGAGAAATTATGAAGGAAAACTGCTTTGATAGCTTAGAACCAGAGGGTAAAATAGAAATTGAAGGAATCTATCAATCATCTCTTAAAAGAGATTCCCCAAATGAAAACTCCCAGTAATATTACAGCCAAATTTCAGAGCTCTCAGGTTGAGGAGAAAATGCTGGAAGCAGCCAGAAAGAAACAATTCAAATATCATGGAGTCACAGTCAGGATAACACAAGACTGAACAACTCTTACATGAAGGGCTTGGAGGGCTTGGAATATAATATTCCAGAGGGTAAAAGGAGCTAGAATTACAACAAAGAATCACTTACCCAGCAAAACTGAGTATAATCCTTCAGGGGGAAAAATGGATATTAAATGAAATAGAGGACTTTTGAGCATCCCTGATGAAAAAAACAAAACTGAATAGAAAATTTGAATTTCAAATAGAAGACTCAAGAGCAACAACATGAAAAGGTAAATAGGAAAGAAAAATCATAAGGGATTCAATAAGGTAAAATTGCTTCCATTCCTACATTGGAAGATGATACTTGTAACTTCTGAGAACCACATCATTTTCAAGGCAGTTAGAAGCAGTATACATAGACAGAGGGTATGGATGTGAATCATTTATGATGGGATAATATCCAAAAAAATAAAATAAAATCACCAGTTGGGAAAGAGGAATCTACTGGGGAAAGAACAAAGGAAGAAGTAAAATGGGGGCAAATTATCTTATATAAAAGAAGCAAAAAAGAACTTTTACAGTGGAGGGGAAGATGGGGACTCGTGAGCAATGCTTAAATCTCTCAATGGAATTTGCTCAAATAGGGAAGAACATACACACTCAGTTGAATATAGAAATCTATCTTGACATACAGAGAAGTAGAAAATGATCAAGGAAGGGGAGGGATACTGATAGAAGGGAGGGAAGATTGGGGGAAGTTTTGGTTAGAAACAAAATACTTTTGAGAATTAACAAGGGGAAAGGAGAGAGAGAGAGAGAGAGAGAGAGAGAGAGAGAGAGAGAGAGAGAGAGAGAGAGAGAGAGAGAGAGAGAGAGAGAGAGAGAGAGAGAGAGAGAGAGAGAGAGAGAGAGAGAGAATAAGGATAAACAAAAGGAAAAATGAGGATGGAGGGAAATACACAGTTAATAATCATAACTGTGAATGTGAATGGGATGAACTCACCCATAAAATGGAAAAGGATAGCAGAGTGGATTAAAAACCAGTATCTACAATATGTTGTTTAAAAGAAATGCACTTGAAGCATATTGACACACAGAGTAAAATTAAGGAGATGGAGCAGAATCTATTATCCTTCAACTGAGGTAAAAAAGACAAGGGTAGCAATCATGAACTCAGACAAAGCAAAAGCAAAATAGATCTAGTTAAAAGGAGATAAGGAGAGAAATTACATTTTGCTAAAAGTACCATAGACAATGAAGCAATATCAATACTGCTCATGTATATACTATGTGATGTAGCATCCAAATTCTTAAAGGAGAAGTTAAACGAGTTACAGGAGGACATAGAGAGTAAAACTATACTTGCAGGGGACCTCAATTTCCCCCTCTCAGAACTAGATAAATTTAACCAAAAAATAAACAATAAAGAAGTCAAGGAGATGAATAGAATGTTAGAAAAGTTAGATATGATAGACCTTTGGAGAAAATTGAATGGGAATAGAAATAAAAAGTTTTTCACAAAGAAAACCAATTAGGCCAAGATTAGAAGGAAAGACAAAAACTGAGGGGGGGGGGGAAATTTACAGCAAGTTTTTCTGGTAAAAGCCTCATTTCTGAAATATATAGAGAATTGACTCAAATTTGCAAGAATATAAGTCATTCTCCTATTGATAAAATGTTCAAAAGATACAAACAGGCAATTTTCAAAAGAAGAAATCAAAGCTATCTATAATTTTATAAAAAGTCTCTAAATCACCATTGAGTAGAGAAATTAGCATTTAGCATTTAATTTGAAATTTAATTCTCATTAAACAACCTGGAGTTCCATATGGCTAATATGATAGAAAAGGAAAAAAAAACAAATGTTGAGTGTGGGAAAATTGATACAATAATGCACTGTTGGTAGTATTGTGAACTGATCCAACCATTTTGCAGAGCTATGAAACTGTGCATACCCTTTAACCCAACAATAACACTATGAGGTCTGTTTCCCAAAGAAATAAAAAAAGAACAATGACCTACATTTACAAAAAAATATACAGCAGCTCTTTTTGTAGTGGCAAAGAATTATAAATGGAGGGTATGCCCATCAATTGTGGAATGGCTGATAAATTTGTGGTATATGATTGTGCTATAAGAAATGATGAGCATGATGGTTTCAGAAAAAACAAACAAACCCAAAAAGTCTTCCGTGAGCTAATGCAAAGTAAAGTGAACAGGACCAGGAGAACATTACATACAATAGCAGCAATATTGTGCAATGATCAACTGTGGATGACTTAGCTATACAATGATCCAAGACAATCTTAAAGCACTTATGATAAAAAAAAATGCTATTCACCTCCAGAGAAAGAACTGATGGAGTCTGAATTGCAAATTGAAGCATACTTTTCTGTGTCCTTATTTTTCTTGTTTGTTTGTTTTTGGTCTGTGTTTTCTTTCACAAAAAAGAAACATTTTTTGCATCACTACACATGTGTAACCTGTATTAATTTGCTTGCCTTCTCAATGAAGGGAGAAGAAAAGGAAGAAGGGGGAAGAAAAGGAAGAAGGCAGAGAATTTGGGACTCAATATAAAAAAAAAAGAATGTTAAAAATTTATTTTTACATGTAATTGAAAAAATAGAATAGTCCAACAAAATATTCATGGCAACATTTTTTTTGTGATAGCAAAGAATCAGATACAGACCCTTTTAGTTAATTGATCCTCCCATACCCATAGATTAGGGGATTACTGAACAAATCATGTCCCATAAATGTAGTGGAATTATTACTGTGTTACAAAAAGTGAAATCTATGAAGACTTCAGAGAAACATGGGAATCTTTAAATGAATATTTGCATGATTGAAATAAACAGAACCAGCAAAAAAAATATATAGTATTTCAACAATATAAATTGAAAGAACAAGAACAAAACAATAAAAATGGAGCCCTGTGAAATTTAAATGAATAAAATTGTCCCAGTTCAAAAGTCATGTGATTATGCACCTTCCTCCTTTCTTTGTAGAATAGTAGAATTATGGGTATGGAACCCTATATATAATGTTGGAATTGGCCAAAGTATTGATTAGTTTTACTCAACCATGTTTTTGCTTTTCTTTGTGTCTCCGGTTTTTAGCATAGTATCTGGAACATATCAAGCACTTAGTAAATGTTTGTTGATTGACTGAATTGTCTTTTTGTTGTTGTTGTTTTTAAGTTTTCTGTTATGAGGAATGATTCTCGGAAAGGGTTTGAGGAAATAGGATCAGAGAGTTATTAGGAAATGTGGGTGTGGCAAATAAAAAAGATATAAGTGAAGATTTAAAAAATCAGGACATAGGTGGAGATGGTCTGAAATGCCTTGTCTTTTCAGAAGTGAAATCAGGTGAAGTGTTAATTTAGAATAAATTGCCTGAGAGTCTGAGAATTTTGTTAGTCCCCAGTTGTAATGAAACTTGCTCTCATCATACTAACAGCATTAATATTTGTTCCAGGGAGAATGAGAGAACAAATTCCTTCCTTCCTGTACATGAAAGTTCTTCTACTAGTACAGATGTTTCCAGTCCAAAGGACAGTTAGATCTTGTTGAGACCTCAGAACTGGCTTAGAGCCTGAAAAACTGTCTTATGTGACTGGCGGGTCTAACCACGGCAAATTAGGAATTCCAAAGGGTACCCCAAAATTGGTTGTCTTACTCCAATTTAAACAACTTTAAGTTACATAAGAAGTTTTGATATACAGTACTAAAATAGGTAGTTATATAAGATAGTTATGGGTTGTTTTTTTTTTTTTACCAATAATGTCCAAGCCAGTTTGAACATTTAACCATAAAAATAACACAAATAATCCACAGCCCATCTGTCCTGAACAAGTTTCAACCACAGAGCAGTTTTTTTTTCCTCTGTGCATCCGGTGGCTTATTTATAAATAATCAGATCCTAGCAACCACGGACAAAAGGTTTGCAAATCCTGACTGAGGAAAAGAAAAATTTCTGGGAGATTGTCCTTGGGCTGGGGAGGATGGAATGAAGGGGAAAATTCTATCATTTGTGATTGAATATGCATTATGCTTTCATTGCTTAAAATTCCCTTCAGAACATCTAGTAAAACATACTTACAGGTTGTCCTCTTCTCTTGGGCCAACATTTCTTTTTCCTAAATTTTTATAAAAATGGAAAAACCAGTAGAAGCAGGAAAACTCTGTGAGCTCCCCCCATAACCACCTCAAATACCTATAAAATATGATTCTAAACAGATATTAGGGCTACAGAACCCAAAAAGTGACACAGAGAAACAAATCTCCCACTGAAGGCAGCCCAGCAGGAAGGGTCCATTGCAGTGGTTTTAGCCCCAGGGTGGCCCCTACCAGCAGCAGCTAGAGCCGACTTCTGGAGAGTGGATCACCAACAGCTGTGGTGGTTTCCAGAAATATCAAGACATAGATGCTGAAGACAAAGTAAAAGGGAAGTGGAACTCTGTTGGAACTGGGCAGGGACAGAATGTGGTCCAACCTCTACCCCTGGAGCTAGAAGCAGTGGAGGCACCACAGCTGTGCAGCCACCTGGCTGCTTCAGAGCTCCTGGCCTGCAGATTGTAGTGGGACTAAGCAACCATTCAGAGGCTAAGTACTCTTGCCTTAACCTGCCTGGATCTGGATTGTGGTCTTGGGTGGTGGTCCTGAGGTAGTGAGGACCAGTGAGCCAGAGCTGGTGGGGGCTGTAGAGGTGGCTCTCCTGTAATAGCTCTGACAGCTGCAAAAACCCCAGTGGTTTGAGACAGAGCTCTCCCCTCTGGAAGCAGAGCTCTACTGTGGCAAAGATATCAAAAGTCAAGTAATTGAGTGGCAACATGAGCAAGTAAAGGAAGCAAAGTAAGCACAGCAATCCAACTTTAAATTCCTTTTTTGGGGACAAAAAGGATCAAAACATGGAACAGGAGGAAGACAACAAAGTCAGAACTCCTGCACCAAAGCTTCCAAGTAAAATGTGAACTGGTTACAGGCCATGGAGGAGTTCAAGAAGGATTTTGAAAATCAAGTAAGAGAAGTAGAGGAAAAATTGGGAAGAGAAATGAGAAACATGCAAGAAAAACATGAAAAGAGAGTCAACATCCTGATCGAAGAAAATAACACCTTAAAAATAGACTAACTCAAATGGCAAAAGAGGCCCAAAAAGCCAATGAGGAAAAGAATGCCTTAAAAAGTTGAAGCAAATGGAAGCTAATGACTTTGTGAGAAATCAAGATACTATTAAACAGATCCAAACAAATGAAAAAATAGAAGGCAATGTGAAATATCTCATTGGAAAAACCACTGACCTAGAAAATAGGTCCAGGGGAGATAACTTGAAAATTATTGAACTACCTGAAAGCCATGATCAAAAAAAGAACCTAGAAATCATCCTTCAAGAAATTCTCAAAGAAAATTGCTTTGATATTTTAGAACCAGAGGG
>CM053586.1:14290421-14356482 GCA_028646515.1 Pseudochirops corinnae | reverse complement strand
TTATCTATACCATACCTGTAATACTTGTACTATATATTACCTATACATACACATTATACTATATAACATAACACATATGTATAGTATACAGATATTCTAGTATATGTGTATATATCAGATATAATGTATAGTATATTGTACATGTATATATGTATGTATATACACATATTTGCATGGTATTCAGCTGTCTCTCTCTAGTACTATATACCCACTTATATACTATATATAATAAATAGATGCGCACCATGCATTAAATATACTACACATTATTACCTGTACTACACATAACCTATATATGTACTTCCACTGCGCTGTAGCTCTAACATACTATTGTATGCCTATACTATATGTGTGGATACACAATCCATAATAAAATAATATATGATATAACTATATACTATATACACTTATGTGCTTGTGTGTGTGTCTGGCTCTCCAGCCAAGTGAGGGGTGGGCACAACTCCCACCTCATTAGCTCTCTAACACTGGAGACATTCTCTCTGTAATCAGTTTCTCCTCCCTGCCCCTGGACTCCCCTGCTGCATGTGACGTTCATCTGCTCTCCCTTTTCATTTCATTTCCTCTCTCTCAGTTCCAGAGCAGGCACTTGGACAGAAGTCATTGTGAATGGCCACACACTTTAAGAGTAGCACAGGAAAAAGAAACAGACTTGTGACGCCATTGGAGCAGGGACTGCCACCCCCAACAGAGCAGGTTGGCGCCTCTCTTTCCAAACCCGAGCTTTCTACCTTGTTTTTAACTCACTTGTATTTACTCTGTACACGCCAACATATATACCTGTTGTCTCCCCAATTAAAGTGTAAACTACTTGTCAGCAGACACTGTATCATTCTTTGCATCTGTATTCCTCATTCATAACACAGTAGCTGCATGCTGTGGGTCACCACCCTTCATCAGGGCTCTGTTTTCTCAACTGTAAAAGGAGAAGATTGTGGAGTCGCTGGTCTCTGAAGTCCCTTCCAGTCCTAAATCTCTCTTTCCATGACCCTGAAGTCAGTTTGTCTCTCTGGGCCTCAGTTTCCTCACCTGTAAAATGGGAGGGTTGGACAATGCCCTCTCGGGTCCCATCCAGCCATAGATCCATGATCCCATGACCCTATGAATCTCTGTGCTTCCAGATTCTGGACTCTGATAGACCTACAGAATCAGCCAGCATCCTGCCTGCTTCTCTGGAGTGCCAAGCACAGCCACATGGCTGCCTCCTCACCATCAGCACCACTCCTGTTTTAGGGCACTGAGTTTGCCTTCAAGTCCTGGGCATCGTTGTCCTCAGGAGACAGCTAAATGGCGTCCCCTTTCAGCTCAGAGCTTGATTTAGAAAAGTACTTTGTGATCCTACAGAATAAAAGTTACTATAGTGACACAAGAATTTTTTTCATAACTTGTTTTTGTCATTCTAACGTTAAACCCAAGGGCTCTGGACCTTTTGGTGATCTTCTGTGTTACTTTTTTTTTTTTTGTTATCATTAGCATGGAGTGTACTCATACTTACCAGAAATATAAAGACATTCTAAGTTTCACATGATTCTCTTGTTCTTTGGAATCTCAAATAAGGAGAGTCTCTTTATTGGAAAATGCAGTGCTTACTCAAATATGTGATAACTAAAGATAATGTCTTCTCATAAATGCAGAAAATTAAATTATGCAAAATGCTTTCAGGAAAAAAAATCATAAAAGTGGAGCAAAATTATTTGCATTTTTAAAGGATGGATGGTGTCAATATTCAAATGGTGTGTCCTAGCTTCGGAGGCCTGATTCAGGGAGAAATGAATGACCTTGTTTGCCTCTGTTTCTGTATTCCCTCCTCTCTCACCAACCACCTTTTTTCCCTCTAGGGAATTACAGGAATTTTCCAATAGGACATACATTATAAAATACAATAGCACAACTATGTGAAGTTTAGATCCCTTTACTAGATGTAAATAAATGATTCCATAATAACAGATACGTTATTAAAGGAATTCACTCCACCTCTACCTGGAGCAATGCTTTCTTTGTGCCTGGGAGGGTCATGTATATACATATACATATATACATATATACATATACATATACATATACATATACATACACATACACATATACATATACATATACATATACATACACACACCTCCATGTACCCCTCCACCCCTCCACCCCCACCTGCACCCCCCCACCCCCACATACACACACACACACACACACACACACACATACACACACCCTATAAATAGATGGAGAGAGCTGTCGTGTTTCCTCTTGGTCCTGTCTTCTGCAGGCAAAATATCCCAAATTAATTTCTTGGCTTTCAGATCCCTCACAGTTGTAAGGTCATGGCTGATTGGTTGGTGGCTGAACTTTGTTCTCTAAGAGGACCAAAATGACATTACTGTGCTAGAGCCAAATTTCTATGTTTCCCACTATGACTGATCAGACCAAGACGAGCTCAGAATGTTCTACCACAGGTCGAGCACAAACAGTCCATGTGAATATTTGGTGTGGATTCTCTAAATTCGCACATTCTGTGTTTCCTTTGAGCTGTTTCAATTCTGTTTTGCTCCTAGAGCACAGCACCTTCTCTGATGTGGACACACCATGCTGAGTGGTCCTGTGCTAGTGTCTCCCATGTCACACAATGAACTCCAGAGTTCTTAAGAGAGACCTTGAGAGTGTCCTTGTATTGCTTCTTCTTACCACCATGTGAGCGCTTACCCTGTGAGTTCTACATAAAACAGTCTTTCTGGCAAGAGTACATTTTGCATTCATAAGGTCATAGGACTACAGGCTTAGAGCTAAAGGGACCTTTGAGACCAGCTAGTCTATACCCACCTCCAATCCCCATTCTTCAGTTCAGGAGACAGAAGCACAGGACATGAAGAGACTTAGCCAAATGACAAAGGTCTATGTGACCGAGGTGGGCTTCAACCCATGTCCACTGACTCCCAGTTATTTTTCCACTGTACCATATTACCTATGTAATCCTCTGGACAAGCATTAGTTTTGTGTCCAGGGCACGATAAGTGGTTCACTTTAAAGGAACCCAAAGAACACTTACCATGGCATTTTAAGGGATACTTGATCTTATTAGTTGGTGTACTTTTCTCCATCATTGTAACTGAAAATCAAGTCATGCACACTCTAAATTTTTATTTGTCACATTTTAAATTTTTTGTCATAAATTTTTATTGTCATAAATCATAAGTATAGGACAAGAAGGGCCCTCAGAAGCCATCTAGTCCAGCCCTCTGTTTTATAGATGATGAAACTGAGGCCCCCAGAAATAAAGCATCCAGTCCAAGGTCATGAAGGTAGAGCTGGAATTCAGATTTCGGTCTGTGACTCCTTATCCGGTCCCCTTTCCCTACTACCTCCATAAATCTTCCAAAATGGATTTACCCAAGGAGTTAAAGGCAGGTCTTTAAATACTATGGACCTTTAAATACTATGGGGATCCCCGTGACCTTATCTGACAATGCAGACAATGTTTTATGAGAGTAAAGTCCTGACTCCCTCCCTGTTCAGTCATTTTAGTTGTGGCTGACGCTTTGTGACCCCATTTTGGGGTTTTCCTGGCAAACATACTTGAGTGCTTTGCCATTTCCTTCTCCAGTCTATTTATACAGATGAGGAAACTGAGGCAAATAGGGTTAAGTGACTTCCCCAGGATCCTATAGCTAGTGAGTGTCTGAGGCCGTATTTGAACTTAGGAAGATGAATCTGCCTGATTTCAAACCCAGCGCACTATCCACTACCCCACCTCACTGTCCAGCTCACTGGCTCTGTACCACAAGGAGAACGTTATATTTTTTAAATCTGCTTTTCCAGAACTCTCACTCATTTTTCGGTTACTCAGAGTCTGGCTTCCATTTTCTTGTCTTTTTATTTACTTCATCGTCACTCTTTCCATATTTTCTTTTGGTTCTGTTTGCTATGTATCAGCATATACAAATCTTCCCATGTTTCTCTAAATTACTCATTTTTGCCATTTGCTACTAAGCAAAAACGCATTCCATTCATATGCCATAGCTTTTTCCCTGCTATTTCTCAATTTATTCATCCCCTCGCTTTTTTCCATATCATTATTACCATTATATTTTGGGGGTGGTGGTGGTGGTGAGGGAATTGGGGTTAAGTGACTTACCCAGGGTCACACAGCTTGTAAGTGTCTGAGGCCACACTTGAACTCAAGTCCTCCTGACTCTGTCTACCCCCACCTATCCAATGCCCCCATAATATGTTTTTTGGAAAAAAATTAAGAAGCTGTTGTAGCTCACCGTTAGTTACGCTTGTATAATTGTTGGGTGGAAGAAGTCATCATGACGTTGATTGGGCATTGGAAAGATTATTCCAAGTTTTCAGAAAAAGAAATAAAATAATTTTCATCTGCCACAGATGGTCTCTTCTTCCTTTGAAGTCCTTGACATCTGTCCTACCCAAATACGTGAAGCAAAGGAGTTGGTATGGTAGCCAGTGTTCTGAAAAGGACAGAGATACGCATTGGATGGGTGATTGAATTGCTCTCAGGAGCTCCCAGGTGAGCAGAGCAGCACTTTTCTACAATTTTTATTCTTAGGGAAGTGTCTAGAGAAGTGATTTCTCCAATGTCAACAAAGTCAGTATGTCAGAAGTAAGACTTGAGCCCAGGTCTTCCTGGTTTTGAGACCGTCTCTCTATTCACTATACTGCACTATCTCAAGACACTTAAAAGTTCTACAAACTTTTAAGGAGATACTAAAATGAGAAACTGGGTATCATCAGTGCCCATGTTACCCCAACCAAATAGGCAAGCCCAAAACAAAGAAAACGTCACCAGGGAAATTCTAACGAAACCTTTATGAAATCCTTGTTTTAAGATTTCCTATCTTATTTCCAAGGAAGCTGGCATTATTCCATTCACCTAGTACTAATGAATGTTTCTAATGATTACTGTCCTTTTGTCCTGAGTGTTAATTAGAAGATCTCTTATGCAGTGAAGGCAGCATGGATAGTTCTAATCCATTAAACATGCATGGTCTGCTAAGGAAAAGCATCTGGGTGGCTTTGTGGATAGCACATTTTATTTAGAGTCAGAAAGCCTTGAATTTGAATCCTGCCTCAGACATTCACCAGCTGTGGGACTCTGGCCAAATCACTTCCCTTCCACTTATTTGTGTCATTTCTGGATCCGGGTCCAGATCATACCCTTTAACCATAGGAGTCCATCAGGGCTGTATCTGGAACCCTCTTTTCTTCTCCCTCTATCCTACTTCATTTTGTGAGCTCATCAGCTTTCATGGGTTTAATTACCATCTCTACGCAGATGATTCTCAAATCTGTTTATCCTGCCCTAATGTAATGTTAATGGAATATAAGATCTTACCCACCCTTAATAGGCCTCTGGTGGAGTTTATTAAGGGAAGCTTGCTTAGGGGAGGTGTGCTTGTAGGAAGACCTATATATACATATACATACACACACATATATACACACATATATACGTATATATACATACACATACATACATATACACCGAGGTTAGCATTTTGCTTCGAGGCTCGCTCATTGGAAGAGTGTTCTTGTGACTTGACCAGATAAGTCTCTGGGTAGCTTTTAAGGAGGCCCCCAGCTTTGAAAAGTCTAGATGTTTGTGCTTCTCTCTGTGGTAACCATGTATGTATTGCTTTGGTCAGATAATTGGATCTGTCTGTTGATCTATGCTAATTTCTCAGGCAGTTAGAAGCCCTGTTAGTCTTTATTTCTCCACTTGCATTTTCTCTGAAGTTCAGAGTGCTAGCTTTTCCCCTGACCTAGTGATTGTAATTTTAAAAAGATTGTTGACCCCTTAAACAGTTATCTTTCCTAGCAAAGCAGATCTGAGAACCTGTGCTAGCAGACATCCTGGGTATAGCAGTATGCTTGCCATTACATGCAATCTCTCCAATGGCCTCCAATATCACATCTCCAATTGCCTTTCAGACATCTCAAACTAAATGTCCAGTAGACATCTTAAACTCAATATCTCCAAAACTCAATTTGTTCTCTTCCTCCCAATCCCTCCCACACCCTACCTTTCCTGTTACTGTAGAGGGCAGCAACATCCTGCTAGTCACTCAGACTCACAATCTAGGCATCATCCTGGGCTCCTCATCTCTCCCACCTACCCTCATATTCAATCTGTTGCCAAGGCCTGCTGATCTCACTCAACGTTTCATGAACTCTCCTCTGACACTGTTACTACTCTGTTGTAAGCCCTCATCACTTCATGCCTGGATTATTGCCATAATCTTCTAGTGGGTCTGTCTGCCTGAAGTCTCCCCACTCCACTCCACCCTCCATTCATCCACTAAAGGGAATTTCCTTTTGAGCAGGTCTGATGTCACCCCCTTACTCAATAAACTCCAGTGCCTCCCTATGGCCTCCAGGAGCAAATACAAACTGCTCTCTTTGGCATTCAAAGTCTTTCATAACATAACCCCCTCCTACATATCTAGTCATCTTGCACTTCATTCCCCAACATGTGCTCTTAAATCCAGTGACACTGTCCTCCTGATTGTTCCACAAACAAGACCTTCCATTTCTTAGCTCTGGGCATTCTCTCTGGTTGTCTCTTGTGTCTGAAATGCTTTCCCTCTTTCATGCCAACTACTGATTTGCCTGGCTTCCTTAAAATCCCACCTTCTCCATGGAAGCCTTCTGTAACCCCTCTTAATTCCAGTGCCTTCCCTCTTATAATTATTTCCTATTTATGCTATAGATAGCTTGCTTTGTATATATTTGTGTTGTCTACTCCATTTGATGGTTAGCTCCTTGAGGGCAGGGACTGTATTTTGCTTGTTTTTGTATCCCCAGGGCTTAGCACAATGCCTGGCACCTAATAGACTCTTAATAAATTTCTATTGAATGAACAAATGTATGATTACTCCTTGACTCTAGTCATTCAACTAGTTTCAGAAACCACTAAGGAATGGTGTCATTAGCTATATCCTTCCTCTTATCCACCAGAAGACAGATTTTGTCAAATGTTTTCCTGAATCTAGTTATGATATTTTTATCAGTTTCTCCTGATCTACCTCTTCAGTAACCTCTTCAAAAGGGAATGAAGTTAATTTAGCACAACCTACTATTGAATTAATTAAACTGTTCGGACTTTCAGTGATTTCTGCATCCCTTTCTAAATGCTCCTAAACCATAACTTTAAAAATCCATTTTATAATTTTGCTATGAATTAAAGATAAGCTCACTAGCCTACAGTTTTCAGAAGCAATCCATCCTCTTCTCCTGAGGAGGACATTTGTCTTTTGTTGAGTCCTGGTCTCTCTGATTCACCACACTTTCCCCCAAATTCCTGAAAGGGGCATGATTCATAACTTGTGTTCTTTAGTACATTTAGGTATAGTTTGTCCAGTTCTGATGGCTTTAAATCATTAAGGGCAATGGGGTGTTTCCTTAGCCTCACCACAATGATCTTGGGTTTCTTTCCCCTGTTAACCATGTTTTGTTCTATCCTTCTCAGTTGGAAGATCATTTTCTCTAGCAGGAAACAGACAAGGTAAGAGTTAGTTCTACTTTCTCTCTGTGATCTTGATTTTTTTCCATGCTGAGCACTTTGGTCTCCTTCTTCCTTTGATCTTCCCTTCGCTCACAGCACAGTTTTTACAAAGTGATTTTTTTTTTTGTCATTAGCTTTCCTCCTCAGTCTCAGCTTATTCTGTGGTTTAACACTCCTTACACTGTTTTGGAAAGACCATAACACTGTTTTGCATTCATCTTCCATTATGAGCCCTTGCTTCTAAATTTTCTATACAATTCTTTGTTAAAATTTAAGTTGCTTTTTGAATTCCCTCTACCTACATACTGGTCTTTTTTAGACAGTTTCTCCTTTATCTCCTCATCAGAATTCTTCATGAGAATGTCATTAAAATTTATTCTTTTTACAGATTTCCATGCCTCATAGGGTGACTTGCTATAGAGAATGCCAAGGATCTAAAATTTTAGTTCAGTAGCTCCAAGGAGGTTAGTGACAAGAAAAGAGATCCACACATATACAAATATTCCTAGTGCTATTTTTGTAATGGTCAAAAAAACTGCAGACAAAATATATATCCAAAGATAGGGGAGTAGCTGAAAAAATTCTAGTAAATGAATATAATTGAATATCACTACATCTTAAAGAATGATAAATATGAGTACTTCAAAGAAACATGAAAGATTTGTATGTGATGGACATGAAAAAAAAGAAAAAAACAAATGAATAATATGCATGATGATCACAACCACATAAATAAAGTCTACATAGAAAGACAACTAAACTCTGGTCAAATTCAATGATCAATTTTTAGTTATCACCATGGTGCCAATGTTCAAAGCCAACAGTTATCCTTTTTGTTAACTTAGGCAGTGTTTCAAGAAATAAACTTTTTAAGGGAATTGTTTGGGAGTTTGTTGGAAACTATCTGTTACATAAAAATGGGATTTGTCAAAAAAATAAAATGAAAATAATTCCGTTACTACTTTATAAAGAGTCCTGTGGCACTTTTACAATGAACAGGATTTCTCCTCCAGTGCATTTCAGAGCATAGGTCTTCTTGAATGATACAAGATTCAAAACTTCTTTGGAAATAGTAAGGTTCTTCCAGTTATGGTTATGTCTTTGTTCTGTATGGGTTTTGTCCAAAATCATTTTAAATCTTCAGGAGGGGAACCAGGCACTGTTGCTATATGAAATACTTGGGAAGATTAAGTGAAACTGCCAGTGTAGAGGTACCTTTTTGCTCAAATGGGAAGGTTGGACAGTCCTGTTGTGGGAAGAAAGATCATTTATCATTCATAGTCATTGATTCTAAGAGGTAGAAAGAACACCCAAGGATCATCTAGTTCAATCACTTCATTTTTCCAGATGAAGAAACAGCCTTAGAAAGTATAGCAATATGCCCAAGTTCACAGAGGTAGTTAGTAGAAAGGCTGGGAAGAGAACACAAATTACTTTCTTGGCACTACAATATTCTTGCTATAGACTTAAATTCATTAACTTTTTCAGAGACAGTCCCCATTCTCTCCATAATTTTATTCATTCTCTGAAAATGATCAGAAAGATAATTCAGATATTCCTCAGAATTAGGTTTTTTCATTAGGTTATTTCAGATTTTAAAAAGAAGAAAAAATAATTTTATAGCATCTTCCTTATACTTTCTTTGAGGCTTTTGAAATCTACTCTTGTCATTATTACTAATGTGATTTAACCTCCGTACTTCAATTTCCTCATCCGTAGAAGGAGGATTGGTTTTTACGGTCCCTTTGAACTCCAAACCTCAGATTCCGGGATCCTTGGATCCATGTAAGACTCTGTACAACTTCCCTTTCTTTCTCTGTCACAAAGTTTTAAATAACTTGATCACTTCCTCTTATTATTAATTATTACCATTATTATCTCATTAATTATTTTTACTACCGCATGAGCTTCCTCCCTATTCAAAATGACAGCCAGAGTAGTGGCTCTTCTCATCACACCCTCCACTTTTAAAGAATGACATTATGATTAAAGTAAGTCCAGGATTTGATAGCTGTTTCGCTTTTGGTAGAAAGTGTCAACAGATGGCCGGGTCGCCTAATTCTTTCAACTCTACTCTTTTGTACCTCATTTCAAGCTTGTCTGTTTCCCAAATTCCTTGTCTATTTCCACCTGTCTTGATGGTCTATAATATCATGATGATGGAGTGCTGTGGTCCACAGTACTCCCGTGAGGATAATGATCCATTCGTCAATCACTAAGCATTTATTGAGTGCCTACTACATGCTAGGCACTGTCACCTATGCCCTCAAGGAGCTTGCATATTATAAGAGAAAAATATAGACATATAAGCATATGCAAAATATACATAAAATCCATAAATGGGAATTTGAGGATGAGGACTAGAACCTGAGAGCATCAGGAAAGGCCTCAGATGAGAGATTTCACTTGGGTGATGCTTTGAAGGAAGTTTTGGATAGGAAAGAGGAGGCTTAGCCTTTCCTCCAGTAGACTATGCTTTTCCCAATCATGTCACCATTGCTCAAATTGTGCCAAAAACTCCCTTGGAAGTACTGCCTTCAGAACCTAAAACTCATTCATTTGAATATTCTCAGTGGTTACAAATCTTCATCTTTTCAGGGTCGATGTTGCTTAGTGACACAGGGGCGTGAAGAGAGACTCTCTCCGTGAAAAGAACACTAATACATTTAAAGACTTTGCATGAAACAAACCAGGCTTTGCTGATGTCTTCACTCTAAAACATAGTGTTCCCTGACCAGTTCTGGGCTGAGCTCTTCCCTCTCATGGACTTTTGCTCCAGCCTTTGTTGAACAGTTTCTGTCTAGCTCTCTGTACCCATCTGCTCTAGTCTGCTCTCTGACCGAACCCGGGCATGACTCCTTATGGATCATGGTCTAGGTCACACTTTTTCTGTGCCCAGTGAATCTTGCTCTCTGGGCTTGGCACACATTGGCCTCTTGAGGAGACAGAATGTTTCAGTGGAAAGAAAACTCTCACTCTGAAGTCCAAGGACCTGCATCCACATCCCACATCAGCTGCTCACAACCTTTAGAACCATTTGGGAAATCACAGGCTCTTGGAAGCACTTTTGTGAAATCAGAGGTTTTGGGACCAGATTGACCCCCTTTTAGCTCTAGAGTTACAATCCATCCCCATAATGAACAAAGGAGTTATGAACTAGACAGAGCTGATTCTTAGAAATGGTCTGAAGAAATTTGGAGGCAAGTTTGGTGAAAATGGTGGGGGAATCAAGCTAGGCAATTCCAATTGGGAATACAAGGTAAAACTTATAAAGTAACCAGATGGTTATTCTTTTGTAGATTAACCAGGAAAGTGACCCCCAAAGAGTAGTTCCAAAGATGGTTTCAGTGGCGTAGTCATTGTTGAGGAACTATGTAACCTCTCAAAATGAAAGGGTCAATACCTATTAGCATATGCAAATTCAGGTCTGCTTGTTAAACATTACTTTAGAGTCATTACTCATAATGCCTTTATCCCCTCTTCCTTCTCCCCCCACACCATTTGTGAGCCTATTTCAGCGGATTAAGGTCACTAGAATGGAGTACGATTTCATTTAAGCAACATTTATACTCATACATTCTGGTTCTCCCTTTTCGGGAGTATGTGATATGTACATAGCAGTGGCATCTGACCCCTCCTTTTAGTCTTACAAATTCACACGGAGGAATCAATCATCCTTCGCTGTCATAAGTATAATGCAACATTGAACATTTAGTTAGAAAATACGCTTTGTTTAGGGGTCGCTCTCTCCTTCCCCAGCAAACCTCCCATCTCTCTGTGATGACTCAAAAGAAGTGTTTTCTGTGGGCCAAGAGTTTGGAATAAACCCGGCATTTGTTGTGGTTAATTGTGGGCTTTCTAAATTAACAAGAACAGAGACACAGAACTTTGGCGTTGCTGGGTTGGGGTCCAGGCCTAGATGAAGAATGCAGTCCTGCGTATGGGCAGTGAGATTGCTTGTTATTCATTGTAAGCCTTCCAGCTGTGGTAGGCCTCAGTGTCTGACAGCCTTGAATAGACTCCAGTCAGCCATACAAACTGCCTCAAGAGAAAGGGACAGGACCATAACATTGCTTTAGCTCTCTGAGCTCTTTCCTCTTTTGGTGTTGTTTTTAACTATTTGGTTGCCAGTATCTTTGCCAACTCTAATGTATGTGTTCTAGAGACCATTAGTCCAGGACTGCCCCATCCGCTGCTGAGAAGGAGTTCTAAGGTCATGTTACTAATCTCTTTTCCATGCTGGAGTTATGGTCCCACTGTACTCCACATCTAGCACAACCCACTAATAGCTTCAAAACTGTAGGGTTTGAAGGGACTTTATAGATAATTTCATGTAATGTCTTCATTTTACCTGAGGACCAATAAGGTTCAGTGACTTGCTTGAAGACATATAGGTCATAAGTGTGAGCAGTGGGATTTGACTTCAGATCTTGGTACCTCTGAGTCCAGCCTCTATACATTATGCCATGGTTCTTCTCCATTTTCAGGTACCATGTTTATTTCTGGAAACTATGCTTTAAGAGAGACATTAAAAAAAAACACCCAAAACTAGAAAAAGTCCAACAGAGGACAATCCCAATAATGAGTGGTCTGGAAACCACGCGATAATTTACTGAAATAACTTAGGATTTTGGAACTGGAGAAGACTCAAGAGGAAAAAGGTAATTGTCTTTAAGTCAATTTAACAAATATTGCAATTCCTCTGTACTGGTTGTGGTGCCAGTTGATGGGGGTGAGGTAGATAGACAAAAATAAAACAGTCCCTATTCTCAAAGAATTTCAGGGCAGAGACAACAGAGATGAGTAAATGTAATCTGTGTGACAATCGGGTCCCAGTCCCTGCCACTATGGACTGTATCCACCTTGAAGTGGGGAGAGGTCTCTCAATAATTGCATATGTCAATGGATCATTTTGTCCATACTCGAGATCTTCCCTAGAGATATCAGCATTATGCTTGTGAATTTTTAAGGAACTTTGGATCACCTACAAGCACTTGGATCAACAATTCATCAGATCTAGTAGCAACTTTAGTTAACTTCACCCATGAAGAACAGACTTGTATAGTTGAGAAAACATTCTTATCTTTTTTGTAAGGCATCAGGCAGCCCTGCTTCCCTGGTGAAGGGGTTCCAACCTTTCCTCTTCACTTCTTGATGAATAGTTTTTCTCTCCTTTTTCTCCCTCTCTGAATCCTTGTTTTTCTGCAAATCATTGAATGGGCATTTCCTCAGACAAATTGAGAGCTGGAAAAGACCTTGATTTAGAAAGATCAGGCTCACCTACTGCATCCTGTGCTGTCGCCAGTCTTTTCTTTTGTGCTGCCGCTAGACCTTGATGACTCTGGAGAAGAGAGTGAGGCTGGTGACCCTGCCCAGCTCTGCCTTACTTAAATCTAATTCAGAACAAGTCAAGACTTCATCCTTGTGATATCATTGGTCCTTTTAGAAATTGAAGGTCAAACAACAACAGATGGTATGGTGGACATAGCACTGGTCAGGGAGACCTGAATTCAAATCTGGAGTGAGACCCACTAGCTGGCTGACCGTATACAAGTTACTTAATGTGAGCTGCCTCAGTGAAATGGGAATAAGAGCAGCCTCCTCATACAGTTGTGAAGATCAAGTGAGATGATATTTGTAAAATGCTTAGCCCGGTGCCTGGCACACAGTAGATTCTTAGCAAGTGCTTCTTTCCTTTCCCACCCTCCCATCTTTCCCTTCTTCCTTCCTACAAGACTCAGCTCAGGGGTCTTTCCTCTGTGAAGCCTTCCCACAACTCCCAGTGGTTAGAGCTCTCCAGCTTCCAATTCTTTTTTGTATTTTATTCATTTGTGTGCCTGTTATATCACACATGGTTGGTTGGTTGTTGTCCTCCATTCTTGAAGAGGACCAAATGACATCACTATGCTAATGTCAAGTTTCGATATGTCTGACCGTGGCGGATCAGACCAATATGAACTCGGGATGCTCTACCACAGGTTGGGTGCAAATAGTCTGTGTGAACATTTGGGGTAGATTTGTTTTGTATCACACATACACACCAATAGATTGTAAAGTCTTGGGGCACAGGGGCTGTTTAGTTTTGTGCTAATGTCCCCAGTACCCAGCCTTCTGCCTTGCACAAAGCCAATCCTCCTTTTTAAATTATTTTTGCTTTTTTTCTGGAGGGGGGAAGGCAGGGCAATTGGGGTTAAGTGACTTTTCCGAGGTCACATGGCTAGTAAGTATTAAGCGTCTGAGTCTGGATTTGAACTCAGGTCCTCCTGACTCCAGGGCTGGTGCTCTATTCACTGAGTCACCTAGCCACACCCACAAAGCCAACTCTCAATAACAGTTTGGTGAGTTGGGCTGGATAACCTCTTAGCTCCTGTTCATTCTAAGGTCCAACAATCCTGTGACTGTATAAGGTGTTTTAGAGATGTGCCCTTTCTTTCTGATGCTCTAACTTTCAGTGATGTTAGTGAAAATCAACTTTTTACGTATGTACCTTGATCAAAAAACCCGCAGTCTGTTTAAAGAAGCTGTTGACTTCAAATGGGAGCAAAGGAAATGCACACAACTAAAGGCATTGACTCTGCTCATCATCATTTTGTAGGGAGTCTAGCTAATGAAAGTGCAAAATAAAGGGGCCAAACAAACCCTGAAACAACATCCCTCCACAATCCTTTAATCTCCTTGCAAAGAGACATGGCAGCCAAGAGGAGAACCAGTTTAGGCTATAGCTCTTTTTTCTTAATTAAAATCTATCTATCTATCATCTATCTATCTATCATCTATCTGTCTGTCTGTCTGTCTACCTACCTACCTATCTATCCTATCTATCTATCTATCCTATCTATCTATCTATCTATCTATCTATCTATCTATGTATCTATCTATCTATCATTTGTCTGTCTCTGTAGCTCTGTCTATATCTATCTATCTGAAGATCTGTCTGTCTCCCTCTCTGTAGCTCTGTCTCTGTCTCTATCTGAAGATCTGTTTATCAACATTGGTACATTCTGTTTTAACAGTATATCTTTTTCACTGAACTCCCACTGCTCCCCCAAGGGTTTATCAGTTCCTAACAAAGATATGTCCTTTAACTTTGATAATGTGGTACTGAAATGACCATTTCATTTGATCACAGTTTTGCTCTTTGCTAACTTTACTTACTTTGATGTAATTGTGTATACAATTGTGTATTTGTGTACGCACGTATACCTGGATGTGCCCCTATGTGCAGCTACATGTACATGTGTGTGTTCTTTTTGTTTGGCTTTTTTGACTCTATATCACTTCATACAAATCTGTCTATGTTTTTATAAATTCTTTGTTACCTGGAGTTTAGGAAAGGGAGAGAGTTGGTTTCCACATAGAAGGGGTTTCTCCTCTGGACTAACACAAACTAAATTCAGGTTAGTTAGAGTTTTCTTACACTCCCCACCTCATTATACTTCCATTCTGAAGATCTGGGGAAAACTTCTTAAGCAAAGCTTATATATGGTTCATGTCTAGGGCCTATGCATATGGGATTAATAAGGTCCCTTCTAGAAAAGGCAGTCAGTGTACAATGTAGATATTAGATTTAGGGTTAACATGTATTTCCTTCACCACAAAACAACATCCTAAAACACAAATAAATGTACATTAATAAATTCTAAAACATTCACTTCTCCTGAAAGAGCAGGGGTTTGCTTTGCGGGGCTGCTGACTAGACATTTCACTTTCACCCCCAGACCTGGCCTGCCTGTATTTCCAGGCTGGCTAGGTTGGCAGGCCTTTGCATCCTCTCAGGGCCTGAATGAACCTAGTGGTGGTTGTCATCTCCTCTAAGAAGGGGATAGGAAGTATCTCATTCTGGGTTGCTGGTACTGACTCAGGGCTCCCCAATACCTCTGATTCATGAAGCTACAACCAGAGCCAGAAACACCAGGTTGTCAGGGTCTTTGAAGGGACAACAAAGCTGATGAGGCAGTCATGGACTTGATGTTTCATCTCAAGTTTGCCCAAGAAAGTCTCACTCTCACATATTCATACTTCAGGCTGCCATGGTTGCTCAGACCTGAAGAATTGGGAAAATATAGAAATATTCTCCTCCCTTGTTGGAAATACAAAGGATTGTTGACTTTGAACCTTTGCCCAGAGAGGCTTTCATAAAAGAAAGTTTGACTGGGGAGGGATGGTATGTCCTACAGCTCTTATAGCCTACAAAGGGTGGAGGTAGATGGGCTTCCAAAATAGTCCATCCCCCTTTCTACTTAGGGGTCACTTATTTTCAACACAACAAGAAGGCATGGGGACATATGAGTACTAATCAGGAGCTGCTGTGTAATTTTAGCAAAGTTAAGGGCCTGGCCCTTAGAGAAAGGCCAATGTATATCCCTATCCCCATGGAGCCAGGATGCATCCCTGTCAACAGATTGCTTTGGATCCATGAAGACCAACCTAAATACAAAGAGGCTTATCAGCATTTAGCACAGTGCCAGGCACATAGTAGGCACTGAGTAAATGCTTGTTGACTGGCCTACTCATTCACCTGTCTTACTCTTTGGTAGTAAATTATTTTGCCAAAGCAACCTACAAAACAAAGGAAAAATAAAACTCCTTCCTTCCCCTGGACCTGTGGGGCCCACTTCTATTTCTGCTCTCCTGGGGTCAGGTATGTTAGGGACGATTTAATCTGTAGACCATTTACATTAGCTTAGCAGTTGGTTTTCCAAATGTAAGAATCGTTCTCTAGTGAACTATAAACATGACCAGAACAATTAAATCTTTTCAATCTCAGCATTTCCTAGAAATGAAACCAGAAGAAAGAGAGAGAGAGAAGTGGGTGGAATTGGTTTTCATCATGAGTCCAAAGAAAAGAAACATAACTTTTTTTCTGGGGTGGGGGGGGTGTAACTTGGCCATTTCATCCTTAGTTTTTGTAGCAAATATTTGCAAGAAGACAACTATGAAGATACTTGTAGCTTTCTCATATTTCTTGCAGTCTATGAGAAGGAAGAAAAATTTGATGAAGAACCTGAAAAGATCTTCCAAAAGAAGTTAACATATTCTTTAATATTTGATGATTTTAATTTAAAGATAGATGTATGAAAAGATAATGAAAAATATGTTAGTAAATACGGTTTAAGAATAAGAATCGAGAGAGACCAAAGGCCTGCAGACATTATAGATGTCCCACACCTACTTATGGTGAATACTTTCTTCAAAAAGAGAATTAGGAGGGGCCGGTCATGATAACATCTCAACAACATCAAAGGAGATGGAATCAATTGTATGCTAATGGCCAGAAGATGGCTAGTTATGGATGTGGGTGTCGTTTCCCAATCAGATGTGTGCAGTAGGACCATTAACACTTGGGAGCATGGAATAAACATCCATGCCAAATTAGAAGTAATGAAAATGAGAAGATACAGTATACAGTTGAAGCAACTGTAACTCAGCCTATTTCAACAGCATATTGATGCTGAAAAATAGAAGATGAATGTTAACATAAAATATCATAATTTCCTAAGGAATTTTAAGTGATAAAAATCAATTATCGTAAGAGACTAAAAACCCTAGGGATTGCCTCATCCAACAGATACTTGAACTCCTTGAAAAGCGCAGCAGAGAAAAGGAGAAATGAGTTAAAGAATATAAAGTCATTTGTAAAGTACCTTGGAGAAGCATGAGAAAAGACTACGAACAGTGAAAGATTACAAAACAGAAGAATTGGAAAGAAAGACTGGTGAGAGACACAAAAAATCATGTCATATTGAAGGCATTTAAGGATGAAAATGGAAATTAGTTGTTTGCATGACTAGTCAGTGTTAGTTTCTGTTAAACATGTTGCAACGTTTAGACACAAATGGGAAAAATTTGGTAAGATTTTTATACCAGTATCTTTTCTCCGTCAATGACAGTAGAGCCATATTTGGATCCAGATATTACAATTCTAGGAGTGCTGCACGAGAAAGTAGAGGTGACAGTAAGGAAAATAAAAATGAGACACACAGGGAAGGGCAGAGCTAGAGATGACACAATTGTAAGGGCTTTTAAGATACTGTTCTTAAGAGATCTGAAAAAGAGGGTGATACCAAATAGATGAAAAAAGTAATAGGTCTTTTCCCTGCACAAAAAGTGAATGAGAAATTATCAGTAATTACCAACCCAAATGCTTTCTTTCTATCTCTCTAAAATTTCCTGAGAATAATCTGCATGCAGACTGAGAACAACCTTTGCAAGCTACGTGAAGGGAACAGCCATGCTTTGGACCCATGTTATTCTACTGCATACCATTTCTCATGGTCACAATCAACAGCCAAGTACAATGAATGCAAAATTCAGTTTTCCTTATTGTTTATTATTTTTTGTTTTGTAGAGTGAGACTCCACCTTCAAGGACATCCATGTATCTTCCATACATATGCTAATATCGTCCAACTTCCTTGAGAGATATGACAGGGATAACTTCGACAAAGGCTTTTTTCATTTTAATATCAAGCAAGGTATACAACACAAAGATGTGTACACAGAAGGTGTTCACCCCTGTCAAGGAAGGTATCTAGGGTAAATTCGAAGAGCAGTTTCCAGCATATGCTAAGGTCCTCCAGAAGCCCCTGTTTCTGAATAGCATAATAATGTCTGTGTCAAGGCTCAGAATATTTAGAGAGCTTCCGAAATGACATGCACAATTGCTTAAAAGAGTTTGCCCTAATTATCCACACAGGAAGAAAACAAGTGGTTGAATACTCTATTGCCTAGATTGTTATTTGTAGTTTACTGGTACAGTGGATAAAGTGCCAGGCCTGGAGTCAGGAAGACTCATCTTCTTGAGTTCAAATCTGGTCTCAGACACCTACCAGCTCTATAACCCTGGGCAAGTCACTTTACCTTGTTGCCTCCATTTCCTCACCTGTCAAAATGAGCTGGAGAAGAAAATGGCAAACCACTCGAGTATCTTTGCCAAGAAAATGGGGTCATGAGGAGTTGGACGTGACTGAAAAGTGAATGAACAACAAAAAGGCTATTCCTAGAGCTAATGCCTAAATATGTAGACATAGGAAACTTTAAATGGATATAATTCAATTTGGGCCAAAATTGGGAAGAGTTTAAAGATGTATCTGTCTTCCGAGTTCTTTTTCTCCTCAGATCCTTCCGGGTGGTCAGTATGGAAGGAAGCAGCTCTACTCTCTTCTTTTGATTCTGCCTTGTGGTGGAGGTTAGATTTTAATCCAGACATATATATGCACAGCTGGGATGCTTAGAAGGGGATGTTTACTTCCCATCTTGGTCTCATGGACTCAAGAAAGAAAGCAGCTTTCTGAACCTAACCACCTGAATTGGATTCATAGTAATTCACATTATCAGTTTCTCTCAGTTTCTTTCCTCCTCAGAGGTTCCATTAAATCTCTGTTCCATGATTAGGCTGCACTGGATTTCCCCTGATTGCTGGAATTTTCAGACATATGGGAGTGACCATAGTTTCCAGGGTTTGGGGTCAGCACTGGTGATGGCATTTGTACCTCTCCTGGTTGTACCTAGTCACTTGGACCAGTCCTATTTCTTTCCCTTAAGTCCTAATGATATGGTTATAGGAAAAAAATAAGAGGAAATTAAAAGAGAATCTCCAAGATACAAAATTCCTGTATCCTATTGTATCACTTCTCTATTGAAACAAACAAAAGCAAGAGATGATAATTGCTACTCTGGAAGGAGGACAGAGAATCAATTACTGGTGCCAGGATCATCAGAAAATTCTTTGCTGGTCTCTCTCTGGGAGTTATCTTTGTAGGCTCAGAGGCAAGCCATTTTCTACTAATTTGAATGTGTACCAAGTTTACAAGCTAGAAACAACTTTGATTCAATGATTCTCTATTCTTTATTAGACTATTTCCAATATGGTGGTTTGGACTGATCTAGAGGCAGTGGAAAGGATGCTATTTTTGAAGCAAGAAAATCATAAGATCATGGATATAGGGATCAATCTGATTTCAGGTTTCAGCTTTTCTACTTATTTATGAGGTACCTTGGGTCAGTCACTTAATCTTGGTGGGGCTCAATTTTCTCACCTGTAAAATGAGGGGTATTGACTAATGATGTCTTTCAGCTCCAGATTGGATTATATGATGAATAGTTCACATCTTTACAATACTTTAAAGCTGACAAAACATATCCCTCTGAGACAGGTGGTATGAGAATTGCATTTCTTATACAGTACCATCCTTTACCTTTCTCTAACTTTGAAGGATATTAAGAAAATCATCGGAAATAATATGTAAGAAAACATTTGGAGTTACTCAGCAGATGGTCACTGCATTAGTCCATTGAAATGTCCCTGTTAGTAATGGAAGGGGAGTGAGAATTTTAAAAATATTTCTATGATTCTTTTTTGTTTTTACATTGCCTACATTTCCCTTCATTTCCCATTATAGTCATCTCTTAGGGAAAAAAGTTTCTTTTTTTTTAAGATAAAAGGGAAGAGAAAGAAGAGAGAAAAAAATTCAGCAAAACTAATCAAAACACTTAAATTGTTTTTGCATTATATGCCATGCTCCACACCTGTGGACTCTACTGTCCACAGAGTGGGAGAGAGGTCCCAGTGAGACTATCTCAATAATATTTTGACAGTTTAAAAATTGTAATAATTCAAAATATGTAATCATCAGGATGAAGTCGCAATGTCAACATGGTGGAAAGAATGGATGCAAGGAAGGGCAAAGGTGGAACCTTAAGTAGGATAGAGGAGACTTTTCAAGAATGAATCCATTAGCTCCAGGTGGGGATAGATGATTGCTAGTTAAATAGTTAAGTTGGGAGTTGAGTGCATTACTGTGGCTACGACCAGCCACTGTACTTAAAGTAAACAAATCAAGAGAATAAAACTCATCAGTCTTTTAATTATTAAATATTTAACCAAAGCTAACACTGAACAGTAATGCAAACAACTAAATATACTTAGTAACTATTTACAGTTAAATAATTTCAAGACACAGAATATCATATTTTTAGTCCCTCCCTCTAAGTTTCTATCCAGATTCTTTGTTCATTCCATTCATTTTCCCTCCTACTTAGCTTATACTCCATTCTTATAGTTCACATTTTCCCCTGTGTTTTATTTCCTAAAGGTCTTTCTAATTTCTTTGTATTCCTCATACCTGTCAGTATTAGTGAGGATTATAGTACTCCATCATACGAATGTGCCACAATTTATTTAACCAATGGCTCAGCATTTAGATGGTTTCCAGATTTTTGTAATTACATTTAGCGGAGTAATAAAAATCTTTGAAATAATAGCTTTTTGTTGTTGCTGTTACTGTATTATTTTGTTTTATTTTTAGGCTATATCCAGAATGATTAAATTAAATTCTTGTATTGGCCCAGAGAGTAAGATCATTTCACCACTTCTACTGTAATTCCCAAATTGCTCTCAAAAAAGATTTGTTTGTAACCCTCATAGCTTTGGATAAGTGTACCTATTCTTACATAGCGCAGTCGGTATTCAAGTTTATTTCTTTTAGTTATTTTTGCTTATTTGATGTGTATGAGGTGGTAGACAGAGGTTCTTTCAATTTGCATCTCTTTGTTTTTTATGGAGGTTGAGCATTTTTTTCATTAGATTATGAATAATTGTTGTTGTTTCTTTTGAAAATTATCTGTTCCCAGCCCTTGAGCATGACTGTATTGTAAGCTGAGAAATACCACTTATATATTTTTATTACTTTTATAAAGCAATTTAATTTTAAAATTTTGAGCTTAATGCTACATAGGATGGACATTTTGATTTGCAAAACAGAATAAAACAAGAAGACTGTATATGCAGCCTTGATTCTCCATACATAGCTTACTTCTCCCTCTAAGTATTCAATAATTCACCACGTTCTTTTCAAAGATATTGTACTTTCTGTTTTCTAACGACCTTCTTTCTTTTCTCTTCTTCCCATTTTTGAAGCGCTTCAGCGATTTTTCTGCACTTTTAGACTTTTTTTCATTGTGATAACCCTCTTACTCTTCCCCATCTTTCCTTATTCCCCCCTGTCCCATTGTAAGAAAGAAAAACAAAAACCTGGTATCAAATATTCATAGTTAAGTCTAATACATTTTCACATTGTCCACATATGAAAATGCCTCCTTCCACACCTTGAGGCCATCACCTCATTGTTAGAGGTAGGCGGGCAGCATTTTGGATGCCTGATCCTCTGTCATCATGACGGGTCCTTATACTTACTGGAATTCTTAAGTCCTTCTTCATTGTTTTGTTTACAATGTTGTGATTATTTTCCAGCTTGTGGTCACTCACTCTTCAAGTCTTCCCAGGTTTGTTCGAAAACTTCCCTTTCCTCATTCCTTGTGGCTTGATAATATTCCATCCTATTCACAGATCATAGTTTGCCTGACCTTTCCTCAATTGGCGAACACCCCCTTCCTTCATTTCCTTCATTTCCATTTCTTTGCTGCTACAGAAAGTGTTGTTACTTTTTTTTTTTTCACATCTGTGCCCTTTTCATTTTCTTTGGAGATCTTTGGAGTGGAGCACTAGCAGTGGTTTTGCTGAGTCAAAGGATATGCACAGTTTAGTGACTTTGGAGAGAGAGTTACAAATTGCTTTCCAAAATAGCTGAATTAAGGCACATTGTCACCCACAATATGTTAGTGGGGCAACTAGGTGGTGCAGTGGATAGAATGCTGGATTTAGAGACAAGAAGACAGGTTCAAATATTGTCTCAGGTACTTACTGCATGTGTGACCCTAGGCAAGTCACTCTCCCAGCCTGTTTCCTCTTTTGTAAAATTGGGATTATAATAACATCTATATCCCAGGGTTATTGTGAGGATCAAATGAATTAACATTTGTAAAATGGTTTTCCATTATTTGCACAGTTGACAAGTATGCTGTGTATAATTTTATCTGACATAAGAAGGGCATGGCTCCAAGTACAGTTCCTTGAGGGCATCCCTTGTCCTATCTTCCATGCCAATCTGATATTGCACCATTAACAACCACTCTCTGAATTAAGGCATTCAATCAGTTCCAAAAATATCTATTTATTCTATGGCCTAATCCATATTCCTCAGAATAACAACATGAGACACATCATAAAACACTTTGCTAAAACTTACTGTAACTATATCTATGAAATTCCTTTATCAACCAGTTATGGAAACCTGTCAGCAAAAGGAAATAAGGTTGGTCTGACTGCCTTGTTCTTGATGAAGCCAGGCTAGCTTTTTGATTTACTGCTTTCCTTTCTGGATGTTCACCAACCATCTCTTTATGGATCCATCTTAGAATTTTTCCAACAATCGAATTCAAGCCTATAGTTTTCAGGCTGTTCTCTTCCCCTTTTGGAAACAGAAGTAGCCTTCACTGTTTTGTTTTATTTTTCAGTTCTGCAATTATCATCTTCTTATTAGCAATTTTCTTTTTTTTCGTTTTCCCATCCAAAAGATCATTGCCCTTGTTAGAAAAATAGAAACAAAGTAGCAATTGTACATTTCTATTCTTTTTCTCTATTGTCACTGATGAACATCCCATTCACCTCCAGCAGCAGTCCTCTCCCATCTCTGATTCTCCTCTTCCCCCAATATAACAAAATACAGATAATCTTCTCATTTGGCCCTAGTTTTTCTCACAAGCCCCCACTAATTCTGTGCTTTAGCACCCCTCACTATTCCTCCAGCCATAACCATGCCACACTCTAGCATTTGTCCTCTGTTACATGCACTTACTTACATCTTCTGTACATCTCTTTTAATGTCTGATGAGCTCCCTCTTAAATTACCATTGGACTCTACCTTTGATTTATGTTTTTCATTCTCATCAATAATTTGTTTCCCCTTTGTGTCTTCAGAAGTTAATTCTGGAGTTTCCTATCCTTCCTGAGATAACTTCTTTACAGGATTTTAGTTCTGAGTATCCTACTATCTTTTCCTCTAAACTCTTTGAAATTTGCTCTTAAATCCAAGAGACATGCTTGATTATTCAAGGCTTTCCAATCTTTTATCCCAAACTCCAGGCATTTGACTATTGTCACTCTTTTCCTGAAAAGCATCTGGGGCTCTTTCTTGTCTCTATGTTAAATATAAACCATATGTTTAACACTGACGTCTCTTTGCAGTCTAGCTCCAGTCTATCTTTCCAGTCTGATCATACATACATACATGACTCTTTCATAGTCCTGTATTTCATCCAGATTGGCCTATCCTACCTAGAATGCTAGTTCTTCTCACCTGTTTCTTGAAACAACAAGTTGCCTCTATGACTTGCCTCAAGTGTAGCCACCTTCATGAAGCCTTTCCTGAACTCCCCAGTTGTTGGTATCCCACCTCAAATTACTTTCATAATCTGTTTATGTTGCACTATACCATGTCCTCGTATGTATTTGAATTATTATTTTACCTCCTGGTTCCAAGTTGATAGTGGTGGTGATATTAATGATGATGGTGTAAAAGAGAGTGAGTAATAATGCAATTTATCACTCTTCCCCATCCCCAACCCTCCCACTGGGACAGTCTGGCTTCCAATGATCACCATTTCCATCTCTCCAGGACTTTGGGAGAATGTGTGCTCACAAAGGACAAGAGGCCATGCTAGCAGACAGGGAAGTGGTAGGGGCTTCCCATGAGCCCACCTAACCCTTCACTTGTGTGTGAGGCAGAAGGTGAAAGGCTGGTAAGCAGGAGAACCAGTTATTCCCTTCTGACAAGCCCTTATCCTCTTCTAGACTTTGACATTCCTTGCCAATTTCTTTCTTCAAGTGGGGATTCCCTCTAATCAATGCCCTCAGCTCTGCTTATTGGCAGGATGTGCTTCTTTTGAACTGGTGTGGGAGGAAAAAAAGCCCTGAAGGTACCTACAATAACTGGTCTCAGAAGAGTTAATTCGACTTCTTTCCTACAAGGACTGCTGTAGGTTTAGTCTAGGTTTTTGTCTGGGTCTCTTTGGTGTTTCTCTGCTTTTGAAAAGTTATAAAATATGAATCAATAATTTCTCTTATTGCTCTAAGACCCCCAATTTTGTCAGGGAATACCCCTCAGATTTCCAGATTTGTCTATTGATCCTTCTCTCTATGAGTCTCTCCACCTCTTCTCTCTCTCTCACTCTCTCTCTCTCTCTCTCTCTCTCTCTCTCTGTCTCACCTGTTCTTCCCCTCCTTTCTCTCTCTCTTTCACACACACATATACACACACACATACACACACACACACACAGCCACTTTGGTCATTGAGTCAGAATATTTTTCCAGCATTCACTTCAGCACCTTCATCAAAGGGATACTTTCTCCATTCACATTTCTTCTCTCCACCCAAGGTAATGAGCATGTATTAATTGCCTGCTATGTGTGAGGTACTGTGCTAAGAACTGGAGAAAGAATTCCTTCCTATTGGTCATAAGAAATACCTGGAACAGATTGTTGTTCTACTAGGGTTGATGTACATAATGTTGACTGCTGTTTGCTAGTTCCATTCTGACTCAGGACTCAGTCCATCAGTGATTGGTACTGTATGAGGCAGAGCTAAGCAAAAGGACTTTCTTCTTCCCAAATGACCCAAATGACAATGATCAGAGAGTGATGGCAGTGACTGCTAGCTACTTAAAGTCTCTTTAATCAATAAGATAATGGTAGGAAGTGGCAAGGAAGGGGGGGGGGGTCTCCCCGTGTCCTGGTTTTTCTTTGTCTTTCTAGCGCCTTTTATAAGACTCTAAGTTAAGTTTCTGAATGTGCAAACCTGCCCCCTTATTCCCTCTCCATTATGTGTGAGTGCAGTTCAGAAATCCCCTGACTATACTGCAGAAAGGGGAGAGTAATCACATAGTTTTGTGAGATGGATGGATGAAGGTTCCATGCTTTGGTATTTCATTTCATTTTATTTTCACTATGTTTAATAAACCATGTGGCTACGTTATGTTGAAAGCCTATATCCTATGAATGACAGGAGATGCTTTGACTGGATAGACTTCTACTGAGAATGTTGATTCTATATGTGAGATGGTCTTGTAGCCAAAGATTTTGAATTTTTGGTATCTTCAGGGCAGCATTTCATACTATTCCCTAGCTTAAATTAAGAACCTGATCAGTATGTGGTTTAATTACTCAGCTGCTCAATGGAGCTAACATTTCTTTCACACATGAGTGACTTGAACCAGGCTAGCTGGCTGCTGGTGTAAGTAGAACACTTGCTGATAGACAACTAAGATATTCCACTCCCTCACTGGATAATTAATATAGTGACACACCACTTTATTGCAGGCATATGGAAGGCAGCACACAAGCTGATTGGAACTATGTCCACTACAGAGTCCAGTAGAGATATAGCATGTATCACTGAATATACATAGAGTGTCACAATGCAGTCTACACTCAGATATAGGTGTACCTGTCATACTTTGCATTTTGAATATAGTCTGTATTTACTTATTGTTCATTAATTATTATGTAACAGAATAAAACACAGAACTGAAAGAACTGAAGTTTATTAAGTCATCAACAGAGGGAGAGAGCTAAAATAAAAAGGCAATATACTCCTTTTGAGTGCCTGAAAGCTTTACATTATGGAAAGTTCAAATAAAGGAACAAGGAAATAGCAGCTTGTTAGCCAGCACAGAAGCAGTTTCTGAATAAGACACATTGATATCTTGAGATTTTTTAATATATAGAGAGGAAACTCCTCACATTCCTCGCATTCATCTTTAGATGCCTGAAAAATTGGGGGAGTTAGCATAACCTGGAGTCATGGGTTAAGCATTAAAAAAGTTTGACCTCAAAGGAACAAGTCTGATCTCTCAGCCATGAAGGGCTAGTTAGGTTCAAATAATACAATATGTTTTCCCATAGTGTAACATAGTGTCCTACCAGTGGAGTGGAACTTTCTTGAAGAGAGGGTCTCATTTTTGTTTTTGTATCCATGGTACCTAGCACAATGCCTGGTACATAGACACTTAATAAATCCTTACTGAATCAGATTAAATTGAAATTAAATGAATAGAAGGGAGTGAATCCTTCTTTATAAGGTTCCCAACCTTTCCACCATAGCTAACAGCTCCATTATGTTAGCAAATGCATTGTATCATACAGAGTAGAATTATACCCTCATGAAGAAGATATATATATATATTATATATGTATATATATATATATGTATATGTATATGTGTATATATATAATATATTATATATATATATATATATATATATATATATATATATATATATATATAAAATGTATGTATGTATACACACACACACACACACACACACACACACACACATAAGTGTAAAGCCAAACAGGAGCAGCTTTCCAAAGGATTGCTCTTGTGAACAGCTTCAAGGTTCTAATTACACAGTATAGTGAATTCTCCATTTATTTGGTAGTAAATTAAGGCAAAACATTCACAGAAATCAAAGTACAAATCAATGTTATAACTTAACAACTTATTGCTAAAGTGGCCACATAGTTTTCACCAAAGTGGCCACATAGTTGTAAGCAAAAAACAGCATTCATTTAGTAACACAATCATTTAGTAAGTCCTTAATTCAATAATCCTTAAGGAGGCAAGCCTCCTTAATTGACACAAAGTACAAAGGTCAAAGTCTTCCACCCCTAGGTCACGTTGTCTTAATCTCTTCAATCAAAAAGTCCTCTTTCTTCTTAATTGGAGAAATCCTTAACTCAATCATATAAATATAAAGGTCAGAGTTCTCCACAGGTAGGCCCAGTACATCATGATTTTCTCAGTTTGCATTAAATGCCCAAGGAGACCTTTTTCCATTGACTCAAGGCAGGCTCTCAGCTGCCATGGTTCCTCTTCCATGGTCCCAACTCCTACCTGAATTCCTGTTGGAATCTATTCAACTGCCACCTGGGTTCAAAGGCAGACAGCTCTCAGTTCTTTGTCCAGCTTCTCGTGCAGTTCCTGTTCCATACTGAAGTTCACAGTGTCTGGTCCACCTTAAGTCCTTCACAGTTTCTGTTCCTGGGAAGACAGGCTTAACAAAGTCACAATAACATTTGTACACATTGCCGGCACCCTCATCAATTCACTTTCTGCCTGTGAAATCAACATAGAGCCAACAACAAGGTCTGAGGAATCAACACAAATCATCAGTATAGTCCCAGGACCTCTGAAATCATCAGCAAGACCCTCCTCCAGGATTTCTGTAAACATACAACAAGAAAATCCTCTTTCAGGGCTTTTGAACCAGCAACAAGGTCCCAGGGCTTCTGTAACAACAGCACCATCTTCTATCAGAAGATGAATCTGACAAAGTAACATCAGAACAAAGTACCAACACCACAGCCATGCCTCCTCCCAGTTCTCCTCTTTTCTCATTTCTCATTTCTTCTCAATTCTCAGTTCAGTCCTCAGTTCTCATTTCTCTTCTCAGTTCTTCTCAGTTCTCAATTCAGTTCTCAGTTCTCTTCTCTCTCTTCAGCAGTAGTAGCCCAGCCTCCAGATGCTGGCTCCCAGAAGTTCTGGCCTCTCTCAGCTTGGGTTTTTCCTTATATACGGTATTAACTCCTCCCTGTTCTGCCCCATCCCACTGTGGGATTCACAAGTTCTGGGTCTTGACACAATTATGAACTTGAAACTAAGTGCTAAGTACCTGTTAGCCTGCCAATACAGGGGGCAGGGAAGATCTTCAAATATCCAATAAGGCAAGGTAAGAAGCTGTCAGTTACTTTGCTTTCATTTATTATGATTTTAACATTATTTTCTAGCTTTATATTTATATTATAGGAGGGTTTTTTTTGGCTTATTCAAGTCATGAGTATTTAGAGGTAGGCTAATTCCCTATTATTAAATGTTTTTAAAAAAAGTGTATTAAATTTGCTTTTTATATTGTTTTCCAGACCTTTTTGCTGATAAATAAGAATGCAAATTTTTGAGAGTAATAATTTATTCTCCATCTTTGTCAAACTTGCTTATTGTCTCAATTAATTTTTGTTGTATTTGAAATAATTTTATTAGACACTCTCATGTTTTTATCAGATAGTGACATTTTGACCTCTTCCTTTCCAGCATTAATCCAATCAATTTTTTTTTACATGTCATTACTATTTACAGAATTACAAATGCTATGTCAAGGAGAAACAAAGAATAAAGTCCTTTATTTGTAACTTTTTTTAGCATGATCCCGCTAGTCTTTGCCCATTTAAAAAAAAATTATTATATTGGATCTAGGCTTAATGTAGGTAGAAGAATAAACTTGTGAGCCAAAGGCCTGAGAAGAGAGGGATCATTAACTTAATTGTGATGTGAGTACCTTTTTGATCCTTTCCTGGTATATACATATAGTTTCTTGTCCCCTACTGTAATGACAGGCATTACTAGCATACGCTATTGGGCTGGAGAAACTTTGGCCTCAAGGCTACATGTGGCCCTCTAGGGCCTCAAGTATGGCTGATTCAGTCAAAGGGCAGCACTTGAGGATTTACATGATAGTGACCCCTCTCACCCATGCAATTCATATTACCAATATTTACTTACACATGCATAGAAGCTTTCAGTTTTTTTTTTTTTAAGAATGAACATTGTTTTTAATTGCTTAACAAATTTCTTCCAATGGTGGTTTCCTCTCCCAATGCTGGTGGTTTTTCCTGTGGTTGTGGATTTGTATGACATATTCATCTATTGTTTCTCTGTCTTTGAAGTGAATTTTCCTGTTTTTAAACAACATGCTCATGGATGCTGAGTATGTAATTTGGGGCTAAAGTACTTTTTTGAGACAATATATTTTTGGCCAACTTTGATGTGTTTTTTAAAAAATTCTGATATTATTCTTATTAGCATTTTATAAAGTGTAGTCTCCCTTTTCTTTCTTGAAACTTTTTCAAAATAATTTTGTAGTAGGTAATTATATGTCTTATAAATAACATTTAAGATTTCTCTTTGTTGGTATGTAGTCCCTCAATCTCATTACCTGTTTAGTACTACCTGTTCATAACACTCAGGAGATTTTTGTCTAATAAAGTCCTTGGATGCATCCTCAAAATTCTTCCTTTTGCTTTATCTTCTTGGATTCTAACTTCATCTTTGTCTATCATGCAAATTTATTACTTTGTCCTAAAACAAAGCTTGTTCACTTTTATTATAATTACTTTTGTTCTTCAATTTTATTTGTATAAATTGTTGCTTTTGGCTTAATTTATTGTTATTTATCACATCTACTGATGTTTTAAAGACTTAGATATCATTTATCAATTTCCTGAATTTTTGCTTCATTTCATCTTGTTTTTGTGTCCTCTTAGAAGCCTCTTTTGTTTATGTGAATATATTATGAGTTTCATTTGAATTTGTCCTTTGGAACTTCTTCCATATCACTTCAGCATTACAGAATGTCTTTTGGCATTACAGTTTCAGAGGTGAGGGTTTACTATTTATTTCATTACTGCAGAATGGGAGGGGTGAAGGTGTTTGGTCTCACCTGTGTAACCTGGTTGGAAATCTCAAGCTCTTGCTTCAGGGTAGTGAGCCAGATGGGAGGTTCCTGGAAGGGACTGAAACCAGTCACTGTCCATGGTCTGACAGTGGTGGCAAGTGAGAGAAGTACATAATTAGTTCAGAGGTCAGATGAGGAAAGAGTGTGAATGTCTCTATTTGAGGATGATTTCCCAAAGGGCTGGAGGGCCTGTTTAGAAGGCCTAGGATGAACTCCAAATGAGTGAGGTTTAGAATAGTGCGAGGTTCAGATCGCAAGCGGTTGTATCATGCCACAGGGAAGTGTTTGAGGCCTGGGAATTAGTTGGGTCACTTGGAGGTCAGAGCATATTGCACTGTCCCCGGCCAGAGGATACTGCATTGCTCAAGACTCTCTTGCATGGGGTTATCTGCTGTTCCTGATTGGTGTCTCCACACCCTGGGGCCTTCATACCCTTGTAATTGCACTCCCCCTCTCACAATTCTGTTCAACTGGGCTCTGTCACGTGTGGTAGGTGGATCTGGGGGTTATATAAGATCTAAGCCTTGGAGATATTTTTGAAGCCTGACTTAGGATATGGCTTTAAGGCTTCTCCATAGAGAGACCTTCATAAACTTTTCTGTTTGGACCTCAGAGCCGTGAACTCTTCTGTTCTAAAAGGTACGCTAGCGTCAATTAGTTGGATGTGTAACCGGTTGCCTCTGCTGGTAAGTTAGGGCACTCTGAAAGAGAACCCTGACAGAATAGCATAGGAATCTGACCTTTTTTGGGTAGGGGAGGAATGAGAAGACAGCAGTCTCAGAGTAGGGGAAGGAGGTTTCTATTTGACAAGCCTGGGGCAGGATTATAGTAGCTTTATCCTTTGCAGAAGATGGAACAAGAGTCAACAGGGCTGAGCAGTGACCATGGTCAAAGTTAGCAGAGAGATAAAATAGCTTTTCCTTAACCTCCCAAGACCTCAGGTGCCTCATTTGTAAAATAAGGAGGTTGGATTGTTTGGCCTATGGTAACTCTTTTCTAAGTCTATTATCCTATGAATGGGCCACTTTGCTTCTTTTTGGGGGGCCCAGGGAGCAGTGTGAATGAGTAAAAAATATTATATTAAGTCCTTACTTTATGCCCCAAATGGGTTAAACTCTGGGGATACAAAAATAGGTCCAGCTAGTCCCTGCTTTCAAGGAGCTTACACTTTAATTTAGGGAGCCAACACATGCAGGAAGGACAATTGGCAAGGCACATGACAAGACCAAGAAGCATTTAGGGAACATTGGTAGTTTATATGGTGGTGCCTTTAGATATGGAGAGAATTATTGTGGGATACATAATAAGGTCCAGTGGTCATTGAGGCACAGGGTAAATTTCAGTGATTCTCTGTTTTAGATAAAGAATTGTAGTTTGTGAGTCCTTTCTCTTTCAAGTAGTGTGAGTGGCCATATTTGTCCTCACAGCTGATGGGGAGATGGAACAATGGAGGAATCCATTGTAATAGTCACAGTCAGTAGGAATCGCAAAGAAGCAGATTTAAACTTGATGTAAGGAAATAAAAACTTTTCAGCAACTAGAGTTATCTTGAATTGGAATACGTTTTCTCAGGAAATCTTGGTTTCTACTCACAGAAGGTCTTCTAGCACAATCTAGGTGACTAATCATTTATGTGATAGTTAGGATTCCTTTCAGCATAAATTGGACCAGATGGATAACTTTGAGATTCTGTGATTCTGATTCTGCCACTCCCTGAAAACTTTATAAACATAAATATGAAAGTAGAGTTAGACCTGTAAAATGTTAGAACTGGAAGAGATTTAAGAAATTACTTAGTACAACTCTTCTCATTTTATAGTTTAGGAACCTGAGACCCAATAAGGGATGGTGGCAAGCCCAGGATCAAGTTAACCTCCTGTGTTTCTGATGAGACTGATACTTTAGCAGTTTGTTTATGGAAATAATTTCATTGTGTTCCTTTGTTTCATTATAACTCGGTCATGTCTCAGCACTGTGTGTTGTTGTTATGCTGATAAAACATAATTTAGAATTAAAATTCATCTCAATCCAATTAAGATGATAACAGGGTAATTTCCCTAAGTTGTCAAAGTTCATGTTTTTCATCTTCAATCAGATTGAGATTGAGAAGCATTTGCAGTCAGGGTGATGGCATTTAAGTCTACGGCCTATGTACTCAATGTCAGAAACACAAGGAACTTAATTTTGCTATCAAGCTCATGCCATGAAGCTGAATCTCTTGGAGAAATTATTCAAGTGAACAACCTAAATTGGCTAGGTAGAAATTAACTTGCATAAAACTTACACCATTCAAAAATTAATCCCAATTTAGATTCCTAAAGTGGCATGTTATGAGGACACATTGTCCCTTTGGACATCATTTGTAGCTTCACTAGAGTTAGCTTGCTGAGAAGAGATACAGGATGAAAAACAGTCACTGAAACAAAATTTGCATGATTGAATTCACTATGGTGAATCCAAAAAACAGAAAGAGCTATAATTATGCTATGAAACAAAGCAAAAAATAAAAATTCATAGTATCAGTAGAAAAACAGGGAAATAACATTAAACTTTAAGGAATAATGGACAATAGGCCAATACTGACCCTATGCGGCAACTAGAATAGCATCTAAATTCATAAAGGAAATATTGACTGAATTATAAAAAGAGATAGTGAAAATGATTATAGGAGACTTTGATATATGTCAAAGAGATGGGGAAATCTAACAGATGAAAAGGGAAAGATACACAGGTCTGGTGGGACTAAGAAAGCAAGAGACTTATAGTGTTTATCTCGAGCCAAGGATGGTCATTAATGGCCATAATCAAAGCCCTTTCCCCAAAGGGTAGAAAACTGAGGACTCTGAATTACTTTAGCTAATTACCCCCATGCTGTAAAGGGTCTATATCCTAAAGAGGTTTCTTAGTTTGGGATTCTGGGTTTCATATTTTTCTAGAATTTGCCACGTGGTAGAATTTGCATGTGCTTTTGGATATGGTTATAGTCTTGTGCTCCTCTAGGTGGAGCAGTGGGATAGAATGCTGAGATTGCAGTCATTAAAGACTGGAATTCAAATCCAACCTCAGAAACTTCAAAGCTGTGTGACTCTGAGCAAGTCACTTAAGCAATGTTTACCTCAGTTTTCTTAAATGTAAAATGGAGATAACAGCTATCTTGCAGGCTTGTGGTGAGGATCAAATGATATATTTGCAAAGTGTTAATGTCGTGCCTGGCACAAAACGGGCACTGTACAAATGCTCATTACCTTCCCTTCTCCTTTTCCTCTTACTCAGAGACTTAGAAGGATTGGTAGAAGAATATAGAATTTGTTGTCAGCAGCTCTGATATTCACATACTCCTTGGTATTTGAATACGTCACATAATCTCTCTGAATCTCTCAGGTTTCTTTATCTGTAAAGTGAGATTGGGTGAAATAATCTCCATGGTCTTGACTAGCTCTAAATGATATGACTTTGCTGTTGTTCATTTAAAAAACATTTATATTTAAAATCTCGAGTTTCAAATTCTCTCCTTCTCCTCTCCCTGCCCCAAGAGAGTAAGCAACCAGATATAGGTTATGTATCTGCAATTATGCAAAACATTTCCATATTAGTTATTTTGTACAAGAAGACTTGAATAAAAGAAAAAAATGAAAGAAGGAAAGTGGAAAATACCATGCTACAGCTTATTCAATCAATATCAGTTCTTTCTCTGGAGGCAGATAGTATGCTTCATCATTAGTGCTTCAGAATTGTCTTGGATCATTGCATTGCTGGGAACAGCTAGGTCATTAACAGGTCTTCACTGAACAGCACTGCTATTACTTTGTACAATGTTGGCCTGGTTCTGTTCACTTCACTATGCATCAGTTCATGGAAGTCTTTCCATGTTTTCCTGTTCAGTAATTTTCAATCTGTATCTGATTCTTCAGGACCCCATTTGGGGTTTTCTTGGCCAAGACATTGAAGTGGTTTGCCATTTCCTTCTCTATTTCATTTGACAGATAAGGAAATTGAGACAAATGGGGTTAATTAACTTGCCCGGGGTCACATACCTAATGTGTCCAATGTATGATTGTGACCAACTTTACAGTAGCGATATCTATCATAGATCATTTTTCACACTGGTTAAGGTAGTCAGAGAGAATCCCACCTCGCACCCAATCCCCTCAGCAGACTGAAGCTGTAATATCGGTTTGCTGCCTAACATTTTGTCAGCATTTCCAAGGCTACCTTAGTCCCTTTTTTCATACCAGTTCTCTACTTCCACTATTCACCCCAACCTTCCATCTAGAAATCCATCATTAAAACTCAGTGATTCAACAAAAAGTCTCTGTGGCTAGATGCTTATTTAACAGAATATGTCAAAGTCTGGGAAGACTGAAGTGTTTTCTCCAGCTTCTCAGGGCATTTCTGGAGCATGAAGCCTCCGATTTCAAGGACTGTCTGATTGACCTAGTTAGGGAGCACTTGTTTCCACTTTTTTTTCCTGATTTGCATGCCTGTCATTGATTTATTGATCTAAATGCTTTGTTAGACTTGAAGGGTGGAATATTGGATCTGAGCATTCACTTTTTTCTAAACATGACCTTACCTTTTATCTCCATAGTAGTTGAACCTTTTAGAGAGAATTCTAAAGAGAGTCAATGCCTTTTCATCATCACTCTATCGCCCCTCATCGTCTTCTTTAATTAAATTTCTAAGTGAAATCTTTCAAGGAAATATATGCTCAAAAGATGAGACAACATAGCACATAAAGTTCCAGGGATCCAAACATGATTCTAATTTCCTAGGTTTGAAGATTGCTTTTTATAATTTTTATAAAAATAATGTTGGCTCTTGGCTCAATGATAATTGTAAGATTATATCAGCACTGTGATACTATCTTCTTTACAAAATATCCTTTGTTTGTATAGGATTGAAGAAATTAAAGCTTCTGAATGAAGCTACTTCAGAGGGAAGCTGCAAGTCAAGAGTAACCCTTGAGGAGACCCTTCATGGAAGAATGCCCCAAAGGGTTTAGCAATCCTAGGGTGACTTTTGCTGGCTGAGAAGCCCCTTATGCCATCCCAGATGTAGTTTTCTTTTATCATTGCCCTCTCTCCTGGGGACAGAGAAGAAAGGGACTCATGGGAGAGGAATCCAGGCTAAGAGGGATGTCATTGATATGGGGCTCACAGCTTCTTGTTGTTTGTCCTTCATTTTGGAAGAGAACCATGTCATCAGAGAGGTGATGCCATGACATGCAAGTGAATTGGATTTAAGTGAGGCAGGGCTGTGCAAAGTCACCAGCCTCATTTTCTCCTCCAGAGCCATCTGGGTCCAATGGCAAGATATAAATCAGGATGACTGGACAAGGTCCCAGAGGCAGTGGGAGGCCTTAGTCTTCTTAAGCTTAGGTCTTTCCCAGTTCTCAGTTTGATGGAGGCAATGCCCATTCAGTGATTAAAGCTAGATTTTTAAAAATGAGGTAGAGAATTGCCTCTTTACCTAACTAAAAAAATCATTCTGGGAAGAGAAGACCTTCAGAGTTTCTGGCCATAACAGAAACAATTGGTGTTTACGTTTACTTTGTGCCAATCAGGACCCAAACAATGACCAAGTGGGAGCTTGGGCTGGGACCTATTACTGTTGGCCAGTCAATGAATGCCAGAGTGATTTGGGTTTAAGGCTTGATCATCATGAAAAAAAGGTTTTAGGAGGAGCTCCCTCTATAAATATAGATAAGCACATTTTCTAGATCACTGAGGGTTATAGTAACTTGCCCAGAGTCATACAGCCAATAAGTGTCAGAGGTGGGATTCTTGGTTTCCCAGTAACTTAAAATGCTACTTGGGAAATTCAGTACGTTACACAGATATTTAATTTCTTATCTCTTGCTCCATTTTTCCAAGTATTCATTTAATCATGGAAAAAATGTCCTCTCTTCCCCCCCCCCCTTTAGACTCTGCTTTTACAGTGCAATTCAAGTTATTAGTCAGTATTTATTAAATACCTACTGTGTTTCAGGCTCTGTTCTCAGTGCAGTGGATACAAAATAAAAATGAAATGGTGCCGGCCCTCAGGGAGCTTCCATGCTCAAAGGAAGACAACGTGTATCCATATAAGTAGGTACAAAATAAAGATACACAAAATATATCTATATATTTCATAGGCATAGGAAAGCCCTTCTACTAATGCAACTCAGAACATTGTCTGCAACTTGTAATCTTAGGGAGCTGCCTGGAAACACAGAGAGTTTAAATTATTTGCTGAAGGTCTCAGAGTATCAGAAGCAAGACTTGAATCCAGGACCCTTAATTCAAAGACTAGTTTTCTACACATTATGTTGTGCTGTATATAATGATTATAAATATTTTATAGTACTTTAAAGTATCTAAATCCCTTTACATATATTATCTCATGACCACCCTGGGAGTATTATCAGCCCCATTTTATAGATGAAGAAACTGAGGCCAGAAGGCATTAAATGATTTTTTTAAGATCATATAGTTGGTAAATGTCTGGGAAAGGATCTGAGCTTAGGTCTTCATTATTAACTGTATGGTACCTCAGTCATGATGTATGTACATACATATATATTAAATGTGCATGTATGTATATAGGCATACACACACAAGTACATATATATACAATATGTATAAAATCTATAGTGATAATGACTGGTCCTGTTATTGTTAGGGAGCTCTGAGTTGATGCAAGTCATTACTCCTATGGTGAGTTGACCGTAGAACTAGGCAATTAAGTGCCCTGCCCAGGGTCACACATCCAGGTCTTCCCAGGGACAAGGAGGGTCCTTGATGAGCTGTGCCACCCCAACTCTCACATAAAATACATGCAGGGTAATTTGGGTGGGGGTGGGGGAAATTAACAGCTGGGAAACATAGCATTTGAGCAGAGCTTTGATGGAAATTGGACATTCCAAAAGGTAAAAGTGGGGAGAAACTAGATTTCGAGCATGGAGAACAGCCCTATAAGACAAAGAAAGAAGCTAGAATGTCCTGTGTAAGAAACAGATAGAGGATTGGTTTAATTGGAATGAAGCACACGTGAAGGAGATGGGATAGAGATGGGACCTGAGATTTTACCTGAATAGGACTTTGAGGACTTTGCATTCTATTGGGAGAAATAATAGGTATATATAGAAATATGTGTAATATATGGCAGTTAGATAGTACAGTGGGTGCTGACCCTGGAGTCAGGAAGAGCTGAGTTCAGATCCAGTCTCAAATGTTTACTAGCTGTATGACCCTGGGCAAGTCACTTAACCCTGTTTGCTCTAGTTTCTTCATCTGAGAAATGAGCTGGAGAAGGAAATGGCAAAGCACTCTAGTATCTCTGCCAAGAAAACCCCAAATGAGGTCATAAAGAGTCCAAAACTATTTAACAATAATAAAATAAGGACAAAATAAATACAGGGTCTTTTTTTTCCTTTTGGTGTGGAAAGCTCTAGCTGTTTGTGAGATCAGGAAAGCTTTGACTTAAAAAGCAGAATTTGGACAAAGTTTTGAAGGAAACATGAGATTCTAAGAGGCAAGGTTCAAGAACCATGGAATGTGGGAAAGAAAGGCTGGAACCATGTTGTGAAGATTTTTAAAAGACAAACAGAGGAGCTTTCGCTGATCTTAGAGGCAGCAGGAGCCATTGGATTTATTAAGTAGGGGAGTGGCATGGTTAGATTTGTACTTTGAGGAAATCATTTCTGCATTTGTGTGTGGCATTAATTAGAGAAGGGAGAAATTCCAGGCAAGGAGAGCAGTCTGAAGGCCTAACAAAATGATTCTGCAGTTGAATCGAATCTGACCTTCCTGGCCAGAACTTGGCACTGACCATTAGGACCATGTGGGTGGTTGCATGTTCTCACAGAAGCCAGGGAGTTTCGCGTCAACATGGTTTTTGTTATTAGTTAAGATAAAAATCGATGCTATAAACTACATGGGGATGGAAATGAGGAGGTCAACAGTAAAAGAATGCTAGAATGGTAAGCTCGTCATAGTGAGTGTACCATGTAAGAACTGTTAGGCAAGTGAATTCAGAACAGGGACACTGGACCAGAAGAATAGAAAAACAATAAAGGATCATTGTAGGAGGGAAGAAAATCTTCAGTAGGATTAAAGTTGTGGAAGTGAAAGTCTAGGAAACTGCAATCAGAAATATATTTCAGAGTTTATGATCTTGGAGATAGAGCAGTTCTGAGTGATGGTAAGATCTAAGGGTCATTGTGGTGAGTGGCTCAAATAGAGGGGAGATGAGGGTCATAGGAGTTCAGCAGGTCCAGGGGCTGTGAGGCCAGTGTGCTAGAGCAATAATCATTCTGACATTGCCAAGAATGCTTCCATTGGATGGGCTCAGATGAAGACTTCCACCTGGGTGTCAGAAACATTGATGAGGGTGAGGAAATTTCTTGGAGGTTAGTGAATATATGTATAACAAGGAGAGCTAAGAGTTAATATTAGTGGTGGCTTTATTTGGTCTTTATTAAAGTAACAATCAATCTGTGTTAGAGGGATGGATGCTGGTTTCTCCACTTTTGAAACCATCCTGGGAGCACATGCTGTGGTTGAATCTGATGTCTTGAATGGCGTCCACACGTCACCATCATATCACCTTGTCACATCTACGGGGGGAGCTTCTGGATTTAGCTGAGATTCACAAACAATGTCTTTTAACCCACCAACTGCACGAATACACAATTTGGGGAGTTTGATTTGTCCATAAAACCTGATTGGTTTTAGCGAGAAAACTGGACGACTTACAAATTGTCTCGTATCTCAATTTCATTTGCTTGACATCAGCAACCAAATGAGAAGGCTGAACACAGCAGCCCACGTCTGCCTGTGTGCCCACCAGGGTTTGGGTCCCATCTTTCGAGCAGCTGCTTTTACTTTAGATTTCATTTCATATACATTCTCCTCCATTCCATGTTCTGACTCACTCAACCACTTTGAAAATTCTAGGGTTTTATTTCACCAAGATCATTATGGGGAGCAGAACAATTCTGTTTTTATTATTTTCATATTTTACATTTCTGAGGTTTCTCATGCTGCCCAAGGGCATTTTTTACCCAAACAATTACTCCTCCAGGGCCTTTGCAGCAATCTTTGAATGCCTCTCACTCATTCTACTTCATTTTTACACATTATGTTTAAACATGGCTTGGAACCATTGGGTTAAAAAATTCAATGTTTTTGAGTTCACCTTCAGAATCAACAAGATACCCAAACATACTCAGCTACTGGCTTTGTTGGAACTTCCGTTCATAAACATGTGGTTTGGGTTTGGGGAGCAAATAAACAGAGCCTGTTAGGCCTCATTAGAAGGTGTTATTTTAACTTTTTTTTTGCCTTTCCTTCTCTCCCCAGCACTCAGTATAGTGCCTGACACATAGGAGGCATTTAACAAATGCTTGTTGACTGACTGACTTGGATAATTTGAGTGTTCTATGTTTTTATGGGAATATGTTCTCCACCATCTACCAACCCGTATAATAAAGCCTCCACGCTTTTGTATCTTTTGTAATTCTTCTTCATATTTCCCTATAAATCCTTCATAAAAGATGTACCCAGAACATTCCTCATTGGAGAATTGAACTCCAGTCTTCTGCATGAAAAGCTGAGAGACTCACCACTGAAGTATTTAAGGACTAGGACCTCTGGTGTGAGGGCCTGTAAGCCTTTTCAGGATTGGTCATTCATCTTTGGTGTCCACCTGTCATCCAACTCTTACCCATGGCTCCAAGAAGTTGTAGCATGTGTAGTGGTCACAGACCAGTAAAACCACCTTGGCAGATGGACTAAATCAGGCTAGGGGTAACTGACATGCCTCCAATTCATCAATAAGTTAGGGGAGTGTCTACCCTAAACATGAGAATGGGTAGATGAGAACAATTTGTTCCAACAGTCATCAAGACAGCTGAAGCAGGTGCTGTGGAGCACTTAGAAGTTGGCCAGACATTGAAGATGCCAAGGTCATCCATTGCATCCTGGGCCATTGCCAGTCATCTTGAATTTTGTCTTGCTACTGGACTTCCATGACTCTGGAAGAGAGAGCAAGGCTGACAACTTTAAGCAATTCTGCCTCCTTTATATCCAATTTGCCAGCAATTCAAGACATCACACATTATCCACCATTTTACTATTTCCCAACCTGCCATAAAGTCTTCAGATCTTGAACTGATTAGGCCATGGTCAAACACAATTGCACTTGGACGCCAATATCATGATGTCATTGGTTCTCTTTGAGGACTTGCTATATGCTTTGCCATTGTTTTGGGGGCTCTTTGTGGGTTTAATTATTTTGTGCTGTTCCATGACTTGCAGTCATATAGCACTTTTGGGAGAATGAATATTGGTGTTAATAATAATAGCTATCATGCACATATTGCTTTAAGGTTTTCATAGCATTTTACAAATTTGTCTTTTTATTTTCACAAGAACCCTTGGAGGGAGGTGCTATTATTATGCCTATTTTATGATTGAGGAAACTGAGACAAACAGAGATTGAAAGACTTGCCCAGGGTCATACCCTGAGGTAGGATTTGAAATAAGGTCTTCCTTACTGGTACTCTGCCCACTCAATCATTAGCTGCCTATTAAAAAGTTTGGTTTTTGCAATTTGGAGCCATTCATAGGATCATAGGTTTGGAGATTCATAGTTGAAAGGGATCTCAGAGGCTGTCTAACACTCCCCTCATTTTACACATCTGGATCTTTGTATTGTGCAATTTCTCAAATATAATCAATCTAGTCTCTTAGTACACGATTCAGGGTGCAGCTCATGATTTATCTGCAACTCTTGTTGAAGATCACATAGTAATGAGCTAATTAGAAGGTGCCCACAATAAACTGGTCAACATTTCTTCTCTATCACTTTGTTTTGCTCCAGTTGTTGAATTGTTTTTGAGTCATGCCTGACTCTCCATGACCCCATTTGGGGGTTTCTTGGCAAAGATACTGGAATGGTTTGTCATTTCCTTCTCCAACTCATTTTACAAATGAGGAAACTGAAGCAAACTAGGTTAAGTGACTTGCTCAGGATCTCACAGGTAAGGAGTGTCTGAGGCTGGATTTGAATTCAGGTATTCTTGATTCCAGACCCATCACTCTCTGCACTGTGCCACCTAGCTGCCCTTCTTTGCCCTAGTAGGGATAATTAGATCAGTTTCCCCAACATTAGCCTGAATTTCACTGAGCACACTCAGCCATGTTCCAAGGCATGATGTTGTTAATTTTATGTCACCTTCAACTAGGTGCATTTGAAGACCTCACCATCAAAGGGGAAGTCTTTTGTTTGGCCCCAACATAGACTATCTTCTATGATATTGGCAAATGGTATTGCCATGCATCTCTCTGTATAACCCTTAGGCTTTAAGTCAATACTTAGAGCTCTTAATCTCTGTAGTTGCATTTATTATAAAGTCTTGCATAATTTTGATCGATAATTGCACTTTATCCGAGGAGAGTCTTCAAGGCTACACCTTGCTCTACTCTGTCAAATATTTTCTCAAAATCAATAAACAATAAACACAGTAGTATTATATGTCCTATATGCCCTTCAGTAATGGGACCACAAAAATGCGGTGTGCTGTAGAAAACTACTTACAACATCTTAGGTGCTTCCTTCTCATCTTTTTTTTTTTCTAATTTATCAAATCTTTATTAAGCTGCTACTATGTACAAAACAATGTTCTAGACCTAGGGAATACAAAGATGAAAATCCGATATAGTTTCTCCCATGAAGGAGCTTTTACAGAGAAGGGCATTCTCTTCTAGGGGAAGCCAAGCAACCATTATGACTACAAATTTGTTGTTTAATGTCATGGTGAGTCTCACTCCTTGACACTTTACTTCTTGTATGTCTGATGCTATTACACTCCTCAAGTGGTGGTTCCAAACCTTCTTCTCTCTTCTCAAGCCCTCTGTTCCCTCTCTATCCCCTCTCTGATAACATGACTTTATCTATAAATTTATGAAAGAATTGAAGTCGTTAGTCATGGACTCTTATCTCCTGTCCACCACACATCATCAGCTCTCAACATCTTTACCCATCCTCTCCTCCTTTATTCTCGTTTTTGAGAAAGATATAGCCCCTCTTGCCCAGATGGACCAAAAATTCCTTTGTTTAATTTGTATACCATTCTCCAAAGGATTTTCTGGAGATGAGATGAATGAATAAAACAGAGGGGAAGTATTAGCACATCAAAAAGGCAATGATGTACATGTTGTTCTTGCTTCTTTTCCAATATCAAATATTTTGCCTTTGCTTTAAGGTCTCTTTTGATATTGAACCCCATAGCCCAGGAGCCCTTCCATCAAAAGCTCTAGCTCTAAACTTTCACAGACTCAGACCCTTCTTGGGGGAAGAGGCAGCTGATGCCCAAGGTGAGTGATTGCTGCAAATCCAAGGGAGAGAAAATGCTAGAAAAGTCTTGAAGAGAAGCATTCAAAAGACACATGGCCAGTGTGACCAGCCCCTTCTGAATCAGAATTCATATTCAACCTAACACCTCAGGAATATGGAAAAAAGGAGAGTTGCGGTATCCTTCCAGCATTCCAGCAATGCCCATGAGGCTCAGTAAAACTTCAGAGCACATGTCCAGGTCCATGGGATATGCCCCAGTCTAGCAACTTGGGCATTTCCCCATCAGGTCTTTAGGGAAGCTGGGGAACTTGAAGGTGAAGGGCTAAATGTCCTTATTCCTTATCATCTCATCTAATTCAATAGACTCATTTCCAGTCTATTCTGTCTCTAACTTTCCCTTTATCCCCTACCCTTAATCTATACCTATATTGCATATTTCTTTCCAAAAGAACAGCTTTGTACATGTCATGTCCACAAAAGAGAGGCCAAATTCCTTAGGCAGAGACTTAGGGCCTTCCAGTGTCTGACTCCTCTTCATTTTTCTTCTTAGGCACTTTCAGCAAATATTTAAAGGATTGTCTTGTGGTGTTAGATTTGTTCTGTTTCATTCACAAGACAAAATTAGGAGTACTGGGTTGAAATGCAAAGAGGCAGATGTAGGCTCAGGGTAAGGAAAATGAACCTACTCCAAAGTGCTAATATAATAGTGTCCTGGAGGCAGTGGGGACCCCTCACTCAAGGTCTTCAGGAAGCAGCTGCATGACCACCTACTATATCCAAAACAGAACTCATGATCATGAGTTGCCCCCCAAATCTTCTTTTCCTCCAGATTTCCCTAGTTCTTTCAAGGACAATTCCCTTCTTCCCCTAAAGAGGCTTTAAAACCTCAGTTACCTTCAACTCTTTATTCTCCTTTAATTCCCCTACCCCAATCAGTTACTAAGTTCTAGTAATTCTGCTTCTACCACATCTCCCATACATGTCCTTCTTTTCACCCCTGAGCTACCTACTTTAGTCAAGCTGTCATCATGTGTCCCCTGCCCTAATGCAATGGCCTCTTAAATGGTCTCCCTGCCTTGGCTCTCCCCCCTCTCCAATCTCATCTTCCCACACGTAGCAAATGAGTGATTCTCAGGCATAGGACTTACCATGTCATTGTCATGCTCAGTAAGTTTGAGTCTCTATAAGAAAATACAGATTTAGCATTTATTTTTGATATTTAAATAATAACATTTAAAGCTTCTCATTTTCTGCCTTCAATCTATTGATCCAACATGATCATACATTGCTCTCTTCCATATAAGCTGTGTTTCAGGACAATTGGACACTGGCTGTTCCCTGTATGTGCCATTCCATCCCCACCTTTGAACAGTTCATCTCCCATGCCTGCAATGTTCTCCTCTATCTCCTCTGCCTCCTAGAATCCTTCAAAGCACAGCTCAGCAGCTCCCACTTCTAGGAGATTTTTCTCAATCCCCTCAGTTGCTGGTGATACCTCCTGACATTCCTTTTCTGTCTTCTGTAGATTGTGTGTATGTGTGTGTATGTGTGTGTGTGTGTGTGTCTTATTCCCTCTCCCTCAAGTACCTTTCTCCCCATAGCTTGTTGTTCCTAGCAGAATGTGAGCTTACTAATGGCAGTAGTTGCTTCTTCTTGTCTTTGCATCTCCCCCATGCCTGGCTCATAGGAAACCATTAATAACTGCTTGGTGAATTGTGCTAAATTCTATTACAGAGGATTATTATTCAGCTGCATTTGGGCTACATTACTTCCAACACTGAGATTCTACCTTTCTGTCACTCTACTACTTCTCTACTTACTCCTCATATTATAGCTCAGCTGGACCACTTACTATGTCTCAAACACACCTTGAGCTTTCCTACCTCAGCACCTCTGTCTCTATTATCCTGTCTAATGGAAATTCCCTCCCTAACTATATCACTCTTCCCTTGCTCTCATTCTACTCCATACGTGCCTAAATCCTACTTATCATAAAATGCTACTAGGTCATAGGTTTTGAACTGAAATGGATCTTGAAGATAATCTGGCCCAATTCCTTCATTTTACAGATTAGGAAATTGAGGCTTAGAGAAATGCCATGATTTGCAAGTAGAAGAATTTTGATTTGAAACCAAGTCCTCTCTCTAACTGCAGACCTAGGACACCTTTTGTCACATAGAAGCTCAGTTCAACATCACCCACTTCACAAAGACTTGAACCCAGCCAAAAGAACAGAAGCTCAGAGGGTCCTACTCTCCCATACTGATATCTTTGTGATGGTAAATTAGGCCATCTTTTGTCTCACTTCTTACCTAGTCCTCAGTCACTGAGTGAGTGTGGCCTCAGATAAACAGACATGGGAAAGACCATAACTTAGACAGGCCAAGGTCACTCACTGCATATAGGCCATTGCCAGTCATCTTGACTTTTGTCTTGCCCTTGGACTTCAATAACTCTGGAGGAGAAGGGGAGGCCTCTGACTTTGTGCAACTCTGCTTCTCTTAAATCCAATTCACAGGCAAGTCAAGACATTACCCTGTGGTGTCATTGGTCATCTTTGAGCATGAAGGACAAACAGCAGCAATAACCAGAAGTATCTTCTCATTTCTCTGAATCTCTACAGTAGTTGTTGCCTCCCCAATGCTACCTGTTTTTTTCCATTATTGATACTGCCATCCTTAATGCATATTTCATCTTTCTTACTAGATTATGCATCCATTTTTTGTCATTACTCCATTCCCCTCCTTTATATACTCTTCATGTTGACAAACCTTCAGTCCTGCCATCTCGGACCTGCTCCCTTCCCTGAAATTCCTGCAGGAACATACCTTGGGTGTCCTATCAATTCTACTCTAGTTCTATCTCAGTGTCATGGATTTACCAAAGTTTTATCATTGCACAGGTTGTGATGCTTTATTTATTAAGTCCTTGGATTTCTGGGAATGCTTGGGGAGAGATCAGCTTACACTCCATCTTATAAAAACTGACTTCTCAGAAAAGTATTCTGGTGTGATCGCAAAGAAAAATAGGCTGGATTCAAGTCTGAGTTAGACTTAAGCCTCACCTACATCACTAAGTAATTTCATGACTATCACCAACTCCTGTACCTGCTCTAATGCTCAATTTTCTCACTTGTAACATGGGGATTGTTGCTATAGTATCAATTTTCCAGAGGAATCATGTTATCCCCTTCTACTTTTGAATCCTGAGAAATCTTTTCTTCCAAAGTCTAGGCTCACATCAAACCACATCCAGATTTTCTCTCCTTTACTATATATTCTAAAATGGAATGGTCACTTCTCCTGAGGTTCTCATCATTTCTACATTAACATTCAGTTCCTAGAGTGTTTTAGAAGAGTTATCAACAGAAATATTGAAGTCCCTGTGATGGCAAGGAACAGTAGAGTTAGTCATGTGGCAAAGACAATGAAAAACTTGGGATCACCTTCTGAATGTTGGAGATAAAAGCAGTGAGGATGAGGAGAGAATGGTCTATCCTCTCATCTGCCCCAGTATCCACAACAGTGGTGAGATTATATGATATAGACCATGAATAGTGGCTAATTTATTGTACACAGGTCACCTCATTATTTTATTCCACCACTTTTGGCACCTGGGATCTTGGTCTCCTACTCTAAAAGGTGATAGAGATAGGGACTGGATTCCTAATTTTACTGGCATAAAGAACTCCCATGTGAGAAAACACCCTCCGAGTTCTGGTTGAGAACTTTGATGAAGTTTATAGTCTTGGAGAGTTACCTAGAATGAAGAGAGGTAAGAGGTAAGCAACCCTTAGTGTCTGAGGCCTTCTACCCAATATACATTGTCTCCCACAAATGATGAAAATGAACCGATATAGCAGGCATGTTAGCTTCTTTGGCAATTCTTCAGGTTTCTTCTGTCCTCCCTTGACACATTAACAGAAATAGTGCTGAGGGTTGAAATTTTTTTCCTGCTTCTATGTCACATTCTGTGGTTACATCCTATGATATCTAGGTCATCTTCCAAGAAGCAGTCCAGAACTGTTTCCAAGTTTTCTATTTCATGAGAGTGCTGAAAGCCACAGGTATTTGGCATGAACTACAGAAGGCAGAGAGGTTGATGAATAGCAGAAAAAGGGTTTGGGAGGTACCAGGAGGAGAAAGGAGAAGATTGTGTCTTCTTCTTATCCAGGGGATATGGGAGAGAATCAATTGAAGATAGGAACAGTCAGTAATAAAGAGTTGCCAAAGATGTGGAGTCCTTGAAAGAAACCCAGGGTGTATTAAGAAAAAGAAGCAGAAAAATGTAACAAGAAAGCATTAATGAAGAGGAATTAATTTACAAAGGCACAGAAAGGGAGATGTGAAATGGGAGAGTAGGGACAAGGATCATGGACCTTGGAGTTTACCAATGCAATCCCCTCATTTTATAGTTAAAGAATCTAAAGCCTAAATGAAGTGACTTACCCAAGGTCCTCTGACCGCAGGGCAACAGTCCTTTTCTAAATAGTTGAGCAGATTTTCCCCTGACTTATTCCAACTTTTTCATGTTCACCTACTATAATACTCAGAGATTTGAGTATTTATGTTGAAAACTCTTCTATAAGACACTATAGGAGCTGGTTGGTGGGATGGAACTGTTGGGAACCTTTGAAGGATTAATTACTCTATTCTTCAATTTGTAATTAGGAAGGCGAGAGAATCTTGTGGTTTAACATAGACTTTAGATTTTGTGTGTGTGTGTAGGGGGATTTTAGAACTTGGTGCTTTTACTTTTTCTAAATTCCTAAGTTGTTTTCCGTTGTTTTCCACTCGTGTCTAACTCTTCATTAACCACTTGGCAAAGATGCCGGAATGGTTTGCCTTCTTAATTTCTAGCTCATTTTATAGATGAGGAAACTGAGGCAGGCAGGGTGAAGTGACTTGCCTAGGGTCACAAAGCTAGTAAGCGTCTGAGGCTGGTTTTGAACTCAGATCTTTCTAACTCTATGTCCCTTGTAAACAAGCTCTGGACTCAGATGGCCTAGATTCAAATCCCACTTCTGACACTTACGGATTGTATAACCTAAGGAATGCCGTTTACCTTCTCTAGTTTCCTCATTTGTAAAATGTGGGGGTTGGACTCAAGGCCTCAGGCCTCCCTTCTAGGAGTCTGTGATCATGCAGTCCAACACTTCATTGAGTCCTAGTATTCCTAACCGCGGATAGACTGTATCCAGGTAGGACTCAAGGACCTGATCAGATGCTCTTTTGGAGACCAGAAGAAAAGGTGGATGGAGGGGTACTGGTCAATGTGGATTGGTGGAAGTCTTTTTCAACGGGATAAGCTCGCTAGTCAGAGCATTTATGTATAATCATAATGGTGGTATAAATAAGATTAGGAGCCAAAAGTTCAAATACTGGAGCTGAGGATAAGAGATGGGAGGTCATGTCAAAGTCAGGGATCATACCTTAGCTTGGGAGGGAGCTGACAAGAGGGAAGCTCCAGAGTTCAATATAAAGGGATTCAGTGTTCAGCAAGTAACTAAAGCAAACTCCTGGTCAGTTAGACAATGAGCATAAGTATGGTTCCCTGATCTATATGGCTGGCTCCAGCCTCTTCCAAAGTCTTGTTGCCTCCTAGCCACCTGGTGCCATTACCCTTATTATTTTTCATGGCAGACACCAAGTCTACATGCAGGACACTGGAACCAATTATACACCATAATATATTCTCCTGTAATTATTCCAAGTACCGTCCTAGGTTGACTGAAAGCAACTTGAGGACAGGGACTGTGACATCTTCTCTTCTGTTATCTTCCATGCCTAGGACAGGCTGACACCCAGTAGGTAATCAATGAACATTTAATGATTTCTCAAAGGCAGACCATCTTGATTTTTTTTCATTTTCATTGTTCGTTTGACCACATCCATTCAACAAACATTTAAAAATATTCTATGTCCTCACTGTACTGTTTGGCATTGGAGGAGAAATAAAGACTAGATAAAAGCTAATTCTAGTCTTTATGGAACCCTCCATCTTGACCATTTGCTAAACAATCACCTGGGAAGAGCAATTCTGTCAGAGCACTTTCTCACACAGAATGAGTCACATTCATCCCTTAGCCTCATCGGTCATCAACATGGCCCTGGAAAGGCTTTTCATCATCTTTGACTTTGTATTCAAGCACCATTTATGGGACTTAGTGCTGGAAGGGATATCAATGGCTATCTTGTCCAACTCCACCTTCCACACACACACACATGTATATACCCACATGTGCATGTATGCATATGTGCATGTACACATGTGTATGTGTGCGTGTACAGAAACTGAGGCTCACGTAAATGAAGTGATTTACCCAAAGTTACACAGGGAGTAAGCATCTGAAAGGACATTTGTGCCCTAGTCCTTCGACTCTAGGGCAATTGTCATTTCCATAGTTCCATGCCAGAGCATTATTTTACCTCCAAACTGCAGAGGAACTGGAAAGAGAGAGGAGTCAGAATGTGCCAGGCAAGTCAAACCACCACCACCAGGCACTGATGGATACAGCTCACAATCCTGAACCAAAGAGTTTGGGGAATAATGATTTCTTCCCCTAAAACCTCCAGATTTGCTTTAAAGCTCATCCCCTACAACCATCTCTAAAGGTAGAAATTGTGGAGAGGGTGTCCACCTTCTTAATCACCACCCATATCACCTGCTGACCAGTGCTCACCACTAGGCAGATAAGCACAGGGGTCCTGGGAGTGGCAGTCCTTTCCAGGTATCCATTCCTTCTTTTAGTTCAGCCCTCATAGTCATCAGCTGGGGAAGCAACTCTCATGGAGAAGGGACCACATGTAGGCAGCAAGCCAGCCTAGCTGAAGGAGAGACAGAAGGTGCCAAGTGCCAGCCAAGTCAGACCACCATTATGATGACCACTTTGACGACCATCTTCACATGTTCTGATGGGTACAGCCCAGGAACCTGAACCTAATTGTTTAGGAAACAACAATGCTTCTAGCCGATCATCCTGGGAGGCAACCCCCGCAAAGATGTAGCCCAACAAACACTCTTGTAGGTGCTACAGCTACTGAAGACCTGGAGAAAGGTAGTTTCTGCCACCAAACACTCTGGCATTGTCAAATGGCTCAACACCAGAAACTTACATGACTTTATCACTGGAAATAATATTAAAGGAGAGGCAAGAACATCCTTTTTGCCATTGCACCTTAAGGATGATGGAACCCTTCCCTCAGATTTGCAGTTGAAACCTTCCACACATGTTCTCTCTTTCCTTAGAATATGAGCTTCTTGGAGGCAGGGTCTGTCTTGCTTTTCCATCCTATATCTCTATCACCTAGTTAATCACTTTGCCCATAGTTAAGTGTTTACTTGATGCCTTTTCTTTCAATCATCAATTCATTAAAAAAATGGATCTCAGAGCTTAGAAATATAAAACTTTAGAACTAAAAGAGAACCCTGGGACAGGAGTGAATACAGCCCTGGGCTTGAAATCAGGAAGATTCATCTTCATGAGTTCCAATCCAGTCTCAAACATTTACCAGCTGTGTGACCCTGGACAAGTAACTGAACCTTGTTTGCCTCAGTCATCTTTCAGGTAAACTGGAGAAGGAAATAGCAAGCCACTCCAGTATTTTTGCCAAGAAAGCCCCAAAATGGGGTCATGGAGAGTTGAACATGACTGAAATGACTGAACAACAAAAACTCAAGCTCACAGTCTAATGAGAAACACAACTTAGAAAGAACTATGAACTATGTACAAAGAAGACATAGCCAGAATAATAACAACAGAAGGGACCTCAGAAAGCATCTAGTTCAAGCCCACTATCTTGAAAATGAGGGAAAAAGACTTGCAAAGCTGAAAAGATTCCAATATAATGTTATCACTCTTGTCTCCAGTTTGGGTATCTCCCTTCCCTTCCCCTCCCAAACACGGTCTTTCCAAAGACTCGGTGTTATACAACAGATTTACATGATCTGGAGCCATTGTCCATCATGCAGTTTGGTGTTATGGAGACAGGTGTGTATGCTCACTTGTGTGTATGTGTGTGCTCCTGTGTGTGCTCATATGTGTGTGTACTCACGTGTGTCTGTATGTGTGTTTGCACTCTCAAGTAGGCTGTAGGGGAAATTTTATAATTGAGTTAGTTGACACTCATTTTTATTTGAAATTCCTCTCTATAATGAAACCAGTACTTTTAGATCCCAGTGTATAAACCTGACTGACATGTTAAATCTCAGCTAACATAAGGCACTTTGGCAGCTAAAGAGACTCATGATTGTTTCTGCTTAGAAATAAACCTTGTTTAAAGGATGAATCAGTCATGACAGTTAGACCTTATTAGTGTGACATTTGTCCTTAGGTATTGACAACCTAAAAAGGTTAAACCCAATTCTGCAATGAATTATAATAACTCAATATAGGAGAATTCTACTGGGAGCTGGTCCAAGTGAAGCATATTGAAAGCTCTCAGAAAAATTAAGGAGCTTAAATTTAACTTGGGTACAATTCAATTAAAATCACTCTTTTTTTTTTTTAAAGTCATCACCTTCTTAGGTTAATTTCATTAACCACAAACCACCATAGAAAGAACACTGGCCTGGCAGTTGGAATACCCAAGTTCTATACTAGACTGTCAATAACTTACTTTGGGACTTTCGAAGCTCCATGAGCCCAAGTTCAATGATATCCATTTTCCGTACAATTTGGAAATTATTATGGAAACCACTTCTTGCATACACATGTTCTTCTGAGATAAAAGAAATGCTTGGTGGGAGGTTTAAAATAAAGAAGGATCGGGACTTCACTTAAATGTGCTGATTAAATCCAATCCAAACATATCCAATCCAGTCCACAAACATTTGTTTCATTTAGACTGTACACAAGGCACAAGAACAAAAAAGGAAAAGAAATGAAAGAGAGAAAAGCGGTCCCTACGCACAAGAATTTACATTCTAGAACCAAACATCACAGTCCATTAATATTTACAGACATGCTGTGTAAGCTGCCCTTTCCCAATGTCATTTCGTGAAGATATTATTGCTAATACATAAAAACCAAACCTCAAAATTAAATTGTAAAGTGGGTTTTGTACCTTCATTTGACCAATTGCCCATTATAACATTTTTCCTATAGAACCGTCACCTGGAGAAGAGAAGATTTGAGGAGGAAGGAATGAATATAAAATAATCTTTATGAATTTGTAGTGCTCTTAAGTGAAAGAAGGATGAGGTATTTTGGGGGGGGGGGTTTGGTTTGATTTGCTTTATTTTCGCTATAGAATAAACTATGGGGATCGGGGTGGAAAGGGAAAATACAAAAATGCATATTTCAATTCAATAGAAAGAAAATTTTACTTACAATGAGAGCAGAATAAGCAGCCTCAGAAAACAGTGAGTTGTTTATCATGAGTCATCCAGTGGAGGCTGGACAGCTCCTCATTTGTGAACAGGTACAGATTGGACTTGATGAGGTCTGAATGGGATCCCTTGAAAGTCTGACTTTACATAATTCCAGTGTGGGGGGGCACCAAGTCTGGTGATGGACAGATTCAGAATGGCCTAGATGGGGAGAAGTATAATACAGTGGCTAGAATGTTGGACACAGAGTTGCAGGACCTGAGTTTGTGAGTTTGAATTTTGGCTCTACTACCAAGTTACCTGTGTTAACTTGCACAAGTCTTTGTAAAATGAAGGGGTTGACTAAATGGTCTCTCAAATTCCTCCTAGTTCTAAATCTATGACCCTATGAATGGACCTTACTAAGTAATGGAGAACCACTGAAGGTTTCTGGGCAGGAGATTGACATTCTCAGAACAGAGTATTCTAGCATAGAGATTAGATTATATCAGAAACCAAGAAATGTGGTTGGGGGAAGGGGAAAATAAATGAGGTAAAGGATGGGAAATAATTTTCTAAGTTGTAAAGGGATGTTCCAATATAAGGCACAATAATTACTATACAACCTCAGTGTTTACATGAAGATGATAAATATTTATTGTACCAAAATATACATTAGTTAATTCATTTATCAAATATAAATGGATAAAACAAACATCACCCAGGGGAGCAAAGAATAACTACAAAAGGGTGGGAGAGGGATTTTAAATACAAAATGCCGCACTGTTTCTCTTCCAAGTTCTGGCACACAACCCATGTGACCTTTGTCAAGTCACTTCCCTTTCCCAAGTTTCAGGTTTTACAAAGAGGAAGTTAGATTAGATGATTAGATGCCAACTCTAGGCTGATGATCCCATGAACACTTCAGGACTCAATTTCCCTGTTTGTAAAATGGGGGAGTACGACAAGGTGACATCTGATGTCTCTACTGGTTCTGAGTCGACGATTCTATGACCTCTCTGGGCCTAGGTTTTCTCATTCCTAAAATGAAGAAATTGGCTTAAATGACTTTTGGTTCCTTTCCAGCCCTAGATCAATGATCCTATAATCTTAACTGGACAAAGATAACTGTATTTTTGTCCTTTCTACTTCAGACAACTCTTAATTCCCTTAAATAGTTAAAGTAATGGTGCAATGCTAAGAGTATGGACTTATAGCCAGGAGAAACCTTGGTTTGGATTCTGACTCTGGCATTTACTTACTAGTTTCTCCACTCTGCCCCTTGAATTTGGCAAGGAAAGACACGTTTTTAGTTCAAGAGAACCTGGGAACTGGGACAAACAAGCTTCTCAGGGAGCCAGGACAGGGAAACTTAACCAGGACTTGAAACAAGAAGACAAATGATTTCCCAGAATGTTGACCCAGATCAGGGTGATTATGGCTCTCTGAGACTCAGTTTCCTTGTCTGTCAGGTAATAATTCCTCTAGCAACTGCTTCATAAACTCATTTTTTGAAGCTTTAATGAAAGGTATGTTAATCATTAATATATGGAAATATATGTAAAATTATGCATACAATGCATTTTCCAAACTATAGGATCATAGACTCAGAACTAGAAGAGGCCTCAGAGGATGTCTGATTCACCTCCCTCATTTTGCAATTAAGCAAACTGAGGCCCAAAGAAGGAAAATGACTTTTCCAAGGTCACACCTGAAGTGGCAATGCCACAACTTGAACCCAGGTCCTCTAACTCCAAAATCATCACTTTCTCCATGTTCTAGCTGCCTTAAAGCCCTCAATGAAGTTTAACTATTATCTAGGAGGCAGCCGAATGGCATTTTGGATCAAGCGTTGAACTTGGACTCAGAAAGACAAAAGTTCAGATTCTGCTCAGACACCAAGCGTAGCACTTAACCACATCTCCAGTCTTAGCACTGTGCCAGCCAGCAATGGTTAGATGGAGGGTTAGATTGTCTGGAAGTCAAAAACCTGAGTTCAAATGTGACCTGAGGCACTGCCTAGCTGTATGACTCTGGGCAACTAACTTAAGCTTTGTTTACCTCAGTGTCCTCAGCTGTAAGCCAGGGTTAATAACAGTATCTATATCTCAGCATTGTTAATAAGATCAATAATGGGGCGATATTTATAAATCCTTAAGCATAATGGTTGGCCTACAGTAGGCACTTAATAAATGCTTGTTTCCTTCTTTAATAAGTGGTTTGCTAGACCTTACACTTGACTGCACACCGCCATGAGTGGGAGCAGGAGGGAGAGGGAGGGGAGAAAATTTGAAACTCAAGGGACCGTGGAACCGAATCTTGTAAACTCAAAGTAAACAAACAAGTCAATGGAAAAAAGTGTTCGCTGATTCGGAGGATGGTCATTCGATGCTCATTCCTCTCCATTACCGAGTATCTCAGTTTGACATAATAGTCTGGGGAAATCCTCACGGAAAGTCTAAGAAATTGCCTCCTATTATAAACTTTACATCAGGTTACAGGTGAGCAATAGAGGGATTACGAAGTGGAAAGAGAAAACAGATCTAAGTTATATTTGTGGTATTAAATTACTGCAATTAATATCATACAGTTACAGAACTTTCTTATGAGATGAAATAAGTTACTGCAAGATTCAATGCTGGAGGCTGAGCCAATATGGTGGAGTAGAGGCAGGGACTCAGCTGAAATCTCCCCAGTTCCCCTCCAAACAACTTTAAAATAACATCTCAAATCAAATTCGGGAGCATCAGAGCCAACAAAGGTTTGGGGTAAAACAATTTTCCAGCCCAAGACAACTTAGGAGGTTGGCAAGAAAGGTCTGTCATACCAAGCCAGCAGCTTGGACTGGGCACTCCCAGTCCACAGATGATTGGTGGGGACAGGGGGTGTTGGAAAATGGTCAAAAGGAGTTTATGGGGACACTGTTACATTGCCCATATATTGTCCAGGGTGCAGGGCCAAGACAAAGTGAAAAAGGACCCTGGTCATAGTTGCGGGACGAAGAAGAATACTTGTGGTCACTCCCAGGGAAGCAGGAATCCTGTTGTTGGTGGTGGTGATCTTTCATTTTGGAAAAGGACCACTGATATCACTGAGTGATGTCTTGATTCCTTCATGAATTGGGTTGAAGTGAGACAAAGTTGAACAAAGTCAGCAGCCTCACTCTCTTTTCTACAATCATTGAAATCTGATAAAGAACTTTACAAAAGTAAGGACAACTGGTGATAGTTTGGGATGCAGTGGACAACCTTAGTGTCTTCCATGTCTGACCAAATTCTAAGTGCTCCAGGAACCCTGGTCTCAGCTCCAAGGCAGAAAGAAGCCCTATCACTTGTGGCTGCAAGAGAGGAGAAAACCTGGTCATACTTCTAGGGCCAAGAGGAGCACAAGCGCTTTCTAGTTAGTATCTTCTGATATAGTGTATTCTAGAATTTGCACATGGGCTGCTTTGTCTTAGTTGCCATTTATAGTTTATAAATGTAGAGACATGGTAAATTTTAGATAAGTTTACCTTATTCATTATGCAATTTCTATATTTATATATTGGATACCCTCCTCTCCCCTCCCCTTCTCTCTCCTTCCCTTCCCTTCCTCATTTAAAAATCTACAATCTATACCTTGGTCCATACCATGGACCTCCCCACCATGTCTGCAAAGGAGAGGCAGAGGTAGAAGGAATCTTCTCATATCTCTACTTTGGGGTCATGCTTACTCTTTGTAGTTTTGTAATGCACGCTCAAAGCCACATGCGGCCACAGTTCCCCACTCCTGAGATTGAAGAGAATATTAATCCTATCTGCTATCATCAGTCCTGTCCTTCAGAGGCTGCTCTTGGAAATGAGGACTAGTAAAAGGGGCAACTCTGGATTTCCCCCAAATCATAGGTTATTAATAATAATTTCTCTCCATATAAATGTTGTTATCAGTCTCTGTGATGATGTTTCTCGATGAAGTCAAATCTTCATTTCCCACAAGCTGCACTGCTTGCTTTCAACTCCTCCGTCATCATACCCCAATACTGGCTACCATTTCCCCCAACCTTTCAGCTTCCTTTTGTGTGCTTTTTTCCCCCATTAGATTGGAAACTCTTTGAGGACAGGAAGGAAAGAGTCAGTCTTTTTCTTATTTGAATTCCCAGCACCTGGTTCAGTGTGCCTGGCATACGATAGTGCTTAACAAATGTTTACTGTATCATATTATTATACTTTATTATTTTTGTTGTTGTCATCATTATTGCTATTGTCTTCATTGTTGTTGCTGTGAAAGTTAGGAAGGCATCTTGTAACAGAGTTTAGGAATCCTCTCTGAATCTGTTATTTTGCGTTCCATGATCCTGACCAGGTTTCAGGCAACCAAGAGTAAACACAATTACAACATGTAAGTATCATTAAGGGTTGGAGTAATAGTCACCACTGTTGGAACAATTTCAGAGGAAGGCAGACAAATATTTTGATGGCAGCATTAACAAGATCTGGTTAGATTGCAATGGCCATGACCTCCTGGAACTGACCCTTTATGAGAAATAGAAAAGAATCTCCTAGCCTGTTCAATTAAATACTGATACAGTATTTAGGGATTTTATTGCAGCATTCTTCTTTGATGGAGCTGTATAATACTAATCTTTAAACTTTCTCGCCTCCCATGCGGAATAATTTAAACAAGCAGTAATGCCTTTGTCCGATTTTAATTTCCTACAGTAGGAGAGAGAACATAAATCTGAAAGTGTCTAAGCAATAGATATCAACAGAATGCTTCCTCCTGTGAAGTCAGGAACCTGAGATCAGAGCCACATTCTGAAACATTCAAGCTTTTGGCAAACTCGTGCGACGTGTATGGCAAAGCACTGTCAGTTCTGCTTTATAAGATTGTGATCTTTTTGTTCAGGACAATAATTCAGGCTTCTTAGATGTTTGATCACTTATTCTCCTTCTGATGAACAGCAGACAAAATGGAATAGAATCACATACAACCAAAGGATAATCAGCTGTGTGGACTTTGAGAACCGTTAGGTAAGTTTGTTAGGTGGGATCATTTTTTCTTGTCTGGAAGGCACACGGGACATACCAGCAAATAATCTGTTCTCTGGGATGGCAAACCCTTGGCATCAGTGTGCACTTGGCTCACCATAGAACTCAGACAATCCTGATGACTAGCACTAAGCTTGCTGCCAGGTGATGGAGATGATTCTGATGAAACGGGGAGGGATTGTCTGTTGTTTTATTTCTCTTACAATGAAAAACATGGATCCAGGGAAGGAGGACTTGGCAATTTTCTATGTTGTTGATAGAAAAGAACTTGGAGCCAACTCTTCCAGTTGCACTATGACCAGCATTTCCTTAGATACATCTTCACACAAACTCAATCATTGACCAGATAGAGGGGGCACTCCCATGCTTCTCTAGGTCAAATACCCTACACCTGTATTTGAAAGCTTTAACAGTTTCCATTCATGCTTTACAATAATTTAAAACCATATTATCACCTAATCATAAAGCAGACAATTGAACTGATAAGGCATGACATAGGAATTCTCATAGGTCTTTTCATTAATATCTCATGTGAAATAAACCCCCAGCTCCCTGTAAAGAGTTGATCTTGCATCCATAATGGCTAAATGTGGAACATCTGGCAATTTTGATCCATTCTCAACACAAATCTTAGCTATTTTATTCCGAAGAATTCCATTTCTTCTATCTACTGTGCCTGTAGACTCAGTGTTGTGGAGAGGGAAAATCCTGTTAAATTTCCAGGCTTTGCATATTTCCTTTACAATCTGGCCTATAAAGGGAATGCCTCTGTCACTATTAATAGACAAAAGGATTCCAAATCTAGGAATTAATTCCTTTAAAAGTCTTTTAGTTGCTGTAATGGTATATCTCATTTATTAGAAGGGAAAGCTTCAATCCATACTGAATATTAACATACTTCCAAGTACATATTCAGAAGAACTTTCTGGCATTTGAACGAATCAACCCACATATTTATAAAAAGTTCCCATGAGCAGATGGGCTGCATATGTCACCTTTTAAGGGTCTCCGGTGTTATATATCTGACACAGGACAGCAAGAGCAGTGGTATTGAGCCACAGGAGGAAATTTGAAGCAAAGCCATTTCCTTTAAGTTTTCAAAATTAAAAAAAAAAACTCTTTAATCAATCATCCCCCTCCTTTTCTACTTCATATGTGCATATGAGTAAAACATCCCTCTCTGGTGGAATGATGAGGTCAAAGGGTTCTGGAAGCAGCATAGACGCTTGGGATTCTCTGGGCCAGATTATGAACTAAACCTCACCTGCCATCTTCTTTCTATGGATGACTCATCCCACATCAGCATCCTTGAGCATAAGAATTGTTTAAATTCTGGTGTGAGCAACAGTTTTAGAAGTCTAATTATTTTATCCTGGTATTCTTATCACTGTCCATATAGATACACATTGAATTTTAATATTATCATATGGTATTTAGATATTTCCTGTAATAGAAGAAATATACCTCATAAAGGAGAAGGAAGAAAATAAATGTCATTTGTGGCTTTTATCTGTAAAAGTTATAGACTAGTCTCTCACAAATATGCTAAAGCAGAAAATTCTAATTTTTTTTTAATTCTGGGTAAAGATCAGAGATTTTTTTGAATAGTTGGTTTGTACATTGAAATTCTACATCATTCATGGAATATAATAGTAAGTCAAAATATCCACTTAGAGCTAACTTCAAATCTTTTCAATACTCTAGGTGACACTTACTAATATCTTCCATGGAGACTTTGAGTCAGTCAACAAGATCCCATGAAGCACCTGCTATGGGTTAGGTGTGTGCTAAATGTTGGGAATACAAAAAAAGGTGAGAACATGGTCCCTGTTCCAAAGGAGCTCCTCCCATTCTAATGGAGAGATCACTTGCAAACAGCTTTGTATGTAGATACTTGGTTGTTTGGTTGTTGTCCTTTATTCTCAAAGAGGACCAAAGTAGCACCACTGTGTTGGAGTCAAGGTACAATGGATCCAACCATGACAGATCAGACCAATCCAAGCTCGGAAACCTCTACCGCAGGTCTACCACAAATGGTCCATCTGAACCTTTGGAGTGGAGATGTCTCTGTGCACATCTCATATTTCTTTTGAGCTACTGCAATTCTGCTTTGTTCATAGAGCAAGGCACCTTCTTCAATATAGGCAAACTATGCTATGCCAGTGTCTCTCATGATGAGCAACAGATTCCAAATTCTTCAAGGAGACCTTAAGAGTTTCCTCATATCATCACTTCTTATGACCTCCATGTGAGTGCTCGCCTTTTTTGATTTCTCCATAAAATAGCCTTTTAGGCAAATTAGGTTTTGTGTAAGTGGTAGGTCATTTCAGAAGCAAGGTACTAAGCAAGGGAAGGACCAGAGAAACCTTTTGCAGAATATGGGATTAGAACTGAGTCCTGAAGAAAGTGAGAGCCTCCAAGAGGTTGAAATGAAGAGCGAGAAGGGAAAATCAGTGTCAGAAGCATGGAGCTGGTGGCTGGGATATTGTGAGAGGAACACCAATAATGATGGGATTGGGCCGTGGAGGAGAGTAAAGTCTAAAAAGATTGCAAAGGAAGGAAAGAACTTTAGAAGTCAAATCAAATGGGCTTTTCTCCATCCTCACTCCTCTTAACCTCTCTGCAGCTTTTGATACTCTCAATCAACCTCTTTCCTTGAAGATTTTCTTCTATCCATGTTTTCATGAGAGTGTTCCCTCCTAGTCTGAACCTCCTACTTTACTATTCACTCTTTCTCAATGACTGATTTATTGGTATTATTTTATCTCAGATCTATTTTCCTTCTAATTTTAAATTTATAATTTAAGCAATTAAACTCATTCCACAAATTTGTGCTGGGCATAAATGCAAATTTTATTCTCATTAGGAACATATACAAACCCACTACAAATTAAAAGATACAAAACTTTCAAAATAAAATATACTTTGGTTACATTAGGGAAATCTCAGCTCAAATTTTTTTCATGCAAAAATGAGAATTTGGGGGCAGCTAGGTGGCACAGTGAATAGAGCACTGGCCCTGGAGTCAGGAGGACCTGAGTTCAAATGTGACCTCAGACACTTGACACACTTACAAACTGTGTGACTATGGTCAAGTCACTTAACCCCAGTTGCCCTGCCTTACCCTCTACAAAAAAAAAAAAAATTAACAAAAATGAGAATGTACTCATTCATGTCTTTTCACATAACGAGTTTAATCCAAACAACTTTCAGTAAGTTATAACCTCCATAGTTTCTTCCTCAAGACACAGAAATACGATATCTCCTCTATTCTGGGGAAAATTGATATTTTAATATATATATTTATCACATGGTCATTAAGTATAGTCAGTTCAGGATTTTGAGGGAATTTCTGTGTTGCTATGATAGCAGGAAAGTATGGTATCAGTGAGAAGAAATTTTTTAAAATGTCAGACTGGATCTCTCATAAGACTAGGTACAAATGTTCATATTTTAACAAGCAATTTAATAATCTCAGTGAAATGAATCCAGAGAAATTTCACTAGTGGAATTAATATGTCTATATACTCAATTTTATTCACATAAATTTTCAATTTCACATTCAGTCATGCTTATTTTTTTAAAGTCACAAACTCACTTTTTTAAAGAATGAACAGATTATAGAAAAAAGATATCTGCTGAAATTGAGATCTAAAATCAGCCAAATAATTTCCCTTTTCATACTTAATGGTTTTATATATAGATATATCTATCACACATAAATGTAAATATATGACATATAAATAATTACATATATATTTGAGACAAGAATGAGCCAACATTTTCCATGTGAAACGTTTTTTGATACAGAAGTTATATTGCTTTTCTAGTATACACAACAGACTCTACAATGTTCTTACTAGGTTGTCTTATCTTTGTCTTCATAATCATCATTATAGCCTTTCTCTTCCTCCTCCTCCTCCTCCTCCTCCTCTTCTTTCTCCTCCTCCTTTCTCCTTGTTTTTGTCTCCAATAATATAGGCTTACCTATGGGAAGTGAAGGAACAGGGGTCCTTCTAGGTCCTCAAGTGTGACCCTTTGAATCCAAATGAATTTGTTCTGTGAAGTTTGGATTCAGTCAAAGGGCCACACTTGAGGACCTAAAGGGTACATGTGGCCTTGAGGCTGCAGGTTTCCCACCCCTGGAATAGAGGATAAAAGAATCTCTCCTTTTTTTTTGAGGGGGAAGGCAAGGCAATTGGGGTAAAGTGACTTGCCCAAGGTCACATGGCTAGTAAATGTGTCAAGTGTCTGAGGCTGGATTTGAACTGGGGTCCTCCTGACTCCAGGGCTGGTGCTCTATTCTCTGTGCTACCTAGCTGCCCCAATCTCTCTTTTCTTAAATTGAAGGAAATAAAAAGAAAATAATTTGTCATCTGCTAGACCACAAGGTTCCACCAATACCTTTTGCTTTGTAGCATATTGATAATAGAAGTGCAGTACACCTGATACAGGCTTAAGTCATAGGTCTCAGTCATGGGTTTATATTGCTAAAGGAAAGGGTATGTCAAGCATGACTTTCAGGGCGACATTCATCCCTACATGGGAAAGGCTATACTCACAGTCTTTAAGTATAGCATCTTAGTTCCTACAAGGAAAATACAATTCACACTCTTGGTGTCCAACACATGGGAGCTATCTGTTCTGAGTTCCTTTTCACTCAAGATTGACAATAGATATGGAAATTGAGGTGGAGAGACACTTCTCACCTTATCTAGTAAGGGAAACTCAATTCAATTGGGAAACATGTGCTTACTCCATTTGTAGAAACTCTAATTTCAATGTCCTATTAAAACAAACTCCTTAGCTATTTATTTGAATATTGGATACTATATTATATATATATATATATATATATGTTTTTCTACTATCTATATGTATATTTATAACTGGTTCGCACAGATCTAATTCAATTCTGGCATATACAGATAATGTCTTGCTGAAGAATCTCGTAGAGATTTAAATTAGGTTCTCAACTCTGATAATTGGACCCAGGAGGTTCAGGGAAGACATCAATCCTTTCATTACTCACCAGTATTACATCATAAAAATAGTAACATCAAGAATACCAACAATATGCAGCTGGCATGCATACAATGCTTTCAGGTCTGCACAAGTCCTTTGCATGGGTGAGCTCATTGGATTGTAATGAAAATGTCATTTTGTCAAAAGGCCAGTTAGACCTTCCCAGTCGGCAAAAAGCTGTTTGCATGTTTACAGCTTGTTTTTCTGTATTTTCTGAGTATCACACCATAAGTTTACAGCTAGAAGTGATGTAATAGATCATTGAGTCCAATCCCTGCATCTAACAAATGAAGGGGCTGAGACACAGAGTGCTTAAAGACTTTCTCATTGTCTTCAGTAGAAAGGGGATAATTGTTTCAAGGGGAATGGGTTTTTGGTGGGATATTCTGTCAATTATTGTTTAACCAATCAATAAATATTCATTAAACACCTACTGTGGGTCAGGCATAGTGCTAAATTCTAGGGATGTAAAACTAGACAAAAGACAGCCCCAACACTCAATCTAATGGGAAAGATTGCATGTACACAAATATGTACAAGCTATAAACAGGATGCATTTGTTGTTGTTCAGTCACGTCTGACTCTTTGTGATCCCATTTGGAGTTTTTTTGGCAAAGATGCTAGAGTCGTTTGCCATATGCTTCTCCAGCTCATTTTACAGATGAGGAAACTGAGGCAAATAGGGATAAGTGACTTGCTCAGGTTCATGCAACTAAGTGTCTGAGGACTGATTTGAACTCACAAAGATGAACCTTTCCTACTCCAGGATCAGCATTCTATCCACTACACCACCTAGTTGGTGGTGCTGGGAAAAATAGGAGAAAATTAATAGAGTTAAGGCACTGGATAATTAAGAGGGATTGGGGAAGGCTTCCTATAGAAGGTGAGATTTTAGTTGGGACTTAAAACAAGTTAGGGAAGTCAGTAGAGAGGAGAGGAGAAAAGGCAGTCCAGGTACAAAGGACAACCAGCAAAAATACCCATAGAGGAGAGATGTAGTGTCCTGTTTATGTAACAGCCAAGAGGCCAGTGTCACTGGATGGAAGAGTACTTGTCAGGGAGTAAGGTATGAACAAAATGAAAAGGTAAAAGGAAGTTAAGTTATGAAGGGCTTTAAGTACCAGAAAAATTTGTATTTGATTTGGGAGGCATTGGAAACCCCTGGAATTTATTGAGTGTGTGTGTGTATATGTATATGGGTGGGAGGAAGAAAGTGAATGGTGACATGGTTGGACCTGCCCTTTGGCAGTCACTTTAGAGGCTGAATGAAGAATGGATTGGAGTGGGGAGAGACCTGAGTCCCCACAAGCATGTTATTGCATTAGTCCAGGTTTGACATGATGAGGGCCAGCACCAGAGAGTGACAGTGTCATAAAGAAGGGGACGGACTATTCAAGGGATGTCATTGGTGTTGTTCAGTCATTTAGTCATGTCCAATTCTTCATGACTCCATAGACAATAGCATGCCAGCCCCTTCTGTCCTCCACTACCTCCAAAAGTCGTTCCACATTCATATTTGTTGTTTCCATGACACAATCTTTCCATCTCATCTGCCTTCTCCTTTTACCTTCAATCTTTCCTAACATCTTTTCCAATGAATCCCATCTTCTCATTATGTGCCAAAGTATTTAAATTTCTGCTTCAGCATTTGTTTTTCCAGTAAATAGCCTGAATGAATTTCTGTAAGTATGGACAGATTTGATCTCTTTGTTGTCCAAGGGACTCAAAAGTCTTCTCTAGCACCACAATTCAAAAGCATTGATTCTGTGGCCCTCAGCTTTCCTTATAGCCCAACTCTTGTAGTCGTATATTGCTACTGGAAAAACCATAGCTTTGACTATATGAACCTTTGTTGGCAAGGTGATGTCTCTACTTTTTAGAATGCTGTTCAGATTTCTCATAGCTTTCCTTCCAAGGAGCAAGTGTCTTTTAATTTCATGGCTGCAGTCATCTTTGAGCCCAAGACTATGAAGTCTGACACTGTTTCCATTTCTTCTTCCTCTATTTACCAGGAAGTGATGGGACCAGTTGCAGAGATTTTAGGTTTTTTTAAATGTTAAACTGCAAGAAACTTTACACTCTTTCACCCTTATCAAGAGAGTTCCTAATTCTTTTTCACTTTCTTCTTCACTTTCTGCCATCAGTGTGGTATCATCTGCATATCTGAGATTGTTGATGTTTCTCCTGGCAACCTTAATTCTGGCTTTAGATTCATCCAGCCTGGTATTTTGTATGGTGCGCTCTGCAAGTTAAATAAATAAGTTAATAAGATAAATCCTTGTCATACTTCTTTTCCATCCTTAAACCAATCAGCTGTTCCACTTTTAGTTCTAACTGTTGCTTCTTGGCCTTAATACAGGTTTCCCATGAGTCAAGTAAGATGATCTGCTACTCCCATCTCTTTAAAGATTTGCCACATTTTGTTGTGACGCGCAGTCAAAGGCTTTAGTGTAGTCAAGGAAGCAGAAGTGGATGTTTTTCTGGAATTTCCTTGCTTTCTCAATAATCCAGCAAATGTTGGCAATTTGGTCTCCAGTTTCTCGTTGCCTTTGAAAACCCACCTGCTCTTCTGGTAATTCTTAGCTGACATCTTGCTGAAGCCCAGCTTGTAGAATCTGAAGTAGAAACTTGCTGGCATGTGAAACAAGCAAGATTTTTCAGTAATTTGTTTCTCAGCATTGCCCTTCTTTAGGATTGGGACATAAACTGATCTTTCTCAATCCAGTGGACTGAGTTTTTCCAAATTTGCTGGCATATTGAGAGCAGCACTTTAACAGCATCATCTTTTAGGATTGGAATTCCATCTTCTCCACTTGCCTTATTGCTAGCAACACTTCCTAAAACCCATTAGATTTATTCTCCAAAAAGTGTGCCTCTATATAAGTAATCAAACCTCATGGTTATTGGTGATGTTAAGCTCTTTTTTGCATAATTCTTATGTGTTCTTGCCATCTCTTCTTACTCTCTTCTGCTTTGGTTAAGTCCCTACCAGTTTTTTCTTTTTTCATGCCCATTTTTGCTTGAAACTTCCTTTTGTATCTCTAATATTATAGAAGAGATCTCTTGTCTTTCCCATTCTATTATTTTCTTCTACCTCTTTGCATCACTTATTCAAGAAAACCTTATCTCTCCTTGTTATTCTCTGGATTTCTGTATTCAGTTGGATATATCTTTTCATTTCTCCTTTACCTTTAATTTTCTTCCTTTCCTCAGCTGTTTTTAAAGCCTTATCAGATAGCCATTTTGCTTTCTTGCTTCTCTCTGTCTTTGGCATGTTTTTGTTGCTGGCTCCTATATGATATTGCAAGCTTCTGTCCACAGTTCTTTAGGAACTCTATTGATCTCTTAAATCTATCTATCACCTCTACCACTTCATATTCATAAAGGATTTTACTTAGGTCACACCTATATGGTCTGATGTTTTCCCCTACTTTCTTCAATTTAAGTATGAATTTTGCAATAAAAACTCATGATCTGAGCCACAGTCAGCCTCGGGTCTTGTTGTAACTGACTGTATAGAACTTTTCCTCTTTTGGCTAAAAAATATGATCAGTCTGATGTTGATGGTGACCATCTGGTGATGTCTCTGAGTGGAGTTGCCTTTTGGGTTGTTGTAAAAGGATGTTTGCCATGATTAGTGAATTATCATAAAGAGATATTGAATTGACAGGCCTTGGCAATAGCTTAGATATTTTTCTGGGTGGCTGTTGGTGGTGGTGAGAGATTGTGAGGAATCCAAGATGACTTCTAGGTTGTAAGCCTGAGGAACTAATGAAATTGTACAGTAATAGGGAAGATGTATGTGGAGAGGCTTTAGGGGAAAAAAATAATGAATTCTGTTTTGGATATATTGACTTTAAGATGTCTACTGGATACTCCTATTGGGAATCTGAAAGGCAGGTGGAGATGTGACATTGAAAGTCATCAGAGAGATTGGGACAGGAAAGGTTGATTTGAGAATCATCAGCATAGAGATCGTAATTAAATCCATGGAAGCTAATGAGACTGCCAAGTGAAGTAACATAGAAGGAGAAGAGAAGAAGGCCCAGGACAGAATCTCAATGGACACGTATAGTTAGAGGGCATGATCTGGAAGAGGATTAGGCAAAGGAAACAGAGGAGATGTCAGATACCTAGGAGGAAATCTTCCAAATATCTAAAGAGAAGGAGGATGTGAAGAAAGTGGCCAACAGTGTCAAAGGCTTCAGAGAGGTCAAGGAGACTGAGGACTGAGAAAACCTGATTAGACTTGGCAACTAAGTGGTCATTTCTTTTTTTTGTTTTTTTTTTGTTTTAAATTTTATTTTAGTTTGCATCATTCATTTCCACAAGATTTTGAGTTACATATTTTCTCCCCTTCTTTCCCCTACCCACCACCCCAAAACAGCCATCCCAGTGTGTCCCTCCTCTCCCAGTCTATTCTC
>CM053586.1:14279077-14289921 GCA_028646515.1 Pseudochirops corinnae | reverse complement strand
ACCTTCATTCAATAGCATGTAAGTAGGTGTTAAGGTGGTGAATAGTGTGAGTGATCTAAGGCTGAGGATTGACTAGGCATAATTCGTAATATGGTACAGGGGCTAGAATTTCAAGAGTGGAGGACAATGTAGAGTCAAATAGGTTCACCAAGGAGTCAAGAAGAGAAGAGAGTGGCTAGTGTGGGGGAGGTGGCCTGGGAGAGAATAGAGGAATCAGAGGATTGGAGGTGTGATTGAAGAATAGGGTTTTGGAGGGGAAGGCAGGGTAGTATGTGACAGATCAATAGATAATAGTTGGATAAGCAGATTTTGGAATTCTTGAACATGGAGGTGATTCATTCGTGGGTGATGGCAAGATCAAAGATATGATCATCTTTGGGTGGGGTTGAGGTTGAGTGAAGCAGTTGCTCATGGGAGGTAAGTAGGTTGAGAAACTGAGTGATTAGGGTATTTGTGGGAGAATCAACACCTATATTGAAATCCATTAGTACGAGGGCAAGAGTTGGGGAGAAGAGAAAAATTGTGATCTATGCATCAAACTCACTGAGGAAGGATGGAGAGAGATCTGGGGTCTGTAGACAACTATAACCAGAATTTTTATTGGGTGGCAGATATGAATACCTCAAAGGAAGAGAGGTTATGGAGTGATAGAGGGAGATGTTTTTGAAAGTGACGTGTATTAAAACTGGTAACATTTCCTTTGCAATTTTATTTTTAATGTCTTTAGAATTCTCCCCTTTTAATTCTTTTCTATTTCAGGTAGATAAGGTACGTGGAAAATGGTGGGGTAGAGAAACAAAGAGAAAGGGTGGTAGTGGAGAGGGAGGGAGAGGGAGGAGGAGGAGAAAAAGAAATGGAGGAAGGGGAGGGAAAGGAAGCAGAAAGCTGAAGCTATTTCATGATGGCAACTGTGGAAGGAACTAAAGCAGACTTTTCTCAAACATCTCTCTTCCTCTCTGAATAGTAAACATGGATAATTAATCCAACAATTCTAAAATCTTTGCTCCTGAGTAGCCCTGTACTGCAGTTTATACAGTGATGGCTTTTACTGCATGGTCTTTATCACATGTTTTCATATTTTCCCAATAAAACTACTAGCAATTTTGAGGAATGTAATCCCATGCTATACGTCTTTCAGAAATCATTTTACCAGATTTAATCTCAAAGCATTTCCTTTAAATTCAACAGAATGAATGGGTGACTACCTAAAGGGAGAATTTGACATGCTCTGCTTAAATGACACCAGTGATGAATTGCAATCCAATTACGTAGTGTAGTATATTGAATAGCAGAATAACTCATTACTATTGGTATTGTGTGTAGCAAGATCAAAGGAAGTTCACTGGTATTGATTGGCCTCTCATTTCAGGATAATCCAAAGATAAGCCTATTTGCTGCTCTAAAATGTCATCAACTGGGCCGGGTGCATTCTGAATTTGATTACATGGGCGTGATGATAGAATGATGCTAGGCAAGCCTTGTAGATATGGAACCAGTGAGCAAAGAGTGTGCTTATCACTTCAGATTCAGAATTACAGAACTACAGAGAATGTCAGAGCTGAGAGCGAGCTGCATCCAATCATTTTACACATAAGACAACTGACATCCGCAGAGATTTCTAGTTGGGCCTGTGCGAAGGTGAATAAGTTGCTGGACATAAGGTGTCTGCAAAGTTTATTTTTATTAAATTATGAATTAAATCATCATTAACAAATACAAACTTAAATATATAGAAAAAGAAAATTGTCCTTGAAATGTGAGTTTCACTTGTGTATGTTTTTGTTTTTTTTTTATTTAATGAGTATTGCAAGATAGCTGGGCAGTGTAGCGGCTAGAACCCTGGAATCTAAGTCAGGAAGACTTGAGTTCAGAACCCCATCTCAGTCATTTCCTACTTCGATCCCCCTGCCCAAGTTATTTAACCTCTCACAAGCTTGGTTTCCTCACTTGTAAAAAGGGGATAAAATAATGCCTACCGAGCAGAGTTGTGATAATCAAATGAAAACTGTAAAATGGATTTTCAAATTGAAATAGTGAAAAACTTCTCTATTTGTTTGTATCTCTTTCTTGGGTGTTTTTTTTTTAATTTTCCATATTTTAAAAAATGTCTCACTGTTGGATTTCTTTTTTCTTTTGTCCTTCCTATCGCTACTGACTAACTCACCCCAAACCTGGAAATAGATGCTCTTTCTTGTAACAGTTTCTTATAGTCAAGGAAAACACATTAACCCATTGACCATGTTTGAAAATGTGTCATTCTGAGTCCATTCTGAGTCTTCTTTCTGTCCATGCTCAGGGAACCTGAATGTTTTTCCATTTTTCACTATAGCACAGTAGGGAGAAGGGGCTGAAAAGGGAATCAGGAGTTCCGGGTTTTAGTCTTGGCTCTGTCACCAACTGTGTATACTTTGTCAAGTCAGTCCAGGTCTTTGGGCCTTGGTTTTCTCCTTTGTAAAGTGAGGAGGTGAAAGGAAGAATCAATCTAAAACAGGAAGCATTTGATGTCTGCTGCGGGTCACTAGGCTCTGGGGTTATGAAGACCAATGGTGCTCATCCTCAAAGAGATTACACTGCAGTGGAGATCATAAGATCATAGAAGTAGAACTTGAAGGAACATTAGAAATCATAGAGTCAAATACCTTCATTTTATGGATGAGGAAACTGAGGCCCAGAGAGGTTACATGATTTGCCCAAGTCACACAGATAAATGATGGAGGGATTTGAACCCAACTCCTCTGACTCCTACTGCAGGGGTCTATCCTTTGCACTGTGTTGTCGCCGATGTTTGGTAATGTGTGGCTATCTGGAAATTTTTTAGACACTTGTATATATTTATTTATAAATGATATATTTGTACTACTGAACTACTATGTATATCATAAACATAAACAAAAACAGAAATTAAAGACTGAGATAAAGATGAGATAAAAGTATTTCAAATTATTATTTTATTTCATTTGTGAATGGCATAAAAACTTTTCACTCTCATTAAAATATTAGCTTGTAATTTAGTTGTTAAACATTTAATAGTAACATTTTAATATTATGTACTATTCTATATAATACCTTGTATCCTATTTTTAGCATTTATTATATAATAGTATATATCAGTATGTATCACACAATATAATATACTGATATTAACACATATTATATAACATTATATGCTAACATAATATTATCAGATCATAGAATACTAATGTATAGTACATATTTATTATAAACACATTATCATGCATATATTTTACTACTATTGTTTAGTCATTCAGTCATGTTTGACTTTTTGTGACTCCATTTGGGGTTTCCTTGGCAGAAATACTGGAGCATTTGCCATTTTCTTCTTCAGCTCATTTTACAGATGAGGAAACGGAGGCAAATAGGGCTCAGTGACTTGCCCAGGGTCACACAGATAGTGTCTGAGGCTGGATTTGAACTCAGGAAGATAAGTTTTACTGACTCCAAGCCTGGCACTTGATCCATTATGCCACCTAGCTACCTCTGTACATAAAATGTACAGTATTTTATACTAATTTTAGCATATGTTAGTATAGTATTATACACTAACATTAGTATGTATTAATATATACTATTATTATATAGCCTATATGTGTGTACTATAATTATATTCTATAATTCCAGGATTACATTCTATAAAACAATTTATCACAGCACTTCATAATGAAATCTAGTTATTAATGGTATTTTAATGAGAACAATGTGATTGAATATGCTTCATTATTTTGAAATGAAATAATGTAATATAGTGAGTGATTTAAAGGTCTGATTCTCAGTTGAGTTTGTTTTGATACCTTGTTTTAATGACCAACAGAGACTTCTTGAGGAAACAGAGGTCCAGTATTGAGTATACCTGTTACATCATGATTCTCATTTTTCAATATGCAAGTTTTTGTTGAATTTCAGCTAATAAATTTCCCCAATGCCAATTAGTTATTCTTACAAACTAATGAAAAATGCTTGTGGCTAGTGGAGAGATGCAGTATATGGCTCAGAATATGTGTGACTGAGATGGAGTGAAGGAATCAGTCAATCAACTGGCATTTAATAAGTGCCTACCATGTGCCAGGCAGTATGCTAAAAAAAAAAAATGGCACTATGCTGGGTATACAAAAAAGACAAAAAGCAGTCCTCACTCTTGAAGGGCCCACATTCTAACAGGGGAGACAATATGCAAACATCTATGTACAAAGAAGCTATTGACAGGATAAATTGAGGGTAGTCTCAACATTAAGGCACTAAGACTAAGGAGAACTAGGAAAGACTTCTTGCAGAAGGTGGGACTTGAGAAAATATTCAGGTGTAAAAGGTTTGATTTGGAGGCCAAGATGAGGGTGAAGAATAGATTCAGGACAGGTGTAGCTTGAGTAGAAATGGAATGACAGGAGATAATGGGTAGATAGAGATGTATCAGGATTTTTCATTAGAGAAACGCAGTGTGTGACCATTCTTCTACGTGGTTGAGAGAAAGTGATGGAGTGAGTCATGGGATTTCAGGACTGGGAAGTTAGGGAATTTGAGGGAGTGTCAACATCAATGTTGAGGTCTCTTATTGTAAGGGAAGGAGTTAGGGAGGAGAGAAGTTCAGGGATCCAGGTGTAGAACTCCTTACAATATTGCTTTATATTGCTATCCTCATGATCTAAGAAGAGTAAATATTGCTAGTGACCCCAAGGGCAATGGAAAGATGTTTGGTGGGTGTAAGTGTGTTGTAGTATATTACCAGTAATGACTCATGCTCTAGAAATGCTCTAAAAGACTTTATCAAGACCATGTGTAAATGGAGAGGGAGGCGATCTATTCCTGCATGGAGTGTGAAGGATTAAACAGATGTAGGATCTGGGTGCTGCTGCAGGATTGACTCCTTCTTCCTTTCTCTCACTACCCACCTTCCCACCACCTAATGCTGAAGAAAGAAAAGACAGAAGAAACCTTCCTACTCATTGACTAAAAGATATGGGCAAGAGTGACACTCGAGGAGAAAGCATGAGCCAGCTGTGAAGAGCACTAGTAGAGAGAGTGATGTTATGTCATGATGGATACTTCCAGTTGTCATTGTCCCAATGAGAAAAGAGCATCCCTTTATCTCTTCTGCAGAAAACCTCAGTCTATTTTTATCTGGTTTCACTGGCACTGATTTTCACTCGAATGGTGGCTATGTCCCAGTCTACAATGGTCAGGTAAACAAGGTGTTTATTTCAAATGGGGATTCATCTAATGCTTCTCTAGAGAAATCCTGACATGCCTATCCAGATTCATTGTCAGCCCTAGGTCAGTGTCCATAGAAGGGATGGAAAAATCAGGGGATGTAGGTGATGGAGCTCTACCAAAAGAGACGCCAGATTTCTCCTGCCCCATAGAAATTAAAGTCACTCAAAGCACTCCTTCAACGTATAGTAGAAACAATGATGGGAGCTGCTATTCAGGATTGGAAGGTGAGGCTGAATTAGAGATAATGGGAAAGTGGAAAGATACTACTTCAAAGTGGAAAGAACATTTCTATAAGGAGGATAAGGACATGAGTTCAAATCCCACTTCTGCCATTAGTACCTTGGAAAAGCTCACATGGGCCTTAGGGTCCTCAACTGTGAAATGAATAGTTTGGACTATTCATTGGTCCCTGAGGTTCCTTGCAGCTCTGGATGTGATTTCTGGAAAGCCCAGCCCAAATTCTATGTCAGCCACTTTCTATGTCAGCCACTTTCTATGTACATGACCCTGGGCAAGTCACTTACTATTCCTGGTGAGTTTTCTCATCTGTGAAATGAAAGAATTTTACTTGATGATCTCTGTGATTCCTTTTAGCTCATGATGGATGATCTTATGAGACAGAAGGAAGGGAAGGGAAACCCCAGAAACTGGAGCTGTCTAAAAATGGAATAGGCTTACCTGGGGAGACAATGCTTTCCCCACCCACCAGGGATTTTTAAAACAGGTGTAATGTTAATGGGATTTGAAGACCTTCCATGCCCTTGACTGGCAAGTAAACAGGTACTTAGCACTTAGTTTCAAGTTAATTATATCAAGTCTCTATTAAAGAAAAAGAAAGTGAACCCTTATTGCTGATGTAACAGGAAAGGGTGGAACAGGGAGGAGCTAATACCAAATACAAGAAAGAGCACAACCTGGATAGTCAGAACTTCTTGAAGAACTTCTTGGAGCAAGCCATGTGGAAGCTGGAAAAAGTGGTTTTGATTTTGAAAATGGAGCTTCTACTGAGACTTTTCTTCTGGGAACTTCTGCTGAGATCTTCTGAGAACGAGGCTGAGGAGCTACTGTGAGTGAGAGAGGAGGATTCCTACTTGAGGGAACCTGTTCTTCTGTGAAGGTTTGGGAATGTGGGTGTTCACTACATTAATCACATGTACCAACTTCATGGTTACTGTAATGACTTTGGATTTCTGGTTCTGGAACTCAGTTTTTTGGTATTTGAATAAAAGCTTTGGTTCTGTCCTCCATGTGGAAATCATGTTACATTTTGTGATTCACAACTATACCAGCATATTCATAATCACCATAGGCATTGTGAACATTGCATTGTTATTACAACAGGCTGTGTGGCTACTTGAATAAATTGCAGAGTGGATTATTTTTTCAGATACAGGGTGGTAGACTAAAGACCATAAAAGTCCTTTCCAGCTCTCAGTTTGTGAATCTGTTAACAAGTCCATAGGTGGGATATCATGGCCCAGTATTCTCCAGGGAAAGTCAGTGTAAATCACACTTGAAGTTCTCCAGAGTGAAATCTGAAATCAAGTCAAGTTGACAAGCCTTTATTAAGTGCTCACTGCTTGGCAAGCACCACAATAAGTGCTTAACATGCAGAGAGAAACAGTTGTAATGAGAAAGAAAAAGGAGAGTCATCGTAACACACTTGTCAGGATATGCAGGGAAATTTGTTAACCACCTTAAAGAAGGGATGCCTAGAAGATGGAAGCAAAGGCAGGCAGGTCATTGAAAGTAAATAGAATAGAGGAATCATCTGGTAAAGATCACTAAAGCAAAGAATAAGCAGGGTCTGGAGACAACTTTTAAGGACAAAGGAGTGATCTTTTAAAAATTATTTTAGAATTTTAAAAAATGCACCAAAGAAAACAAATATATTCAAAAGGGGAAAGAAAGAGAAAGGGTAAATGTGTTGCTGGGTTTTAAAATATAACATGCAGAACCAACTGAATGTAATGGAAGGTCATAAATGTTTATTTTTTTGGTTCTTTTTCACATATTGAAATATTAGTATTTTTTTTAAGAGTGTTAAGTTTGTAGTAAAACTGAAAGTTTCAGTTTAAACATTGCATTAGGGAAAGGAGAAAGATAAAAGAAGAGACAAGATATCTGACTGTTATGTATTATAAAGCAGCAGTCATCAAAACTGTTTGGTACTGGCTGAGGAATAGAGTAGTGGATCAGTGCAATAGGTTAGGTACATGAGATAGTAGTCAGTGACTATAATAACCTATTGTTTGATAAAGCCAAAGACTCCAGATTCTGGGATAAGAACCCAGTATTTGACAAAAACTGCTGGGAAAACTGGAAAATGTATGGCAGAAACTGGGCATAGACCAATGTCTTACACTGTATACTGAATTAAAGTCTAAATGGGTTCATGATCTAGATACAAAGGCTGATACTGTAAGCAATCGGGGAGAGCAAGGAATAGTTTACCTGTCAGATTTATGGAGAAGAGGATAATTTATGACCAAAAAAGAGATAGAGAGCATTATGAAATGCAAAATGAATAATTTTGATTGCATTAAATTGAAAAGTTTTTGTATAAAGTCAATGTAACCAAGATTAGGAGGGAAGCAGAAAATTAGGAAAGAACTTCTATAACTAGTGTCTCTGATAAAGGCCTCATTTCTGAAATATACAGAGAACTGAGTCAAATATATAAGGATACAAGTCATTCCCCAACTGATAAATGGTCAAAGGATATGAAAGGTAGTTTTCACAGGAAAAAAAAAGTTAAGATATCTAAAAATCATATGAAAACATGTTCTAAATCACTAGTGATTAAAGAAATCCAAATCAAAACAACTCTGAGGTACCACATGCCACCTGCCAGATTGGCTAACATGACAAAATAGGAAAATGATAAATGCTGGAGAAGATGTGGGAAAATTCGAACACTAATGCATTCTTGATGGAGTTGTGAACTGATCCAACAATTCTGGAGAGGAATTTGGAACTACGTCCAAAGGGCTATAAAAGTGTGCATACCCTTTGACCCAGCAATGCTACTTCTACGGCTGTATCCCAAAGAGATTATACAAGTGAGAAAATGATCTGTATGTACAAAAATATTTATAGCAGCTCTATGTGTGGTGGCAAAGAATTGGAAATCAAGGGGACGCCCATCAATTGGGGAATGGCTAAACAAGTATATGAATGTAATGGAATACTATTGTGCTATGAGAAATGAAGAGTAGACAGACTTCATAATAACATGGAGATACTTATATAAACTGATGCTGAATGAGGAGAGCAGAACCAGGAGAACTTTGTACACAGTTACAGACACATCATATCTTTCATGACTAACTTTGATAGACTGGGCTCCTTTCAGCAAAGCAAGGCTGGAAGACAACTCCAAAAGACTCATAATGGGAAGAGCTATCTACATTCTGAGAAAGAACTACAGAGTGAATGCAGATTGAAGCAAACTACTTGTTCTCTCTCTTGTTTTGTTTTTATTTTGTTCCTTCTCATTGTTCATTCCATTCATTATAGTCCTTCTTTACAACCTGACTAATGTTTAATGTGAAGGTATTTGTAGAACCTATATTGGATTCCATGTTGCCATGTGGAGGGGGGAAGAGAGAGAAGGAGAGAAAATTTGGAACACAAAAGCTTGTGTAACTGAATGTTGTAAACTAAAAGTAAATAAATATTTTTTAAAAGATGTCTGACTATTAAGGGAAGGTGGGATAATGAATGAATCAATGATGGAAAGGTCAAGGTACTCAGCTCTTCCTTTTATTTCTCTTCCCCACTGGATCATCTTTGGAATGAAAAAAGAAGAAAAATGGTTATGAAGACTCTGAATAAAAAAAAATCAAGTAGGGGATATGTTGAGAGAACACCTAGTTTGCTTTCTAAAATGCAAAATCTCAACACAAAATGATTTTAAAAACTGTACCAGTAGTGAGTTCTTAAACATTACAGAAAAGTTCTAAAATTCTAAAGGCAATTTAAAATGAAGAATTCAAAGACTATAACAAAATTCTATTATAACTGAAGGATTCCTCTAAGATCGCAGGCAGTCCTCAGAGAGAAAGGGCAAATCTGCTTGCCCATGCCCTCGGCTGCTTATTCAGCTCCCAGTCAGAGTCCTTGGAGTTTACAGAAAGAAGGATTCTTCAAGAAGTGAGGCTTTTGGATAGGCCCCATGCTGATATCCACAGCCTCTCAGAGATGGAGAGAAGACTAGTAGACTCTCACCCTGCAGCTGGTGCCAGACTTCTGCCTCTGTCCAGCTCCTCCAGCATTCACACCTGGAGTGAGTGTGTGGGAGGAAAGTCATCAATAGAAAGACCATATAAAGAACAGCTGCAGACAAACCTTGACCTCTTCCATAGCACCAAAGGTGTCCTAGAAATACAATTTTAAAATGTATTTAAAGAAAGTTACTTCTGATGTATTAAAATACAAGGTTAAACCTTAAGAACAATTCACAGTCACAGTGAACTTTTGGAAATTTCTCTGATTCTGTTTCACAAGGAAGAAAGAAACAAAGGAAGAAAGAAACAAAGAAACAAAGAAACAAAGAAAGAATAAAACCTGGTTGTGTGCTGAACATCTCAGCTCTCACAAACCCTGCATAAAAAGTATGTGAGTAGACTAAGGGAAATCGTGAATGACGAGTGAACACAGAAAGCATCAAGTCTTGTATTTGGCAGTTTGATAAAAAGACAAAAGCACCTGTGTCCCTGGTGTGGTAATCCAATGTGAATTCTTCAACCATTGAAAGTGTCCCAACACTTTTAGGCCTACATTGCCTTGCACTTACATGATGGAGACCTCGTTGGCCAGAACTGCCTGATGAATAGGGAGAAAACTATGGAAGGTGAGAATAGGATGGGAGCTGATTCTGGTGAACCAATAGAGACCAATTCTGGAAGTATGATGGTGAGGTTACTGGGCACAGAAATATAGATCAGCCAATATGTTAGGACCATGAATGCCATCTGGTCCATGGAGAGGGAAAATTGGAATTTGTGGAGAATCCATTTGAGTCAATCAACAAATATTTATAAAGTTCCTATTATGTGTTCCAGGTGAGGAAAAAGATGGTAAAGGTAGCAGATTCAGCAGTATCAGACCTTAAACTATATTATAAAGTGAGAGAATTGTTGAAGTGTAAAATAGATCATTTCAATTACTTTAAATCAACACTTTCTTGTATAAATAAAAAAAAAAACTTTGTAGCCAAGAACAGAAGGAATGCAGAAAATTGGGGGGGGGGGGAACCCCTCATAGACAATCTCTCAAATAGGATGTGATTGTATTAGAATATTGCTGCAGTAATGGAAATGATGAACCGGTTGATTTAGAAAAACATTGAAAGACTTGGACTTATGAAGGAAGACACTACCTTCAGAGAAACAAATGAAAAGTGGAAATAAGCACATTATGATCTTACATACATGTGTATGAGTGTATATGTGTATGTTTATATCTCTCTATCTCTCTTTGCTTAATTATAGCCTTCTTTGGGGGGGGGGAAGGAGAGAGGAGAAGTAAAGTAGAAATTGTACAACAGAGAACAAAAGAAAATCTACAAGGAAGCAAAAAAAAAAGCAGAGCAGCTTTGAAAACAACATGCAGTA
>CM053586.1:14251562-14271337 GCA_028646515.1 Pseudochirops corinnae | reverse complement strand
ATTGCTTGTCCTTCCAGTGGGGGTGGGTAACGAAGGAGGAAGGGAAAGAATCTAGAATTTAAAGTTCTATAACCAAATGTTAAAAATATATATGTGTGTGTATATATATATATATAGATACTATTATTATTATTATTATTATTAACTACATCCAACTGGGAATTAAGATACACAGGCACTGTGGTAGGGAGATCTGTCCTGACCTACTGGAAAGTCAGAGGGGTGAGGGGGAGGACATAGGAGAGAGCAGATTGGGGAAGGGGTTATACAGTGGGATGGCTGTTTTGAGGTGCTGGCTAGGGGAAAGATGGCGAGAAAATTTGTAACTCAAAATCTCGAGGAAATGAATGATGTAAACAAGAAAATAAATAAATTAATTTTAAAAATGAGGTAAAATTATTAAGCAAAACTAACAGTGTAGTGACCTTATCTCAAAGTGCATGCAACATCTCTCATCTGTATCATCTACCCCTATTAAAAAAAGTTTTAATTAGCACAAATGTTTTCTCTCTCATTTCTCATGTAATTGAAAAAAGGAGAAAATAAAAACAAATTCCTTGCAACAAGTATGCATAGCCAAGCAAAACAAATTCATTGGAGAAATACAAAACGATAAACACTTCATTCTGAACACTAAATCCATTGCCTCTCTTTCAGGAGGTTTATTGTACAATGAGTCTCATATTCACTGCTCCAGTTAGATGGCACAGTGGACAGAGTGCTGGACCTGGAATCAGGAAGATTTGAGTTCAAATCCAGCATCAGGCTCTTAACTAGTTATGTGATCCTGGGCAAGTCACTTTACCCTAGTTGCCTCAGTTTCCTCTTCTGTAAAATGAACTGGAGAAGGAAATGGCAAACCGCTCCAGTGTCCGAGAAAATCCCAAATGACCTCAGGTCACAAAGAGTTTGATAAGACTGAAAATGACTGGAGAAAAGCTATATGACTCTGCGCAGGTCACTTAACCTCTGTTTACATCAGTTTCCTCAGCTATAGAAGGGGAATGATAACAGCACCTACCTCATATGATTGTTGTGAGGATTAAATTAGTCTAGTCTTTGTAAAATAGCCCAAGCACACATTAGGTACTTAATATAAATGCTTGCTCTCTTTCCATTTGTGTCAGGTGCCAAGAGAAAGCCCAATTTTGTTAATTTCTGATCACGTAGTAATACATTTTGGGAGTGGGAAGGTAAGGGAACAAACATTGCTATAGCAACCTCTCCTCTCCCAGCACTGTGCTAAGAGCTTTACAAATATTATCTCACTTGAGTCTCACAACACCCACTAGAGGTAGGTGCTATTATTATTCCCATTTTACAGCTGGATAAACTATGGCAAAGAAAAGCTAAATGACTTGCCCAGGGTCATATATCTAGAATGTCTGAAGTTATATTTGAATTTGGTTCTTCCTGACTCCAAGCTCAGGACTCTGTCTAACGCCACCACCTAACTGCCTCATTGTCAGAAATTTAAAGTGTATTGATCATACATTACCAGAAATTAACAAAATTGTAGAAACTCCCTTTCTCTCTAATAGGCTTGGCCCCCTTCCCAGAGGAGATCAAGGAAATCTCTGCCACCGTGGGCTAGATTCTTCTCTTTCAAACTGTAACCACAAATACATATTCAGATAAAAACTGCTGCTAATGATGTCATTTTTAGCAATATAAGATAAATCATTGAGTAAGATATGCAAGGCTTCTGGAGGATTTGCAAGTGGGGCCACTTCTTCCTTCCTCTACAGCCCTCCAAGTCTACTAAGCAGAGGTTTGCTGAAGAAAAGAGCTGAGATTTAAATTCTGGATGAAAAATTTCCGAGAATCATATTAAGGGGAAACAAGAAAGAAATGATCTATAGACTGGATTTTAGTGTCATTCCCTCCATTCTTTCCCTAAACTTGAAGAGAAGTATCTTCCTCAAAGACACTAAAACCTAAAAACAAACTGAACTCTCCTTAATCAAGAGTAGAGACTGACCCAAAGATGCTCTATTCTCCCAAATAGAATCAGATTTATCCATTGCTTTTGTCCTTCTGAATCATTCTAGCTCTTGGCAATCCAGGGCTACCTTTGCATAAAGAATTGAGCAAGATATCAAAAAATGATTCAACAAGATGGAATACTGTGTATAAATAGAATATGAAGCATATTTAAGAACAGCAAAACAATCTATGAAATAAATCCATATCAATAGGAAAAATAGGCTATAAAATTCTATCATTAGATAAAGAGAAAGTCTGTAATAAAATGTTTGTACTAAAAATCATAAAAAGTAATACAAGAGTAGGAAAATATTTCTATGTCATACAAATATATATTTGACACTGTGCTAATAATATATAAAATAGAGAAACACTAGAACTATCTTGATTAAAGACAGCTATTAAAGAGGGATGGTCATTTTTGACATTTCTTGTTCAACACAATTTTAGAGGACTTAGCAATAGCAATGTGTTGAAAAAGAAATAAAAGAATTAACAATGCTAGTAAAATATTTTTATTTGCAGATGATACGGTTGTACTCCTAGGAAACTAAAGACAGTCAACTCAAAATTAACGAAGTTGCTAGGTCCAAGGTGAATTGACAAAATTATTTTGATTTCTGCACACCACCACCAAGAATCAAGAGAAACTCATATAGATACACTTTATACTGATGACAAAAAGCATCAAAGATCTGGGCATTTACTTATTATTTATGAGGCCTATACAAATACAATATCAAATGAATTTGACTGAAATCAGGAAGAATAAACAAAAAGAGAGATAATCTATCCCATACCCAAGACTAGATGGAATGAATACAGCAAAAATGACAGGATTTTACAAACTAATTTAATAGATCGAATGCATAACCAATTAAAACACCTACAAGTTACTCGAGAGAATTAGATTAATTTATAACAAAATTCATATGGCAGAACAGATGGATGAGCATATAAAAAGAATAATAAAAAAATAAAATGGAGGAAGGAGGGGCCAACACTACTGGATCTCAAAATGTTCCATAAGGTAATAATTATATGATGAATACATATTGTATAAAACCTTCTGCCTTGTACTGGAATAAGAATAAAGGAGGAGATCAATGGAACAGAGTGGAAGCTGCAGAAATAGAACCCAAATGTATATAAAAGGGTAGTGCTTGATACATATGTGCTTTAAAATGGGGGGATGGGGATGGAGTCACTATTCAATAAAAAATTCCTGAGAAAACTAGATGACTATATGACAAAAATCCATTTGGATCTATATAATACACCATAGTATATTTCAAGTTAATCAGTGATCTGTAAGTTATGAGAAAAAAAAAACAACCTTGAATATCCTGGAAGGAATACTTGATTTGTATACAATATGGAGAAAACAGTGTTAACTGATCAGATAGAAACAATCAGAGAGAACAAATTCAGTGACTTTGGTTAAACAGACAAAACATTAGCATATTGCAGAACATAAAGCATTATCTCTAAAATTAAATAGAAAGAAACATGCTGGAAAATATTTACTGCAAAGATGTCAGATAAGTGTCTGATATTTAGGTCCATAAGGAATGGAGACTGATCTAGAAGTCTAATACTACCCATTGCCCAATGGAGCAATGGTCAAAGGACATAAACAGACAATTTAAGGAGGAAGAAATATTCACTGTTAATAATTCCTTAAAGAACTCACATTTCCCACGGCTCAAAAAATATTTTTTAAACGTTAAGCTTAGGATAGTGCCTTATATCCACAAGTGATTAAAAACTGCAAAATTCCATAAAGTTCTGTGCTGATAGGGTTATGGAGAAGCAGAAACTCAAATACAATATTGCTAAGACTGAAGATTTACACCAATATTCTGGAGAACAATATGGTAATGACATGCAATGAGGAATAAAACATACCTTTCAACCAAGGGATTTCATATTTAGGATTACAGTCAAAAACTCGGGTAGAAGAGAAAAAAATGTGTATAAAAATATTCATAGTATATCTGTAAAGGTCAAAAAAAAGAGAAAGGAAAAATAAATTGATCTATATTTCTAGCAATTGGTGAATCACTGAATAAATCATGCTACGTTAATAGAATATTAGAGTGCTGTAAGACAATCAAGAATCATAGAAGAGAACATGAAACGAGCCACATAAAGTAACACAGAATTAAGTCAGATTTGTATGTGAGAGAGACGGAGAGGGAGAGAGGTGGTGGAAGAGAGCCAGCCAATGAGAAGCCCTTAAAGGGAATATAGAGAAAAGACATTTTTGTTTGTTGATTTCTCATTTGCTGCTCATTAGATCATTTGGTTCTGCCACATCAGAAGCTAAGGGTTTATGTAAGAGTTTGCTCCTTCATTTGTATGGTTATGTTTTTTTTTAATGGAATACTGACCCTCCTGCAGGGACTATGAGCATCCATCTCACACTTTGAATGCCACAGGCTCAAGTAACATAAACCAGGCACCCAATGGAATAGAAAGAATGAGATTTTTATTACCCTCATGTGGGAAAAGTTAAACTTTGGGACACTGGACAAGCATTTATTCAACTTAGAGATGCATTTCTTCCTTTCTGCACAGACTTGTGTGAAACATGTCTGTGTACTTTGAGTTGTACCAGGAAATGATGACTTAAAGAATTCAGAATGATAACGGAAAGCAGGGATTCTGAGCATGATGGGCTGGATTCAGCTTCTTCATGTGAACTTTTCCTGGGAGCATCATGATGCAGAGAACTATGATACTTGCAGACTAACTGGGTTTTCTGGCATTTGCTTCTCTTTATTGCCTGAGGTCTTTAATGCTAGGGAGGCTTACTCAGTCAGGGCTGGACAGGAGAGTAGCTTTTTGATTCTTACTTCCTCTTTTGAGAAAATATTTTCCCAGTCTAGTGTTTCCATACTGTAGACATCTGGGAAATGCTGATATGAGAGATTCAAATCTAAAGGGGCTAGAGAAGACCATTTGCCTGCCAAGAGCATTGCTTGACTCATTGATTCTAGCTTCAGTGCCATGAAGATATAGATGTTCACCAAGATGTCCTTGTATGGAGACTGACTTGGACTTTTGCTTATTGTAAATGATGGAACTCAAGAATTGATGGACAACATATAGAAAGTTTAAGAGCGACAGAATTAACCAGCTAGTTGACACAAAAGATAGGATGCTGTACGTGGAGTCAATGAGATGTCAGATCAAATCCTGTCTCAGATACTTATTGGGACCTTGGACTTAACCTCTTAACCTCTTTCAGCCTCAACTTCCTCATACGTAAAATGTAGCTAACAATAACACCTATCTCATTAGAGATGTTGTGGGGTCCAATGAGACGATGTCTGTAAAGCACTTTGTAAAGCTTCAAAAAAAAAGCAAAAGATATTCTCTAGAGGTATGATGCAAGATTTATTTGCCCATCTGGAGTGTTTTCACAGTGTAGAAACATAAACCAGGACCCATGTTGTTATTTTATGAAACTTTTAGAGAGCCAGGCAATCCCTGCTTTCCCCATTCCCCACACCCATAACCACACTTATATTTAAATCCAAGGGGGTGTTCCTAGCAAGTTACCTAGCCTTATTCATTGATGAAGACCAGGTACTTGCAAATCCCACGTTCACCTTGATGTTATGTATTCCACTTGTCAACATCACAGGGCCCTTGGGGACCCCACTAACACTGGTTCTCAGAGAGTTAACAACTACCCCCTAGAACTTGCCACTTTCTGAGTGTTAGTATTCATCTCATGCGTGTCTGGGGATGTGACCTGAGTGGAAGGATGATTTATTCATTCAATGTCATCATTCTATTCTCTTCCTTTCCTTTTTTCATTTCAGTGGACCCCAACAACCATGACTTGACTCAACATTTTTGAATGAATACCCCACAACCAAAAATAAATACAATCAAATGGAATAACACAGTTACTAGTCAAGCTGTGTTCCAAACTCCTCCCAAACCTACAGAGCCCAAATAAGTCTGTGAGCACATGTCAAGCTCAGGAGATCTTGGCCACATTGCACGTGTTGAGGTTCACAACTCCCCAATAGCTGCTCCCCTGGGAGCTACGGGTGCACTCACAGTCACCTGCAGAGTCAGGGTCTGGTCATTCAGGGCATCTTTGGGATCTCCAGTCACTTTTCTACACTTGGCACTTTGTTATCGACTGGCACTTTTGATTCTCTCGTCTGACTGTGTCTGATATGAATGGCTCATTGCGTGGCTTACACATGACTGTGACTAGTCTTTGTTACTGCTTATCAGTGGTAGAGAGGTAGATGGAGCTTGTGAGTAGGCCAGTATAGAAGAGAGACTCCTATGCTTCCCATTCCTCCTTCTCTCCTTGAAACCACCTTGTTTTTCTCCTCCCCCAAGCCAAGGCTTGGTCATGCCTTTGTCCTCAAAAAGGGTTCCTCCTGCTTTCTCTCCCTTTAAACATAGCAAAGAAGGAGGGTCTAGAGGAATACTCTGCAAGTTGTTGAGTAAATAGGATAAATAAATTCCTTTGCCAAATACTCAGAAATATATAGTCAGGCATATGTCGATTCCTACATATTATAGACACTTCCGCAAATACAGACTCACTATACAAGTAGATACAGAAGATCTCGAGTCAGGAAGAACTAGGTTCACATTTTGCCTTTGACATATATATGCTATGTGACCCTGGGTAAGTCATTTACTTCTCTGTATACCAGATAGCTCTCTAAAACTAACTTCCAAAGCAGTGCCTGATTGCATTGGTAGATGGAGCTCCTCACTCAACTACATGAAATCATAGATTTGATAAAGAAAAAAAATTCTTTTTTTATATACAGATTCTTACAAATACTTCATTATCACACCAATTCCCTCTGCTAAGCATGAGTGACTGCATGCACACACACACACATGTGCACACACACACACACACACACCACACTCATGTGTGCATAAAACATACCTGGAAAGCTTTACAGATTAGAGATTCACAGTTTCAGGCATAATCCTCTCCCATTCTACAATGACAATGACAACGCTCATTTTACTTGATGTTAAGCTCAGAATAAAAACAAAAACAAAAGAAAAGGGAGAGAAAACCATATTTACAGACTCTCTAACCCAGTTCACGTATGACTACCCTCAGATTCCTATACATGCCTGTGTAGACATTTATTAAACCCATGCAGTACTTGACTTGAAATAAATTCCCAGACACACAGTCTCCTTCCACTTGTTCAAGAACTCTCTCCTTTCTTGTTCTTTTACTCTGTTATTTTCTCTGCCCTCCCTGTTCCCATGGCCCAAACTCAAGTATTTTTTTTTCTGTTGGCTAATGCTTGAACCACAATTAAATGAGGCTCATTGCAATTTATTTGTTCAGTCCCCTGGGAAATGAAGCATTTTTCACTGCTGAACATTTTTAAAAAACAAACAAACAAGCAGGAAGAGCCAATGGCCAAGGGCATCCAGTGTCCTGCTGTGCCAGTAATTAACCCAGTTCCATTGCCAAAGACAGATTGTTCCAGAATGGGAAAATACTGCCTTACCTGCTTCCAAGGTTCAGGGAATAACATCAGCTGAAAGCTTTCTTGGGCTTCTTCTTTTCTCATTTATTGAAATTACACTTTAAAAAAAAAGCCATTTCAGCCTTGAATTTATCCAGTTTTCAATAGGATCATCTTGAAGCTGGGGGATGAACCTTTTTGGAATCTGGGCTCCCACTAAGGCATTAATTGAAAACGTTTCCTTGAATGTCATTAAACTCACCACTAGTGGATCCAGAGATCAGTGCCTTTTATCAAGTCCATTCAAATCTTTTCTATGAGGGACACTTGCACAAAAAGGAAACAAAGCCCCCAAAGATCAAATTAAAAACAGACAAATTATTTAATAAAACCTCTTGGTCTATCCTTGTGGATTTGATGGAGGGATGGAGACCAGACAGTAGTACAGTTACATGAGTGTGGAATTGATCAAATATTCAGACCCAAAAGAAGCCATTAAAGGATCAATGTAAACTTGGAAAGTGATTTTTTTAGTGAAATATCTCTTGAATCAACCCTCAATCTTAGCTACTTGTTGACCTTTAATCATGACACAAAAATGAAACCCAAGTCACCAACTAGTCTCCAACCCTGGCCAAAAACTGATACTCTTAACTCTAGCTGCAGAGTGACCCTTAACTTCAAACACAGTAATCCCTAGTCTTGAAAAAGCTGAGCTCATGACACTGGGCACTGGATGATCTCTGGCCTTCATTACAGAACGATTTTATCCCCTGATTGACTCCCAAATTGGGCATAGGACTGACTTGAGACACTGTACCTTGATGTTGGCCAAAGTCAGCTTCTCATAACCTTGACGATTATCTTGACCTTGATTACAAGGGTGACAACAGGACCAGAAAGAAAGTAGGAAGAGTTGAGAAAAGTGTGTAGTAGCCCAGATCATTGTCACCTGTTTACACAGCTAGGAATTTAGCTTAGAACCCTTATCCTCCTGTCTGATAGCAAGTCTGGAATGTCATCTCCATACATGGATGAAGGCACATCCTATTCACTAAGTTTTCCTCATGAATCATCTATAAAGATGCAGGCCTGGCAGATTTTAAAAACATAAATCAGTATAAAAGGTCAAATTAATAGTATGCTGCATTTGTAGCAAGATTGAAATTATAATTAGCACTGAAGGTTGGGAGATTGGAGCTTGGATATATGTAGTTAGTCAAATTTACAGTGTTCTCATTTTAAATATGTCAAAATGATTAATAATGCTAAAAAATAAAAGAGAAAGCTATTCCTAGAGATTGCATCATCCAATTCTTTCAGTTACTCAGTAACCTACAATCTTCTCCCTCATTTGTTAGCCATTTGTATAGGGAGTTAGGGCATCATGGTAGACTTGAGGGAGTGATATTTGGAGACAAAATGGTAGCATACAGGTGTGTTGATTTTGGCAGGATGAGAGAAGAGCCCATATTCCAGAGAGGGAATGGATGTGTATATCAGGACATCATGAGGATGTAATATCTTTATTCCAATAGGCACTTAATAAATACTTGTTGCATCTCTCTAGTAAAGTATAAATTCCTTAAAGGCACAAATGTGCTTGTTTTTGTGTCTGTGTTCCCATACTGAATACAGTGCTTCATACATAGTAGTCATTAAACCAATGTTTGTCATATTGAATGAAAACCATAGGGGTCTTGATTGCTAAGTTGTCAACGCCAGCTCTTTCAAAGTTATGAGCCATGCATCCCCAGCTAGACTGTAATGTCTTTGAGGGCAAAGACATCTCCTGATCTCCCAAGAGTATAGCCAAGTAGAGAGTGGGCCACACAATATGCATTTCAGATGTGTTCATTGGTTGAGTGATATGCAGATTCACTGAAGACTTAGGAAATGTAGAAGCAGATGCCATGAAATTATTTTGAATCACTTCAAATCATCATGAGGATACTTGTCAGGAAATGACTTTTACAAGAGAAAAATCCCTTGTTTCGTGGACATTTCCAGTTGAGAACCCTATGGAGTCAGCCCTAAGTAAATCCTATGTGCTTGACTTTTGTCAGAACCTGGGTTTAAGATATTCCAGAATGAATTGGGGATGAAAGCGAAAAATCAGTAAGTAACAGTATAGAACAGGAAGGGGGGGACCTGTAGCCTCGAGGCCACATGTGGCCCTCATGTGGGCTCAAGGCTTCAGTTTCCTCACCCCTGGTATAGCATGTCCAAAAACATCCTTATGTAAACATGATGTATAGTTCAATAGAAAGTGTCCTGGATCTAGAGTCAGGTGTGACCAGAGGACCCATCTCTGGTCCTCTAAGAACTGCAGAGATAGCAAATCGCTGCTTTTCAAGGTAGCCCTATTCAACTTTAGGACAGCTCAAATCGTTACGAGGCTTGACTAATGATGTGATTAAAGACAAATCACTTACATTTGCTCAGACTTCAGGTGCTAATCTGTAAAATGGAGATGATAATGTCCATAATTTCCTTCTTTCTGGGTTGTGAGGCTCAAATGAGATACTGAGTAGGAATCTAAAGTTCAGAAGTCAACATAACCATCCTCTTGCTCATCTTCATCATCATAGCTGTTTTGGGGCTATCTGACCCAGGTTAGAAGTACAGTGGTCAGTCATAGGCCTTATCCCACTTCTGATTAAAATAGAGTCTTTAACTTTACATGCTTTTCCAACCTGGACCAGTTGCCCTCTCCTTAGACAGCCTGGCAGCCTTCCACTCTCAGGGCTCCACTACATTCATGCTAGACGTAGATACTACAGTGACTTTAGCCCTACGAAAACTCAGAATCTCTTCTCTCCCCCAACTCCAATGATGCCTCAGCCTCCCCCAATAGCAGGCAACACAACAGGTCTGCACCACCATGTTTAATGAGAATATTATAACCATTATTTTTATTCCTCAGAGTCATACAGCAAGTTAGCCCCAGGGCCAGGACAAAAGTTCATCATTACTTGATTCCTAAAACCATGCCTCTTTCTTTTATTTTTCTCTTCGTTTATTTTTTTTCCTCTTTTTTTCTTTCTTTTCTTCATTTTTCTATTATCTTCTTTTCTTTTTGACCAAATCTCTTTCTAGAAATATCACATTTTATTTTTAGTCTGTTTAATCTTCTCATTACTATATTTTATTTTATTATATTAAACACTCAAGATATTTGAGTACCATGATTCATAACTGCCTTACAATTTAATTCATCAAGAAGCATCAACTAGTGGCAACAATGTGCTAAGTGCTGTAGAATCAAAGGGCCCTGGCCTCAAGGATCTTGCCCTTTACTAGACAAGAAAGCATGCACAGATAAAATATATGCAAAATACGTATGGAGTAAATACAAGTTGGTTTTGGGTACTGTGTACTGGGGGTAACGAAAAAGATCTCCTGCAGAAGGTAACAGTTGAGCTGAGTACTGTATTGAGTATTGTTCAAGGAGTTCTAAGAGCTAGAGGCAAGAAAGAAGCATGGAGGATGACCAGTTCCATGGCAGAGAGATGGCAGGTAGAATACTACGTGTGATAAAGAAGGTCAGTTTAGCTGAATGATAGAGTTCAATAGTCATCATAGGGTGAGGTCACGATATGATGAGCACATCTTGATACTTTAATACTTCAACTCCCATTGGGTAGGGTATGAGATAGATGGGTCTTGTAGCTAATTCCACTCTGTAATGAAGAGAATAGAAAAATGTTCTGCTGTGAATGAGTGAAGGTTATATTAATTAAAATAATATCCCCGTAATGCATTTCTGATTGGATCATCATCATCATACTTTCCATTTGTATCACAGTTAATAATGTAAAAAGTACTTTCACATGCATTACCTTGCTTTATTATCATCCAAACCTTATGAAATAAGGACTATAGACTCACAGAATGTCAAGGTGGGAGGCACCTTGGAGGCCAGCTGGTCCAACCTATCCTGGACCTGACCAAGAATCCTCCCTTTGACATTCCCAACATATAATCATCTGTTCTCTCCTTGAAGACCTCTAAGGGAGTGAAAACATAACACCTTAACCAAGGCAGTACATTTAATTCTGAGATACTTAATGGTTAACAGATGTTTCCTTACATCAAATCTAACTCCACTTGGTTCTGAAACCTCCAGCCATTTTTTCCTAGCACTGCCATCTTGGGACATGTTAAATAAACTTAATCCCTCTTCTACCTGACAGCAGTGGAATACAGTATATTCCTCCCAAATTTTCTCTTCTTTCCTCCAACCTATGGGGACTATTTAACTTATCCCCATACGACATAGTCTCAATTCCCTCCACCATCATGTTTGCACTCACCTGGATAATTTGGAGTATCTTTCAGTGTCCTTCCTAAAATGTGAATGACATCAGCTGACCACAATAATCCATGTGTTGTCTGACTGTGATAGAGTAATAGGATGATACCTCCTCATTCTGGGATGCTCTGCTTTTCATCGTAGCCTAGCATCTCACTAGCATTCATGGCTGCCAGGTCACACTGTTGACACATATTAAGCTTGAGACACACTAGCACTCCCAGATCTTCATCAGTCATATATCTGCCTCTCAACACATCCTGCTTTGAGAGGTACTGCCTTATGTGATTTTGAAACCTAGGTATTTAGGAATCCAGAAGAATGAGAGGCCAATACAGTTGCACCAATGGCAGCTCTTTCCTTTCCTTTTTCATGAACCTAGTGTTATTTCTTTCCTAATTTGCTGGTCACAATGTTCTGTTATGTGTGAGGGACCTTAGTAGAAGATTTCTTCATGGGTTTGTTTGGAGAAGCAGTCAGCCCTTACAACAAATGTGATTTAATAAATGGTTTTATGTAAACCTTGCTACACTAAACTACAATTTAAGAAGTCAGATAAAAGGGAGCTTCTAAGACCCTAAGGTGCTAGGGTACCTTCATGAAGCTGATTGTATGGGTTTAGCGATGGTTTGTTGCATTTAGTGTAGAAACAAAGACTAGTTCTGACAACTAAAAGCTGAGAAGATGGACATAGGAATATGTAGAAACAAAGACTAGTTCTGACAACTAAAAGCTGAGAAGATGGACATAGGAATATGCTTCCTTCTTTTCCTCATGACACTTCTGTCTGTATACTAGCTGACAGGAGACACTAGATAATAGTGATAGATAAAAGGAAGTTTCTGGCCTTTTGAATCAATCAATCAATTGATTAATCAGCTTGAATTTATTGAGAACCTGCTCTACTGTCATCTACTGTCACTGAGGATACAATGACAAAACTGAAACAGTCTCTCCTCTTGAGGAATTTACATTCCAATAAGGGGGATAACAAGGATAACACACACACATACACACATAGACACATTTATGACAAGTACTGTACATACATATTTATATGTATAATAAATAACATCTATAATCACATAAAGATATATACATATAGATATCTATATGGATGCATATATAAATATATAGGTAGAGAAATCTATCTTCACATAGATATAAATAAACCCATATCTTTATACATAGACATAATAAAGATTACTCCAAGGAAACCTGAACACTGCCAAAACTCTTAATGAAAAAGCTACAGGGAAAAATGGAAGCCTGCTGTGGGAACTCTGGAAATTGGGAATTGGACCAAACAGGGCCTTGCTGCATTCAAGAATGCAGGAGGGGATGGAACCTGGCCCTTCTACAAAGTCTCAAACCAGCAAGTGAGGCTAGAGATATGAGTAAGCAGAAGATAACATAAAAAATAAAGAAACATTATGAGTTAAGATTCCTAAGAGAGAAACCCAAGAGAAGAGAATAATGCTACGATAACTACAAGTAAAGCCTCAAGGGAAATAATCACCCTAAAAAACTGAGTATAATCCTACAGAAAAAAAAAATTATTTAATGGAATAGAAGACTTTCAAGCATTCCTGATGAAAAGATCAATGTTGAGAAGAAATGTTAAAATATAAACACAGGAGTCAAGAGAAGTTTAGAAATGTAATAACACATTTGAATGTTTGTGAAAGATCATTAATGAATAAGTAATTGAATTCCATTGAGGGAGAAGAGATAAGTGTCCCTGAAGAATCCTATTGTCTTCAAGTGTCATAGTAGGAGTTTAAAAGTAAAAACAGAAGACCTGAAGCTGCTTTTGTTCTGCTTTGAACATTTTAGGAGAAGAAAGGAAGAGAAAGGAATTAATTAAGAAAGAATTAAAGGAGAAGAAGGAGGGACATTTTACTTCTTATAATTGAATTGTATGAGAAGTATATACAAAATACAGGAACTCAAGTGAGTGGACTTTTGCTGAATCTTACCTGTATTTGAATTTTTCAAGGGAGGGTTAAAATATAGACAAAGTTTTGTGTAGAAATATGCTGAATTCAATAGTAAATAGGCAGGTATGGGGTAAGAGAAATTGAGAGAGAAGATAAAATTGGGGAGAGAATAGGCATAAATAACATGAGCATCAACTTTGGAAGATGGATAATAAAGGAAGATTAAAAGGAGAAAAAGAAAGTGTAATGATCACTTCTTAATATCTGGGTTGGATGAAGAGAGGACAAATAGCAGAATGGAAATAGATGTTTCACTTATAGATTACTAGAGCTGATCACATTTCTTCTCTTTCATCACATTTCTTGAAAAGTGTGTGCAAGGGTATAGGTGACAAAGAGATAATAAAATAACAAAAAAGATATTATAGAAGAAATACATAACTAAATATCATAACTGGGAATGTGAATGGGATGGGCTCACCCATAAAATGGAAGAGTGTTGCATACTAGATTATAAAAGAGGCAACAAAAATATATTATTTATGAGGTACACATTTGAAACATAGAAACAGAATTAAAATAAAGGACTGGAACAGAAATTATTGTCTTGGGTTAAAACAACAAAAAAAAGCAGAGGATATCATTACATTTTTTAGATAAGGCAATAGTAAAGAATATATGATTAAGAGATAAGTAGGTAAACTATATTATGCCTAAAAGCATCATACTTGTTTAATGTTCTTGTGTCAGAATCTATTTCCTCTCTGAACTTCTGAGACTTACAATGTACCTAGGGCCACAGAGCATATCCATATAGAATTGTATTGTAATACAAGGAAAAGAATGGAATAAGCATTTATATAGTGCCTACTATATGTCATGCACTATATTAAATACTTTTTACCAATACTATCTCATTTTGTTCCTCACAATAACCCTGAGATGTAGGTGTTATTATTATTCCCATTTTGTAATTGAGGAAACTGAGGTAAAAATAGGTTTAAGTGGTTTGCCTAGGGTCACAGAGCTAGTAAATATCTGAGGCTGTATTTGAACTTTTTCTCTCTGACTCCAAGTCCAGTGTGTGACTAGCAGCACCTGAGCAACACAAGTGGATTTTTTCTAACTACTCAACATATATTCTTTACAGTAGGTCTTTTGAATTTCCATGTCTTAAACATTTCAAATAGGAAATCATGTGTCCATGCACCTCTTTAGTGCAGTTAGACCATTTATTTTTTTCACCTTGACTTTCTGTTTTCAGATGCTCCTCCATCTTGATAAATAATTCATCTATAGTCGAGAAAAGTAGAACAATATAAAACAGGGTCTTCAAGAACAGGATGGGTAACATTTCAAGAAAAATATGCCTTTCATCTTTTTATTCTTACAAGGAAGGAGACAGATGGCCAGTGGGAGAATTTTCTCCTCCATCTGTTTCCATCTGGATTCTGTCCTCTAAGCACATCAGGGGTTTTGTTCCTAGGTCATAGAGCTAATTCTAATGAGGTGATAATATGGTAAGCCAGAAGTACACCCTCTGGCCAGCCACTTTTCCAGAGATGATTCACTTTCCAAGTAATAAGCTTCTATATAGTATTTATGTTCAGCAATGTCAAGATTAGTGTCCTTGGTAAGGTCATTATCATATTTTGTGAATTCTGTTGCAGATTTGAGAACACAATTAAAAGTTTTAGGTGGATATTATCCCCATGAGAAAGGTAGCAAATGTAACATGTGACCTCAGAAGACTCTCAAAGTACATGGGCAGGGGTGGGAAGTGGGGTTTGGGGAGAAGCTAGATAAGTAAGGTACAGATTCTCAAGCCTGAAAGAGGTCTTAGAGTTCATCTGATCCAATCTTCCTCCTAAAGATAAATCACACCCTAACATCTCCTACAAGTGGTCATCCAGTGTTTACTTGAGCACTTCTAACGATGAGGAAACTATCAATTCATGTCTAACTCTTTCTTTGGTAGGCATTCTTGATTATTAGAATGATCTCTTTTTTTTATGTAGACCCCAAATCTTCCTCTCTCTAAGTTTCACTCAGTGGTTCCAGTCCTGTTTTCTGGAGTTAAGAATGGTTCTAATGTTTCTTTCACTTTCCAGCATTTCAGATATTAAAAGATAGCTATCATGCTCCCCTTCAGTCTTCCATAGGTTAAATGTCCCTAACAGCTTATGATATCAAGAGACCTCTTCATCACTGCACAGTCGCAAATTGGAAAGGGTGAAATTGATGATTGAGAAGAGAGCTTACATAAGAAAAAGAAATTATCAGGGGGTATAGCTTTTTTCTAGCACTCTGTATTTACCTGCTTATCCATTTCATTTACATAAGACTCGTGTGTGTGTATGTATACATGTATGTACATATATGTACATATACATACATATATATACACACATAATGTGTGTATAATGATAAATTAGAGATAACCAACAGAAGGAAGGCACTAGAATTAAGTGGAATCAAGAAAGATTTCTTATAAAAGGTGGGAAACTAAAGAAGCTAGAAGAAGACAAGGAGAGAGAAATCCAAGAATGGAGACTAACTTGTGAAAATTGCCAGTTGAAATAAGGGATGTTATTGCAAGAAACAGCATGGAGACCAGTGTCACTTGATTACAGACTACATAATGGGGTTGGGTTAGGGAGGATGTAAGGTGTGAAAAAACTGGAAAGATAAGACAGAGTTAGATTCTAGAGGGCTTAACAAGTCAAGTAGAGGATTTTACAATGATCCAGAAATCTATTGAATAGAGATCTGTTGAATATTCAATAGAAGTCTATTAAATCATTAGACTTTCACTTCAGGAAGATGAATTTGACAGCTGAATGGAAGATGAGCTAGAGTTAGGAGAGACTTGAGTCAGGGAAGATCAACCACCAATCTATTTAAGTAGGCTAGAAGTGGGGTGTTGAGGGCCCATACCAAGGGGCTAGCAGAGGAGAGAAGTGGGCATATTATAAGAGATGTTACAAAAGCAAAGTTGATAGGCCTTGGCAACAGATTGGATATGGATATGGGAGTGGGGGGTGAGTGAGCCTGAGGAGTTAAGGATGATACCTATGCTGTGAACCTAGGTAACTTGGAGGATGGTGAAACCTTCAACAATGACAGGAAGAGAATTTGGGGAAAAGATGATCTCAGTTTTATACATGTTCAGCGCAAAAGGTTTGTAGGACTTCCAGTTCAAGATGTCCAATAGACATATATAGATCTGAGAATCAACATCATAGAGAGGATACTTGAATTCATGGGAGCTGGTTAGTTCATCAAGTGAAGGAAGACAAGAGAAGAAGATAGAGTCCTGGAGTACACCCAGAGAAAGCCAACATGACCTTGAAAAAGATCCAGAAAAGGAAACTGAAAGAAGTTGTCTATGAGGTAAAGGGCAAATCAGAAGAGTGTCCTAAATTTTTAGAAAAGGTGATAAAAAAGAAGGTGATTGATAGTGTCAAGGGTTGCAAAGAGATCAAGAGGGTTGAGAATTGAAGAAAGGCCATTAGATTTGGGAATTTAGATATCATTATTAACTACGGAGAAAGCAGTTTCTGTTGAATGATGAGGTCAGAAGCTAGATCAGAGGGAGGGAGATAAGAGAGTAAAAGAGAGAAAGTGGAGAAGTCAATTGTAGACAACCTTCTGAAGGAGTTTCTCCACAAAAGGGAAGACAGTTAAGGGATAATATCAAGTGGGAGCTTTTTGAGGATGGTGGAGATATGCATATGTTTGAAGGCAGTAGGGAAATAGTTACTGGATGAGGAAAGATTGAGGATTAGTGAGAGAATGGGGATAATAGAGAGGAAATTTGCCAGAGAAGATGATATGGAATGGAGTCCCTTGCACATGTAAAACAGTTTTTCTTGGCAAAGAGAAGGGCCACATCTTCAAGTGAGACAAAGACAAAGGAAGATAAAATGGCAGAAGGCATCTGAATGATATGAGATAAGGAAGAGGGTAGAAAAGAGAGGTTTCAGTGAATGGTCTCAATATTTTCAATGAAATATCAGGATTCTCAACTAAAAAAACTGAGGGAAGGGAGAATTGTCAGAAGCTTTAGAGAAATGAAAAAAAAAAACTATTGTGGAGAATGGAGATAGTAGGGATTGCCTGACTGTAGTAAGTACCCGGTTGAGATTATGTAACAAAAATTTGTAGGGGTCCCAAGTTAGCATGGTTTCAAAATTTTCTTCAGTTTACTTCAAGAGAATGTGAGGAGGAGAGGATTCTGGGAAGATGGTGGAGTAGGTCAGAAAATTTCAGGCTCTCCAGACAAGACAAACAAGACAAAATAGTGGCTCAGGGCCCACATAGAGCTCTAAAAATAAACAAGAATTGGGGCAGAATGGTGGTCCTCCTGGGACAATTGCATAAGATTGGAAGAAAAGTCCCAGGACTGAGGTTTGGTCCCTGTGAAGAATAAACACCACCAGGCTAGTTTTGCAGAAATAACAAGCAGCAAGCCCTGGGGCTAGCTGGGTTGGGAGGTAACCCCCATCACAGGAACTTTCACCTTCCAGAAAATATGAGGAGCCAGGAATCTGAACTGGGAAAAATTGAGGGAACATCTGCTGATAATGAATGCCAGCCTCTGGGTGAGAAGGAACCAGCACATGTCAATGAGTGCAGATTCAGTGAGGTGGGGATTCCACTGGCTGTGGGCACTTATAGGAGTACAGAATTCTTGGTTTTGGTTCCAAGCTAGAGGGGAGAATTGAAGGAGGATCTAAGACCAGAGGCAACATCACCCATTCCCCAGGACTAAAGGTGATTACAAAAAATAAACTGCTACAAATTTTTTTTAAATAAGCAGACAAAGGACAAAGAATTCAACCATACAAAGTTACTATAGGAATAGAAAAGAATAGGGTTCATCTCCAGAGGAGGATACTAAAGGAAAAAGCCAAAGAAAAAGATCAAATTGTTACGTCCCCAAAGAATTCATAGAAGAACTTTAAAAAGACTTTAAAAATCAAATGAGAGATGCTGAAGAAAAACATTTTTAAAAATAATAACAATCTAAGAAAAACAAGGAGATAATGAAAAGAAAGCCAACAACTAGAAAAGAAGACCCAGGGAGTTGAGCCCAGATGGCAAAGTAAAAACAGGAACTTTTCTGAACTCCATTCCAACTACCTCCAATACCTGCAAAATATGACTCAAAACAAATTTTAGAGCTACAAAACGCACAAAGTGACAGAGAGAAACAAATCTCCTGCTGAAGGCAGCCTGGCAGGTGGACAGGAAGCATCTATCACATTAAGCTGGGAGCCAGGGGAAGTCCTGCATGAGGCCCATGGTTCCAGACCCAGGATGGCCCTGACCAGCAGCACAGACTGGCTAGAGCAGACTTCAGGAGAGTGAATCACCAACAGCTGTGGCTCTTTCCTGGCTTCTCAACCTATAAATGCCAAAGAGAAAGTAAAAGGTCAGTGGGGAACTCTGTTAGAACCAGGTGACTGAAGATTGTGATCTGGCCCCTGACCTTAGGGTAAGAGGTGGAAGAGGTGTGGTGGGTGCAGTTGCTACCACATGGCGGCCTCCAGAGATCCTGGCCTGCAGATTGTAGGGAGACCAAGTGACCATTCAGAGGGTAATTGCTCTTGTTTTGACCTACTTGGATCTGGATCACAGTCTTGGTTGGTGGTCCTGGGGTGTCTGGTTAGTGTGCCAGAGCTTGGTGTGTCTATAGAGTGTGAGTCCTCCTCATAGCTTTGACAACATTTGTGAAAACCCTAGTGATTTGGGACACAGCTCTCTCCATTCTGGAGGCAGAGTTCTACAGTAACAAAGAGCACAAAAGTCAAGTAACTGACTGGCAAGATGAGCAAGCAGAAGAAGCACAATCAGATCATAGGACAAAAAGGATCAAAACATGGAACCAGAAGAAGTCAATGAAATAAAAACTCCTGCATCAAAAGCTTCCAAGAAAAATATGAATTGGTTACAGGCCATGGAGGAGTTCAAGAAGGATTTTGAAAATCAAGTAAGAGAAGTGGAAGAAAAACTGGGAAGAGAAATGAGAATGATGCAAGAAAATCA
>CM053586.1:14203920-14251062 GCA_028646515.1 Pseudochirops corinnae | reverse complement strand
TTGATTTCTCATGAAGTCATTTGCTTCCATTTGCTCCACTCTAATTTTGACAGAATTATTCTCTTCAGAGTGCTTTTGAGATTCTTTCTCCATCTGGTAAAGTCGAATTTTTAAGGCATTCTACTCCTCATTGGCTTTTTGGGCCTCTTTTGTCATTTGTGCTAATCTATTTTTTAGGGTGTTAATTTCTTCAGTCAGATTGCTGACTCTCTTTTCATGATTTTCTTGCAACATTCTTATTTCCCTTCCCAATTTTTCTTCCACTTCTCTTATTTGGTTTTGAAAATCCTTCTTCAGCTCATCTCTAGCTTTAAGGCAATCTTCATGTTTATTGGAAGCCCCTGGTGGGGGAGCTCTGGCTGCACTGTCCTCCTCCCTCTCTCTGCCTTGGTCTTTCTTTTCCCCAAAGAAGGAATCTAGGGTTTGGTTGCTGTTCTTACTTTGCTTCTTATGCTTATTCTTATTCATGGTTGGTCAGTCCGTGGTTTTATTTTTATTTTTATTTTTAAATCTCTGTGAGGCTCTGCTTCCAGAGAGGAAAGCTCTGTCCCAAATCGCTGGGATCCTCCCAGCTGCCATAGCTCTCAGGGAGGTGCTGACTCCCTCCCCCACTTCTGGCTCATTGAAGGAAAAAGGACCACAAGACCAAAGCCCAAGACTGTGATCCAGATCCAGGCCGCTCAACGCGAGAGCACTTGGCCTCTGAACGATCACTTGGTCCCCCTGCAGGATGCAGGCCAGGGGTGCTGAAGCTGCAATGCAGAGGCGGGTGCAGAACCTCTGCCTTTCACTTCTCAGCCCTGGAGGCCTTTCAGCCAGACCGCTTTTCTCCCACGAACACGCAATTCCCACTGACCTAATTCTGAACACTGCCATAGCTGCCGCCAATCCGTTCACCCAGGGCTTGGCTTCTCTCGTCCAGCCACCCCCAGGGCTCAGCCAGGGCTTCAGGCCAGGCTGGTTTTGGTTCGCAGTGCTGATATGGTTCCTCGTAGCCAAGCTGACTTTAGTGGAAAGTGTATTTGTGTGTGTTTTGGAGTTCTAGGATTAGTTTAGAGTCCTATTTTATGGGTATTTTGGGGTGGCTATGTGAGAGCTGTGATATGTTGCTGCTCCTACGATGCCATCTTGGTTCTGCCCCTGGACATTTCTACAAATAAAACTAACATTATCAATATGGAACAATGAAAGAGAGCCCTGGGTTTGGAGCCAGAGGAGCTGGGGTAAATTCCTGCTTCTAACGGTTGACCTCACTGGCTTCAGTTTCCTTTATGTAAAATTAGACACTTGATCTAGATAAGTAAACACAATTATTAAGTACTTACTATGTTCCAGGAATTTTGCTGAATGCTAGAGCTGCAAAAACAAGCAAGCAAGAAAGTTCTTGGCCTCAAGGAGCTTACGTTCTAATGGGGGAAGGCAACACATAATGGCGAGATGGAAAGTCAGGTAATGGAAATAGGTGTGGTGGCATGGTTTGGAGCCATGGTCTGGAATGAGGTACATGCATGATTGCAGTGAATATAAGGCAAAAAAGCATCACCAATCAGAGCCCCAGGTGGTTGCTGGGACAGAGTCCAAGGTTCCAGTGGGGATGATGGCTGAAGTGGAGGTGACATATTTTGGAGCTGATGGCTAATAGCCAAATGGTTTGTAGCCAGATGGATTGTGGAAGCCCCAATTCTACATCTCTGAACTCACCTGCCTATTTTCTCTGCCTTGGCAATCAGAGGAAATCAGAGGCACATTTTAGTTCATTCACACCAGTACACTTTTATTGAGTGCTAGCTGTGTGAGCAGACTTAACATGGGCTAAGCAACAATATTCTAGCACCTCCCTTTCTCCCATTCCCTGTCCAGCACCACTTCGCATGGAACTTCCTCCATTTGAATGCAACCACTTTAAGGGTAAGGAACTGTCTTGTTTGCTTTTCTTTATATCCCTAGAGCTTAGCATTGTTTCTGGTACATGTTGTTGTTTAGTTGTTTCAGTCATGTCTGACTCTTCATGACTGCATTGAGAGTTTTCTTGGAAGAGATACTAAAATGATTTACCATTTCCTTCTCCAGCTTATTTTACAGATGAGGAAACTGAGGCAAACAGGGTTAAATGGAATTTCTGAGGCCAGATTTGAACTCAGGAAGATGAGTCTTCCAGATTCCAGGCCTGGTCCTTTATCTACTGTAGTATTTACTACCCCTTCCTGGTATAAAGTGAGTGTTTAATACATAAATGCTTTCTATCTCTCTCTCTCTCTCTCTCTCTCTCTCTCTCTCTCTCTCTCTCTCTCTGATCTATGAGAGACAAAAAAAAGGACAGGAAATAGTCCCTGCTCTTGGGGAGTTTATGTTCTTGTTAGGAAAACATGATGTAAACATGTGGGTGATGTAAATGCCAAGTCCTTACATTCTTCCAGCCTCAAACCTATGGAGTCGAAGCCTTATCTTCATCTTAAAAATGTTTAATTCTGCGCACTTGATTTTTAAAGGTTTGTGCATTTAACCAAGTTGGGTACTTGTGGCTGTTTAAAGATGCATGCATATTATGTCCCAGTTGCAAACTTGCCAACTCAGTAGGTGTCTGACTAATAGACTATTGCAAATTAATTTACACATGTCTAATTAGGAATGGAGGAAGGCAGTATTTCAAAATAGATCTATTGGTTGATTAGTTCATGTTATTAATGGGTAAAAAGGACTGAAAATCACAATCAAGTTAACTTATTTCCAGGAAGGATTAACACATTATAATGAAGTCAGGAATATTCACAGATCACACTGCACAGCAGAAACCTCTCTCATCATTTGTAAAACAGAGGCACTGTATGGCTTTGCAAATCATAGGACTTGAGTTCAAATACTGACTTTACCACTTGTGTTATAGCTTTCCCCTTCAGGTTTTGGTCTCCTCATCTGAAAAATGGGAGTTAGATGGTCTTTGAGGGCCCTTGAGAGTGCTAAATTTGAAGTCAAGTAAGACATGCACTTAAATCCCATTTCTAATGTCTGTCAGTTGACATGTATGACAATGGGCAAGTCACTTAACTTTTGGCCCTCAGTTTGTTCACTTATGAAATGAGAGGATTCAACTAATTGACCTTTATTTCTATGACCTTGACCCATTATTAGAAATACCAAGTTCTGAGGGTGGAGAACCAGTCCTCACCTACCTTACTACAGAGTTTAAAATAATAGTAATAATAATGACAGCTGATTTTGTGTAGTACTTTAAAATCGGAAAGCTCTTTACATTATTTCTTTTGAAACTCACAACTCTCCTTTATGGTAGATGTTATGATTAGACCCAATTTTGATGGTTGTGTAGTTGTTTTTCAGTTGTGTCTGCCTCTCTGTGACCCTGTCTGGGGTTTTCTTGGCAGAGATAGTAAAATGATTTGCCATTTCCTTCTCCAGTTCATTTGACAGATGAAAAAACTGAAATTGAGAGCAGTTACGTATGTGTTTGAGGCAGATTTTGAACTCAAGTCTTCCTAATTTCAAGCCCAGCACTCCATCTACTGTTCTACTTGGGTGCCTGAGTTGTAAACTACTGTGTCCTGCCAAACCTTCATTTGTTTACATAAATCTTCATCTCAATTCACAGTGATTTTCAACTGAATGGTACAATATCAAATCATCATGTTGCTGTTGTTGAATCATTTCAGTCATATCTGACCCTTCATAACCCTATTTGGGGTTTTCTTGGCACAGATACTGGAGTAATTTGCCATTTCCTTCTCCAGCTCATTTTATAGGTGAAGAAACTAAGACAAATAGGGTTAAGTGACTTGCCCAGGATCACAAAACTAGTAAATGTCTGAGGTTTGATTTGAACTCAGGTCTTCTTCCAGGTGTAGTGTTCTATTCACTGTGCCACCTAGCTGCCCTAAATAATCTTAAAATTTTCCTATTAGGCTTTAGAATGTCAAATTTGTGAGGGCTCTTAGGAATCTAGTTCAATCTCTTCCTTCCACAAATGAATGGAGGCCCAGAGAGATGAAGGCTCACACAGCGAGTTCAATGGAACCAAGAATAGAGCCCAGAGGCTCCAACCTCCCTCCTTTTAATCCACTCCAATTTATGAGTTAATAGGCAATTCTGATGCTGCTATTGGTACAACCACTGTGAAGGACTCATGATGGAAATAACACCTACAATCCTCCCTTCTTCACTCATGCTAATTCTGGAGCTGCTGGCAGAAGTGAAGATGGAGTTTACCCTATTGAGTGGAATCACTTCACTTATAAACAGTCAAAAGAGGCAGGCATTGATTTTGCAGCTGTAGAAAAGAGGCATATTTATGTTAGGCAGGAAATATACTGTGTTACCTCAATATGCAGGCTTGCAAGATGAATTCTTAGGCCATAAATCTGGCCCAAGTCTTGGCAGCTTTGCTATGTTTGTTTATCAAATACAGGCTAGCTGGGCAGCTTTCCCCAAATTCAGATAATTCATGTAGAGCAGCCCCAAGGCTCCACAAACAGCCCTGTTGTCTTAAATAACGGTGAACAGTGTTAGCCACACCCCATTTCCCCATTATTATCAAGCACATTCAGGGCAGGGAAGAGGGAATCAAACTTTGCCACATGTGGCAAAGCAAATAACAGCTATTAGCTATTGTCCTTGCTGCACAATACATTTGGAAGAGACTTCCAGTCAGTGAGATCCATTTGAATATTATTCTCATTCACATTCAATTTATTTAATACTTATGAGCAAAGCACAGTACAAAGTGCCAGAGATAGGAAACAGAAACAAAAATAATCTCAGTCCTCAAGGAACCTGTAAAAGAAGCCATGGAAGAATACAACACGCCCAGGTAAGAAATCAGTAGGTCAACAGACATTTATGAGGCACTTACCAAGTATCAGCCACTGTCCGAGGTGCTGGAGATGCGAACATAAAGAATAAAACATTCTATGCTTTTAAGCTTACATTCTAATAGGGGAGATGAGAGCATGTATGCATATACAGAGAATAAACTTCTAGAAAATAAATGCAAAGAAATAGCAACTAAAGACAACAGAGAGGTTGGCAGTCACAGTTGGGTGGGTTAGGGGAGTGGCTAGGGAAGACTTAATGTAGAAGGAAGTGCTTCTACTATGTGTTCAAGGAAGAGAAAGATTTTGAGGGGAAGTTGAAGGAGTGCATTCCTGGCACGCAGGACAACCAGGACAAAGGCACAGGTTTGGGGAATGGTTCCTGAGTTACTTTGTCAGAGCTACAAGTGAATTATTCTGTTGAACTGATAAAGAATGAAGAAATTAGAATAGTTTATATTCTTTATATTTAAGGAGGGAGAGATTAATCACAACTCAGGTGTTTGGGAAAGGCTTCCTGGCAAAGGTGGGATCTGAGTTTAGCCCTGAAGGAAGGTAAGGATTCAGGCATGATGGACAGCTTGGGAAAATGTGTAGGGATGCCATATAAAATATTGAGCTCAAGGAATAATTAACAGTGCAAATTGGTGGGAAGACACAAATTCATTCATTCATTTACTATCCATGTATTAAACAATCCCTATATGTAAATCACTATGTTAAAGACCTAGGGGGAGGGGAATTATAAAGCTTTTTAAGACATGGTCTTATAGTAGGTCAGCTATAACCCACTAAATATACAAGAAAGACCATGCAGAATAGAAAATAATAGGAGCACATGACCATCTTGATGTGCTAAGTGAGGTCATAGGAAGGGAAATCATTTCCAACTAGAGAAATCAGGGAAGGCTGCCTTGAGGAGGCGGCATCTGAATTGAACACTGAATGATAGAGAGCTGGATGGCAATCTAGCCACAGGGCCTGTAAGCAAAAGTGTGGAAGCCAGAAAGCCCTGAATTTGTATTAGGGCCAAACTGTCCTGTTTGTCCTGCACCTAATATAACTAGATGGAAGCCATATGAAATAAAATCAGAAAAGGAGAGCAGTGCCAGCTTGTAGAGGGATGTGAAAGCTAGACCTCTTATGAAGCAGGCAAAAGGATAAAGAATAGACCTGTGATTTCATCAGTCTGGGAAACTCTTTTTTTTGGGAAACACCTTTTTTCCATGCAGGTGAACACTTTCTTTGCACCTTATCATCTTCAGGACTTGCCCAGAGCACTGAGGGAGCAAACCGATGTGTCCAGAGTTCCACAGTCAGAATGTATCTTGAATTCACTTGAATTCATATCTTCCTAGCTCTCTCTCCCCTACATTGGACTTTCCAAGGAAATATGGGTTTTTACTTCCTTCTATAGTGTGTGGAAAACCATGGAAGGATTTTATATAGTACCAGCATGATCTGAGCTGTGATTTATAAATATTAATCTGACAGTGGTGTGCAGGATGGACTGGGCATGAATTAGGAGGTTGCTGAAGCAATCCATGTGTGATGTGATGAGCAATTCAACTTTGACTGATTAGATGTTGACAGTGAGAATGAAAAACTGGTGATACACAGGAGAAATGTCATAAATGAAGAAGTGATAGGACTGATTGTATATGGGGAGAGGAAGGGTGGAAAGTCAAAAATGTCTATAAGGTTTCCATCCTGGGTGACCAGGAGGATGGTGGTGTCATAAAAAGAGGCAGGATGTCTCAGAAGTGGATTATGAGAGTTACAATTGTGGGAACTAGGAACATAGATTTGGAGCTGGAAGGGACATACAAGCCATCAAGTTCAACCTCTTCATTTTACAGATGAGGAAGCGAAGTTTCTGAGACATGACACAACTTTAGAGACCATCTGAGGTCTCCCTTTCCAACCTCCTCCAAGAAATTATTATCCAGTTTTCATAGGAAGACCTCAAGTAATGTGAGTCTCAATGTACTTTGACACAGTTCATTTCACTGTTAGTCATTTCTAGTTCTTGGGATATTTTTCCTGATATCATGATGCAATGTGCCTACCTGGAATTTGTACCCATTGCTCCTGGTTCTGTCTTCTGAGGCTGAGAAGAAGAAATCTAATCCTTCATCCACAGGAAGGCTTTCAATGACTTGGAGTGAGTTGCTCAGTCCAGCCTAGGTCTTCTCTTTCTTCTCTACTTCCTTCCCTTGATCCTTGTATCCTTGTATATTATCCAACCAACCCAAGTCAACAAGAATTTATTAAGAATCTACTATGTGCTGGGCATTATGGTAAGTGCTAGGAATACAAGTAAAGGCAAAAAACTAAAATAAAACAAACAAACAAAAAAATCAACCACTGCTTTCAAAGAGCTCACAGTCTAATGGAGGAGACAACATGCAAACAACTACGTATAAATAAGATATAGAGAGAATAAATATCCTGGTTTCCCTCCTTTGGACAAGCCTCAGTTTGTCAATGTCCTTCCTAAAATGTGGTGCCCAGAAATGTTCAAAATAGTCATTGTTCTGGACACTTCCTCTCAATGAATCCCAAAAGTGCGTTGACTTTTTTGGCTACCATGTTGTGCTGTTGATTCATATTAAACTTATAACTCACCAAAACTCCCAGATCTTCTTCATATAAATTATTTTGTCCTACTTATCCCATCTGATAAAGTAGAATTTGTAAACCTATGGTTAGCCCTTTCCATTTACCCTGAGTAAATTTATTTTGTTAGATTCACTTCATCAGTTGAGGATTTCAACATTGTTTTTGGATCATGATTTTGTATTTCCCCTTCCAACTTTGCCTCTGACTTCACAATTCAACATCATGTCTCAAGGCAATTTCCCTGGATCCACTGGTCCTTGTGTCCTTCTTATCCTGAAGTAGCACCCCTTTGCTAAATCCACCCTTTTTCCCCCTTGATGAGTTTCTCCAGGGGCCAACATTTTAAGAAGTGCATACTGGCTATCTTTCAGTCCACGCCTGGCTTTGCCTCTGACTTTCCACATTTTGACAACATGACACAGCTACTTCAGAGCCTGGGGTCTCCTTGCCCTGGGTCATCCATTGACTCCTTCATCTTTCTCACAATGCACATCCCTCTATTGTACCAATCTCTTTCTCTCCTTGGTAGTTGCTTCTCATCTAATTCCTCCTGGTGAGAAACTCCCTCTACCAGGGCAAATTGACACCTGCCCTGAAACTTTACTCTTAGATATTTATACCTCTCCTTCTGGCCATGTCTTTATTTCAGCTATGTTCAGTTTCATAACTTTCCTGTGTTCTCCTTAACATAACTCCCTTTGTCTTTCAAATGAGAAATATTTTTGTTCATGATTTCAATAATTCATTCTTGAGAATTTGCAATCTACATTTGGTCAACTTGAAGAATTATAGGCCCTGGCATCCTATTGGTTCATTCTCTTCAAGACCTGTCTGCCAAAGTATAAGATATATCAGGGTGTATCCTTTCCCCCTCTTCTCTATCTAATTCAAAGATGAGGTCACAAACTTCCCATTAGGTTCCCATCATTTCAACAGTAACAAGATCCTCCTTATTGGTCATAATGAGATCCAAAAAATCCCAATTCTCCTTGCTACTCCCTCCACCCTTTGGAGAATCAAATTAGCATCTGTGATGCTGCTTTGTAATAATTTTCCAGCTCATTCCATGACAATATTTTCTCTGTTTCATTTTTTGGTTCCCCATCTTCCTTTCTTTAAATATGAGTGTTCACCCAGGCACCATACTGTGCTTCCTTTTCTTTCGTCTCAACTTTTTTCCTTCAGTGATTTCATATATTCCCACAGCTTTAGTCACCACCTTTAGGTTCATGATTCCAACCGTATCTCTCTCCTTTTGTCAGAGCTTCATTCATTTTTTCCCTATGCCTCTTTTTCTCCATCTATATCTTCTCATTAGCAGCTCATTATCAACATGTCCAAACAAACTCATTATCTTTTACCTTAACCTGCCCCTCCCCCTCCCCTAAATATTTCTGTTCATGACAGATTGATTTAGTCAAGCTAATCTCTCTGTACCTCACTTACCACTTTGATCTCCCCTCTCTTTGTCTTTGCACTGGCTGTCACTCATACCTGGAATGCACTCCTTCCTCACCTCTGCCTCATAGGAGCCCTCTCTTCAAGACAGCCCAAGCATCACTATTTACATCAAGCTTTATCTGATCCTCTCAACTTTTGGTGCTGCCCTCTTAAACTACCTTGTATTCAACTACTTTGCATATGTATTCACTTCATATTTATTCTATGTATACCCAAATATAGCATTATTCTCTGCCTTGTCAGAATGCAAGCTCTCTGTGAGAAGGGATTGTTTCATTGTCCCTTTACCCCCAGTGCCTAGCACATAATAGATGTAGATAAATACTTGTTGATTGAGGGCCACCATCCTGCCGATCTCCTAGACTTGTACCCTGGAGGCATCACTTTTCTTTCTCTTTCATCAAAGCATTCACTCTCTCCTTTGCATTTATTTAACTAATTATCTTTCCCTTAAAATTCCCCTCCCCCTTCCCTGAACTTCCCTATTGCTTTGGAAGGCATCATTGTCTTCCCAGCAACCTAGGCTCACAACCCAGGCATCATACTCAACTCCTCACTCTTTCTTACTATCTTCATATGCAATCTGTTGCTCAGTCCTGTTGATTTTTCCTCTTGTGTCTCTTTCTCTCCTCTGACACTGCCACCATCCCAATACAGGTCCTCACCACTTCCCACCTGTACTATTGCCATAGGCTTCTGGTGGGCCTGACTGCTTCAGATCTCTCCCTACTCCAGTCCAGCTACTAAGTTAATCTTTCTAAAGTATAGATCTGACCATGATTCCTTTCCATTCAATCAACTCCAGCACCTCCCTGTGACCTCCAAAATCACATATAAATAAATCCCTCTCTTTGCATTTCAAAGTCCTTCACAACCTGACCCCCTCCTCCATTTCTAGTCCTCTTACATGTGACTTCATGTTCTCCCCTTCCCCCTCCTTCCACTGCCCCAGTACTCTGTGATGCAGTGACACTGCCTCGTTGACTGTTCCTCTTATAAGCCACTCCATCTGCAGACTCTGGACACTTTCGTTGCTTATTCCCTGGTGAATATAGGCTGGTGTGCTCTCCTTCTTCATCTCTCCCTCCTGCCTTTCTTAGCTTCCCTCAAGCTCCAGCAAAAATGCCATCTTCTAGGAACAGTCTTTGCTGCTCCCCCTTGATGCCAGTGCCTCCCCTCGATTGATTTCCCAGTTGACCTTGTCTATATATTATTCGTTCTTGTTTTCATGCTGTCGCCCCCATAAAACTGGGAGTTCCTCGAGAGCAGGGACTGTTTCATTTTTACTCTCTCTGTATCCCTAGCAGTTTAGCACAGCACCTGGTACCTAATAGGTACCTAATACTTTCTTAATAACTGATTATTCTGTGTGGCACAGTATACACACACCTATACATATATATCTACATATACACATTTCCTTTCTTCCTTTTAAACCTTAAAAGCAGGTTGAATAGATTGATGTAAGAATAAATGAATGAGTAGAATGAATGAACGAATGAATGAATGAATGAACAAATGAATGAATGAATGAGTGAATGAGTGAAAAAATGTTTTTGGGGTGGAGCATTCTGACCTGTCATTTCATCAGTATAGGGGACTCCTATCAATGCCGATTGGCAACTACCCTGCAAGTTAGCTTTAGAATGGAAGGCCTGGGGTATGAAGAGGTTAGATAATTTACCCAGGCTAACAAAGCATGTGTCAGAGGTGGGAATAGAATCCAGGTTGTCCTAAGACTGACTTTCTCTCCACTATGCCAAAATGCCTCTCAACTGATACGTAGTAGGAGCTTAATAAATGTGTATCAAATTGCATTAAATCCAGAGACAATTACAGTAAAAATAGGATCGTTGATGTAGAAACAGGGTCATCTAATCATGCTCCCTCATTTTATAGATGGAGAAACTGAGGCCCAGAGAAGTTAAGAGACTTTTTCAATGTCATATTAGAAAAAAATGGCAGAATTGAGATTCTAAGTCAGATTTGGTGGCTCTAAGTTCAGTCCTCAAAGTTCAGAGCTCTTTCCACTGTACCACAATGCCTGCCTTAGAGTTCTGCTCACCTTATGAGGTGGCTATAACAGGCTCTGTGAATACTGTGTGACTGGGTGCCTGTGGAGGACCTGCCCCATAGAAGCAGCAAAAGGCTATTTAAATAGAACACAATTCCAGAAGGGGGCCATTCTCTCTGCTGAAAAGCACATTAGGAATTTGGACACTAAGTGCTAACTAACTCAGCAGCTGTGAACTTGTAGCTTTTCTTTCTGAGAAATCCACAAGAAGAAATGCTGTCCACATTCCCCCAGGAAGGAAAACAGATTACACACGTTAAGTCATCATCGTATTGCTTCTTAAGCATCTCGGCACTCCTAGCAGAGGGACTGGGAATGAAAAGTGTATGGAAATGAGAAATTGAGAAATATTCCATAGAGATGAAGGTGCTTGCTTCCTTCTGAATCTCCAGCCTTGAGTATCGTGAGTGGAGGAGGGGGAAATGCTGCATCCCAAATGCCATTTTTTGGACTGCTTGTCAGACCACATCTGGAGTATTAGGTTAACTAATAGGTACCAGATTTTGTTTTTTTCATTTTCTTTCATTTTCTCTCTCTTTTCCTTCCTCTCTCCTTTTCTTCTCTCTCTCCCATGTTTCCCTCCTTTTCCTCCCTCTCCTTTCTTCCTCCTTCCCTCCCTATATCTTTTCCTCTCTGTCTACCCTCCCTCTTTCTTCTCTTCTGTCCTCCTTCCCTTCCCTCCTCCCTCTCTTGATCTCTCCCTCCCTTCTTTCTCTCCCTCCATCCTTCCTTTCTTCTTCCTCCCATTCCTCTTTTCCTTTCTTCCTTCTTTTCTTCCCTCCCTTCCTTTCTATTGATGGCTCTTCTTTAGTTTTCATAAGAGTCATTTCTAGTTACATTTTCACCCCATTACCAAGTAACCCTTTCCATGGGATGTTGTTGTTATTATTCAGGTATTTTTCAATCACGTCTGACCATTCCTGACCCCATTTGGGACCTTCTTGTCAAAGACACTGGAATGGTCTGCCATTTGCTTCTCTAACTCATTTTACAGTGAGACAAAGAGGGTAAAGTGACTTGCCCAGGGTCACATAACTTGTAAGTGTCTGAGGCCAGATTTGAACTCAGGAAGGTGTGTCTTCCTGACTCCAGGCCCAGCACTCTACCCACTGTGTCACCTAGCTGTCCATTCCTTGAATGAGAAAGTATGCATCATTCTCTACTTATGGTCTCTCACATCTCCAATGAAAGGAAGGAAGTACATTTTTTTCATCTCTTCTATCAACAGAACCAAGTTTGGTCACAACACAGAATGTTCATCTTTGTTTTGTCCTTCTTTCTGTTTCTTGTTTCTTCTTACTTCACTTCGCACAAATTCACACATACCTTACAGTGCAGCAAATGGAAATATCTTCATATATGAGCAATTTTCTTTTTTTTTTAAATTGACTTGTTTATTTACCTTTAGTTTACAAGATTCAGTTCCACAATCCCTTGAGTTTCAAATTTTCTCCCCTCTGTTCTTCCCACCACCACCACAGTGGCGTGCAATCAGGTATAGGATCTGTGAATACTTTCACTTTGTACAATAGTCTGGTTGTATAGAAGGGTTGTAACCAATGAAGTGGACAATGGGAAAAAAGAAAGAAAACCAAACATGAAAAAGAACAATAGCATGTAGATTGCTTCAGTCTCCATTTAAACTCTGTTCTTTCTAGATCTTTCTCTGAATGTGGATATCTCCTTCCAACCTGAGACTTGGTTGGAGTAGAGTTGTCTTATAACTGTGCATTGCTGAGAAGACTCCAGTTTATCAAGGTTGGTTGTCACACATATGATGTGTCTGTGGTTGTGTACAAACTTTTCCTGGTTCTGCTCTTCTCACTTAGCATCAATTTGTATAAGCCTCTCCAGGTACATATGAAGTCCATCTCCTTCCCATTTCTTATAGCACAATAATATTCCATTACATTCATATACCACAACTTGCTTAGCCATTCCCCAATTGATGGGCATGCCCTAAATTTCCAGTTTTTTGCCACCACATAGAGAGCTGTAATAAATGTTTTTGTACGTATGGGTCCTTTTCCCACTTTTATGATCTCTTTGGGATACAACTCCTGAAGTGATATTACTGGGTCAAAGGGTATGCAATTATTTATAGATCTTTGGATATAGTATATATGAGCAATTTTCAACCATTTCCCATTTAGTGAGCATCTGCTTTGTTTCCAGCTCTTTACTACCAAGAAAATGGTAGCTCTGAATATTCTGGCATAAATAAGATCATTTTAATAACTCTTGACCTCCTTGGGGGTGTATCTACCCCACATTTTAAGAGAAACATTCACCAGAATTGTGAGGAATCTAGAACTACATCATGCAAAGAATGGTTTAGGAGACTGATTATTATTTAGCCAGCAAAAGAAACAGAAAACTTTCATGCGGTAGAGGAATCAGAATATTTCTGTATAACATCAGAGGGTAGAACTAAGGCCAATGGGGTGATATTGCATAAATAAGAAATTTCTTTTAAAAAGGAAATGGGATACCTTATTCAGTAGTAAGGTCTCCATCCCTAGACTATTTAAGTCAGTTTTGGATCAATCAATAAGCATTAAGTAAGTACCTACTAAATTCCAGTTCATATGTCTTGGGTGCTTTAGAAGAGATTCTTGTATAGAGTAGCAAGTCATTTGTGGCCCTTGAGTATTTATTATTATTGTGGTTTCAGTCCATTAAAATCAATTCTTAAAAATTATCCAGAGACAAACACATTTCCGAGAAATGAGTTTGTGCCAATAGAGTATAAGCTGTAGATAGCAGAAGTAGAAGTCAGAGAACAGGTAGGGCAGGTAAGAAGGAAGACTAAGGTGTCTGGAATGCTGAAGAAAGCCAAATCAAGCCAGGAACAACCAATCACGTATTGACAGTTTGCAGTGCTCAGTACATATTCACATGAACTGTCTTATTTTTGTTTGCTTATCAGCCTCTATTCCTTCTGTTACTTAAAGGTTTAATTATGTCATCTGTAAGGATGCAAACATTAACTGTACCAACTCTACATTTATAGACAGGAAGGTTTTTGCAGCAAGCTAGTACTTTCAATTCAATAATCACTATCATTTTCTCCCTGGTATTATCACCAGAACCTAGGATATTTTTCATTGGGGACCAACCTCTACTTATTTTTTGCACAATCTGCTGGACAGATTTTTTCCCTTTACATCATTGGATGAATGGTTTTGTGATGGTCTAGTTGCCACGTAGGTACAATCTGTGGTTCATTTAATCTAGTCTTGATAAATATTTGCCTGCCAACTTCATTTTACTTTTTACCAATTTGGAGATTTCATTCCGGTACATTGATTCCAAATGTATCCCCTCAACTTGTCCATTTTTCTTGGATCAGAACTCATGACTTGAATAGATGAGTTCTTTCAAAGTACATGTCCCTGTTAAGCTTGCATAAATGGGCTTGATTTACAGGGTTGTGTTTTATCTTGTCCACATAATCCTATTTTAATGTAGTTTGCTTGTAAAGCATGTACTGAATTGGACTGAGGGAAATCTAGAAAACTCTAAAGTGATTAAGGTTTCATTAGTCTTCCTTAAATAAATATTTATCTGCTATCATGAATAATGCATTTTTCTTTGTAATTAATTGATAAAAACACTTTTGGAATTTTTAGCTAAGCAGTCACCTCAGCTCATTTCAGATGCTTCCATACTATAAGCCTATTTCAAAATGAAAACAAAGGGAAAATAATGATATTGCCTTGTATTTCTTAAGAACTACTACTACTACTACTATACTGCTATACTACTACTACTACTTCAGTATTTCAGGACTTGTGGCTTCATCTATGTGAGTATTTATTTTCCTGAGGAATACGAATGTCCATGGATTTGTTGATAGTTTCATAAGGGGTTTTGTACAGAAATTTCAGCCATTCCTGGTGGCCTCTCTCTTGTGATGAGCCTTTCTGAGCTTAGCTTAGATGGTCTTTTAATGAAAGACAAACTGTCCATCACTGTGCTTACACTCAAAGCCTTTCCATGACCTGACACAGCTATCCTATCCTTGGTCTGGTCTCTGAGATCATAGGATTAATCTCATTCTGAGATGATGTGTTTCTTTGGAATTTTCTCAAAAACATGATGGTATTTCTTGAAAATATGCCTTCAACTCTTTGTAGTTGAGAGTTTAGGATCAATGAGAGAGAGAGGGAGGGAGTGAGGGAGGGATAGTGGGAAAGAGAGAGTATTTATAAGGTATCTAGAATATTTTGGGGACACCCTGTAAAAAGTGCTTACTTTGTTCTAGATACTATGTTAAGTGTAGGGATGCAAAGATAAGCAAACAGGACAGTCCTGGACCTCAAGGGCCTTCCATTCTAATAGATGAAACTTAACTCGTAAAAGGGAGTATGGAAAGGGAGAGGACAGGGATGCCAGCAAGGAGAAATCCAGAGAGTGAGTCAAGTCAAGGCTAAAGTGAATATGGCTGAGGCTGCTCAAGAAAACATGTTTTGGGTGACGGATTCACGAGAGCAGGCCTCAGGGTATATCAGGCCCCTCATAGGGGGAACAAGACTCAGTAAAGCTAAGTTTACAATCAGATGAAATGAGAGAGCTATCAAAGGGCTAAAAAAGGTCCTCTTTTCTGGGATATAAAATGGTGGGGAGGGGCAGCTAGGTGGTGCAGTGAATAGAACGCTGGCTCTGGAGTCAGGAGGACCTGAGTTCAAATCTGACCTTAGACACTTGACACACTTAGTAGCTGTGTGACCTTGGGCAAGTCACTTAACCCCAATTGCCCTGCCTAAAAAAAAAAAAGAAAGAAAAAAGAAAATGGTGGGGAATTTATTTCTAGTCAGTCAAGAAACATTCATGTTTAAAGCACGTATCATGCACCAGGCACTGTACTGATTGCTGAGGGTATAAAGAACGACAATGGGCAGTTCTTGCTTTCATGGTTGTGAAAAGTCACCTCTAACTATTTCCCTATTTTTCAAAATGGTAAGACTTTTAATACAAGAGCCAAGTATGCATTGGACCTTGAGCAAATCCTTCACACTCCCCCAGTTTCCTCAACTCTAAAATTCATGGGGTGGCCGAGATGGGCCTTAGGATCTCTTCCCCCTCTCACATCAGCTCTATGCTATTGTGAGCCTTGGATCTGGCTTAGACCCTCGAAGGGTCTGTAAGCCAAGGGAGCCGCTGACGGCTCTGCCGTGGCCCTGCCGCTGCCCGCTTTCTCACTAAACCACAAAGTTGCCTTCTCTAAAGGAATCCTCTCAGCAGCTCCAGTGGTTGAATTTCAAACCTATCTCCTTTCTGCAGGTGTAAAATTCCTAGGAAATGTTGTAGCCACGGGTGAAACTGTATCCCTTTGAGGGATAAAAAGGGAAGAAATCTGAGGGAAAATGGAAATGACTCCGTATTTTCAGTGCCCATTACAGCTCTCAAATCATTTCATTTTGGAACATTTAAACAAAGGAACAAAAAAATAAGCCATGGGTACAGAATATCACATACGCTGTATTGTTCCATTTCGGTGATGTACATTTATTTCCTTGTTCTTTTAAAATATTTGTTATACTGTATTTGGCATGATCAATTTAAAATTACGGGGGCAGCTAGGTGACACAGTGAATAGAGCACCAGCCCTGGAGTCAGGAGGACCTGAGTTCAAATCTGGCCTCAGACACTTAATACTTACTAGCCATGTGACCTTGGGCAAGTCCCTTAACCCCAACTGCCCTGCCCTCCCCCCTCCAAAAAGCAAAAAAAAAAAATTAAAATTATAACATATTCAGGCAATATTTACTCATTTCTTGCTAGGATGTATAGCTCAGAGGATCATAGATTTTGAACTAGAACTTAGGGGTCATGGATTCAAGACCCATCTCCATTTTACATATAAGGAAATTGAGACCAGAGAAATTAAATGTGTTGGCCAGGGTCACACACCTAGTAAATGGCTGAGGCAGGATTTGAACCCAGGTTTTACTGACTCTTGGGGCAGCCTGGTGGCATAATAGATAGGGTGCCAAACCCGAAGTTAAGAAGACTCATCTTCTTGAGTTTAAATCTGTCCTCAGACACTTACTAGCTGTGTGACCCTGGACAAATCTCTTAACCCTGTTTGCCTCAGTTTCCTCATTTCTAAAAAGTAAGCTGGAGGATGCAATGACAAACCACTCCAGTATCTCTGTGAAGAAACCACCAAATGGGATCACAAAGAGTTGAACATGACCAAGCAACCATTTACTGACTCACTCCAGTACAACATGATGACATTATTACAACTTTGATGCACAAATCTAGCCATGAGCAGCTTAACCTTCAAGATTCTCAGATCTAGAAAGGGCCATGGGATAATTCTGCAACAACAACAACAAAAAAAGGCGATTGAAGGGGAGGGAGAGCTGAGACTGCAGCTCTGGCCTCCTGCCTCCCTTCCAGGATTCAATCCAAGACACCACAGTCTGTTAGACTGTAAGATCCTTGAGGCTCAGTTCCATGTATGCTCAGCTCTGTTCTCTCACAACGTCTAGTGTGGAATGGGGCCCCAAGAATCAACTTTCGTTGGGTGAATGAAGAGCATGGAGTCTTAGAGCAGAAAGGGATCTTTAGATCATATCGATCCATCAATTTAGAAAGGTGAAGGTCATCCACTGCATCCCAGGTTGGCCCATCATCTTGACTTTTGTCCTGCCCCTGGAATTTGATGACTCTGGAAGAGAGAGTGAGGCAGATGATTTTGTGCACCTCTGCTAGCTTAAATCCAATTCACGTGCAAGTCAAGACATTAGCCATGATGTCATTGGTCCTCTTTGACAATGTATGTAGGACAAAGAGTAACAACAAACCATTCATTGAGTGAATCTTACACTTTCAACTTTTTATCAATTTATGAGAAGCTGGAGAAAACTTTGAGTAAGGAAGACATCATCTCCGCACTACAGGAAAACCAAGTCAGTTAATCATTAAGCCTCGTGCTATCAGAGTCATGGCTAGCACTTGTGCTCCCACCAAGAGAGCCAGGGTGGTATGGCCAGTGGGCATCCCACCATCAAATATGAAGAGACAGGGCCATCTGGAGGTCCCAGCTCCAGGATCTGTCTTTTAAACCCCTTCCCAGTTGGTTTCTTCAGAACATGGGTCTCTGGTGATCTCAGAAATGCTCTCTTTGGGTGTCCTTCATCTTTATCTGTTCACTCTCAGTGTGGTGTAGGGGTTAAAGGACTGGTCTTGGAGTCAGGGAGACCCGGCTCCACATCTTGTCCCTGATCAATCCTTACTAGCAGCAAGGTCCTACACAAGTCAATTAATCTCTCTGCTGCTTCAGTTTCCTTATCCGCAAAATGAATTGTTTATACTAAGTGGCCTCTGGGTTCCATCCAATCCTATACGGATGATCTTCTCACCTCAAGTCCAGTAGTCCCAGTCATAGGATATGAGATTTAGAGGTAGGACGGAACTGGGAGAACAACTAATTTACTAACCCAACTCCTTCATTTTAAAGAGAGGGAGAAGGAGACCATGTCCCTTTTAACTTTCAATCTTATGAACCTCAAATGTCTATAAGGTGCCTTGCACTGATACTACATAGGGGATACAGAACTTTCTGGGACCCCATTGGCTTCTGGATGCACTTTGTTGTAAGGTAATGCATGGCCCTTCATTATAAGGGTTTAAACAGAGCTTTTGTCCATCAAGGATGCTCTAGATGAGATTCATGCATTGGCCTCCTGCAATGAACTAAGGGACCTCTAGGAAGGCCCCTTCTAAATCTTATTAGATGACAAAATGGAAAGCGATGATACCAAACCCCAGAACATCCCCTGGAGCCGTGCAGGCCATGGAATCCTGGGTTTGAAGCATGGACCATGGTCCTGACCCAGTTTAGTGGTGTGTGTGTATGTGTGTGTGTGTGTGTGTGTGTGTGTGTGTGTGTGTTGTGGAGAACTCTCTCTACCTTTGTACACCAACATCTCTGCTCCAAGACTTCAGTCTTGGATTTCTGAAGCATTGGGAGGTTATGACTTGGTCAGGCTCATTTGAGCTTACATGTGTCAGGGAAGGGACTTGAACCCAGGTCTCTTTGACTCTGAGACTAGGTCTCATTTCATTATGCTGCCCACCATATTATCTCTCATCTGGTGAAATAATAGTGATATCTCTCGTCTATGTAGTGTTTTACAATTTACCAAGCATTTTACATGCTTTATCTGAGTTTTTTCTCTCCAAAGGTATGTGTGTGTGTCTGTGTGTGTGTATGTCTGTGTCTGTGTAAACCTCCCTCCCCTACAGATCAAGCTGAAAGCATTTTGGTTGGGGAAGGAAGGCATTCTTACCATGAATAGCCTTGTGGCATGCATATATAGTAGCATCATTCGCATATGGTTGTGTCCTGCCTCCTGGGAGATACATGTGCAAACACAGGTGGCATTATGATGTTAGCACTACACATATGTTACTAACCAACAACTTCAGACACAATTTAGCTAAAAGCAATACATGTTTACCCTTGCCTAGTCTGACCCATCATAAACAGAGCCACCTTCCCCAAGTCTCACAAAATTGATACTTGAGTTAATTCCTTAAGTCACTGCCAAAATGGTGGCCCCTTTCCTAACTGACTGCAGCTGATGTTTCCTTATAATATATGGAATAATGGCATTTGGAGGTTGCAATTGTGCTGACTCTGAAAGGGCCAGATCCCAGTGTGCCTAATTATCCTGAGAAGAAGAAGAAGGCACATCCAATCAGCAACTAATTATCTTTATTCTCCTGGGGCACTGATGACTTTTCAGTGAAATAGATGCTTTCCAGCCCTGGACTGATTGCCTAAGGACTTGGCTTAAGCCGTGAGGCCAGTATTAGAATCAGAGAGAGGTGGAATATGAGAGAGGTGGCGCCAAATGTCGCCATCCTCCACTTTTCTTTCTCTTCTTTTCTTTGACATCATTATCTCTACCTCAAATTCCTCCACCTCCATTCATCTCTCCTGGTCTTGGACTTTCATGATATCTACCATCCCCTTCCCCACACTTGCCTGTGAAGCAGGTGTTGCTCAGCCCAATTTAACCACCAATGTGATGAAGAGAAAAAGTAAACAAGGAGAGAAGGAAAAATATCAGTAATGAACAAACAACCAGAATACATAATGTAACGTAATGTAACATAACAAACATAACATAACATAACATATAGCACGACATGACATGACATGGCATGACATAACATAATATTACATAACATAACACAACATGACTTAACATGACATAACACAACATAACATACCACAACACATGACATGGCATGACATGACATAATATAACATAACATAACAGACCTTAAAGGCCATCTAGACTAATCTTTTCATTTTGCAAATGAGGAAACAGCCCCAAATGGATTAGGTCACATAATCAAGGTCACGGAGATGGTATCTGAACTCAGAGTCACTGGCATCCTTTCTACTGTGTTACACCAGCTCATAACTTATCCAGCTTTTATCTGGTTACAGAAATGAGCTGAATGACAGGGGAGTTGATATAGATGATCCTTTGCTGGGATCAAAAGATTACCTCATAGCAGACCACATGTATTTAGTGGCACAAAGAAGGAAGCTCTTCCCAGACCATTCATGAGGGATAAGAGGCAGAAATGCACAGGGTCTAGACAGAGTTGGAGTGGGAGTCAGGGAGAATGAGGTTCAGTGATGACAATTAGAGGCAGTCGGGTGGCACAGTGAGGAGAGTATTGGAATTGGAGTCAGGGAAAAAAAGCTTTGAAAGTCTTTTTCAGATACTTGTTAGCTGTTTGACCCTAGACAAGTCACGTAACCTGCTTTAGCTTCAGTTTTTCTCATCTGTAAAATGGGGATTATAGTAGCACCTAACTCCCAGAGTTATTGTGAGGATCAAATGAGATAATATTGTGAAGTTTAATGGACTATGTCAGCGGTTCTCAACCTGTGGGTCGCGACCCTTTTAGGGGTTGAATGGGGTCGCCTAAAACCATTGGAAAACACATTTTCTGATGGTGTTAGGAACCTCCTCTATCCATCCCCAGGCAGGTCCACCTACACGCAGACACACCCACATATGAGTATTAAAGGGCCGTGGCATTAGGAAGGTTGAGAACCACTGGGCTATGTAAACATTATCTATCATTTTTTAAAAATTATTTCTTTTTAGTTTTCAACATTCACTGACATTATCTATTATTATTGTTATTGATGTTACCACCACCACCACCATCATCACGGTCATCATCATCACCATCGTCATCATCATCATGATTCCATCTCAGAGAGAATGGTTTGAAAATACAACTGCAAAACCCTAAGCAAGTCCCTTAAGGAACTTTCAACCCAACTGGGGGAGATAACCTGTCCCTATACAGATATGTTAAAATATATGCAAATATATCTATCTATATCTATATCTGTATCTATACCTATCTGGATATATCTATATCTATTTCCATATATCTACCTATCTATCTGTCTATCTCTCTGTAAAATGACACAAACTGAAGCTTGGAAAAAAATAAAGATTCTGAGAGATGGGAGGAATGCATTTCAGACCAGCAGAGAGGAAAGAAAGCAGGAAATAGAGTGCCATGCATGAAGGATAACAAGAAAAAATAACTGAGTGTCCTGTCGGGTACCTTCTAGCTCTAGACTTTAAACTCTGCAAATCATAAGCCAGTGAATTTGACTTTAATTCACTGGGAAATTCTAGTACCTGTAATTAGAGAGATGGTTAGTGAACATCTAGGGGGAAAATGCTGTTGATATAAGTTACCTAGATTGCAGCAAAGCATTTGATCAGATTTCTCTTGCTCTCCTTTGGGAAAAGGAGATGGAGCTAGATAATGGTGCGATTAGAGAGATTTAGTATCACTTAAATGGCTCGCCCGGAGGCCAGAATTCTGAGTAGCTCAATCTGTGTTACTCCTAGGGCAGAGCTAGAACCAGTGAGAAGACGTTTTAGGGAGGCAGATTTGGAGCTTAATAAAAGGGACTTTCCACCAAGTAGCCCTGTCTTATTGCTTTTCTATGATTCTGAGTCTGTTTTCAATATTCCCAGAAGCTTCAGTAAAACATTCTTTGAAAAGGAAAAAAAAAAAGAAAAAAAAAAGGAAGGCTCTAATTTCTGCCTTTTTGCTCTGCTCTTGCTGTTCTCTATACTAACTCACAGTGCACCCCACCCCCCAAAAGGAGCAGACCACGTCATGAGCTCAGTGAATGTTCTGCACGGTGGTCAATGCTTTTAATAACACTTTTTTTGTTCAGTTAACTGTGCCACCAATCCTAGACAGAGCTTGCCTCCATGAAAATGTATGATGCAGCAATGGGGAGGAAAGGATACTGTATTTTGAGTTAGAGTCCCTCGCCTGCTACTTCCTACCTGGGTGACCATGGGCAATTTCTCCGGCCCTTGGTAACCTCATCTATAAAATATGGAGGTTGGGCTACAGGGCTCTGAGGTCTCTTTCTGCTGTTAAGCTATGACTTAGGTTCAAATCCTCTTGGGCTGCTAACTACATGAATGATCCTGAGAAAGTCACTTTGAATGTCTAGGACCTGGTTTTCTCATCTGTAAAATGAAGGGATTGGATTAGATAATCCCAAAGGTCCCTTCCAGTCCTCACTTCTATGCTTCTATAAGCCTCTGGTTCTTAGGATCTATGGTCCACATCTGCAATGAAAAAACGATGTGCTCCATTTCTCTGTTGTTAACCAGGAATGTCGCTGGGTTTACAACGCAGAATGAGTCAACAGTTTCGGACACGGCCAGTAGGGGAGTTCATTGAACTAGACCATGCGTATTTGTTATAAGGGGTTTTTCTTCCTTTTTTTCTTCAGTGATGATGGGATGTGTGTGTGTGTGTGTGTGTGTATGTGTGGTTTGTGGAGAGAGAAAGGAGGGAGGGAGGGAGAAGAGAGAGAGAGAGAGAGAGAGAGGGAGGAGAATAAATGCCTGCTAATTGGAAAAAAAAAAATTGCATCACCTCCCCAAATCCATATACACAAAAATCCGACATATTTTGTTTGCGATGTTAACACTATACTTTAGAGTCTCATTCAAATGAAAACTCTCTGAGCTAATTTTCCCTGAAGCCTTTGGCCAGTAACAATCCTTCTATGACTCCACACAGTACTTTGCCTTGTAATTCTGTACAGCTATAAATCACCATATATTACAATTCTCTATGTTTCTGTCTCATCCTCCCAATGGACTATAGGCTTCGTGAGGGCAGGAGCTATGTCTTATCCACATTCTGCATCTAATCCAGTGCCCAACATGGTGCTTTGTACACAGCTGATGTGTCACAGATGTTTGTTGTTGTTTTTGATGAAACACAATGCTTTTAGTAGAGCTATTCTCTAGTCTCACTCCCCTGGCTAACAGGTCCTCTCACCTTGAATGAACGACCTGTTTTCCCCAGTCCTGCTTCAGAAATCCTAATGATAAAACTTGTCAAAGACAAATATGAAAGAAAACCATTTTCCCCACTTTTTTTGTTTAATAAAATCTCACATTCACCCTCAGAAGAACAAGCTGCCTTTTTCTCCACCTGATGGATTGCCTTCCAAAGACTGTCCCTAAGTGAGATTGCATTATTGAGCTGACGGGTAAGTTGCTGGCTAATCCTGTCAGACACTACTTTATTACAATCTTCAAGTATCAGCAAGTATCAGCAGGCATCCTGGGGCACTGCGGGGCACAGGCATTCATGAGAAATGGAAAAATAAAATCAAAGAGAAAGCTACGAAGCTGAACGGATCACTTCAAGGATGGAAAGCATTTGGGAGGACACTGGGATGATTCCAGAATTAATTTTGTTTCCTGTTGCAGTAAGATAAGTACTGAAGGATTTTGAGACTTTATTTTTGGACCACTTTATTAGGATCATTTGTCCTGCCACCAGAGAGTTATGGTAAAGTGAATTAGACTGAGAACTTAGAGGCAGAGCACCTGAGTTCAAATCACAATTCTGTCAACTCATTAGCTGTGTGACCTTGAATAAAATCACTTTATCTGTCAGCCTCAGTTTGCTAATCTGTAAAATCAAATGAAAGGCTGAGCAGCAGAGTGGATGGAGAGCCACCCTCAGAGTAAAGAAGCCCTAGCTGTGTGACCTTGTACAAATCAGTAAACACCTGAGATCTGAGGTTATAAGACAATGGAGAGGATCAAACTTCGTCCCGTAACCTATGAGGAAATCTGAAAAAGAATGGAAGTAAAACCATTATCAAGGAATTGTATGACAAACAGAAAAGATGGGCTGATCACAGTGGACATCCCAGTGAGGGATGATGGGTGGACAGCCAGAGTGTTCTATTGTTCCCCAACCAATGTCAGGAGAAAGTAAACACGAACTCATGGCACCATAAACCCCTTGTGTCTGGTTTGGGGGATAAAATGGACAAAACACATGTAGAAAGAGCAGGCATAGATGGGTCCCAATCTGCATCATTGGAGAGAATACTGGAACTGATGAGATCACAGTTCTGTTGGAGTGTTAGACTGCAAACGAGATACTGATACACCACATTTTGGGGGGGATTTCTTCACATGAACAGAATCTCATACAGCTACTTCCTTTCCCCCCTTTTTAAAATAGTATTTTATTTTTTTCATTTATATGTGGGTATGAGGAAATCCCTTCCTCCCCTGCCCCTTCCCAAGACAACAAGCAATCTGATTATACATGTACAGTCATGTTAAACATATTTCCACATTAGTCATGTTATGAAAGAAAAAATCAGGACAAAAGGGGAAAACCATGAGAAAGAAAAAACCATAAAAAGTAAAGTTAGTATGCTTCAATTGGCATTACGACTCTGCAGTTCTTTCTACAGATGTGGATAGCATTTTCCATCACGAGTCTTTTGGAATTGTCTTAGATCATTGTATTGCTAAGAAGAGCTAAGTCTATCATAGTTGATCATCACAGTGTTGCTGTTACTGTGTATAATGTTCTAGTTCTGCTCACTTCATTCAGCATCCGTTCATATAAGTTTTTCCAGGTTTTTTCTGAAGTCTTCCTGCTCATCCTTTATTCTAGCACAATAGTATTCCGTTACATTTATATATCATAACTTGATCAACCATTCCACAATTGATAGGCATCCCCTCCATTTCTAATTCTTTGCCACTACAAAAAGAACTGCTATGGATATTTTTGTATATATAGATTCTTTCACTTTTTTTGTGATCTTTTTGGGATACAGATCTAGTAGTGGTATTGCTGGGTCAAAGGGTATGCACAGTTTTATTGCCCTTTGGGCATAATTCCAAATTGCTTTCTAGAATGATTGGATCAGTTCACAACTCCATCAACAAAGCATTAGTGTTTCAATTTTCCCACATCTCCAATAGTTATCATTTTCCTTTTCTGTCACATTAGCCAATCTAATAGGTGTGAGGTGCTACCTCAGCATTGTTTTAATTTACATTCATTTAATCAATAGTGCTTTAGAGCACCTTTTCATAGATCTATAGATAGCTTTAATTTCTTCATCTGAAAACTGCCTGTTCATATCCTTTGACCATTTATCAATTGGGGAATGACGTGTATTCTTATAAATTTGACATATTTGAGAAATGAGGCCTTTATCAGAAATACTGGCTGGAAAAATTGTTTCCCAGATTTCTACTTTCCTTCTAATCTTGGTTGCATTGGTTTTATTTGTGCAAGAACTTTTTAATTTAACGTAATCAAATGATCTGTTTTGCATTTCATAATTTCTCTATCTCTGTTTGGTCATAAATTCTTCTGTTCTCCATAAATATGACAGGTAAACTATTCCCTCCTCTCCTAACTTGCTTATGATATCACCCTTTATTTCTAAATCATGTACCCATTTTGACCTTATCTTGACATATAGTGTGAGATGTTTTTCTATGACTAGCTTCTGCCATACTATTTTCCAGCTTTCCCGAGAGTTTTTGTCAAATATAGAATTCTTATCCCAGAAGTTGGAGTCTTTGGGTTTATCAAACACTAGATTACTATAATCATTTGCTACTGTGTTTTGTTAAGCTAACCTATTCCATTGATCCACCATTCTGTTTCTTAGATGCTCTATTTCTCTGCTCATCTAATAGTTTTGATGATTGCTGCTTTAAAATACAATTTTAGATCTGGTATGGCCAAGCCACCTTTCTTTGCATTTTTTTTTTCATCAGTTCACTTGACATTCTGGACCTTTTGTTCTTCCAGATGGATTTCATTATTTTTTTCTAGCTCTATAAAATAATTTTTTGGTAGTTTGTTTGGTATGGCACTGAATAAGTAAATTAATTTAGGTAGAATTGTTATTTTTATTCTATTAGCTCAACCTACCCATGAGCAATCAATATTTTTCCAGTTGTTTGGATCTGACTTTATTTATACGAAAAGTATTTTGTAATTGTGTTCATATGGTTCTTGGGTTGTATTAGCAGGTAGACTCCCAAATATATATATATTTTTATTAGCTACAGATGTTTTAAATGAAGTTTTCTTTCTCTCTGTTATTGTTGGACCGTTTTTGGTCATATATAGAAATGCTGATGATTTATGTGGGTTTATTTTATATCCTGCAACTTTACAAAAGTTTTTAATTATTTCAAGTAGTTTTTTAGTTAATTCTCTAGGATTCTCTACATATACTATCATATCATCTGAAAAGGGTGATAGCTTTGCTTTTTGGCTTGCCTATTCTGATTCCTTCAAATTATTTTTCTTCTGTTATTGCTGAAGCTAAAATTTCTAGTATAATATTGAATAATAGTGGTCATAATAGGCATCCTTATTTCACCATTGATCTTACTGGGGAAATGTCTAGCTTATCCCCGTTATATACAATAATTGCTGATGTTTTTAGATAGACACTGCTTCTCATTTTAAGGAAAATATTATTTATTATTTATAAGTTTATTATTTATTATTCATTTATTTTATTTATTCTTTTTTTCTTTTATTCCTATGCTCTCTAGTGTTTTTAATAGGAATTGGTGCTGTATTTTGTCAAAAGCGTTTTCTGCACCTATTGAGATAATCATATGATTTCTGTTGGTTTTGTTATTGATATGTCCAATTATGCTGATAGTTTTCCTAATATTGAACCAGCCCTGCATTCCTGGTATAAATTCCACCTAGTCATAGTATATTATCCTCATGATAAATTGCTGTAATCTCTTTGCTAATGTTTTATTTAAAATTTTTGCTTCAATATTCATTAGGGAAATTAGTCTATAATTTTCTTTCTCTGTTTCAGCTCTTCCTGGTTCAGGTATCAGCACAATATTTATGTCATAAAAATAATTTGGTAGGGCTCCTTCACCTATTTTTTCAAATAGTTTGAATAGTATTGGAATTATTTGTTCTTTAAATATTTGGTAGAATTCACTTGTAAATCCATGTGGCCCTGGAGATTTTTCCTTAGGGAGTTCACACAATTACTTTAAAAAAAAATTTCACTGCCTCTTTGTAGACACAGGTTTTATCATCTTGTTTTTAGATACTATCAGAGCTGATTATCAAGTGATGAATGAATGGATGAAAAAGCTTTCATTGAACATTCACTATATTCTAGGCATTGTGCTTAAGTGCTGGATTACCAACAGCAACAAAAAGCAAGACAGTCCATGACTTTATGGAGCAGCTCAGTGATCCCTGCGGCAGCTAGGTGGTGCAAAGGATAGAGAGTGGGACTTGGTGACCCAAAAAGACCCAAGTTCAAATCTTCATCCAGACATATACTAGCCATGTGACCTGTGGCAAGTCCCTTAACTCTTCTGTGCCTCAGTTTATCATCTGTGAAATGAGGACAGGTCAGCTAAGTGGTGCAGTGGATAGAGCACCAGGCCTGGTTTCAAGAAGACCTGAGTTCAAATATGACCCTTGTAGCTTTAAATCTAGGACACAATGACCTTTTTGACTGAGCTACAAGCTGGAGTTTTCTCAGCTCGGTGTAGCCCCAGTGAAGCTGCTCATCAAGTCTTTGTAGACCAAGATCCTAGACCCAGACTACCTGACACTTATACCCAATCTTCACAGCCTCTGCTACCCAAGCTATAGAAGCTGATGCTCTCACCAACACCCTGATGCCGTGCTCAGTCAACACGTTCCTGGAATGCCTCTCATCTCTCCTTCACCTCTTAGAATCCCTTGGTTCCTTCAAGACAACCCACGCACTGTCTTCTACCTAAAGCACTTCCTGATCTGCTCCCCATTCCTCTGCCAGCTGCCAGCAACCTCCCTTCTAAAATTACCATATATTTACTTTGATTTATTATGTATAACTTTATTCATGAGCATGTTGTCTCATCTGATAGAATGTGGGAATTAGGAGCAAACCTTATTGCATTGTTTGAACCTCAGCATGTGTGGCTGGGAAACTGGACTATTTCTACCTGTTGTTTAGAGACTCTTAACCAATGACCCAGGTTATGTTGACCAGAAATTTGGTGAGATCCAAAGGCTGATGCAAGGAATTTTCTATAATTGCACATCTCAAGAAATTTATGTCTCATCTGAAAACTGGCCCCATACTGATCAGTCAGATATTGTTTCCATGTTACTTTGATTGTTTATAGACAGTTGGGGTGGAGGGAGTTGGACACCTCTTTCTGAATTCAAGGAATTGTACCTGTTCACTCTCCCCCTCCCAACTTTGAAAGTCCCTAATCTTTCATCCAATTAGAAATCAGATTACTTAATGTTGTATTATTTCATTTTAATTAATTGGTCATATTTGATTAATTGTTTTTAATGTGTAAAAGTCTGTCTCCCCCAGTATTTGTGGTCCAGTCCTAAGCTGAGGCTGTCTGGTCTGCTCCTGATTTGTGAGGAAATTGTCATGAAGTGCTTAATAGATCAAAGATCAAACCTTTGTTTTCCTCAGTCATTTCATCTCTTACCTGCCCTTTCTATCACCCAATCCAGGCTCTTGTGTCTATGATATAATATACTTACTTCTTTAGCAATCTTCATGATCTTCAGAAACTCATCATTCTGAAAGAGGAAATCAACTATGAAACTTGTTCCTCTTCAGCAGCCCAATTCCCCAGGGCTTCTCCCTCTGTCTGATTGGAGAGGGTGGAAGATGGATGTTGGAGAGATCCTCTCTGATCCTCCAATATATAAGAAAGGTTCTCTGGGAATTCATTTTTTAAAAAAAATTTCATGAATGTTTTCTGTTTCTTTCCATTTTCCCAAGCTTTCTCATGTTTCCTACTCCATATCTTAAAAGCCTTTTACGTTTGGACCTATTATCTCCTCCTTGGCTCCAGTCTTAAGAAGAGGGGACCCTTCTCCTGCTCAAAACTAACCCATCTACTTGTTCCCCTGAGCCTAGTCCCTCTTGTCTCTTTGAAGGGATCTTGCTCCAGCAATCATTCTCTCTCTTTCATGGGCTCACCGATGGAGAATGGAACTTGAAGGTCACTGAATCCAATGCCTCATTTTACAGGTGAAGAAACAGAGGCAGAGAGAGGTTAATGACATGCCCAGGATCATATAGCTAGTAAATGCCTGAGGCAAGAGTCAGACTCAAGGCTTCCTGATTCTCTGTTCAGTGCTCTCTCCCACACCATGATGCCTCCAATGTTCATCTCTCCCTCTTTGCTTGTTCCTTCCCTCCTGGTTGTCCACATGCCCAAGTCTTTCCCATTCCCTTTCCCCTCCACAAAGAAACTCCAGAACCTTTGCCTGACTCTGTCATCTCCTCAGGCTCTCTCCTGCTTTCATTTTGTCCTCCTTCCTTCCTGTCCCCCACCCCCAGCTTTTCCCACTGAGCCTGGCTCCTAACATGAGTTACAAGGGCCACCTTGCATTTGTACCTCAATGGAAATGACAATGTCAGAGCAATATTTGATAGTGGAAGGGCTTGGATATGAGAGGGAGTGAATGGAATGAGGAGGCAGGGACATGCAAGTTCCCAAATGCAATAGCAGAAGAAATTCCCTAGAGACCAACTTTGCTGATATCATAACTTCTTCCAAAGCCAGCCCTGATTAAGCAAGTCTGGGAACTTGAATTTTTTTAAATTCATAAACACTTCAAAATAGCCTGCCAGTGGATGTTCCTTTTGTAAAAGACCTTGCCTGTATAGGAGTCTGTATGTGAGTGAGTGAGTGAATGTTAAGGTGGTGGGAAGAATCTGAAGGCGTTAGCCTTGTGTCCCTCCTGTTCTTAGCTTCTGGCCCCAGTCTTAGAGAGAGCTTCTTTTGCTGCAGTGAGGCTGATGGGAAAGCCAATAAGTGGCAGATGATGTAACATCCAACAAATGGAGACATGCCCTAGAGAGTTTCTACCTCCTAGATTTAGTGAAATGTTGGGATTGTCGTGGAGGGAGTGGAAATACATCTCAAGGTCAGAGAGTGACAGAAAAGCTTCCTGAGCTCTCTCCTTTGGGTCTTGATTGGGGGGTGTCAGGATACAGTAGTGATTGAGGGAAACCTCTTCATCTACAGAAACATGATGAGCAGTTTCTCATGGTAGTATATGTATATAGATTATCAGAAAACGTGGCAGGCCACAGATGTGTGTCTGAGAAATATTAAAGTAGAAGAGGTCTTGTATTTTGTTGCACCCAAGCTCCAATCCTTGACACAAAAGCTCTCAAGGAGTCCCATGGTGAGGGAGCCCTGGTGCTTAGTACATTGCCTAGCACATAATAGGCTCTGAATAAATGCTCTAACTGGGAGGAGACAACACATATTGGAGGGGCAACTGCAAGGTAGATGGCAAGACCTAAGAGCCCTAAGACACTATATAAATGTTGGCATTATTATTAAATATATCTTATTCCTTAACATTATGCACCTTATTTGTGTATATCTTGGTTTCCATGTCTCTTGCTAGCTGGTAAGCTCCTTATGGGCAGGGAAAGTCTATTCATCCCTACATTCTTCTCTAACTCCAACCAGTACACCTTCTTTACATAGAGTAGTTGCTCAATGTGTTTTGTGATTAAAACCAAATTCTCTAAACCAAATTTCTCTTAAAGATTCCAATTTCTGAAGCCTCACCCAAGTCATCAGAGGGGCCCCTACATGACTTACAAGGGCACAGAGCAGAGAGCCTTGGGAGATGGCACCTTCTTCAATCCATCATCCCCATAGAGTGGCACTTTAGCCAGACCTGAGCAAAAAGCAGAATGTTGGTCTTTGACAAGCAAAGACACCAGAAAGAGAATTATCCTATGGCAACCACCCCAGGGAAGGCAAAACAAAAATCAGGGCAGCAGAAAGTATTCATCTTTGTGGGCATTGTTTGTATGGTTAGGCTTCAGAGCACCAATTTATTCATGAGGATCATAGGCTCACAGAGTCAGAGGCCAGATACTCCAATCTGCTCATTTTACAGGTGAGAAAACTGAAGCTCAAAGAGATTGTGACTTACCTAAAGTCATGTAGTTACTAGGTGTCAGAGTCAGGATTTGAACACCTACTTCCAGTCCAGGATTAACTACCCCAGCATAAAGTCTACTCTAGGAGTGGGGAACCTATGGCCTCAAGGCCACATGTGGCCTTCTAGGTCCTCGAGTATGGCCTTTGGACTGAGTCCAAGTTTTACAGACCAAATCCTTTAATAAGGGGATTTGTTCTAGGGAAGTTTGGATTCAGTCCAAAGGCTGCACTTGAGGACCTAGAGGGCCACATGTGACCCAAGCCCACAGGTTCCCCATCCCTGTCTAATATTGATGGCAACAAACTCATCAACTTTTCTTCTTATTCCAGCTCAGTGTACACGATAGACATCCTTTTGGTCATTGGCCTTATACAGAGTGGAATAACCTCAGAAGCTATAGGATTGGATGATCCCTGAGGCCCCACTCAGTTCTGACTTTCTATAAATTGTCCTACAATTGTTTGTGTCCAAAATGGATGTGTCCCAATTGGTTTATTCCAAAACTTTTTGGGCTCCTGTTGTACAAAAGGTCCTGTAGGCATGAGGGGCGTAAAGATGAGCAAAATGCTATGTGACTTCTGAGAGATATGAATGTAGAGAGGAGTTGAGATGAGCATATGAAAAGCTCTAGTACTGGACAGTAGGCGATTAGTGACACAAAAAGAATGCAGATGGCTTTGGGTTCTTCTGCATAACCTTCTCCATCTTTCCTCATTTGGCAGATAAGAGAGCAGCAGCCAGTGCCCAGGACTCGTCCTCCTATGGTATAATGGGAAGAGAATTTGTTCTACAAACAGGGGGTCTGGGTTTGAATCCTGCCAATTATCAACAGTGTGGTCTTTGGGTAAGATACTCAAGTCCCTGGACCTCAGTCTTCTCACCTAGAAAGGCTGGATGAGGAAGGCTCTGAGGTCCATTCCAGTTCTAAATCTAGGAGCCTAAATTACTCAACTTCATTGACTCTGTTTCCTCATTTGTAGACAGGGGGCTGCACTAGAAGGCTTTTAAGGTGACTTCCAGCTGTAGTTCTATAATCCTAAGTCACTTCCCCTCTCTGATCCTCATCTGCAAAATGTGGGGGTTGTGTCTGATGGCCTCTGGCTCTTGCTCTAACTCTAGGAAGTCATTATCTTATAGGTGTCTGGCCCTACATTGATTTCACCTTTGAGGGAGAGTACAAGTCAATGTTGGGTTTGAGATAGGTGGCTGGTGTGATACTTCTCTGCCCCCACATACCATGCCATGTTGATGGATTTAAATCTTTTTAACTAACAGAGAGCTGTCTCTCAGGAATGTCCATATGATTATAGGGAAAAGTCTAGAACTGTCTTCATCTTACAGGTGGGGAAACTGAGGTTGGAAGAAGGCCAATGACCTGTCCAAGATCACCCAAGTAATAAACAAACGTTAGAGAGAAGATTCAAACCCAAGTCCTCTGACTCCTGGGTCAGGATTTTTTTCCATTAAACCATATTACTGTTCTCAGCAATCTTTAGGTAATTAAAACCAAATTGACCTGGAACACAGTTTGTGTTCCTTTCAAAAAGACAAAGGGAGGCTGCAGTAATTACTGCATACCAGAAATCAGAGAATTTTCAACTTTTAGAGGTACAAAGATGTCCTCAGATGTCCCCTAGTCCAGCTGCCTATGCAGCATGGAAGACTCTTGGGCAACACGCCAACCAGTGACCGTATCAGCTGTAACAATCTGACGGCCCATTCTGTCATTGGGAGGCCCTGGTTATTAGAACATTGGGACAAAATCTATTGCCCTCTAACTCCCGACTCATTGGTCCTATTTTCACCCTCTGAGGTTACCCAGAACGTGTCTGATCCCTTTTTAATAGGGTAGCCCTTGAAATATTTGAAAACAGATATCATCCCCCACCACGAGCCTTTGGCTTGCTGCAAGTTGCTTCTTTCCCAGGAATCACCAATTCCTTCAATTGTCCCTCATATACAATCATTATGTCATAGCTTTAGAGCCATAGGGAGCCTTAAGGACATTTTGTTTTGCAGATAATGAAACTTATCTAAGTCAGAGAGATTGTATGACTGCTAAAGATCACCCAGGTAGTGATTCAAACCCACGTTTTTTATTGGCACTGAGTTAATAAGGGAGACCAAGGATTTGAACCCCGGGTGCTCTGACTAGGACAGGTTTGAATTGCTTCTGCATCCTCTTCTTCCTCCTCTCGCTTTGCTGAAATCTGTCCATGCTCCTTTTAAACTACAGGCCCTAGGAGAAGCAGCGCTTCAGAAGTGCTTCAGACGTGGTCTGGCCCGGGCAGGAAGCACTCTTGCCTCCCCTTCCTGTATCTCTCTTAAATTAGCTTGAGATGGATCAATCCAATTGGTCATTTGACCATTATTCTATTCAGCACAAGGGGGCGCTCAAGGTCCAAATTGGGGCCACATTGACAAATGGAACATTTCCCAAATGAATTGTTTTATTTAACAAACAGAATTAACAGGAGTCTTTTGGAGAAACTCTATGTCTACTTGGACTTGGCAGAGGTTTCTGAAGTCAGATGCTGACAAATGTGTGTATGGGATTGAATTGGAATTAATGGGAATGATTATCTCCCATCGGACAACTCAGCACAAGGGTAGACATTCTGTTCTGTCTTTGTGGGTGAAAGGCAGTAGCTTGTACTGCATTCTTGGATGGGACTATTGGGATCAACACTACGGTTTTACATTAATGATGAGTTAGCCTTCAACACCTCAGTATAAACTCTGGGGTTCTTTGCAATCAAGTAATGCCCCCCATGAGAGAGTGCATGGCATAGTGGAAGGAATATTGAATGTGGAGTCAAGTCATAGCTGGAAAAAGGCTCAGAGGTTATCTGTTCCAACCTCTGCATCTTATAAATGATGGAAACTGAGGTCAATTGACTATGATCATAGGACCATTGACCCAGCAGTCATATAATCCAACAAACTACCTCAATTTTCTCATGAAGAAACTGAGGCCCATGGAGTTTAAGCCATAGATCTGAAGCAAGAAGAGACCATCTGATACAACCTCTTCATTCTACAAGTGAGAAAAGGGAGGGCCAAAGAAGTTGGATGACTGAGGGTAATCTGCCTAGAGTTGGAAATGGCCTTAGGGACTATCCAGCCCGAGCTCCTAACCCTAAAGATGAGAAAATAGAGAATCAGGAAAATGGTACAAGCATCAGAAGCAGGATTCGGATTTTTAGTTATTTTAATTTTAATTAGGATTGGGATTCAAAAAAGCCCTTTTTGTCAGTGATGCCACCAACTAGCATTTATATAGGATGCCAAGGTTTGCAGAGCGCTGCACAAATGTCATGTCAGCTGAGCTCACAACAATCCGCAGAGGTAAATACTATTATTTCCTTGTTTTACAGATGAGGAAATGAGGCAGAAGTTAAGTGACTTGGCCAGGGCCACACAAGTAAGTATCTGAAGCTGGATTTGAACTCAGGTCCAGAGCTTGAACCACTACACCACCTCTGATATTCATGAAGATCAGAAAATAAAATACGGTAGAATGGGTTCCAGAGGTTGCCTCAGAATTAACAAGACTCAGGCTAAGCTCAGTCTCACATCTGATATCTGCTGACTGTGGGATCCTGGACAAGTCACTTCTAACTTCTTGTAGTCCATGTAGCTCTCCAAGATTATAAATGTTGAGCAATTATCAATATGCTTTGGTAGAGGGAATCTCTCCTCTTCTCTTTCCTGCATGTCTGTCCTTGCCAGGAAGAGAAAAATGGAGCGCATGAATTACGAAGGCGTGTACATCTTTAGGGGACAAAATGGCTTCCTGCCTATCCCTTTAAACCCAAATCCCTCTGACTGTCACTGACTGGCCAATAGTAGGTCCCAGCCCAAGCCTCACTTGCTCATCATTTGGAATTTGATGGCTCGGAGAGAGTGTAAATAGCAATTTTCTGTTCTGACCAGAAATTCTGAGGGTCTTCCTCTTCCTCATTGATTCTTTTGTGAAGGCAAAATAAACCATCTTTTACCTCAACCTTAACTACTGAATAGGTGTTCCCTCAGACAAACTGAGACCCAGGAAAGACCTCAGCTTGAAAAGGCCAAGGTCTCCCACTGCATCCTGGGCTATTGCCGGTGGTGCTGACCTGCGTCCTTCCACTGGATGTTGCTGACTCTAGAGGAGAGAGTGAGGCTGATAACTTTATACAGCTCTACCTCATTTAAATACAATTCACTTGCAAGTCAAGACGTCGCCCTCCTGATGTCATTGGTCCTCTTCAGGAACAAAGGATGCCCAACAAAGCATCTCACACTTCCTCTGGTCTCAGGCTTTCTCAGGCTGCAGATCTGTTCAGTCCCCAATCTTAACCTGAGCAGAGACACTGTCCTCACTATCTCCCCCCACCCCAAATGATTTCTATTTCTATCATTGTGACTTTGCAGATTTTTATTTTGACTTAACAACAACTTTCTTTTCCTCCATCTGTTTTCCTTTTAAAATTTTTTTTTCTGCTTTCTCTGTTGATTGAGACCAAAAATTATTCTGCCTTGACAATTAGCACAAGCCTTAATCCTCCTTCAAGGCTCAGTCTCGTTATTACCACCTACTGATTCCTTCTCTGACCACATGAGCACCAGGATTTCTCCAACCTCTCTCTTTCTGTATATATAAGTGTTCTGTTCATATAAGTGTTTTAATTCTTTCACAACTGGAAACATTTAAAAGGGCAAAATAAATCAAGAGACTGAAGTATATTTGTGTGGAATCCCAAACTGCAAAACTTAAAAGGATCCTCAGAAGCCATCTGCTCCAACCCACTCATTTTTCAGATGAGGAAACTGACACCCAGAGGTTAAGTGACTTGCCCAAGATCACACAGGTCATATTTGGACTCAGGTGCTGGGATTCCAGAGCCAGGCTCCTGAGAACTTTTGCAACTTTTTTTTTGTTGTTGTATCTTAGCATAATATGTTGCATCAGGGCCATTCAGTCTAGACCATGAGAAGTCAAGGCCAAAGGACAAAGAGAATGTGGTTGGGTATCCTGGCTTAATCACTGTGAAGCCAAGGGGTCACTACCAGGCCTAGTTTGAGTATCTAGTATTGTTGGGGGAATTGATAGGGCGATGTTGGTGAGGAGGCCCAAGGGTTAATGCGGGAACCCATTAGGCACAGTTTTCTGGCACATGGGATTGTGTGCAAAATGGACCTGCTGTCAGGCAGATGGTGATACCATAGTTCAAATCTTCTCTCATTGTACGTTTGACTTCCCAGCCCTTCCTAAAAATAAATTAAGGACATATTGGGAAACCAGTGATTTTGTTGCTGGCAGGAATTCATGATGAAGGAACAGTAGATGATGACTATTAGCTCTGCATGATCCTGTAGGTCTTACCTCAAAGTTAATGTGTATTGCAACAAGGGATGTGATAGAGGTTAAAATATGTCTTTGCAATCCTCTCCTCATAGTTTCGTTCCAATTCGGATAAATGGAGTCCATGGAATGTTCTGGAAGGACAGACTAATAATGAGATGCTGTTGTTCAGTTGTGTCTGACCCTCTGTGATCCTGTTTGAAGTTTTCTTGGCAAAGATGTTGTTTACCATCTCCTTCTCCAGCTCATTTTATAGATGAGGAAACTGAGGCAGAGTTAAGTGACTTGCCCAGGGTCACACTGCTAGTAAGTGTCTGAGGCTGGATTTGAACTCAGGTCTTTCTGCCTCCAGGCTGGTCACTCTATCCACTACTCCACCTAACTATTCAATGAATAAGTACTAAACTGGTTTGTTTGGTTTTTTTCATAGAAATTTTAGTCTGCTAGGAGTGCTCCTATTAGAATCTATTGGGAGCATTGTCCCTACTCTTGCAGAGAACAGAAAGGGCTAGTGGACATGGCCTGAGTTGACCATGCATTTTTTTTGCAGGCTAATTGATTTTTTTTAGCCTATCTGTAAATCTGTGGTCAACGTAGAGTTGGGCAGGACTTTGGGCCTTTAGTGGGAGATACAGTGAAATAACAAAAAGTCATCAGATTTTTCTAAAAACATTCAAATATTTTCTATATTTTGACACTTATAAAAGTCAAGATCTTTAAAATCTCCGCCCCCCCCAAAAAAACCTAACCAACCAATCAGTAGAATTGTCAACTTTATAGTCTTCACAAAGCTGTCATCATTGAGGATGGCAGAGATAGCCAAAAGGCAAGATTCCCTTGTCGTCCTGCCAGTGCCTCCCTTATCTTTAATCTGTGGAGATAAGATAGCCAAGTGGGAAGGAACAGAGGGCATGGGATACTGTGTGTATTAGTGGACAAAAGACTCTCTAGGAATCCAGAGACCTGAATTCTGGTTACCCCCTTTACCATTAACCAGTAGTGTTACCTTGACTAAGTCATCACACCAATCTATAGAAGGGGAGTACTCAATCTGTATCCTACCTTAGAGATCTGGGTTGAGTATGTGAAAACATTTCTGAAAATGCTTTAGAAATCATACCCTCAACCACGCCCAGTGAGGCTAACCCACAAAGGATAGTCATAGACATGGAAGCATGTCAGACCCTTAGCAAATGGGATAATAAGATCAGACATTTAGCACTGTAAGGGACGTTAGAAACCAGGAGGGCCACTCCCCTCATTTTACAGCTAAAGTCCTTGGAGAATGAGTGAATTACCGAAAATAACATAGGAAGTAAGTGGTAGGATCTGAACCTGCATCCTGTGACTACGAAGGCTTTAACATATTTTCTTCCCTTTGAGAATTTTCCAATTATGGAAGAGAAAAACTTTTCTTAAATCATAAAACCAATTAATCATAAAACTAATTAACTTAATTATCACCTTTCAAATCCTGTAGGACCCCAAAGCTTTTTGAGATTTATTTTTGTTTTATTTCCTTTTTCTCTCAATTTCCTTTCAAAAAAAAATCAGGTTTTGAGATCCACCCATCCATCCTATCCCAGAAGGGAGCACAGTTGGATGATTAGGAGATGTGAAGAGTTGCCAGGCAGATAAAGGGTATTATGGGATTTTACAGCCAGCCATGCTGTGGCCACCTAGAGGAAGGGAAATATATTTGGCTTCGGACTTCCCTGCTATAGAGTGGTGCCCAGTCTGTCCTCCCACTGTGTTCCAGGCTGTTAGGTAAGGTGGAAATGTAAAATGTACCACCTCTCACCATGTTGCTATCTTAATTATCCAGATTCTTGCATCTCAGAATTTATCTCTCATGGTCCATAAGGCATAGATCCTAGGAGAGAGAAGAGTTGTGAAAGAAAGATGGTCCACCCTATGGGAACCTGCGAACCAACCCATACTAAAGCACAGGCACCAGCCAAGTTGGTAATTCACCATTCCTGAAATGATCTGGGAATTTCCGATAGGAGGCATTGTGAGAATAACCCCTTTGTAGCCCAAACCTGCTGTGGCTTCAACCCAAGCTCAGAGATCGGGGCCATGAAGTAGTTACATGCACAAATGCCTCCTTTAAAGCCATCAGAAGCAAGGGGACCTTGGAAAAAGCACTGACTTTATAGTGAGAGAAAAGTGAAACTTCCACTGTGATCTTGGGCAAGTTGCTTCTTCCATGGAACTCACCTTTGCTTTTCTGGCCAAAGAAGGAATAGGACCAGATGGCCTTGGGATTCCCTTACAGCTCTTGTTCTAAGGTCCTATGAATTTCTTGCCTGTGTGGCCTTGGGTAAGTTTTTAACCTCTCTGACCCTCCCCATCTGTAAATCAGGGGGTTGCCTTCAATAGCCTCTGAGGTCCCAGCTCCTTCATCTAACAAACAGTAGAAACATAATCAAAACGTCAGCACCAGGAGCTGTCAGAGAGGAAGCATTAAGTGGTTGATGTAGCATTCAACTTAGAGTCAGGAAGGCCTGGGTTTAAATCCCGCCTCTGATACATGTGACCCTAAGTGTGACTTTGCCTCAGTTTCCTCATCTGTGAAAATGAAGAGCATTGGACTGGGCGGCCCCTAAGGCCCCTTTTAGTTCCGTATCTGTTATCTACAATATGACCTTGAAGGCCACCTAGACCAGCCAACTGAAGAAGAATCATCTCTACCCCAGCCCTTCAGCCCTTACAGGAGACTCAGTGATGGCAGCCCAGGAGACTCTGATAGCTGAAGGTTCTCACTGATGGAAGGTTGTACATGCCTCTGAACACACACCTATTGCTAGCCCTTCTCCTCTCCGGAGCCAAACAGAACAAGGCAAACCCTTTCCCACAGACTAACTCTCAAACAAAATTGAAAGCTTCTTGGGCCACATAGGAGAGTACATGTGTTCTCTTTACAGCCAATCATAGCATCCTTTTTCATCCTCTCCCTCCTCCTACAACCACTGAGGACTCTCTCGGAATGTTTCCAGAAGAAGCATAGGAATGAAAAGAACCAGGAAGAGGCTCCCTTTTATTTAGTACTGCGTGCACGTGTAGGTGCGTGCGTGCGTGAGTGCATGCATGTGTGTGTGTAGGGGGAGTGGGTTCTTCTTCAGCTATGCTTCTTCCTACAGTCACTCTCAGGCCAAAAATCTGAGATCTGAGAACTAAGTGCCCATTGACTCTAGAGGTTAAGTGACTTGTTCAAGATCACATAACTAGTTCGTGTTGGATACAGAATTTGACCCTAGATCTCCCTGGCTCCAAGTGCAGTCTTCTGTCTGTGAAAACAATACATTTTGCAGAAAGCGTCAAGCCCCCAGAATTAATCAGACACTTTATCTTTAGTTCTCTCAGCAGAACGCCGGGGGACACATCCACACCCTTCAAGGAGTCTCCCTCCCTTATATACTCATCAAATTGAAATCACCAAGACAACCTTCTTTGTCAAGTCTCCACATTAAGAAGGCTGGGTCAAGGCAGAGGGTGAGTCTGGAGTCTTGGGGGGTTGGGGGAGAGTGGCCCTCAAGTGAGCAATCTCTGACCCTCTCTTAAGCTCTCATTTAAACCCTGTTCTGATCCCAATGTGTTCTGCAGGTCACGTCAGGACTTAAATTGTGATAAGATTCTAATCCTCGCTAGGCTCCTGTCGAAACAGACACTTGGGTGAAGCCACTAAAAAACCCCTGGGAGCCTGGAGGGTCATTCAGTAAAGAATTGCTTTGAGGAACATTCTGGAGGTCACTTCTCTAAATACCAGGGTCTTGTAGCAGCCACTCTTTGTTCTCTTTGATCGCCACTGCCCCCTCTCGAGCTGCTATTACTTCTCACCTGGTCTATACCGTGGCCGCCAATGGATATATCTGTTTCCCCATTTCTTTTTTCCAATTTAACTGACTCGCCAACTGAAGGGAAGGCAACATTGAAAAGCAGAAAGAAAAATGAATTGGGAGTCCAACGGTCCTGAGTTTAAATTCTAAGACACTTATTACTACCATTGTGACCTTGGCCTGGTTGCTGGTGGCCCCTGAGACTCGATTTATTAAACTATAAAGTAAAGAGGTGGAACTAAGGGCTTCCAAGGTCCCTTTCCAGTTCTATACCCAGGATCTGAGAAATCTTAAATCACAGATATGCTCCTGTTTCATACCTGCTAAGAAAGCTTCAGTGGCCCCTCATAAAGCTACCTACTATGCACCGTAAAGCCAAGGGGGTTTCCAAATCCCACTTATTCCACAAAGGTCTTCCTGATGCCCTCAGCGAGAAGACTTAACTCTCTTTTAAACTACCTTTCTTGCTGTTTCACTTCTGTCAGTGTCTCCATGACCCCATTTGGGGCTTTCTTGGCAGAAATCTTGGAGTGTCTTGCCATTTCCTTCTCTCGCTCCTTTTACAGATGAGGAAACTGAGGCAAATAGATTAAAGTGACTTGCCCAGGGTCACTCAGCTAGTAAGTGTCTCAGGTCAATTTGAACTCAGGAAAATGAGTCTTCCTAACTATCCACTACTCTCTCCACTACACTGCACCACCTAGCTACCCTTTCATACTGCTGTAATGCTATATTTCTACATGCCTGTGTTATAGAGATTTTTTAAAATAATATTTTATCATTTTCCCAATTACATGTAAGAACAATTTCTAACATTAATTTTTAAAAATTCTGAGCTCCAAATTATCTCTTTCACTCCTCCTCTCCCCCCTCCAGTAAACAATGTGATATGTCACACGTGTGCAATCAAGTCATAGTGGGTTTTGCCCCTGTTACCTCCCCTTTTCAACTGTAAACTCCTGGTGGGCAGGGGCCATTTTACTCATATTTTTCTTGCCCCACAGTGCTTAGCAGAAGACATTGCTCATAGCAAATACTCAGTACACATCCATTGACTGAGCCACTGAGTTAGAAGTAGCAAAGCATGTATTGGATACAGAGCATGGGGGAGGTGGGATAATCCTATGAATCTGGATGGCAAAGAAGCCGGTTGGAGCTGTGTGGTTTGCTCCAGCGGCTATAACCTTTTGGAAGCCTTGTCTTTTTTATTATTAATTTCCTTTTTTATTATGAACTTAGCCATCAATTAATAGGAATGTGTCATTCTACAAAACTTAAAAAATATATATTTTGCAGTGTTTTTAAGTGCATATGAAATTTAACGAGGTTGCAGTGCAGCTGCCCTCTTTCCCGCCCCTTCAGAACTTGGATTTTCTTCTGTGTCCTGGGAAGCATCTGAAACAAGACAGCCTCATTATCGATGATGGAATGGACTGAGGGTAGTGGGTTTGCAATTAATTCAGGGGTCCTTCAGTTGTAGGAGGGCGTGTTTGTGTGATTTGGAGACTAGTGGAGATGTCCCCCCCTGGCTTCTGATTAGCCCAGCTCATTAGCAAGCTAGTCTGCGCAATTTCCCTTCCCTCTCATCTTATCTGCTTGCCTGCTTTTCCTTCTGCCTCTTCTCCTGGGACATTTCATTCCCCGTGCTTTTTGCTGTCTGCTTGGAAGCAACACAACTGATAAGGTGAAGGCTGCCTCTCACGTTCTCTCCAGCTGCGCTGTGGCAGGGCTACGGACTGTGGTCTTCCGGCGAGGGCATTTCCTTAATATACGTCCTAATTGCGGAAAAGACTGTCCGATAAGCTTTCCAAACGTTCACTGGTTTTGTTTCTTTTCGGTCGAGAACGTACTTTCCCTGTCCTTGAACCAAAAGCTGTGCACGATGGGTTCTTTTTCTAAATTTGTCTTACAGTTTTGCATAACAGAGTAAGAACAAGAAAAGTAGAAGAAACACCTGGAATCCATCCTCGGGTGACTGTTTCAGGATTTAATGGAATTTAATCCTCCTCCGCCCAGTTATTGATTTCATCTTCCTGAAGCATCATTTGGACCACGTGGCCACCCCATCCCCATCCATCAGGATCAAAGAGAAAATTCTCTGCTTGGCTTTTTACACCTCACACCACCTTCCCCAGGCGACCCCCGGCCTCTTTGCTGCTCCTTGCACATGGCCCTCCTGACTCCTGACTCCATTCGTTTCCCGGAGCTGCCCTCTATACCTAGAAGGCTCTCCCTCCTTCAGTCTCAGCTGAAGTCCTGTATCCTACGTGCCTTTTCCTCCATTCCAGAAGCTTGTCCTTTCTCATTGTCTCTGAAAGTCTCTTTGCATATCTGTCTCTGTCTCTGTGTCTCTGTCCCTTTCTCTCTAGGTCTCTGTCTCTGCGTTTATACCAATGGCTCTAACATTTTTTGAAACCTTATTTTAAAAAAATTTATTTACATTTAGTTTACAACATTCAGTTCCACAATCTCTTAAGTTTCAAATTTTCTCCCCCTCCCGCTGCTCCTCCTACCCCCATAGCAGCATGTAATCAAATATAGGTTCTACAAATACCTTCACATTGATCGTTAGTCACGTTGAAAAGGATTATAACCAGTGGGCTGAACAATGAGAAAGAAGGGATAAAACAAAACAAAACACAAACAAGAGAGAGCAAATAGTTTGTTTCAATCTGCAGACTCTGCATCTCTTTCTCTGGATGTGGATATCTCTTTCCATCATGAGTCTTCGGGAGTTGTCTTATAAGCTCACATTGCTAAGAGGAGCCCGGTCTATCAAAGTTAGTCATCACACATACAATGTGTCTGTAATTGGGTACAAAGTTCTCCTGGTTCTTCTCTTCTCGCTCAGCATCACTTTATATACGTCTCTCCAGGTTATTATGAAGTCCTTCTGCTTCTCATTTCTTATAGCACAATAGTATTCTATTACATTCATATACCACAACTTGCTTAGCCATTCCCCAATTGATGGGCATTCCCTTGACTTCCAATTCTTTACCACCACAAATAGAGCTGCTATAAATACTTTTGTACATACGGGTCCTTTTCCCACTTCTGTGGTTTCTTTGGGATACAGCCCCAGAATTGGTATTGCTGGGTCAAAGGGTGTGCACTTTTCTTATAACCCTCTAGACATAGTTCCAGATTGCTCTCCAGAATGGTTGGATTAGTTCACAACTGCACCAACAATGTATTAGTGTTCCAATTTTTCCACATCTTCTTCAGCATTTATCATTTTTCTGTTTTGTCATCTTAGCCAATCTGACAGGTGAGATGTGGTACCTCAGAGTTGTTTTGATTTGCATTTCTCTAATCAATAGTGATTTAGAGCATTTTTTCATATGCTTATAAATATCTTTAATTTCTTCCTCTCAAAACTGTCTGTCCATATCCTTTGCCCATTTATCAATTGGGGAATGACTTGCATTCTTGTAGATTTGACTCAATTCTCTGTATATTTTAGAAACCTTATTTTTAAAAATTGTCTCTGTCTCTGTCTCCCTCTGTGCGTCTCTTTCTCTCTGTGTGCTTCTGTATGTGATGTATGTGTATATGTATGTACATGTGTACCTATTTATATATGTATATATGTATGTGTCTGTATGTCAGGCAAACTTTGAATCTAGGTATTACCATTATATTCCTATGCCACACACTCCCCCAGATGTCATATTGCAAGCTGCAGAAATTTCCTTTTGTTCATTCCTGTGCTGCAGGAAAAATGACCAGTTTTAAATTCAATTCAGTTAGATATGTAGGTTTCAGAACCAGCAGACCAAGGTTTGGCCTTAATCAAACTGTATCAGCTCTCAGAGCCTTGGTTTCCTCATTTAGCTCACGTACTTACCTCATAGGGTTTTTTTGTGTGTGAAGATGAAATGAGAGGGCACATGCATTAAGCAATAAAACCAATGAAAAAACAACAACCCAGTAACATCTTCACATTCCTGAATCCTGCGTAGGCTTCCCTTCTGATCTGATCTCTCTAAACAGCAACAACGTTCCCTAATTTCATCCTTTTCTCAACTTTTAAAGTATTTTTTAAAAATATCTTTCCCTGGATTGGCTCCAGTATTTCCACATCTCTTTGAAAGCAAGATGACAAAAAGACTTGAAATGATAATCACTGAGAAGATACATTCAAAGAATTAAGTTTTCCATGCCCTCAAGGAATTTACATTCTAGAAGACACACATATATAAGCGTCTCCAAAATATATACGAAGAGAATCTTAAAAATAAGCTCTAGCCTCTCCATGTCCTCAGCTGAAATCACTGTCTCTGCAGTTACCAGTGGTCTCTTGTTGCCAGAGTTTTTGGTCTTTCCTTAATCCTCTCCACATCCTTGGATATTGATACTATCCATTGACCACTATTTTCTCCTTGGTATTTTCTTCTCTCTAGGATTTTGTGACACCAATCTCTCCTGGTTCTATTCCACCCCCAATGCCCCCATTCCTTCTTAGTCTCCTTTTTGGTATCTTTCTCCAAGTCACACTGTTAACCTGAATGTCTTCCAAGTCTCTCTCCTGGGACCCTGTTATGGGAATCTGAAGATCTTCCCTGCCCATAGGCCCTTTGCTAAATGTGGTATTGCTGGGTCAAAGGGTATGCAATTATTTATAGCCCTTTGGGCATAGTTCCAGATTGCTCTCCAGAATGGTTGTATCAGTTCACAACTCCACCAACAACGCATTAGTGTTTCAATTTTTCCACATCCTCTCCAACATTTGTCAATTTCTTGTTTTGCCATCTTAGCCAATCTGACTGGTGAGATGTGGTACCTGAAAGTTGCTTTATTTTGCATTTCTCAAATTAATAGTGATTTAGAGCATTTTTCCACATGCTTAAAGATATCTTTAATTTGTGCCACTGAAAAATTGCCTGTTCATATCCTTTAACCATTTGTCAATTGGGAAATGACTTGTATTCTTATAAATTTTACTTAATTCCCTGTATATTTTAGAAATGAGGCCTTTATCAGAGACACTGGTTGTAAATATTCTTTCCCAGCTTCCCACTTTCCTCTTAATCTTGGTTACATTGGCTTTGTTTGTACAGAAACTTTTCAATTTAATGTACTCGAGGTTATCCATTTTGCATTTTATAATGCTCTCCAACTCTTCTTTGGTCATAAAGTCTTCCCCACTCCATAAATCTGACAGGTAAGCTATTCCTTGCTTCCCCAGATTATTTACAGTATCAGTCTTTATACCTAGATCATGCACCCATTTAGACTTGACTTTGGTGTACGGCGTTAGATGATGGTCTATGCCCAGTTTCTGTCATACTATATTCCAATTTTCCCAGCAGTTTTTGTCAAATAGTGAGTTCTTATCCCAGAAACTGGGGTCTTTGGGCTTATCAAACAGTATATTTCTATAATTATTGACTACTGAGTCTTTTGTACCCAATCTATTCCATTGATCCACTACTCTATTCCTTAGCCAGTACCAAGCAGTTTTGATGACTGCTGCTTTATAATACACATTAAAATCTGGTACAGCTAGGCCACCTTCCCTAGCCTATAACCCTTTTGGGGTTCTATCCCAAAGAGATGACAGAAGTGGGAAAAGGTCCCATATGTATAAGAATATAGGGGTTGCCCATCAATTGGGGAATGGCTGAACAAGTTATGGTATATGAATGTAATGGAATATTATTGTGCTATAAGAAATGGGAAGGAGATGGACTTCCTAATTACCTGGAGAGACTTATACAAATTGATGCTAAGTTTGAAGAGCAGAACCAGGAAAATTTGTACACAATCACAGACACATCGTATGTGTGATGACCAACCTTGATAAACTGGACTCTTCTCAGCAACGCACAGCTATAAGGCAACTCTACAAGTCTCAGAATGGAAGGAGATATCTGCATTCAGAGAAAGATCTAGAAAGAACAGAGTTTAAATGGATACTGAAGCAATCTACATGCTATCGTTCTTTTTCATGTTTGGTTTTGTTTCTTTTTTTCCCATTTTTCACTCATCGGTTACAACCCTTCTATACAACCAGACTATTGTACAATGTGAAAGTATTTGCAGATCCTATACATGACTGCACGCCACCATGGAGGTGGGAGAAGGGAGGGGAGAAAATTTGAAACTCCAGGGATTGTGAAATTGAATCTTGTAAACTAAAAGTAAATAAATAAGTCAATGAAAAAAAAAAGTGTCTGCGTGACTCTGAGAACCTTCCCAGATTTGAAAGTATACTCTGACCCCTAATAGGCTGAATGTGGTCATGTGGAGCCTGTGGTGGGGAGGCTTGTTTTTTGGGAATGTCCGTGCCTTGTAGCTTTGTGATTGGGCAGTGGGTCAAGAGGACTGTGACATTCTCCAAGCCAAGAGAAAGCTATATATACGCCCTGATGTGAGATTTTGCTTTGGGGCTCACTTTGAGAAGAGTTGTGTGATTTGGCCAGACAAGACTCTGGGAAGCCATTGAACGCCTTCCCCCCCCCCCCCCACTTTGAAAAACCCAGATGTTGGTGCTTCCCTCTCTGGTAACTGAATAGGTATGGATGTATTGGTCAGACGGTTTGGTAGCCCCTCTGCTGATCTGTTTCTTTGTATGCTTGTAACTTCTGCTTGTTAACTTGTGTT
>CM053586.1:14188163-14203420 GCA_028646515.1 Pseudochirops corinnae | reverse complement strand
TTCTTCATGTTTATTGGAGGCCTCTGGTGGGGGTGCTCTGGCTGTGCTCTCCTCCTCCCTCTCTCTCCCATGATCTTTCTTTTCCCCAAAGAAGGAATCTAGGGTTTGGGAGCTGTTCTTACTTTGCTTCTTATGCTTATTCTTACTCATGGTTGTTCAGACCGTGAATTTTTTTTTTTGAATCTCTGTGGGGCTCTGCTTCCAGAAGGGAAAGCTCTGTGCCAAATCGCTGGGGTCCTCCCGGCTGCTGTAGACTTCCGGCTAACTGGATAATGAAGACTCCAAGACCAAGGCCCAAGACAACGATTCCGGATCCAGGCCACTCAACGCGAGAGCCCTGGCCTGAAAACAATCGCTCAGTCCCCCTGCTGTCTTCCGGCCACAGGCAGGAAGCTGCAGCGCGGAGGTGGGTGCAAAACCTCTGCCTTTCGCTTTTCTACTCTGGAGGCCTTTCAGCTGGACTGCTCCCCTCCCAACTTTGCAAGTCCCACTCGCAGCTGCTGCTAATCCGCTCACCAGAGAGACTCCTCCACTCCTCCCGACCAGCCACCCCCAGGGCACAGCTGCGGCTTCAGGCCAGGCTGGCTTTGGTTCACAGTGATGATATGGTTCCTCGTAGCCGAGCTGACTTTAGTGGTAAGTATCCTTGTGTGTGTTTTGGAGTTCTAGGATTGCTTTAGAGTCCTATTTTATGGGTATTTTGGGGTGGCTATGTGAGAGCTGCGATATGTTGCTGCTGCTACGCTGCCATCTTGGCTCCGCCCCCCTCATAACAGGTTTTTCTCATGTCCCTGATACTGTTATTATCTGGGGGCCCCAGGCAAGTGGTGAATGCTCCAAACTTCATCTCTCCTTTTCCCCAGTGGAGATCATCCTACTTGTGCTGTCTTACTCATAAGGCAGTGCTAAGGAAAGTGCTATGTAAACAATTGTCCAAATAGAGGTTATTGTGATGATAAACCTGAAATTCATATGGAAATGTGAGCCATTGGCACATCCCTTCTCCTCCTTTGGATGGCTCCACAAGAGGGCCCTCCTATGGGGCCTTGAGAACACTTAGTTCTGAAGGTGATGGGCTATCTTTTGAGGAACCCATCATACCAGGCTATGAAGGGGTTCCTGACACAATGTGTGTTTGTACTTGTTATGGATGTGAGAGCCAGAGACTTCTTTTTTTTTCCTCTCAATTTATTTATTTATTTTTAGTTTTCAACATTCATTTCCACAAGATTTTGAGCTACAAATTTTCTCCCTGTCTTTCCCCTACCCCCACCCCAAGATAGTGAGTGCACGGAATACCCTTCCCCAAATCTGTTCTCTCTTATATCCTCCCCCATCACCCCCCTAACTTTCTAGTAGGGCAAGATGGATTTCTATAATCCAGTGCCTGTATATCTTATTTCCCAGTTGCATGTAAACACACACACACACACATTTTTTTAAACATTTTTTTTAAACTTTGATTTCCAAATTCTTTCCCTTCTTCCCTCCTCACCCATCTGCATTGGGAAGACAAGCAATTCAATATAGGTCGTACATGTGTTGTTACACAAAACGTTTCCATAGTAGTTATATTGTGAAAGACTAACTATATTTCCCTCTATCCTATCCCACCCTCCATTTATTCTATTTTCTGCTTTGACCCTGTTCCTTTTCAAAAATGTTTACTTCTAACTACCCCCTTCCTGAGTCTGTCCTCCCTTCTATCATGCCCTCTCTTATCTATCCCCTTCCCCCCCTACTTTCCTGTAGGGTAAAATACCCAATTGAGTGTGTATATTATTCCCTCCTTAAGCCAAATTCAATGAGAGTAAGGTTGTCCCATTCCCTTACACCTTCCTGCTGTTACCCTCCATTGTAACAGTTTTATCTTGCCTCTTTTATGTAAGATAATTTACCCTATTCTATCTCTCCCTTTCTCTTTCTCCAATATAGTCCTCTCTCACCTCTTAATTTTATTTTTAGATATCATCCCTTCATATTCAGCTGTGCTCCCTGTCTATGTATACATGTACACACATAGACACACACTCACATATATATTTATACATGCATACAACCTCCTATACATACATATAAATGTATGTATACATATACATATACATATATATATATTCCCTTCAACTATCATACTAAGAAAGTCTCATGAGTTACAATTATCTTTTTTCCATGTAGGAATGTAAATAGTTCAACTTTAATAAGTTCCTTATGATTTCTTTTTCCTGTTTACCTTCTCATACTTCTCTTGCTTCTTATATTTGAAAGTCAAATTTTCTGTTCAGCTATGGTTTTTTCATCAAGAACACTTAAAAGTCCTCTGTTTCATTGAATTACCATATTTTTTCTCTGAAACATTATACTCATTTTTGCTGGGTAGTTGATTCTTGTTTTTAATCCTTGCTCCTTTGACCTCTGGAATATCATATTCCAAGACCTTTGATCCCTTAGTGTAGAAGCTGCTAGATCTTATGTTATCCTGATTGTGTTTCCACAATACTCAAATTGTTTCTTCCTGAATACTTGTAATATTTTCTCCTTGACATGAGCACTCTGGAATTTGGGTATGATATTCCTAAGAGTTTACTTTTGGGGATCTTTTTCAAGAGGCAATTGGTGAATTCTTTCAATTTCCATTTTGCCCTCTGGTTCTAGAGTATCAGGGCAATTTTCCTTGAGAATTTCTTGAAGCATGATTTCTAGGATCTTTTTTTGATCATGGCTTTCAGGAAGTGCAATAATTTTTAGATTATCTCTTCTGGATCTATTTTCCAGGTCAGTGGTTTTTCCAATGATATGTTTCACACTGCCTTCTTTTTTCATTTGTTTGGATCTGTTTTATAGTATCTTGATTTATCATAAAGCCATTAGCTTCCATTTGCTCCAATCTAATTTTGAAGGAATTATTCTCTTCAGTGAGTTTTTGAAATTCCTTTTCCATCTGGCCATTTCAGCTTTTTAGGGCATTCTTCTCCTCATTGACTTTTTGGGCCTCTTTTGCCATTTGAGTTAGTCTATTTTTTAAGGTATTATTTTGTTCAGTGTATTTTTGGGCGTCCTTTAGCAGGCTATTGTCTCTCTTTTCATGATTTTCTTGCGTCATTCTCATTTGTCTTTCCGATTTTTCCTCCTCTTCTCTTACTTGATTTTTAAAATCCTTCTTGAACTCTTCTATGGCCTGGGATCAGTTTATATTTTTCTTGGAAGCTTTTGATGCAGGAGTTTTGACTTTGTTATCTTCTTCTGGTTCCATGTTTTGATCCTCTTTGTCCCCCAACAAAGGATTATATAATCTGATTGTGCTTCCTCTGTCTGTTCATCTTGTCAGACAATTACTTGCTTTTTGAACCCTTTGCCACAGTAGAACTCTGCTTCCAGAGTGGAGAGCTATGTCCCAAATTGCTGGGGTTTTTTGCAAATGTTATCAGAACTGTCGTCAAAGCTATGAGGAGGGCACCCTCTTTATAGCCACCACAAGCTCTGGCACATTGGCATTCCTCACCCCAGGACCACCACCCAAGACAGATCCAGATCCAAGCAGGTCAAAACACAAGCAATTACCCACTGAATGGTCACTTGATTGCCCTATGAACTGCAGGCCAGGAGTCCTGAAGGCAGCCTGGGGCAGCACCACACCTCTCACCCCAGGGGCAGGGGCTGGACAGCACTCTACTCTCACCCTGGATCAACAGGGTTTCCCCACTGACCCTTTACATTCTCTTTGGCATTTATAGGTTGAGATGTCTGGAAACTGCCACAGATGCTGGTGATTCACTCTCCTGAAGTCTGTCCTGGCCTGTCTGTGCTGCCAATTTGGGCTGTGCATCTGGGCCAGCCCTATGCAACAGACCCTTCCTGTCGGCCTGCCAGGCTGCCTTCAGTGGGAGATTTGTTTCTCTCTGTCACTTTGTGGGTTCTCTAGCTCTACAATTTGTTTAGAGTCATTTTTTGCAGGTATTGGAGGTGGTTGAAGCAGGAGCTCCAGCAAGTTCCTGCTTTTACTCCGCCATTTTGGCTCTGCCCCCCCAGAGACTTCTTACAGAGCAAAAGAGGGCACACAGGAAGAAAGAGAGATCTAGGGGGATTCTTGTCAATCTGCCATTTTGCTGGCAGAGGGCTTAAATCTTTTCCTCTGCCTGAGTTTTATCTAGGCCACCTCATATAACTCCTGACTGGCAGCAAAAGCAAGAATCAGCCTTAAATGGCAGGAGAGTATAGATATTTACAAATGTAAACTGGACTCCTTTGATCAGAGTTTTAGAGGGTCATAGTTCCAGAGGTCGAAACCCCCTAAATTCAGGCCTTCATCACTTACTTCTCACCTGGACTACTGCAATGGTCTCCTCCTTGGTCTCCCTGTCTCAAGACTCTTTCCATGCCAATGCATCTTCAGTGTCCTTTCTTATGTCCCTTTATTCCCCTACCCAGTCAATCCCATTGGCTCCATACTGCCTTTAGGTTGAAACATAGACTCCTCTTCTTCGTGTTATGTATTTATTAAAGTTGTAATTCCTCTGGTAGAGTAGGCTCCTTTTACCAAAGCAGGTCTATCCTTTCTCTATGGCTCATGGCTATCAGAACTGCTAGAAGTACTGATGAAAAGTTAAGTGACCTGGCCAGGATAACATAGCTAGTATGTATGAGAGGTGGCCATGAACATGAACTCAGTTCTTCCCAATTCAATTCTTCTCCATTCCTCTGTAGTCCCGTCCCTCTATCTTTTGTAGCCAATCAGTTATCAACCCTGTAGATTCCATCTCTGAAACTTCTCTCATTCTCATGTATTTCTCTTTATATTTAGTACAAGACCCTAGTAGGGAAGGGAGAGAACAAGCATTTATTATGCACCTACTGTATTCCAGGTGTCATGCTAAGAACTTTATGAATATGATCTCATTTGGTAATACTGCCATTATTACCTTCCTCATAGGCTATTGTAGTAGCTTCCTAGCAATGATTCTTCCTGTACATTCCCTCTGTCTCTCATATCTCTGCATATTTATGCATAGATACCATCACACCACTTCTCTGATGAAAAATTTATTTTTATTGTTCAGCCTTCTATAGTCATGCCCGACTCTTCATGACCCCACTTGGGGTTTTCTTGGCAAAGATACTAAAGTGTTTGTCATTTCTTTCTCCTGCTCATTTTACAGATGAGGGAACTGAGGCAAATAAGGTACTGTGACTTGCCCAGGGTCCCACAGCTAGTAAGTGTCAGAGACCAGATTTGAACTCAGGAAGATGATGCCACTTAGCTGCCCCAAAATATTTATAGGATTATAGAGTTAGAGTTAAAGGGGACCTTAGATGCCACCAAGTCCAATTCCTTAATTGTATAAGTAAGGAAACAGAGGTACATAGATATTAAGTGATTTGTTCAAGGTCACACAACCAGGAAATGTCTGGAGTAGAATTTGAACTCGGGTTCTCCTGACTCCAACTCCAGCATACATATTATCTTAGTATACGATGATGCTCCCTGGTTCCCTATGGTATATGGAGTGAGATTCAAACTCTGCTTGGCATTCAAGGCCCTCTACAACCTATTGTCCCCCTGCTTTTATACAATTGTCTGATATTGTTTTTCCTCTCCCCAACTCAACCCATTCCATGCATCCTATAGAGCAGCCAAACCTTATGAATCTTGGCCCTTCCACACACAATTTCTGTCTCTGGGACTCTTGTGAAAGCTGTCTCCCATGTCTGGAATGTCCTCCCTCCCTTTCTCTCCTCAATGAAATCCTATCCATCCTTTGAAGATCACCTCAAGTGCAATTTCCTCCAGAAAGCTCTTTTGTGAATGATCTTCATGAATCAACCTTCTCTATCAGACATTGCATTAGACTTTCATTTTATAAATCAAATATGCCTACCATGTAACATCATATTGTATCCCTACTCGTAGTGGAGTCTGTTCCTCAACCGGATTATAAACTACATGAGGACAGAGAAGGAGCCTTATCTGTGCATTGTATCTGTCATAGTAACCATCACAATTCTCTCCATGCTTTGTGTTTAATAAGTTTAATAAGTAATGGTTGTATTTGTGCTGAAATGACATGCTTATCATCCTTTAAGAGATTTTCCAAATTAGCCCTTTGTTTGGAATGAATCTATTAGCTTCTATGGATACCCCTTGAACATCTACTACAATAGGAATAACCTGCCAGTTTCTACACCATTTGTGAGCATTCCCCTGATCCCATGCCAAGAAGCAATGGTTTCATGAATATTAATCCTGAATTTGAGCATAGATTCCTTAAAGTCAAGAACTGTGCTTTCCAGACCGAGATAAGTATCTAAGCCCATAGCTGCAGACTAGCAGCTAATCATTTCAGTAGAAAAAGTCCCTCACTGGAATCTTCACAGCAGTGAAATCATAGATCCAGCACAAAAAAGGATGGGTGGGGGAGAGAGGGGCACACTAGCTACTTATCTGTGTTTCTCACAACACTTAAGCTCATAGTGGTCTCTTAGTAGATCAATAAATACTTGTTGAACTGAATTGAAATGTGCAACAGCTGTGATTTTTCTCATAAATGGAACTGCTGAAGCTTCTCATTAAAAGCAATTGGATTCATCAGAGGCCAAGGACAGAGCATGAGATCTGGGGTCAGGAGAACTGGATTTGGATCTCTATTACTTATTCACATGACCTTGATCCAGAGACTTCTCAACTCTGGACCACAGTCTTCTCATTTATAAAATGATAAGTTCAGAGTCAATCACTTTTTAAAGCTCTTTCAGGCTTAATCATTTAATTTCATGAGCTTGCTTAGCACCTTCTTTGGCCCAGGGTAGGAACTTGCAATGTTAACTCAACAGTGCTGATCCTGGTTCATCACTGGTTGTCTTGACTCTTGTCCTGTCACTGAACTCTGATGACTCTGAAGGAGGGTGTGAGGCTGACGAACTTGTGCAACTCTGCCTCACTTAAATCCAATTCACAGGGAAATCAATACTTTAACCTCACGATGTCATTGGTCCTCTTCAAGAACAAAAGATGAATAAGGACAGCAATGTTAAGCCCACCCCAGGGACTTACCTGTTATATGAAGCCAGATGTACCATAATAAGGACCAAGTGACTTACAGTGAGGACAATTAGAGCTTGATATAGTGTGAAGTGTATTCAATTCAGTCAGAGGATCACGGTTTTAAGCGAAGCTCTAGTATTTACTACTTCTGTGACCTGAGACAAATCACTTACCCTCCGTGGGTCTTTCCCCAACTGTAATATGAACTGGGGTAAGGGAGAAGTGTATTGTACTAGATGACTCCTGAGGTTCCTTCCAGTAGTCTAAACTCATGAGCCTACTGTCTAGGTTATAAACAACTTGAGTGTAGGACATATTGCCTTAATTTTATATATTTTAGTCCCAAGGCTTAGCATATTGCTAGGAACACAGTTTAACATATTTTTTTTCATTCATTCACTCATTCATTCAATCATCTGTAAAAATAAAAGGGTTGGACTGGATGGCCCTTTAGTTGCCTATGATCACTTTCTCTCCTAATCTTCTGTAAAGTAAATAAAGATTTATTAAATACCTTCTATATGCCAGACACTGTGCTAAATGCTGAGGATGCAAAGAAAGGAACAAGACAGCCATTGTTCTTGAGGAGCTGATGGGGGAGGCAGTATGGACAGGATACGTCAGAAATAATCAATAAAAGGAAGACCGGAATTCAGATGGAAGTAAATAACCATCCAGAGAATCTGGGCAATGAAGTCAATCTGCAAAAGTACTTTGGGTCCCAAATCCCTGGGCTCTCAGTCACTTGGCTCATGGAACCAAAGCCCTTTCTGCCCTCTGATTTCCCAAGCTGGATGTGGTGACAGCTCTGTCTCTTTGTCATGAGACCATTTCCCTCCACACCCTCAGATGCTGGGTGAAAGTTCAAGACACTAATGCCAGCCATCTGCCCTTGTGTTGGTACCACAAGACTCTGATTTCTGGAGGGCACATAAATCATTCTGAAACATCCTTCTCTGCTGGTCCCCATACAAAGGACTTCCAGGGGACTAGTTGCATGAATAAGGATTTCAGTCCTAATGTTCTCACATTTTAAAATCATATAAGTAACTTTCCCAGGTGGAAAGCTGCCTCAATTTATCATTTGCATCATTCTTTTGAATTCTGCTTGCAGCCCTTTTGGCACCATTATAAATAGCAAGGCCATCAAAACAGATATCAAATTGGTTGATTTACTCCATAGTCTAGACTCTTGCAACTATCTCTGTATAAATCACATTGTAAGTTGTTTTTCAAATGAAAAATCCTACAGAAAGCAGCAGAAGTTTGCTTGTTAAAGAATTATAAATCTTGGCCTATCATGATCTGAGCCTGATCTGCATATCATAAGGAGAACATTAAGCATGTGAAACTTTAAAAAATTTCTCATTTTCATAGGTTGAGAATTGGATAAGACTTCAAAGACCATTTAGTCTTAGGATCATAGATTTAGAGCTGGGAGGACCCTCAGAGGCCACAGGGTCTGAGCCCTTAATTTCACATATCACAGGATCATAGATTTAGAATGACGAGAGACCTTTGAGGCCGGCTTGGTCCAATCCCCTAATTTTACAGATGAGGAAATTGAAGACAGACTTTCTATGACTTGCTATAGTCATCTAAGTGGTAACTAACAAGGCTGGGACTGGACTCTGTCTTGTCTACCTTTGAACACATAGCTCTTTTCCAAGATACAACACTGATGATGGGGGGAACATCCTAACTCTCAGACTGATTTTTTCCACACTGGTGCCACCTGTCTCATAAGGACAAAACCTGTCTGCCATTCATTTTCTTCAGGTCTCTTTTCAGGGCTCCTCTTCCTCATCCTGACCGGTGACAAATGACAGTGTGACAGAGGAAGACAGGCCAATGAGAGCTCAGTCTTGGGGACATATACAGACATATAGTGCTACTGTAAGGGCTCCAAGGGTTACTGTAAGCACAGGGGGCAGAGAAGAGGTGGGAAGGAGGGATGTCAGTGGTCTTTTCTCCTCACCAGGTACCAATACGAAGCATAGGCATATGATGAGATGCTTTTTCCATCTCTATTTTGTTCCATTTTTTTTTCCTACACTCAATGAGTAAGTATTAGAAATGGAAAGGGCTATGACCTTGTGAGCTTCATGAATTCTGAATAGCTACTGGTGGCCCAGGGACTAGAACTGATACCAGAATTGTCCAGCAGCTTATCCTGGTAAACCAGTATAACTGTGAGAGCAATCTTTGGAATTCAGTCTAGGGGTGAATTAACTTGGGAACCAATACACCACATCCTACAAGAAAAAGCATGGAAATATAACACTGCCTGCCTCATCTCCTCCTCATCAGGTATAAAACAGGCACTTCCCCTAAATGGGAACTCTTATTAGTCACAGATTTCCAACCAACAGGGCATCCAACTCTCCTATTTATGGATGAGGAAACTGAGGCACAGAGATGCCTTGAGATGATTTTCCCAGTCATGTATGGGGGATCCAAGAGATGCCATGGCACCACTTTATTCAGAAATTTTGCCTGGTTTTCTACTGACTATGAGAGGGACGATCATATTTCTCTGTGCCAAGAGAGCTGATTCATGTGAAGTTTCAATTTGCAACCTTGACCTCATGATTCCTCTTTTCTAACTCACTGAAATGAGCCACTTTCCCTTACCTAGTTGCATATTAGAAAATTTAAAAAAAGAAAGCCACCAAATTCTCAAATCTCTGTACAACACTTTTGTTTCCTATTCAGTCCCAGTTTCCTGGTTACCAAGGTCAATTTCCCTAAACTACAGACTTGTCTGTCCCAACCCCCTTATCCCTCCCTCCCTCTCCCTCCCTCTCCCTCCCTCTCCCTCTCTCTCTCTCTCTCTCTCTCTCTCTCTCTCTCTCTCTCTCTCTCTGTTTCTCTCTCTCTAGCAGGAATTAAACCTTCCCATTATGTGTTCAGCATTCTGGGCTGAGAATGTCCTTTTTATTGTTACCTCAGGTGTAAACTGTTCCAGGGAGCTAAGTACCGAGAAGACAAAAGCCTTGGTACACAGTATGTTTCCAGCTCAGTGACTTTCCCCATTTTGCCACAGAGATACCTGCGTAGAGTCTGGGAATCTAGTGGAGCTGAATGAATGAATGAAAAGAATTTCAGCACTCTCTATATGTTTCCATCATGTCACATGTAACCTTAGGAACCATCCAAATGGTTCAACTTTCCCAATGATGTGCCATTCTTTGAGTTAGTCAATTTGTACATTTTTTGTTGGACCTGTGATTTCTTTAGTAGAGAATTTCTAGTAAGGGAACTCCTTTCTTGATTTCAAACTTCTAAGTTTCTGTCAAAGACCTCACCATCTCTCTGGTGTCTCAGGTCCATCATCTTGGCATAACCTCATCTCCTCATTCTCCCTCCTCCCATGTCCAAACCAACGCCAAACCTTGCCATTTTTTCCTTCACATCCCTCACATCTGACCCTTTCTCTGCACTTGGGCAGCTTTCACCTTAGTCCAGGTCCTCATCTCCTCTTGCCTAGATCGTTGCAACATTAAATTATAAACTCCTCTATTAAACTGACTGTAAGCTCTTTGAGGGCAAGGACCTTCTTTTGCTTCTTTTGTATCCCCCGCGTTTAGCAAAGCGTCTGGCACATAGTATGCGCTTAATGCTTATTGATTTATTGATCCACCAGAGGAAACTGACACTTGCTGTATTTATAGTTTTAGAGAGTTAACTCCTTAGGACATTGAAAGGTCAGGTCCCTCAACCAGGGACACAGCCAGTGTGTATCAGTGATGGGACTTGAATCCAGCTCTTTCTGACTCCAAGGCAGGCTTTCTATCCACTATGTCATGCAGTCTGTAATATCCGTATCCAGTGTTTTTCTCCCTACTGTAACATATATAGTTTTATATACACATATATATCTGTAGTATATATGTAAATATGATGTGCATGTACACATAACATGACATAGGCAACATAGAGATACAGATTTGTGGACACGTGCATGCAGTTACATATCTATAAGGAAATCACAAGTTGGATGATAAGCTGAGGTCAGAATTGAAACATAGGAGGTGAGAAGACTGGACCACATTTGGAAAATTATGCAGTGTTTCACTATTGATAATCCCAAGCTCTGTGTTATCTGAAAGTCCCATCTCTGACAAAAATCCTATCTCAGTGATATTTTCTGGTTATAAATTGTGCAATACCAGACTTTAAGTCTTAGAAGAATCATTTATTCAACAAGTACCCAGTGTGTGCCATGTCCTAGGAATAAAGAGATCCAAACAGGAATGATGGCTAACTTTACATATTGCCTACTATGTGCTAAGCACATTACAAATATTATGTCATTTGAGCCTCACAGCAGCCCTGGGAAGTAAGTGCTATTGTTTTTTAAAATTTTTTTTGTCTTTATTAATTTGTTTGTTTACTTTTAGTTTACAAGATCCAGTTACACAATCCCTTGAGTTTCAAATTTTCTCCCCCCTCCCATTTCTCTCATGGCAGCATGCAGTCAAGTATAGGATCTGCAAATACTTTCATATTAGATATTAGTCAGGTTATAAAGGAGGAGTACTAGATGCTCTTATTAACAATATTTTTACGAATAAAAAAAAACTGAAGCAGATAGAGGTTAAGTGACTTGCCCAAGGTCACACAGCTAGTAAGTGTCTGAGCCCAGATTTGAGTGAAATATTCCTGACTTTGGGCCCATTGTTCTACACCCTGAGCCACCTAGCTACCCCTGCTCTTGAGAACAGTACATTCTATTGCATATGATAAGAGACCAAAAGACCCAAGGTGGATACAAGCAGGATGAAGCATATTACCAAGCATGATTTGTGCGTAAGAATTGATCTAGAAGCATTTGTTGGTGCTTACTGAGTGGTAGGCACACCCTGTTCCTCACACTGGTCACGTAAAGACAAAAATAAAAGAGTACCTACTTTTGGCGAGCTTATATTCTAATGTGAGAGATTTCCAAATTGAACAAAGAGATAAGTTTTCACATCATTCCCCATAGCCAGGTGATTCTGAAGAGACTGGTTCCCACACAGGTATAAGTCTCTGTAGGTACTTCCTTAGTGTACTAGAAAGTGGAAGCATTAAGAGAAAGTTGCTTTTTTGGTTAGCTGGAGTAGGTTCTGTTGGGAGCAGACAATTTCCCCAAGGAGTCAGGGTGAACTTTTGTGGAATTCATTGTTTCTGAAAATTCAATGTAATGATCAACAGCTCACCCGCTTCGGTTCTCTCTCCCCAAGATCTGAAGAATTCCTGTATTGTTCTGTCTGTCACAAGGTCTTGGCAGATGATTCACCACAAACGCTGATCCTTTGTCCAGAGACGGGTAAACAAGCATGAGCCAGAAACAGCCTTGAAGTGAATGGAATCATATGATTCAAGAGGGAGGCAGTCATGCCTCAGAGGCCCCTAATCCCATGCAGACTTTGGAAAAGGGGTGGATTGCAAAAGTCTTGAAGGAAGAGCATTAGACATTCTGTCACTTTGGGGTCCTGTGTAAGCACACACTCGTTTAGGCAAGCATGAGACTCCTGAAAAAGCCATGGATTGTGTGTCTGGAGGTGGGGGGGACCTCAGAGACCATGAAATGCAACTCCCCTGTTGTATAGATAAAGGAGCTGAGGACCAGAGAGGGTACAGAATCACAGAGTTAAAGCTAGAGCCATCCAGTCTACTGAGCAAAGTGAAACCCAGGGATCTGATTAGATTGTAAGCTTCACAAGGGCAGGGACTTGTCTTTTGCCTCTTTTTGTGTCTCCAGAACATAGCATAATGACTAGCAGATAACAGGCACTTAATAAATGTTTGTTGATTGGTTATTGATGGCTTAAGATGAAATGACTTGCCAAGGTCACGTAATTCCTAAGCTCTTAGTTTTGGAGCAGTAAATTCTCCTGACTCCAAAACTAGTATTCTTTCTGCTGTACAGAAGCCATGGGGAACGAAAAATCAGGTCTGATTTATTTTTGTCCCCTTTGATTTGGAATCTGTGGTTTATCCTTAGGAGCATAGTACACGATCAAACACCTAGAGATCTCTGCTATATACCTGGCCTGGGCTGGGCGCCGGGAATGCAAACAAAAGTAAGGTAATCTTGCCCCTTACGGGGCTTACTCTTCAATCAAATTCTGAAGTAAAACTTGGGTGTTCTCACTGCCTCTTGCCAGGAAGAAGATTTCCCCCCCCATCTCCCCTCTCTCTCTCTCTCCCTCCTTCCCTCCCCCTCTCTCTCCCCCTCCCTCCCTCTCTGTCTCTGTCTCTCTCTGTCTCTCTCTGTCTCTGTCTCTCTCTGTCTCTCTCTCTCTCTCTCTCACCCTTGACCTCAATTTCCCCATCTCTAAAGTGAGGGACTGAGTGTAGGTGATCTCAGGACTTCTTCCCAGCTCTTCCAGGCTATGATGATTTTTTTTTTCACGTTAAAATATAAGAATGAGAGAAGCAGGATGTTCTATATACCAATGAAATTATAGGTCTGATCGGAAATTCTAAGAAAAAAATGAAATGGGGAGGGGATGTGGAAGGAAAGAATTTCACTTTCTTTCCATAGCTCCCGTAAGTAAATAGCGAAAATGGACAAGCAGCTACACAGGGGCATTGAGGACCCACCTGCCATTTCTCCAACAGGCCTCCCCTTATTATACGCTTTCCCTTTTCAGCTTGTGTTATTGCATTCAGAGTCACAGCCTGGAAATATCGAAGCTTTTCTTCCTTCTGCCACAAACGTGTTGTGTGACATTGGGCCAGTCACTTCTAATCTCTGGACCTCAGTTTCTCCAACTGTAAAGAAACGGTTCTGACCCTCGAGGCTCCTTTCTAGCTCTAGTATTCTACAAGTTGAAGCACCTTTTTCTGTCTCACATTTGCTCTCAGATATTTGCAGGTTTAAATTGTGCCTGACTCTCCTGCTGTGTGACATTTTTTGAAAATGAATCTCAAAGACACTTAATAGAAGTGGGACCGAGCTTCAGAGCAATGTGTGTGCTGATTTCTCATCTATTAATAACTCACATGCCCCAGCCTGTCACCTGTACACCCCAAGCCATATGGCAGTATGTGCAGAGGGAGGTGAAGGGACCAGAGGAGAGAAAATCCCATGGATGGGCATGGAGCTCTGCAGGGATAGGGCTCTGTTCCATGGGTGTCCGAGGTAGACAACACAGGCAAGGGTGGGTCTCTTTGGCCTGGCTTGGCAAAGCCTCCCTCTATCTGCCATCTTGGGCAGCAATTTGGTTGTTGCTGGTAGATGCCCTATTCAAATTTGCTGAGCTCAATAGGCCTTTATTGATAGGGTAGAACCTCTGTGAGATCCCCCTCCCCTGGAAGCACCCGCAATGTCAAGTGTGTGGAAACTGGGGTAGATCTGCCTTCATGCATGCATGATGGAGAGACCCTTCCATCTCCCCAGCCCCTCCACACACCACTTGAGAGTGGCCGTAGATAAACTCTACTCCTTTCTGTTGGCACGATGACTTGGGGGTTGATATCATGTGATGACAAAATATATTTTAATTGGCTGCTGAACCTGAACTCCTGGCAGAGTAATGGGCAAGCTCTCACCTGCAAGGTCTTTTCTTTCTACCACCCTTGAAATGGAAGAAGGATTCTCCAAGCTCTCCAGAGGATCACTTGGAGGGGGCAGGAGCTCAGGGGATTCCTAGGCAAGCCTGGGCCTGGCATAAGCACACCTCCATTTTGGCTTTCTTTCCTTTGGTACAAGACTTACGAGATCTCAGAAAGCAGTTGGCATCTTTCCCTCTCCAGGTACCAGAGCAGCAGCAGCTAGCTCTGCTACCCCAAGCAGTTTGGATGGCAACAGTAACAGAGACAAAATAATCAGAAAAGAATGGATTGCTTGCAGAGGAGAGAGAGACAGAGACACAGATAGAGAGACAGAGAGAGAGAGAGAGAGAGAGAGAGAAAGGGAATGGAGGGAGGGAGAGAGATAGAAAGAGACAAAGACAGAGACAGAAACAGAGAGACAGAGAGGGACAGAGAGACAGACAGAAAGAGAGAGAAAGAGACATGGAGACAAAAAGAGTGGAGGGAGGGATCAATGGAATAGATTGGGTACAAAAGACTCAATCATCAATGATTATAGTAATACACTATTTGATAAGCCCAAAGACCCCAGTTTCTGGGATAAGAACTCATTATTTGACAAAAATTGCTGGGAAAATTGGAACATAGTATGGCAGAAACTAGGTATAGACCATCATCTAACGCCATACACCAA
>CM053586.1:14158731-14187663 GCA_028646515.1 Pseudochirops corinnae | reverse complement strand
TATTTGCAGATCCTATACACGTTTGCACGCCACCATGGGGGGGGGGGGGAAGGGAGGGGAGAAAATCTGAAACTCAAGTGATTGTGGAACTGAATCTTGTAAATTAAAAGTAAATGAGCAAATAAAAAAAAAGAGTGGAGGGAGGGAGGGAGAGACAGAGACAGAGAGACAGAGAGAGACAGAGAGAGAGAGAGAGAGAGCATTGGAAAGGAAGAGTCCACTTGGCACTGATTCAGCTATACTTAGTGGAGATGTCATCTTGAAACACAAAGCATATTGGCCAATATTTCTGTAACGTTGCTGAGAGTTTGGTGAAATTGAGTAGAAGTTGCCCAGATATAAGATTCTATGGATTAAAGCTTATAGACCCCAGCACCATTAGATAAAATGAACAAAGAAAATGGCAACACTAATATTATAGACGACATTTATAGATCACATTAGGGCTGACCAAGTGCTTTATAGACATTACCTCATTTGAGCCTAATGACAAGTTTTTGAGGTCGGTGCTTGAAGTATTCTTCTCTCCACTTTACAGAGAAGAAAACTGAGGCTCAGAGAGTCTACATGACTTTCCCGTGGTCATGTGGCGTGTAGGTGTCAAGTATGGAATTACAAACCTTACTCTGCGATGCTGCACTATCTCTGCCACTGTGGCCGGTTGATTTCACATAACGATGCACTAAGTTATTGGTTGAGATCCCTTCCAGCTCCATCACAGGGCATGTGTGCAAAGATTACATGTAAATAGTTAACTAAAATAATGTGGTCAAAACAAGGAGCAGTTTGGGGGCAGTGAGGGGGCGCCCTTGTTTTCAGACAGCCCAGGGAGGGCGTTCCAGTGGGAGTCAATATTGAGATGAATTTTAAAGGGAACTAGAATGATGCAGATTTGGGGTGGCTTTGGAACCATATGTGTGTACTGGAGGGTGGCTTGAGTAAATAGGAGACGGAAGAGAGAAGAATGTATGTGAGGGATTGGACATATGTTTGTTTGGGTTGGAGAAAGGAAATAAATAAGGAAATGAGGAATGAGTGCCTGCATGAACTTCCCTTTTCCTCCTAGAACTAGATGAAGCCTTACACCAGTGCTGGGAGCCGTCCCACCCCTCCTGGGCTCCTACTTATCCTGCTCCTGGAGACCCAGGGCTCTCTACTGGGTTGTTCTCCACCATGGATGGGCCCAGATACTCCAAGAGTGCATGATTCTTATCTAATACTAAGTACCCATTTATTCCAAAAAATATACTCCTAGTTACTCAGATATACTAGCAGGCTATACCTAGGTACTCCAATGACAGTGACAAGATTTCTCAGTAACATCTAAGTTTCTGTTTATGGTTCATACTCATGTTGGTTGTTACTCGAGAAGACTATTATGGGGAGGAGGGGTTCTTGAGAAATTTTTGGAGGTTAGAATCAGAGAATTCAAGTTGGCAAGAACTTTAGAAACCATTTAGTCTAACTTCTCATTTGAGGAAACAGAGACCTAGAGAGTTTACATGACTTGCCCAAGTCACACAGATAATAAATCATAGAGCGAGGATTTGAACCCAGGTCCCCTGACTCTCTCCAGTGTTCTAACCACTGCAAGTTGTCTCCTATATTGGGGTATCTATCCAGCATACTGCAGACCTTCCTCTAAATCTCTTGGCAGAAACGGACATGAATCCTTGTCATATAGACAGGAATAGAACACATATCTCTTGTTCATGCTCCTGAATGGCCTATCTCTTGTTTTGTTTTTATCTCTGGGGATATCCTTTTGTGCCCTATTTGGTGCATGACTCATTATCAGTAATACAGTACAGTTTATTCACACCTACCATAAGTCTTACCATTGACCCTTGGGTGACTTGCTAGCTTAATTGTTTGAAGACTGTGTTATTCAGTGACTCACAGTAAGACAGCATCATCAGAACACTGGCATTTAAAAGATTGGCCTAAGCTTGAAGTCATTCAAATCTCTATGTAATTTCAAAGGCAATCAGTCCAATTCCTCCCACCTCCTTAATTCTAGGCTTGATTCATTGTCCATATATAGTGTAGGTCCAAAATGTATTTCCCAGCTTTATGGAATAACTGTACATCATAGTCTAGACAATAAGTATTTTTTAATTTGTTTCAGTTTTTTAAAAAAAATTGTTTTCTAAGTGAATGGTTAATCCTAAATTCTGGAGTTATTATGGATCTCATTTAGGAGCTATCCAGTGTGCTGAGACCTGAAGTCATCAGCATATCATCACCACTCTGCTGAATGTGGTGGACCTCTCACCATCTGTAGGGAACACCCTTCCTACTTGGAGTCTAAACTGAATGTCCTTCACAACAGTGGCATATATACATTTCCTTCTTTTATGTCTTTCTTGATATTAAGTAGAGAAGCATCAAACAAAATTCTCTCCATTGCTGCATCTTCGGGGGAAATGTTGCTTGATTTTAACAACTTTGTGGAAGATCCTTCATTGGAAGAGAAACGGCAAGGTGACATTTATCGAATCTTTTTTTTTTTCAAACAATGAGCACAATTAGACCTTGTAGTTCCTCCTCCCCCCGTTAGAATGTAAGCTCCTTGAAGACAATGACTGTCATCAAATCCCAGTGTTTAGTGAGCTACTTGGAACATAGTAAACACTTAATCAATGCTCTTTTCATTCATTCATTTGCTCATTCAATTAATTCAATTTAATTCATTCATTTTTCACCTTTAGGTCAACTGTGTGACAATAAAGTTATGGTCTACTATAGAATATCATTTTCCTAAGTCTGCTGTTCCCTGTCCCATATTTTCATTGGGAGGTAACTCCCATGCCAAATATAATTCCTGTCCCCCCCGTTTCTGAGGCACCATTGCAACAATAAGATCAGATCATTTTTGTAGCCCTGGAAGGGACCTTAGATATCATTTGGGCTTCAGTCTCCTAATCTATATCCTACTACTCTTCCATGCAATGACTGACGTCTAAATGTATCTTGAAAGCACAGAAAGGGGAGATCAAGTCCAGCTCTGAAAGGCCCATAGTCCATTTGGAGAGATAAACCCCACCTGTATGGAAAAGTTAGGGAACATTTATAAAACAATACATAACCAAGTGCAGAATAGTATGAGGTAGTTGGTGAGTTTTGTAGGGCCTTAAGAGAGAGGGCAGATTAACATAGGCTGGGGTGGTTGGGAAGTTCTTCACATGGTAAATGTGATCCATGACTTTCTGGGTGATTCCAACCTGTCAAGGACAAACAAATTATTTTTGATGGATGCCTTTAGGGTGTGTTCACTAGCGATGATTTCTTGGGGGTCCAAATTTGTTGATTTTATACCTGTCCTGCTAATGTAGGTCAGTACCTGCTTTGTAAATTAGTTTTAAGAAAGTTGCCTGGGGCATTAAGGGAGTAAGCGGCTTACTCAAAATCACAGTCCATATGTGTGGCAGGGGCTGGTCTTGAACTCAGGACTTCCTGAATCTGACAATGATCTGAATATACCTTACCACACTGATTCTCGAGATCTTAATCTCCCTTAAAACAACAACAACAAAAAAGTAGATTCTGAGCTTTCTTTTCCAGGCTCACAATGGGAAATTATATTTTGTCCATTATCGAAAGAATCCTTTGGAGGATAAGTGGAATAATAATAATATTAACAGCAACAATGACAATGATGCTGTCTAAAATTTGTTCAGAACTTGCCATGTGCCGGGCATTATGCTAAATGCCTTCTAATTCTGACCTCATTTGATCCTCGGAGCAATCCTGGGAAGTAGGTGGAAGTATTAAACTTGTGCTGACTCAGTCACCCATTGTTCCCAGCCCTGCTGGTCCATCAGTGGTAAGGGAGGCATCGCCCATTCTGTAGCTTTTGAGTTACCTGCTGTCTAGGGTGTACTTCTACCTGTTAAACATCAAACAGAGACAACTGGGGAGTAGGTGAGATGCAGTGGCCCATCCCTGTTTACTGACGTGGAACTATCCAAATTGCCTTTATCTCATTGTGAAAGTTATGGCAGACTCCGTCTTGAATCACTTGCTGATCTCCAGCGATCAGCCCATCAACATGTTTCTATCTTGATATAGTTTAACAAACTCCTTTCAATGCTCTTTTTCCTGAATTCTGCCTCTTTAATCAGGGGAAAAGACCAAAGAATTTTCCTTTTAGCAGAAGTATCATTAGTGGGTCTATATGAGGATAAATGCAGCTCAAAAAGCTGTAAATGAGAAACGGTGTGGCTTGCTATGTATATAGTGGATCAGAGAATCCAAATGATGAGGATTCAAATCTTGTCTCTTTTAAATACTGTCTGTATGACTGTGGATGAGGCATGGAATCTCTCAGTGACCCAGGCAGCTCTAAGATTGTAGCTCACAGAGAAGATACTTACTTGTCTGTCCTGGGAGAAGAAATTCCTCACCAGGAGGTCTCTACTGTGATGAAATCACAGATCAATTTTTCAAAAAACTTACTGGAGTTATGACCACATCACTCTACTACCCAATAAACTCCGGGATCAAATATAAACTCTTTTGTTTGTCCTTTAGAGTTCTCCCTTTCTAGTCTTCTCACGCATAACCCCCTTTGGTGATACACTGTTGGTCACACAGGACACTCTATTTCCCATCTCCACACCCATTGATTATCTCCCTAACCTAGAATGCTCTTTCTTTCCTCCTCCCCCACTTAGAACCCTTGGCTTCCTTCAAACTAAGCTTAAATTCTACATCTTCAATTCCAAAAAGAAGCTTTTCCTATGATTACCTCCCTAAGCTGACCTTCCATCTACTCTGTATATATCTTGTATGTACTTGTATAGTGCATTTACTGTTAGAATGTAAACTCCTTGAGGGCAAGTACTGTTTTGCTGTCTTTGTGTTTTGTATTTTCAGTACTTGGTGCAGTGTTTGGCCCACAATAAATGCTTAATAAATGTTGGTGTCAACAACTGGAAGTATGTTGTTAGGTATGGCCCTGTAACATTGTGTGTGTGCCCAATTCTTAGAAAGTCCAATAGACAAGTGGCGCCTGTCTCTTTGCCCTTCCTCCCCTACTTCTCTACATTTAGAAGAAAGAAAAAAAAATCATAAGAAAAAAAGCTCATGTAAGGGATTTAGTAACAAAATAGCCCCTTCTACAATGACGCTAAAAGCAAACAAGCAAGGAAACACTCCTAAGTCCTCTTCTGGGCTGTTCTAAACACTTCTCTATCACCTGTTCCACCTGTGACCAAGGTACAAACCCGTGGCTCCAGGGTCTACCAGACCAGTGGTATTTAAGAGAGGACTCGGTGACCTTACCCAAAGGCAGGGGATCTTCACCTGGGATCCATGGATGGATTGCAGGGAGTCTGTGAATTGATGAGAAAATCTGTATCTTTACTTTTATCTCTACGTTACTTTCTTTTGTAATTCTATGTGTTTTATTGTATACATTAAAAGACATGATTCTGAGAAGAGGTTCAGAGGCTTCACCAGATGTCAAAAGGATCAATGGCATAAAAGAAAGCCCTCCCCTAAGGATTTCCAGTGCTACGATTTGAAATGAAAGGAATTGCATTGTTGGGAAGGGGAGAGTCTAAGGTGAAATGAGCAGGCATGGTTTTTGGAGAGGCATTTGGGGAAAAAGGTCCTATGTGTTTCTTGTGCCCAGGAGCCATGGTACTCCCTTCCTATAGGAAGACTTTTCTTATCCACTCACTTCTTAGTTCCCTCATACCAGCAATGATTTGCATTTAAATTTTCTCTGTCCAATGGTTGTTTCCCCTTGATATCAGAGCAGAGACCATTATACTTTTTATCTATGTATACCCAGCACCTATCCCTGTGCCAGGTACAAAGTATATTTTTTATAAATGCTTGTTGATTGGAAAGACTTAAGGATTCGGTCCACACACAGACCAACAGTGATTCCAATGGAAAGATGATGAAGCATGCTACCCACCGCCTGACTGAGTCTAGGGGATGGACTGAGGAAGCAGATTGAGAAGTGTGCATAGTTTTTCACCATCACCAATGTGGGAATCTGTTTTACTTGACAATGCATGTGTATTATCTTTTTCTTCTTCCGTGGGGTACATGTGGAAGAGACAGAAAATAGATTTGTGTTCATTGAGAAACAATCTTTAAAAACATTAAAAATAAAGCTCAATGAATCTTTAGAAGATGCTTTTGATTGAATAATAGATGTGAAAGCACTTTGAAAGTCACAATCAGACATAAGATTTTATTATAAATTCTTATTCTCTTTCTTATTGCAATATTAATTTAATTTTCTCAAGACTCAATGCATCAAAGCCAACAATTCATCAGAAAATACATCATCCTCATCGTCTTCATCTTCATCTTCATCTTCATCATCCTCACCATTATTCTCCACAGTCCCTTCTAAAACGTGCTTTCTCTTTATGGCCACTTACAAGCCTAGTGCAAATTCCAGGCCATACCTAGTCATTACTTTTCACCTCTTCCCCTTTGTAAAACTTAATTTCCACTCTTATCAGCAAATTGGTAGTTGGAGTTAAAGATAATAAGTGTCTTGAGGTAAATTAGGAATGAAGCCATTTTTTCCCTTTTTTATTAGGAGTAAGAGTCTGCTATCAAGCAGACTTAATTAAATCTGCTGGAATAAACAGCCCTAATCGAGTTCCACCTGCATCTCCCCCACCCCCTTGGGTCTTCTCCTCTCCCCCAAACATGCTCCACCCAAGCCTTTGCCTTGTGGGCTGACATTAAAATAGACATGCGGTTTTCTGAAGGTCCCCAGCTGTCTCTGGTTTCAGAAAGTACACCCAGTCTGAGATATGCACCTTTTCTCATGGGCACCTTGGTGGCTAGCTCCAGACATCCATGCCTGTCCTTGAATTGGAGCTGGATGGTAAGCGCTGTCAGACTTACTTGCCATCTCATTTATTAATCATAATTATTTTAATTAAGAAGATAAGAAACACATCACTTTGAAAGGCCCATTATAATTAGCTGCCGAAAACAATTCCATGAGCTGGTGACCTGAGCTGATGCTAATTTGCGCTTCTATATTCAGAACTATGGCCAAATTAGAATATTCAAGAAAGACTGGACAGTGCAGGGAGGGAGGGCTGAAGAGAACAGGGCAGAGGAGAGTGAAGAAGGTGAGTTTATCAGACAGAACATGGAAAGCGGGCAGGCAGCTCCCCAGGACTCCTTCTCACAAATATAAGCTGTGTGGTTGAAACAAACACTTCCATAACAGTCAAATTATTGGTTGCCTCATGGATTTTTTCACCCTAATACTATGAGATAGATGTGTATTCAGGCTGGGAAGAGGAAACAGGTTTCCTTTCTTGACCAACAAGCCCTTAAAGCCTGATGTCAGACGCTGGCATGCTCCTGAGCAAGGAGCCAGGCGCTTTGTCTTGACAATAACCCATCCTGGCAGACATTGCTTAAAGCAGCAATTGCCTGGGCTTTGAAAAACTGCCGTCGACCTTAGAGTCGTCTTTGATCATTTGCTCGCCCTTGCCCTCTATGCCTCTGCTCAGGAGCTAAGACCTTTTGATTCTAGTCCTCCCTCTCTTTGGTCTTTCCCCTTCCCTTTATGTGCACAGCTACATGGCTACCTCAAGCCCTCATGGCACCAAAACTGAGGTGGGGCAGTTGAGACTTTCCCCGATGGGAAAAGGGGAGCAGGGGAGGAAGGAGCTGCTTCAGCCCCACTGTGGACCTAAATCATATCCCTCTACAGGGGGTCAGAGCAGGAGGCAGGCCCTGGAAAGGTCCCTGGGCTTAATAGGTGTTTATTATTTTTCTTTTTGGAGGGGGGAAAGCAGGGCAGTTAGAGTTAAGTGACTTGCCCAAGGTCACCCAGCTAGTAAGTATTAAGTATATGAGGTCAAATTTGAACTCAGGTCCTCCTGACTCCAGGGTCACCTAGCCGCTTCCTAATAGGTACTGATTAATTGATTGATTATCCTCTTTTTTCTTTACATCATATTCATTTCCTACTCATTCCCTCCAAACTTGGTCCTCAATGACAAACATAAGTAATTAAGCAAAAATATTGAATCCAGAGACTTTTTCTGACAGTATAAGCAATTTTCTGTCTTGGTGATTCCCTACCTCTCTGCCAAGAGGTCCTGGAAGGAACCTTAGAGGTCATCTGGTACAGCATCCACATGTGACAGATGAGGAAACCGAGTCCCAGAACATGTTCAGTGATTCATCCAAGGTCATCGAGGCAGTAAGTGGCTGTTGAACCTGGGTCCTCAGACTGTAAATCCCGCCCAACACAGTTTCTCAATCATTCAGAGCGTGACTTTTTAAAATCATCTTTTTATTTGCATTGTTGGAGTTACTGTGTTTCCTGACCGGTCTCTTAATTTTGTTGCTTCATTTCAAACCTATTCATCAAATCTTTCCCACATTTCTCAGACTCCTCTCATCATTTCTTGTAACATTGTGATGTCATATTCATCTAGTTGTTTTTTTTTTTTTTCCCAACCATTCCTCGACGGATGGACACCCATTTGTTCCTGGTTCGTTGCTACCACAAAGAATGTTTTGACATATGTTGATTTTTTTTTTTCAGGCTTTGAATTCCTTGTGTATATGCCTGGTGGTGGGATCACTGGTTTTTAGTTCATAAATTTTTCATAGTTGCAAAGTGAGATCCAGAATGACTGGACCACTTCAGAGCTCTGCTCACAGTGCCCCCACAGGTGCATGTCTCCATAGCCCCTCCAGCACTGGTCATTCCTATCTTTTATCATCTTGCCAACATGCATGATGTACCGCGAAATACCCAGGTTGTTTGACTTGGGATTTCTCTTAATATCCACCACGTATTTTCATAAGCCATTCTCCAAGCCTGGAATGCACTTTCTTCTCATTTCTGCCTCTTAGAATACTTTGCTTTTGTCAAGACTCAGCTCAGGAGCTGCCTGTCTTCTACTTGAAGTCTTTCCCCACTCCCACCCTCCTAGCTAATTATTTCTCCCTCATCAAATTACTTTGTATTTGTTTAACGGTATGCACATCACACACTATTCAAGGACAGAGACTGGTTGTCTTCGTGTATCTCTAGTTCCTGCCACAATGTCTTTTCCTTTCTCTTTCTCTCTTTCTTGTATTTAAGTCAGGACCTGTTCTTCCATCAGTATACAGAACCCCTGGCATAGAAAGTTCCTTCATAAATGCTCATCAGTAACCTGGAGTCTTAGGGGGCACAGAGACCCCAAAGTGCTTGCTCATGGACACCCAGAGGGTATCTGGTAGGGACAGAACTTCAAGCCAGGACTTCCTGATTGGAAACCTAGCACTCTCTCCAGGATCCTCCATCTCTTCTCTATTTGTACAAATTAGGTATTCCATAAATGCTTACTGAAGCAAATAAAATCACAAAGCTCCCCAGAACTGCATCCTTTGTCTGTGTCATGGACGGCCGCTCAGTGTTCTTTCCCATCCAGGTCTATGGGTCCCCTGAAATCTATTGTTTTTTCTGTGCTTTTCTTTATATTCCGAGAACTCAGCACAGTATCTGGCATTCAGCAGGCATTTAATGAACACTTAGTTTTGACTCTCCACAGACCCCATGGAGCTGCCGGGACCCCAGGTAAGGAGAGAATATGAATTCTTTGCTTTGGCATCTCTTGTCATATGCATTTACTAAGTACCCACTTAATATCCTGGGGGATACAAATACACCCAACAAAACAATCTCGACTCTCTTGGATCTTAAATCTAACTGGGCAGACAACATGTACAAATCCAATTAAATACAGAATAAATGTGAGTGAATGCAAGACAGCCAAAGACAAAGGAATTAGGGGAGAAGGGCAATAATGGTTGGGAATTAGGAAAAGCTTTCTCTAATGCTAATACTTGAGCTGCATTAAAGGAAGAGAAGGATCCTATGAGGAGAAGATGGGTGGTCCAGAAGCTAAGTGATCTCCTTTCCTATAAGTACTTAATAAATGTTTACTGAAAAATAAGCTCCCTGAGACCAAGAGGACACTTTCATTTTTTGTCTTGTAATGCCAATGCCTACATGGAACACCTATAATGTGTGACCCTGGGCAAGTCACTTCACCTTGTTTGCCTCAGTTTCCTCATCTGTAAAATGGACTGGAGAAGAAAATGGTCAATCACTCTAGTATCTTTGCCTAGAAAATTCCAGACAAAGGTCATGAAGACTGAACAACCACAAATCTCAATGGCTAGTACAGTGCCTTGAACACAACAGGAGCTCAATAAGTGCTCGTTGACTGAGTTAAATTGTGTGATTAAAGCTGATGGTTGGGGCTGGTTAGATTTGCTCTAGCAGCAGAGGTGATGAGATTCTCTTTTTAAATAGCCCATTATCAAGGCACCCTTGGCAGAGTGAACTCCCTGAGGGGAACCTCACAAGGGCAGAGAGTTTGGGTCTTTGCTGAGAAATTTGACCAGGCAAAAGCAAATCTGATAGCACATTAAAACCACAAGAGCATTGCAAGTCTGTAAGGTCTCATTCAATCAGTCTACATGCATTTATGAAGCACCTACCATATGCCAGGGATTGGGGAGACAGTAGGAAAAAGTAGCTTTGTTTCTTACAGTATCCCTTTGCAGAGAGGAGAGAAAACAGTGCTTCAAAAATGACATGTATTCCCTGGAGAGGTTGTATATTTCTCTCTCAGTGACCGTCGTTTCTTCTTTTCCCTGTTGTCATGATCAGAGATGCACCCAGTGAGTTGAAAGCCTGGGTTCATAACCCAGAAATGAAAGACAAGATCAAGATTTTTTTTCAATCATCTAATAAAAGGTTTCAACAATTTTTTTTCAAGTAAGTTTAAAATGAGGTTTTGTTTTGTTTTTCATGAACCTGATCCTTCTCAGAGCCATCAGTGACCCTCCAGAGGGGTATAGAGTGAATTATAATTATTGAGTATGATATTTCAGGACTTGAGTTAGTGGCACGGGCATCATGGGCTGGTTTCACTGAGGTGTAGTGATTTGGGCTTGGGTTCCTTACTGTAAAGGAGACAGCTAGATAATAGAGCACCAGGCTGGAGTCAGAAAGATGCATCTTCATGAGTTCAAATTTGGTCTCAGCTATTTACTAGCTATGTGACTCTGAGTAAGTCACTTAACTCTGTTTGCCTCAGTTTCCACATCTGTAAAATGAGCTGGAGAAGGAAATGGCAAACCACTCCAGCATCTTTGCCAAGAAAACTATGAATGGAATCACAGAGAGTCAGACGCGGCTCAACAACAATAAAATCCTTACTGTTGAATCCTCTCCATCAGATTCCTGGCCAGTAGGAGAAATGTCTGACTGATGAATGGCCCTGAGTTTGGTGAAGCAATTTGATCAATAGAGTTCACTTCTATAGAAGCCCATTTTTGAGTTATCTTTGACTGTTCTGATCAGGGGCTGTTTCCAATTTCTGTTTGTGAAAATCTGACCACATCAGTTCCCACTCCCTTACTCAGTAAACTGCAGGAATTCTGTATTACTTCTACAATAAGATATAAAGCCCTGGTTTCTTCAAGACTCTTCTCCAATCCCAGCTTCTGCAGGTGTTTCCTGCCTCCATACTCTCACTAGCACCTCTATTCTGAGATGACCTTACACTTACACTGTATATAAGGTATGCCCAAAGTCTGAGGGTAGTTTGAAATGATCGAAGCTTAAATCTATTAAAGTTGATAACTGTCATGAGATTCTGGGAACATCCCAGAAATCCTATCATCAATACATAATTATTTGCAAGTTGTCTTCCCTCATTAGAAAGCAAGCTCCTTGACATTAGGAACCCCAGTTTTTTGCCCTTCTTTGTAGCCCGGTGCCTGGCACACAGTAAACATTAATGACTGCTTTCTGACTGCTCACAGTCTGGCCCCAAACTTACCTTTTCAATCTCATTATACATTGTTCTCTTTCCTTGATTCTGGACAAACTGATCTTCTCTTAGTTCTTTTTGCTATTTTTTTCTCCTTGTCTTGAAATGTACATGGAACAAAGAATTTTCTTCAAAACCATTCTTGATCCCTGTTCCCCTTCTCCAAATCCCATATGCTTTCTAGTGCTCTCTCTCCAGAATTACCTCATGTGTAAATACCTTGTACTTTATTTTATATTTACTCTGTATACACATATACCTGGCACATGGCATGCTCTTAATAAATGTGTGTTGATTGATTCAAAGATAATCAGGCCATATTAGTCTAGGTCTTAGTACTGTACATTAGAAGGGACAAAACTGTCCAGAGGCAGGAGATAAGGATGTTGGGCCATCAGATGCTATGTCACGTGAGGAATGTTTGAGAAAGAGATGTTCAAGGCGGGAGGCACATCATCTTGTCCTCAAACATGAGAAGGGCTGCATTGTGGCATAGGCGATATTCTGTGTGGCCCAGAAGGCTGATCTAGGACAAAGGGGCAAAGTACAGAAAGTCAGGTTTGAGCTGGTAGCATGAGCGTAGTGGAAAGAAAACTAATTCTAGAGTCAGAAACCCTGGGTTGAAATCTTCCCCTGCCAATTTGGACAACTTACCTAGTTTCTGTGGGTCTATTTCCTCCTCTTGTCAATTGTTAGAATTGAATTGAATGGTCTCTAGTGTCATACAGCTAATAAGTATCAGAGGTTGGATTTGAACTGGCTCTAAATTCAGCACCCTAACTAGTATAGCATCTGGCTGACCTTGGAAAAAAGAGGTGGTTGGACTCAGTGACCACTAGGTCTTTTCTAGCTCTTAATCTAGGATTCAAATATTTGATATGCTGAAAAGTAACAAATTCCATGTTTTACAGATATCTTGAATTAAATGTCCAGTAGACACCTTAAACTCAATAAATCCCAAATAGAGCTTCATTATCTTTCCTATTAGCCCTGCCCCCAAACCTTCCTTATTACTATATAGGGCACCCCTATCCTCCCAGTCCCTTAGAGTAACAACCTAGGAGTCATTCTGGATTCCTCACCATCTCTCACCGCCATATACAAGTTATTTCCAAGGCCTGTCGATGTCACCATTGCAGTATCTCTTGTAGATTTCACCAATGCAGCCTCTCTTGTAGATTTCACCATTGCAGTATCTCTTGTAGATTTCACCAGTGCAGCATCTCTTGTAGATTTCACCAGTGCAGCCTCTCTTGTAGATTTCACCAGTGCAGCATCTCTCCCATACGCCCCCTCCCGTCCTCTCATATTGCCACCACTCTAGTGTATGCCTTCATCTCACACCTTGATCATTGCAATAACCCGCTGGTGAGTCAGCTTGCCTCAAGTCTCAAACAGTTCCATGTTCCCAGTGCACCACATAGGCTGAAACAAAATTTGCCATTTGCCAAAAGCCTGTTTCCATTTGCAGGCTTCTTAATGTTTTCTCCTCCTAGATAAAAGGATAGCTAAGATGGGTGTGTTATTGTCATGGTCCCTATTGCTAAATGAGAAGTAATTTCCCACTATCAGATGGAAGAAGCTACAACCCCCCCCCCCATCCATGTACTGAGAGTAGTGGCTATAACCCTGAAAAAAATGATCCAATATCTTCTTTGATTCCAACCTCCATTTTCTTACATACAATAATAAACATTCATCTGCTGGAAACCCTCAAGCTTAAGGGCAAAATTTGGGCTGAAACTTGTAAACACCAGAACAACTCCAAAGAAATTGTTCAAATAGGATCATGTTTTTATTTTGCCAACGAAGATGGCGATGTGTGTGGATTTTAGAATTATGTGTGAATTGCACTGTTGGAGATTTCCTAGCAGGGGGTACCCTGAGAGAGTATTTTTTGAAAAAGGCAGGAAGTTCAGGAAGATGCCAGGACATGACATGGTGCAACTAATAATAATAACAATAATTAACGTGTATATAATGCTTTAATGTCTACAGAGTATTTTTAGAAATACCATCTCATTTAATCCTCACAATATCCCTGTGACGGAGGCACTATCATTGACCTCATTTTGCAGATGAGGAAACTAAGGTAAACAGAGGTCCTACATCTAGTGTCTGAGGGAGGATTTGAACTCAAGTCTTCTGAATTCCAAGTCTAGGATTCTATCCCCTGTGCCAAATACAGGTTAGGAGTCTGGGGTGCTAAGGCATGAGTCTATCACCAGTTAACTGTATAACCTGGAGCTAATTCCAGGGCAGCAGAATTCAAAGAAATGGTGGAGAGGGTCTGATTTTAACTCATTCTACAAATTAGAAAATTGATCCACTAGAGTTGAAGCGATTTAAAAAAAAAAGACTGCTTAGTCTCCTATGATGACTACAATTAGTAACGTGTTCTACCCTCATCCCTTCCCCTCCGTCTTCCTGGTCTTTGGGAGAGATATACACAACCCCAAAGCTTCTAGACCCCTTTTTTCTGGGGTCCTCCTAACAAGACACAGTGCCTTTGACCATGTTAATGTCTACAGCATGGTGTGATTCCAAGTCACATGCTGCTGGATGGACTAGCATCTTCCATCCTCCCAGCAAGAGATGGAGTAATGTCTCTGACTGGAATCATAGAGCCATAGTGTATGAATGCTGGAAGGACCATTAGAGACCATCTAATCACCATCTCCTCTCCCCATCTTACAGAGGAGTCAGATTCTTCAAGGGATTCACTAGGAAGCTTTAGTGCTGTGGATTAAAGCCCCATCCCTTATTTGAACTGGGATTTTGCTTTTAATGATAAGTGATGCTGGAAGATTGACATAGGATCCCAGATCTAGACCTAGCCAGGACCTCTGGGACCAACTAGTGCAAACCACCCTCCCCATTTTTCAGATGAGGTAACTTAGGTCTAGAGAGACAGAGTGACTTTCCTAAAGGACCATTGGTAGTAAGACTCAGAAGGGGAGCTTGAAGCCAGATCTCTGACAACTCTAGCCAATACTCTTTCCACTGTACTGGAGATAGAGATTATCACCTTCTTTGACTCCCCATCCCCACACATAGTAACAAGAATGCTGTACTCAGCTTGCTAGTTTGTCTTTCTGAGTTTCTGTGGCCACCCCCCCCCAAAAAAAATCCCAACAAACCTCTGTATGACATTGATGAATGCCAACTCTCCAAGAGTCTGTGTTTGCAAAATGCCAGTCTGCATTGATGAAGTGAGGAGTTTCCTTACAGGAGTTCCCTCCATAGACGAAATCCCATTTCTGTTATTTTTGGTGGGGATTGGTCTGGTTTGAAGTTCCTGTTATTCTGTAATGTTGAGGATTTGGGAATAGACCCATTCCTAGACATGATGACGGGTACCTCTTTCTTGGAGGACCCATCCAGCAGTATGTGGCTTGGAATCAGGCCACACTGTGGGCATTAGTATGACCAAAGGCACTGCTCCAATCTTAGTGGAACAATGCCTCCTTATGCTTTTGTGCAGAATGGTTGGAGTTGACACTCTTTAAGAATGGAAATAGCCATTAGACATTGGTGTGGTGATGGACAGGTAAATGAGAGGAGAGGAGAAAAAATGAAAGAAAATTTCATATGCTGCTATACAGTATTGGGTACCCAACCTCTATACCAGGACAAATCCTTGTCCTTAGATGAAGGAGAGAAGAATCTCAAAGGTGAAACCAGTAAGTATTCCCACAGTTCTATTCTAGATATTAGAAATATAACAACAAAAGTGAAACAATTTGCACCTCCAAGGGAATTTATAATCTATTGATAGAGACAATGTGTAAGTTTGTTCGAGGTAAATTGCTAGAGGTTACTATCAGCTGGGGGAGGGCAGTATATGGCACCTAGACTGAGCTTTTGAGTCAGAGAATTTTTATTAAGTGATTATGCTAAATGAGACTCTGATCTATATCCTGGGACGACCAAAAAGACCCCACTGCTTTTGCCCCCAAGAAGGTTGTTAGGGATTCCAAGAAGTAGAAGGGAAAAGGGGTACATTTGGGGCAGAGAGGACACCTTGTGGAAAGGTATAGAGGTTAAGTAGAATGCCCTTATGAAGAACAAGAACTATATGTCTAGATCTCAGAACAGAGGAAGGGGAAGAAAGTATGATTAAGCCTTGAATGATAGAGTGAAACTGGGTCATAAAAGGTTTTAAATGCCAAACCAGAAGGTCACAAGAGGGCACTGGGAGTTTATGGGGCAGGGGAGGGATAGAGGCAGACCAGTGCTTTCTAAACATCAATTTGGCAACTGTCTCCAGGAAAGACCAAAAAGGAGAGAGACTTGAGGAAAGAAGACCAATTTGGAGGCTATTCCAATAGACCAGGTGGTAAAGACCTAGACTAGGGTAGTAGCCATGTGAGTAGAAAGAAGGAGACAGATAGTAGTGAGTTTGAGGAGGTAGAATTGACAAGACTTGTCAACTAATTAAATATAATGGGGTGAGAAAGTGTGAGAGGTCAGGAAGACCCCAAGGTTGTGAAAGCCTGAGATGAGAGATGGACTTGGTGGGAATGATCCTGAGGTCTCTTTTGGATGTGGACCAGTGACAATAAGGAGGATGAGAAATCTTCCAGCCAACATATAGCAGCCCTCCTAAGAGAGGCAGCATGGTACAGTGGATAGTCAGTCAACATACATTTATTTAAGTGGCTACATGTGCCAGACTCTGTGCAAAGCGTGGGAATTAAAAGAAAGGTAAATAGAAGGAGGCAAAAGGGGGAAGTCTCTGCTCTCAAGGAGCTCACTGTCTAATGGAAGAGATAACATCACATGATGATATGCCAATAAGATATACCTGCAAGATAAATTGGGGGCAATCTCAAAGAGAGGGCATTAAGATTAAGGAGGTCTGGGGAAGGTTGCTTGCACTTGGGGCTTTAGCTGACACTCGAAAGAAGTCAAGAGGCAGAGATGAAAAGCAATGGTGTACCTAGAAGACTTTGGTTCAAATCTTACCTTTAATACTAGCAGCATTACCCTAAGCAAGTCACTGAACCTCTCCTATACTGAGTCTCCTCATCTATAAAATAAGGGAATATAATTTGATGATCTAAATGGCCCTTTTGAGCTCTAAATATATGCCCTTATGATCTATGACCCTATGACACAGAGACCTAAGTAAGATACAAACATTTGAACTTCATATTTGAAATGGGAACACAAGGCACATGAAGGGAAAGGTGAGTCCTGAGTCCTAGATTCTGCCATGACTAAGTCCTCTTTAACAACTAGAGAGACTCCCCTTACCCCTTCTGCCCCTGGGCTAGACTTGAGCTACCAACCGATGACCAGTCTGTGTACTTCTGAACCTCAACTGCTGTCTATGTTGGCTCAAGCACCACCTGCAGCACCAAGCCGAGTCCCTGCTGACTGCAGCTACAGCTGCCCCTACCTGTTGCTTGTCTAAAGTAGGCAGGTCCCTTGGCCTGGCTCCTGGCAGCAGGGGAGGTGTGGGCTCTGACCAGGTGGTTAAACAATGCCATATTGGGTAGTTATTGGCTTTGATTCATACTCCTGGCTCTTTGATTGGGTGTTGATATGTCTGGAGAACAAAGGAAAATAAAGGTTTGTATCGTGATGTTTGGGGAGATGTGTCATTGGGAATATGTTCCAGGATTCTGTCTCAAAGACTATCAGATTTACCTTGGAACAGGGATCCTTAAGCTGGGGGGCTGTGAATTAAAAAAAAAAAAAACATTTTGATGATTAAATTTCAGTAGAATTGGTCTCCTTCGTAATTCTATGAGTTTTACTTTATGCATTCAAACACATAATTCTGACAAGTCCACAGGCTTTGCCAGACTGCCAAAGGGGTCTCTGACATAAACAAGTTAAGAACTCCCACTGAGAGTAAAGGAAATGGATTATACTGGGGATGCTGAGAGAGGACAACTATTTCTTCTTGATCTGAAACCGTTAGCACATTCTGGGTTTCCATGCTAGGCTAAAGTTATATTTCTAATGTAATGACTTGTACATTTGGGAAACCTGAGATTACCGCATTAATTCAAAGGCCACCCCTTTCTCAAATACTCTTCCCCAACCTTCCTTCCAACTCTGATCCCGATTATAGTAATAGCAACGTGGCATAGTTGAGAAAATTCTGGACTTTGATTCAGGACAGATCTGAGTTCAAATTTTGCCTCAGTTAATACCTAGCTGTGTGACTGTGACCTAGTCATTAACTTGTCTGAACCTTAGTTTTTGTATCTGTTAAATGGGGATAATAACAAAAGCTACTTCATTGGGTTGTGGTGGAAATCAAGGAAAATAGCCTACCTAAAGGGCTTTGCTAGCCTTAAAGCTAATGTAATGAATGCTAGCTAACATCGTGATTTTCATTAATCATTGTTATCATCCTATCAGCACTATTGTTCCTGAAAAGGACATCTGTCAGTTACCCTTTGACTCCATTTATCAACCACATCACTTCTCAGACCAAAAGGCTTCTTGGCACATCTGTCGTCTCAGCCTCCTCTGAGGGCAGGATCGGACTTAGCTTCTCATATCTGTATTCCCAATGCTTACTTCAGTGTCTGACACCTTTATTATCTACCCTCTATTAAGCACACATATTCATTCATGCATTCACTCAAATCATGTATGGTGTCTGACCCAATAGTGATTTTTTTTTAAATTTCAAACTAAAATAGTGGTACAAAGAGCTAATTTAGACTTTTAAAAATAGGACAAGAAATAAGGAGTATTGGATATTAATATTAATCTTGGTTTTACTCTTGAAGAAATGGATTCCCAAGAAAGTGAAGTGATGTGCTTGTAAAAACAGATCAGTGGCAGAATTGAGTTTAGCCTTGAACTCTTTGTGCCCCCATTTGGGGATTTCTTGGCAGAGATACTGGAACGGTTTGCCATTTCCTTCTCCAGTTCATTTGACAGATGAGGAAACTGAGGCAAACAAGGCTAAGTGACTTGCCCAGGGTCACATAGCTGATAAGTGTCTGAGGCCAGATTTGAACTCAGGAAGACAAGTCTTCCTGACTCTGGGCCTGGCACTCTACACACTGTGGCACCATTTAACTGCTGTGCGGCCAAGGTGGTGATGAAACCCTCGCCATCTCAGGATGTTCCTGTGGCAACAGTGCCTCGTCGGGAATCACTGAACTTGGAGCTTTCCCACCTGGTTAGAATGTGCACAGGGGTGGTCTGCTGATGTAGCCTGGCCTTCAAGAACAGAAGGTCTCTTCTCTTCTCCAGTGGGCATGAAGCAAGCGTCTCAGAAGGACTTGACTCGGAAAATCCTCTGAGAAAATTCCACCCACAATGAGAAAATTGCCTTTAAATGGCCCTAAGTCCTTTCAGATGGAGCTTCCCCCAGTCAGAGATTAGAGAGGCCTGGCTCTCAGAGGAGGGGGCTCCTCTGGAAGTACTTGGAGGCCTACAAGAGCTTTTGATCCTGAGCCTTCCTGTGATTTCTTCCAAGATCAAAGCAGCAGAGATACAGCAGCCTTTCCTTTTGAAGTTTGGCCTGAGCATCAGATAAGTGTTGACTTCACCTTCCTGAGCTCTTCTCCCCCAATATTAATGCGCAAATAGAGAATGTTGCTGCCCTAGTGGGATTCAGATTAGTTTTGTTTAGGAGATTTATGCTATGGTTCTCTCTGGAACGGGGTGTTGCCCTGATGAATTCTGAGCAGACATTCTCTCTCTTGTCTTTCTGACAACAGGAACGGGTGGGAGAGGCGATGTAGGATGCCCAGGTGGCTGGCAGGGCATCGAATTATCACTAACTAGAACAATAACAATCATGCTGATGGCCACCTCAATAAACTCATCTTTGAGAAAAGATTTGCTCCTTAGACCCACGTCCAGCAAATAGGACGGATGAGAGCTTTGGGAAAGGTCTTCATTGGTCATAAAAGAGGTCGGACCACAAAAGGAGTCATACTGGAGACCTAGAGGTGAAGGGATGTCCAGAGGCCTTCGAGGTCCAAGTGGGGCAGGAAGGCGGGATCTGGACCCAGCGCTCTTCCTACGGGGCCACACTGCCTCCAATAAGCCAGGGCTTCTGGTGAGGCTTAGGAAAAGAAGTCTCAGCTTCACAGAAGGAACAATGTGAGTGTGAAAAGCTTGGAAGGTGAGAATATTGACTAGAATTAGTCCAGGTGCTTTCAAACAGGGTAGTGATTTAAGGAGGCTGAGAAGGTGTTGAGACCAGATAGTACCTAAACACATGGAGAAAAGCACTGACCTATTTAGAAAAGAAACAAACACAGAAATATTGTTCTGCCACCCCCAACCCCTCCCTCCCAAATCTATTTTAAACATCAACTTTCCCTTAGGCTCACTACATAAACCAGCAAAAGGCAGAAGGTGATAAGTGGGACACAAATGGACTTTCATAAAAACAACATAAAAAGAAATAGGACCAAGCAACAAGTGAAGTGATTGGACAAGTTTGGCTTCAGTTACTATTGGTCTAAGTCCCTGAAGGTCCTCCAAGGTGTGCCTCACACATGAGAAGGGTGCAGTAGAAAGAGCTAGAGACTGAACATCTGGGGACCTGGGTTCAAATCCTGGCATTGCCCTTATACCTAAAGGAAGCTGGTCAAATGACTTTTCCTCCTGGGTCTCAGTTTCTCTTAATTGTCAAATGAGGGGTTTGACCTGAATGATTCTGGGGCCACTTCTGACTCTGGGACCATGATTCTTTGAGCCCCTGGGCTTGCATTTTTGTATTCCAGCCACTTTGGCCTACTTTCTGTTCCTCTATTACAGCATTCCATCTCCTGCATTTGTACCTTAGGGCTGCCTGCCCAACCGCCCACCCCAGCCCCCATGGTCAGAATGCACTTAGCTCCTGGGCAGCCTCTGGTGATGACAGTGATGATGAAAAGAGAAAATGATGTCACTTTTAAGTGTCAAAGGATTTTACTTTCAAGAAACCTTCCTGATTGCTCCTCAACTGCTAGTTAACGGTAGGCTTGCCCCCAAACATACCTATATATGCATATGTTTGTATATGTATATGTGTATATATATATATATATGCATGTACATGTACAGATGTATACATGTATGTGTGTATATATGTATATATGCATGTGCATGTACAGATGTATACATGCATGTGTATGTATAAGTATGCATACACACATTATATTTATCTGTGTTTTTAAGAGAATGCCTGCAGCTGTTCCTTCCCCAAGCTGCCTTGCCTTCCCTACTATATTGTTTGTTCTCAATTATTTTCTCTATAAAGATGTTTCACACCCCCCATAATTGTCCTCGAGCTGTTGGAGGTGTGAGATGCAGAGTGGAGGTCCTCTCACATGGGGAGATGATGGAAGGAGGGGGGCAGGGGTCTCAGCACCTCTGCACCCTAGACCCTTGGGCTCTTGCTCCTCCCGGAATCATGATGGCTTCTCTCCCTTGCCCTGCTTCTGGGGCTAGGAGAGGTGGTGAATGCCATGGCCCAGCCTATTGGCCAAGCCCTTAAGCCCCATACAAGTGAAGCCCTGTCTTGCTCTCAAGCTCCGTGTCCTAAAGAACCCCAGAAAACAGTCGAGGATTAGGGATAGGTTATAACTATCCTTACAGGGAGATGGCTTTCCACAGAAGAATTCATCTTAGCCTGCGTATCTCAGAAAGGCAGCACTCAGACCAGTGAAGGAAACTTGCCAAGGAGACAAATGTGGGCTCATTAGAAGGCATTGAATCTTAACAATTCATGCTACTGCAAATGGAACAAACTGTCTCCTGAGTTTCCCATCAATGGAAATATTTAAGGCAGAGGGAAGGCGACAATCAGTCAAGAGTACTGTTTTGTTAAGCTGACTTAGTTGTGGCCAACTCTCCATGACCCCATTGGGGGTTTTCTTTTTAAAGATACTGCAGTGGTTGGCCATTTCCTTCCGCAGCTCATTTTTACAAGTGAGGAAACTGAGGCAGACAAGGTTAAGTGCCTTGCCCAGGGTCACACAGCTAGTAAGTGTTTGAAACCGGATTTGAACTCAGAAGATGAGTCTTCCTGATTCTCAGGCCCAGAGCTCTGTGCACTATGTCAACATCTAGCTGCCCAAAGTCCTAGGTCACCCTCTTACTAGCTGTGTGACTTTGGACAAGTCACCCAACCTCTCTGTCAGGTTCTCCATGTATACAACAGGAAATGGACCACATGCCCTGCTCATCTCAAACATTTATTGTGGAAATCAGAGGAACCAAGATCTCTGAAAAAAGCATGGAGTTCTTTAGAAATGTGAACTCTTGCTACCTTCCAAGGAGGCAGGGTGGTGTAATGGTCCAAGCTCAGGACTTGGGATTCCTAAGACCTGCATCAGAGTCTGAATCCTGGGAACTTCCTGGCTGTGGGTCCCTGGGGGCATCTGGGCAATTTCTCTAGCCTTCAGTATCTCATCTGTGAAATGGAGATAATACCTTCTCCTGACTTTTATAGGAGGTAAGTACCTTGTAAACTTTAAAGCAAGTGTGAGGACCCATTATTTCTATTACTGCTGTTATTTTATGGGTTGGGAATTTGGACTAAATGATCACCGAGTTACCTTCTATAATTCTCCAAGATGAGCCAGAGAAAGTCTACTCCCCCACCCCCACTCCAATGGAGCCATGAGTTCAGCTGTAGAAAATGAGGGAAAAAAAATCCACAGAAGAATCTCATGGTACCTCTTCTATCAGCACAGCTGAGGTTGTGGAGATAAAATCATTTCTAATTAATGGTTGAAATAAGTTAAATTAAAGGACCCAGAGGAGGCTTCTGGGAATTCCTCTAATGGAAGGGCAGGAATAAGAGTCACAAAGGATGAAGCTGTCCTTGGCTTATTAGCTGGAAACAAGCTTCACTCATCTGGACTCCCAAGCCATGCTGTGTCTCCCTCATGGCACTGGGAAGCTGCTTTCTAAAACATTGTCATTATTTCTGTACATTGATTTCCCCACCCCCACCCCAGATTGTAGATCTAGAGCTTTAAGAGACCTCAGAAGCCTTCTGGTTCAACCCTTTCATTTCACGGATGAGGAAACTGAGGCCTGGGGAGGTAAAGGGGAATACCCAAAGTCAGACAATTCATAAGCATCAAGGGATGAATGTGGAATTATAAGATAGGAGGAGGAGGAAGAGGAAGATGAAGATGAAGAAGGAAGAAGAAGAGGAAGAAGGAAGAGGAGGAGGAAGAGGAAGATGAAGATGAAGAAGGAAGAGGAAGAAGGAAGAGGAGTAGAAGGAGAAGGTAGAAGAGGAAGAGGAGGAGGAAGAAGATGAAGGAAGAGGAAGATGAAGATGAAGAAGGAAGAAGAAGAGGAAGAAGGAAGAGGAGGAGGAAGAAGAGGAGGAGAAGAAAAATATTGAAACTAATAATGTTTTTTTAAAAAATCAGTCACTAGAAGATCTCCTAGAAAAGAAGGGGGTCAACGATAATTGTGTAATCCCCTTTCTCAAACACATTCACAGACTCCCCGTTACCAACCAAGTACAGTTGAAGCTTCTCATCTTGACATTCAAAGGCTTTCACAATCTTCCCAGTGCAGCAAGGTCCTATAAGGTCCCCCACAATTTAGTCCAAATTGCATATGTAAGCTGTTATGTGGCCAGACTAGACAGCTTTTCTTCTTTTGTTTTTTTCTTTTATGACTTGAACGAAGTGAAACCACTCAGGTCTCCCTCTGTTACCTGATAATAGCACAGAGACATAATGGTACAGTTAAAAGAACAGTGAGCTTGGGTTCCAATCCCTCCTCTGACATTCCCTGTGTAACTTCAGCACTGGCCCTCTCCCACTTAGGACCCACAGGTTGCAGGGCTATATGTTGGTACCAACAACAAAGCCAAGTTTCGATTGTTTTTCAAAGGCACTGGGACTTCTTTGGTCAATCTTGATATTTTTTTTTTCAATTGAGCATGGGTTCTTGGACCAAATGTACTAGAGATGGTTTTTGAAAACCACCAGCAGCATCCTTTAAGAATATTGGGGCATTCCATCAAGTTGAAATCAGCAGAATTTGGATAAATTGGCAAAGATGTGTCTAAGTCAGCAGAAGCAGATGGAAGTGATCTGGCTGGGGTCTTAGGAAGCTTTGCTGCTGTCATCTCAACTCTCTTCATACATCCCCTTGCCTCTGGATGGTTTCATCCACGACCTCTCCATAGAGACCATATATTCACTAGGGTTTTGTGCAGCCCAGACCTAGTCTGCTTTTTTTGTGCCTTTCTTTTATTTTTCACTGGCTTTCTTTAAAAGGTGACAACCATGGGAAGATCACTGACTTGAAAATCAAAGGGTCTGGGTTCAAATCCTGCCTCTGATGTCCCTCTATCCATGTGACCTCAGACAAATCACTCCATGAAGCTCAATTTCCTCCCCTGTAAAATGAGAAAGTTGGATGAGATAGCATCTGAGGCCCTTCTCACTTCTGGGTCCATTATCTGAAATCCCTCAATCTCCCTGGGCCTCAGTTCCTCATCTGTAAAATGGGAGTGAGGAAGGAGATTGAATGGAATGATTTCTATTGGGCCACTCTAAATGCTGGACCCTAAGATAGATGGCCCGACCAGAGAATTTGGAGCGACTGAGGATAATTCTGAAGTACCAACATGGCATGAGTGAGCATTTTTGAGAAAGAGAAATTCTATGTGCCACTGGTACCAATGTGGGTTTCAGCTGACTGAGGAGATCGAGAGCGATTTCCATGTATATTGTTAGAATCACTGTATATGTTGCTTTTCTGGCTTTTGACCAGCTCATAGAAGTTTCCTCACGCTCCTCTGTGTGGTGGGAATGAGGGTGGAGGAAGACCGATCAACATGAACCCAGTCTTTCCAGGCACTCCACTGATGTAATTTCCAGAACAGAAGACATTTCAAAAGTTCTGTAGACCAAGCTACAGCTGATGGAGGAGTCCCCTCTGATAACAATCACCCATTCGTATAGAGTGATTATATACCAGAATACCCAGAATACCCAACCAGAATTGATGGAGGCAGGGCTTTTCATAAGAAAAGACTAGAGCGGAAAAGAGCCATGAAGGTATTGGAGGGAACATAGATATGGGGTACCAGAGAGAAAACAAAGAGAACCAGGGGCCCACTGATTCAAAGCTGTGCTGGAAGGAAGAGAGGAAGAAGATCTCCTTAATTACTGGAATGGATGGTTTGAAGGGTTAATGAAAAATACAAGAAGATCTCTGATGGGGCATTTCCTAGACAATTTTGTCATGGGCTCATAAAAATGTGGGAGCTCATGCTACTAGGTTCCCCCTTCCCCTGGGCTGGCCAGGGCACTTCAGATTTTATGATTAATTTTTTTTCTTTTTGACAAAGACAAGCATCCCTTGTAACAAAGGAAGTGGCTGTGATCGGTGTGATTCCCTTGTGTAATCACACAGAGCAGTGCCTGGGTTCTCTTGACCCCTGGGTTGAGATGCAGACAGGTCAGCCTGGATTGTCTCCAAGTTCAAGAGACTTTGCACTGAAATGTGAGACACACTATTTTTAACCTCTGAGTGCCAGAAAAAGCTGACTCTGATTGGGGGCTTTTGTGGATGCCTGCTTGGAGTATCAGGGGTCATGCCTGCCCAAGGCAACTTCCTTTGGCTTGTTTTAATTGCTATCAATGCATGTCTGCCTCTGGCCTCCATCCTAAAGTGGGCACAGGGACTCGCCTGGGGGATGCTGTGGGACCCTCCCTGCCAAATGGCTTTAAGTCTCTCCTACTGGCTTTGTGTCAGCTGCTAGAGGCAGCTGCTTTTTACAGACTTGATTTTCATTAATATTCTTTGCTACTCCATCCCTCTCATTTCCAAACATATCCCTCCCTGAGATTCTACCCCAGAGAACCATCCCTTGCAACAAAAACATTTAGAAAGGAAAGAGGCTGAGATGGGGGGGCAGGGAGGGAAAGGAGTAGGAGTCAGCTCAGCCAAACCAAGGAACACTTTGGTCATGTCAGATCCTGTATGTAAGGCTACACACCCCTAGTCCTCACCCCTGCAGAGAGAAGAGATCTCTGCATTGTTTTTTGACTCTTCTACAAGGCCAAGCTTAGTCAGGACAATTCTGTGTTCAGAATTCATTTTCTTTAGTCTTTCCATTATATTGTTAGAATCACTGTATATGTTGCTTTTCTGGCTTTTGACCAGCTCATAGAAGTTTCCTCATGCTCCTCTGTGTGGTGGGAATGAGGGTGGAGGAAGACCGATCAACATGAACCCAGTCTTTCCAGGCACTCCACTGATGTAATTTCCAGAACAGAAGACATTTCAAAAGTTCTGTAGACCAAGCTACAGCTGATGGAGGAGTCCCCTCTGATAACAATCACCCACTCATATAGAGTGATTATATTCTACATTTTTATGATGTAAGATTCTTTCCTCATAAGCTGGTGGGTGGGGGTAGGCAGCTAATTTTGAGTGTTAACTCAGTAGAACATCAAGAGCTGAGCTCAGATGACTGAGCTCAGAGAACCTGGATCCTGATCTTGCCTCTGCTCCTTCCTACCTATGTGCCCTAGGTAGGGCACTTCACCTCTCTGGGCCTCAGTTTCCTCACTAGTCAAATGAGATGGTCAGACTAGGTAACCTTTCTAGCATGAAACCTTCGGTTTTATTATTCACATTTTATAGATGAGGAAATTGAAATATGTGGCAAATACTACAGAGATAAAGTTGACTTGGATATGGTTTCAGGGTCAGAATTGAATTTGAACCCAGGGCTGCTGACTCCAAGCCCAGCACTCTCATCACTCTGCATTTTGCTCCTCTGCAACATTCCTGACAGATGGTCATCTGCCCCGGCCTGAAGAGTTCCAGTAACTAGGAATGGGGAACCCAGTGGTTCACAAGACTGGACACATGTTACCAATTCTAATCGTTAGCAGGTTGTGTAAGAAGGTTCTTCTTAGGTTAAGCCTATATATTTACCCATTGACTGTTCTACTCTTTGGTGTCAACCAGGACGAGTTTAATACATGTTCCAAATGGTGGCTCTTCAAATATTCAAAGATGAGCATTTATGTCCTCTCTTCATGAATTTTCCCTTTTATCCACACCCCTGTCGACTTGGAATGAGGCTGCAGGGCTAGTCTGGAGTAAGAGTTCAGCATCATTAGGAAGCTGAAACCCCAATAATTTACTGACCTAGAATCCAGAAATTATTTGTTGCCAGCTCCACAATCTGCTACCCATTGTTTGCTTCTGGCACCTTTTCCTTACACTGCCCAACCATCCCAGGACTCTGGAGGGTGGGAGCCACAATTACCTACTTTCCTCTTGCTATGATGGGGAGCCAAATGCCAACTGCCAAACAGGACATTTTGTATTTGTTTTTGGTGCTGGAGGGAATAGGGAGACACTGGAGTTTATTGAGCGGAAAGCATGTGTTTATGTGTGTGTGTATCAGATAATTAGGAAAATCACTTTAGAGCAGCAGTTCTCAACCTGTGGGTCATGACCCCTTTGCCTGGAGACAAGAGATTGGGGGCTTTGTGTGAAAGAGGAAGGAGGGGGCAAACTCACCCAGGAAGTTATTGACAGAAGTGAGACTAGAACCCGGTGCTCCTGACTCCCAATCCAGAGCTTCCATAGAGAGCAGAGTGCTCAATTAGGGCTGATGCACTGCCAAGCAGCCCCTCAGCATCCAGTTCCTCATGTAGAGAGAGCATTAACTCAGAGAAGCAGGTTTCATTTTTTCTCTTATTTCATGCTCACTCATTGTTGTTTCTTGGAGAAAGCTTATTTTGTGATTCTAGTTTGTGAATTTAAAAAGCCAGTCTCAAAATAGTCCTCTGGCTTAATGGAGACACAGACATCACGTATATAAATTCAAATAAGTCAAAATTGCAGCAAGATAAATCTCATCCTTTATGGCTTGCCATGTGCAGGCAAATCTATCATTCCACAATACCAGTTCATTCTTCACATGCTGCATCTTAGGATAAGGTATTCCATTAATCACACTAGTATTTTCAAGTACTCATTTTCCAAGCTGGGCTATTGTCTGTTGATTTGTTTATTATGGAAAATTAATCTTCATGAGCAAGCTGAAATTGGGAATCACATCACAGCAGTGCCCACAGCCAAATTAGAAGGCAAACACTTTCATTACAAATCCAAAACCTTTTTCATCTTTTCTGATAACTGAGACATATATATGTGTATATATAGTAGTAATATCTATATGTATAATAAACATAAATAATAGTATAAAATATATATGATATATACAAAGATATACAAGGCATTGCTAAAGTCTCAGCACATTTCTAAGCTTTTAAAGATGTGTGTGTGTGTGTGTGTGTGCACCTTTGAAGAATTTAGCTATGACTCTCTACAGGAAGAAGTATCAAAGTCCACAAATGAAAGAACAAGAGAAATATCATAGGACAAGAAAGTCAAATGTCCTGATTTTTTAAAATTAATTGAAGAACATGGAATCAGCTAGCATGAGGCCATGAATCTGACTTTAGTTCATGGCAGAGTTCTCAATCATATCATTAAAGGGATGGTTAGTGTACATTTAGAAAGGGAAGCTGTGGGGGGGGCAGAGCCAAGATGGCGGCGTAGCAGCAGCAACATATCGCAGCTCTCACATAGCCACCCCAAAATACCCATAAAATAGGACTCTAAACCAACCCTAGAACTCCAAAACGCACACAAGGATACTTCCCACTAAAGTCAGCTCGGCTACAAGGAACCATATCAGCACTGCGAGCCTAAACCAGCCTGGCCTGAAGCCGCGGCTGTGCCCCGGGGGCAGCTGGGCGGGAGAAGTAGAGAAAGCTCTCAGGTGAGCGGATTAGCACCAGCTGCCAGAGTGGGGATTGTGAAAGGGGGAGATAAGCAGTCTGGCCGAAAGGTCTCCAGAGCGGAAAAGCAAAAGGCGGAGGTTTTGCACCCGCCTCTGCGTTGTAGCTTCCCGCCCGTGGCCTGCAGACAGCAGGGAGACTGAGCGATTGTTTTCAGGCCAGGGCTCTCGCGTTGAGCGGCCTGGATCCGGATCGTCGTCTTGGGCCTCGGTCTTGGAGTCTTCATTATCCAGTCAGCCGGAAGTCTACGGCAGCCGGGAGGACCCCAGCAATTTGGGACAGAGCTTTCCCTTCTGGAAGCAGAG
>CM053586.1:14113250-14158231 GCA_028646515.1 Pseudochirops corinnae | reverse complement strand
ACCTCTCATCCCCATTCCCCCATTCTCCTGTGTGTCTTGCCTCTTTAAAATGAGATAATTTACCCTAATCTATCTCTCCCTTTCTCCTTCTCCCAATAAATTCCTCTCTCACCTCTTAATTTTATTTTCTCATATTTTCTCAGATATGTTTATATGCACATATATCCTCATATATATATACACATATATATTCCCTTCAACTATCCTCATACTGAGAAAAGTCTTATGAGTTACAATTATCATTTTTCCATGTAGGAATATAAATAGTTCAACTTTAATAAGTTCCTTATGATTTCTTTTTCTTGTTTCCCTTCTCATGTTTCTCTTGCTTCTTATATTTGAAAGTCAAGTTTTCTGTTCAGCTCTGTTTTTTTTTAAATCAAGAATGCTTGAAAAGCTCTATTTCATTGAATGACCATATTTTCCCCTATAGCATTATACTCAGTTTTGCTGGGTAGGTGATTTTACTCCTAACTCCTTTGACTTCTGGAATAATACATTCCAAGCCCTTTGATCCTTAGTGTACAAGCTGCTAGGTCTTGTGTTATCCTGATTGTGTTTCCACAATATTTAAATTGTTTCTTCCAGACTTCTTGCAGTATTTTCTCCTTGACCTGGGAACTCTGGAATTTGGCTATAATATTCCTAGGAGTTTTCTTTTAGGGATCTTTTTTTTTTTCTTTTTGTAGGGCAGTTGGGGTTAAGCGACTTGCCTAAGGTCACACAGCTAGTAAGTGTTAAGTGTCTGAGGCCGGATTTGAACTCAGGTCCTCCTAATTTCAGGGCCAGTGCTCTATTCACTAAGCTACCTAGCCACTCCTTGGGATCTTTTTCAAGAGGTGATTGGTAAATTCTTTCAATTTTTATTTTGCCCTCTGGTTCTAAAATATCAGGGCAATTTTGCTTGATAGTTTCTTGCAAGATGGTGTCTAGGCTGATTTTTGGATCATGGCTTTCAGGTAGTCCAATAATTTTTAAATTGTCTCTCCTGGATCTATTTTCCAGGTCAGTGGTTTTTTCCAATGAGATATTTCACATTGCCTTTTATTTTTTCATTTGTTTGGATCTGTTTTGTAGTATCTTGATTTCTCATAAAGTCGTTAGCTTCCAAATTCTCCAATCTAATTTGAAGGAGTTGTTCTCTTCAGTGAATCTTTGAAATTCCTTTTCCATCTGGCACATTTGGCTTTTTAAGGCATTCTTCTCCTCATTGGGTTTTTAGGCCTCTTTCGCCATTTGAGTTAGTCTATTTTTTAAGGTGTTATTTTCTTCAGGGTATTTTTAGGTCTCCTTTAGCAGGCTGTTGATTCTCCTTTTGTGATTTACTTGCGTCATTCTCATTTGTCTTTCCAATTTTTCCTCCACTTCTCTTACTTGATTTTCAAAATCCTTCTTGAGCTCTTCCATGGCCTGTAACCAGTTCATATTTTTCTTGGATGCTTTTGATGCAGGAGTTCTGACTTTGCTGTCTTCCTCCTGCTCCATGCCTTCATCCTTTTTGTCCTCAAAAAAGGAATCTATGGTTTGATAACATTTCCTGGGTTTGCTCATCTTGCCAGTAAATTACTTGACTTTTGAACTCTTTGCCACAGTAGAACTCTGCTTCCAGAATAAAGATAGCTTTGTCCCAAATTGCTGGGTTTTCACAGCTGTTGGAGCTATTAGTTGGATGCCCTCTCTACAGACACCACAAGCTCTGGCTCACTGGTCACATACCTCAGGACCACCACCCAAGACTGTGATCCAGATCCAAGAAGGTTAAAGCAAGAGCAATTACCCTCTGAATGGTTGCTTGGTCCCCCTGCAATCTGCAAGCCCAGAGCTCCTGAGGCAGCCAGGCAGCAGGGGCTGCAAAGCCACCGTGCCTCTGCCACTTCTTGCTTTGGGGTCTGGGGCTGGACTACGCTGTCAGTACCCCCGTTCCCACAGAGTTCCGCCCTGACCTTTTACTTTATTTTTGGTGTCTATGGGTTGATAAGTCTGGAAACCACCACAGCTACCAGTGATTCACTCTCCTGAAGTCTGCTCCAGTTGCTGGTGGTCGGCTGCCTGGGGCCAGAATGATGGCTGACACGGGACTGCGCATGGCTCCCAGCTCAGTGAAATAGACCCTTCCTCTTCACCTGCTGGGCTTCCTTCAGCAGGAGATTTGTTTCTCTCCATCACTTCGTGGGTTCTGTAGCTCTAAAGTTTGTTTAGAGTCATTTTTTTACATGTATTGGAAGTGATTGGAGCGGGAGCTCACACCAAGTTTGTGCTTCTATTCTGCCATCTTGGCTCCATCTCCCCATTGATCACCTTTTCTGTTTTTTTAACCAGTACCAAACCATTTTGATTATTGATGCTTTATAATATAATTTGAAGTTGTGAGGTACTGTTTCTTCTTTATTCCTATATTTATTCCTCTAAATTAATTTTGTCATTATTTTCTCTAGCTCTTGTTGTTTTGTACAGCAGTAAATCTATCAATTGCTGGTGGTATTTTCATTTTGTGCAGACATAGCTTACCCCTGAGTGCTGAATAATTCCCTAGATATTTAATTTGAATTTTATTTCTTTAAGGAGACTGTTGTAGTTTTATCTATAGAAATACCAATTTTTCTTCATGGCCTGATTCTCTGTTGCTGTTTGTTTGTTTGTTTGTTTTTAACTTTTGGTAGTGATTTTTAATAGTACTTCATTTTCATTGTTGCCTGCTGGATTTTCTTATTGCTATAAAGAAATGGGATCGATCTTTGTGAGCTTATTTTGCCATCTGAAAATTTACTAAGGTTTTCCTTGTCTCATTTTTTTTTTTGCTGATTTCCTAAAATTTTCTAAGCAAACCATCATGTCATCATCAAGTAATGATAATTTTGTCTCATTTTTGTCTATGTATATACTTTTAATTTATTTCTCTTGTTTTCTTTCTATTGCTAATACTTCTAGAATTATGCTGAGTAGCATTGGGGATATTGGGCATCCTTGCTTTATTCCTGAACTTACAGGAAAGCTTCCAATGTTTCCACCTTGTGTATGTGGGATAACTTTTGGCTTTAGATTGATACTTTTGTCATATTAAAAATATTCTATTTTAATGCTTTGTAGGACTTTTGAGCATAAATGAGTATTTGTTCTACATCACCAAAAATCTTTTCCTACATCTAAAATAATAGTTGCATGGTGTTGGATGCATTCGTGTTTAATATAGTTAGTTATATTAATTAATTTCCTGGTGTTAAACCATCCTAATGTCACTGTTACAAACCCGACTTGATCATAGTTAATTATTGGTTGCCTAAATTGCTGTGACCTTTTTTGCCAGGATTTCATTTATTTTTTTTAATTGATACTAACAATATCGAGATACAATTCTTTTTCTCTGGCTTACATATCAGGACTATACAGAGTATTTCAATTTAATAACTTAAATTACTCAGAAATATTTGTTGCATAAAACAAGTTAGGTAAAATGATTTTTTTTCATTTTTAAAAATAACTTGTCTTTTATAGGTATTGGGCAGTTAGGTGGCACAGTGGATAGTGTGCTGGGCCTGGAGTCAGAAAGACTTATCTTCCTGAGTTCAAGTCTGACCTCAGACACTTACTAGCTTTGTGATCTTGGTTAAGTCACTTAACCCTGTCTGCCTTAGTTTCCTCATCTGTAAAATAAGCTAGAGAAGGAAATAGCAAATCACTCCAGTATTTTGCCAAGAAAACCCCACTGGGGTCGCAAAGAATTGGAAGTGACTGAAAAATGATTCAATGAATATTACAAGCATTAATTTTTTTTTAAGTTTGATAGAATTCTCTTGTAATTCTATCTGAACTAGGGTCTCCTTACCCTCCTCCAACCCCTTACCTTTGGTATTTATGGCTCCCATTGTTTTCTGTAAGGCAGTATAGCTTAGTGGGAAAAGAATTAGAGAATTGGAGAGCTGGAAACCAGTGCCATTCTTTCCTTCCAGATGTACATTCACAGGGAACCAACCACCTCCAGCAAGCCCATCTCACCTTGAGAGGCTGTGTGATAGAGTGGAAAGGGCACTGGGTTTCCAGTCAGAGAACCTGGGGTCAAATTCTACCTCTAAAGATGATTCCCTTGGGGAAATCACATCAGCTCCATGGCCCTTGGTTTCGTCACTTCTGAAATGATGGACTTCTAGGAGAATTTTGTCAAACTCTGAATATTGACTCCCAAATTTTAAAGGATTGGGATTGTTTCTAGAGACACAAAGAAAAACAAAAACAGTCCCTGCCCTCGGGGAACTCCCATTCTGATGAGGAAAACAACATGCAAATAATTGTATATAAGGAAGATATGCAGGATAACTTGAAGGTAAACTTAGAGGAAAAGTGTTAATATTAAGGAGCAGAAGGATTTCTTGAAGATGAGATTGGAGCTGAGACTCAAAAGAAGCCAGTGAGGGAGAGAGACCATGCCACGCATGGGGAGCAGCCAGTGAAAATGCCCCAAATCAGGAGGTGAAGTGTCTTGTGAGGCCGGGGTCCCTGGATCTCAGAATCATAAGGGGAGCTAAACTTAAGAAGATTGGAAAGGTAGAAAGGGGTCAGATTAGGAAAGCCTTTAAAACCCAGAGGATTTTATATTTGATTTGATCCTGGAAGAAACAGGGAACCACTGGAGATTTTGATTAAGAGAGTGACATGATGAGGCATTCTGGGAAGATCACTTCAGCCACTGAATGCAGAATGGGTTGGAGTGAGGAGAGACCTGAGACAGACAGACCCCCTCTCCACCAGCAGCGATTGCCATAGTCCAGGTCTGAGGTGAGGAGGGCTGCTGCAGGGTGGGGCTAATATCAGAGGAGGGAATAGGACATGTGTGAGAAATGCTGTGAAGGTAACATTGACAGAACTTGCTGACAGACTGGATAAGAAAAGTGAGAGATAGTAAGGAGGCCAAGATGATGCCAAGCCTGGATGATTGGAAGGATGATAATAACCTCAACAGAAATTGGGAAATTAGGAAGAGAGGAGGGATTGGGGGGAAAGATCTGAGACTCAGCTTTGGGCATGTGATCTGAGACTCGGCTTTGGGCATGTGATGGTTAAGACGGCTCTGAGACAGGCTCTCTGTTCAGGATGGTGTACTGACAAGTACAAAAAAAATTAAACAGGTCCGAATTTGCTCTTGGGTGAGAGTGACAACAAGTCTTCTTTCTTGCTTTGCAGAATCAGGGAAAGTCAGAGATAAAAGGAATCTGAAGATCTACCACTTTTTCACTTCTCATATTTGCATCCTCTGTACCTAGCACACACAGTACCTAGCCCATAGTAGGCACTTAGAGTCACTTTGACTAATCCTCTCATCTCCTATGCCTGGAATGCTCTACCTTAGAATCCCTAGATCTTTTTCTGGCAAGGCTTAAGTAGGGGGTCTTACCTGATTCCTCTCCCCCATGGTTATCCTGTGTGTGTATGTGAAGATATACACACACACACATACCTGTGTATATATTATATCATGTATATGTTACACATGCACAGACATTTATATGTTATGTGTAATATATTTATACATGCATGTGTTATGTATACATGTGTATATACATATATGTACATGCCTATACATATATACTTATACATACATACATTTATTGACTATATCCATCTATCCTGTGAAGATTTTGTATCCATTCATTAAAATATAAGCTTCTAGATCAATGGTTCTCAACCTGTGGGTTATGTTCAATTTAAATACATCCTGCATATCAGATATTTATATTATAATTCATAACAGTAGCAAAATTACAGTTATGAAGTGGCAACAAAAATAATTTTATGGTTGGGGGTCACCACAACATGAGGAACTGTATTAAAGGGTTGCGGCATTAGAAAGGTTGAGAACCACTGTTCTAGATCACCAGCCCTGGACTCCAGAAGACCTGAGTTCAAATCTGGCCTAAGACACTGACTAGCTGAGTGACCCTGGTCAAGTCACCTAACTGCCTCTAAAAAAAGTAAGCTTTATGACCTTACTTTTGTGTTTGTATACCCAGTGCCTAGCATGGTGCCCAGAACCTGATAGTTGCTTAATAAATGGTATAGTGGACTGGCTTTGGAGTCATAGGACCTGGATTCAAATTCTACTTCTGATACATCTATGAGAACTTGAGAAAGTCTTTTCCATTCTTTATGCTTCCATTTCAATTTTCTTGTCTCTAAAATGAGAGAGTCAAACAAGATGTTCCTTCTAACTCTAAATTTACATTCCTATGATTGGTTACAGATAGAGAAACCAAGGTCCAGAGACAAGTCAAAGATCATGCAGTTGTTTAATGGTAGAGCTGAGATCAATGCATTTCCCACTGTATAACTATGTCTCAAAAATAAAAAAAAAAAATGGGGAGAAGAATACTTTCCCTAGAGTAGTCACGGAGATGAAAAATGGAGGGGTTATGTCTGATCCCTTAAATCTAGAACCATTCTCATCACATTGTTTCCTTAGTAGAAGGTCTACTTTGGTGAAGTCCTTGCTTGAATAATTTATAATTCTGTGTATTTTCTTTTAAGTGACCCCCAGTGTGATTCCCCCTTGCTAAAGGCATTCCTTGCCAGCAGACTTGATTGAACTGTTTTGGTGGATTGATATGTAGCTTGCTATACCGTCTCTTCTTATGTCAGGGATCTGAGCTATCACTCTAAAATCAAGACGTCCATTTCGACAGCTTCAAAATAAAAATGGAAAGGCAAAGTCAGCAACTCATAGTGACGGTAATCTTTGGAGCTGGGGAAAATGTTTCAGGATTCCACTATTGATTTTTTTTTCCTCCTTATGAGTGAATATTGGAAGTAGAATAATTTCATGGCATTTGGGTTTCTCCATTCTGGAGCCCATAATCATGCTTTAAATACTGTGAAGAATTAGAGTGAGAATATTGTATCGCCATATGGGTCTTCATTTGGGCTTTAACGATTTGAGTGAAACTAAGTTCGGCGCCAGTTTATTTTATCCAAAATGTTGCCGTCTGGTGACAGTTTGTACTGATAAGCTGAGTCAGAGCACTTAGGAGAATAAGGCAGAGGAAGTGTTTGGAGACTAAAGAGCTTCGTTGGCCAAAAAAAAAAAAAAAGAGGAAAAATCCATGGAATCTTTGCAATCCTTCTCCAGGTCCTTCTGGTCAAGGGCATGTTTTTTTAGCCCATATTTCTCTGTCTTTTCCAGAATATGACCTACTTTTCAAAAATTCAGGGGACCCACATGACAACCTCCCTCAGCTAGCTTCCCAGAGTGGTTCAGTGACCAAAAGTCATGAGTTCTCCAAAATTCAGTGACTGTTCCCCTCTTATAATTGCCTGTCTAGTTTTTCTATCTTCTTGTTACCAAGAGGGCTTGCATTTTGCTAGGCTATCCTGGGCTTGTCCCCCACAAGAAGGATGCTCACCCAGAGTCTTCAACAAAAATCTTATAAAATAAACCCTGGGGTCTTACCACAATTGGCAGGAGCACATCTCAGCAGATGGTACCCATTAATCAGATACATTCAGATTTCTCCTTGAAAACAAGGTTATAAATATATCAAGCACACTAGTCTAAAATAAAGATTGTTGACTTTGGGCAGGTATTAGCTCAAAAAATTAAAATGCCAATATAGCAATTAACTTCTCGGAATGTTTGCCACCCAAATTGTAAGCTCCTTGAAAGTAGGTATTACTATCTAGAACCTATCACAGGGCCTTACATATAAGCAGCAGTCAATCACTATTTTTTGATCAATCAGAATCCTTTTCCTAACAAAAGGAAGCTTTAACAATTAATGTAGAGGAGAATTGAAGTTATTTGCACAAAGAAATGGGCGCTTATACATGTAAAGACACTCTACTCTTACTAGTCTATAAGCCACTGTACTCATTGCACTCATAACCCCTGCAGGACTCTGTGGTAGGCGCAGAGGAGATGAAGGTCATTGTAACATGCCCCTGTCCAGGCACACACAATGAGAACCTGCCATCCATCATTCTTTGCCAATGAGTGATATAGACCACAGATGTGGTTGAAGGATAAAGGGAGAGAAAATCAATGTGGAACTGATCAATCAAGGAAGGCTTCATAGAACTGGATTTGACTGGTTGAGGGGGCAGGAGAGAACAGCATGAGTCAAGGCACAGATTCGGGGTGCAAAGATGCTGCTTGTGGGAGGCAGTGACTAAATAATTCTGGCTGAATCGGAGGATGCTTCAAGTCAGGGGAATGTAAGGAGGTAGAATCATGGATTAGAGCTCCCTATGTATAGTTAGTCCAATCTACCCATTTTACAGATGATTAAAGTGAAGCCTAGTGAGCTAAGGTGACTGGCCCATAGTTGAATAGTTAGGTTTGGACTTTGGACAAGGTCAGATTTGTAGCTCCTGCCTTCTCAATCCCCATGCCCCAATTCCCTTGAGTTCCATTACTGGTAAGGAGTTAACATTCAATTGAGGGTAGGTTTTGTGTTTTCAGTTCAGCTCAAGAAACATTTATTAGTTGGAATTTGTACAAGATAAGAGGCAGTGTGGTATAGTGGATAGATCCCCAGTGTGAGATCTGGAAAGACCTAAGTTTAAGTCTCACCTCTGACACAAACTGGCTATGTGACCCTGAGTAAGTCCCTTAACCTTTCTCTTCCTCTGTAAGTTGCAAAGCAGGTGCCAATTTCTTTGCTGAAGGGATTTCCTTATTGATAAGTCTCAATATCAGTAAAATAACAGGTCAACTAAAAAAAATTCTAAAGCTGACCCTAGGTGTTGGAGCTTTACACAGTGGTGTCCAACTCAAATAGAAATGGGGCCACTAACCCATACACAAGGATCTCTTCAGGCTGCATACTTACTTAGAAAACCACAAATTACTATTCTCTATGTTTTATTCTACTTTAATTTATTTTTTCAAATATTTCACAATTATATTTTATTGTGATTTAGGCTGAACTTAGGAGTGTTGTAGGCCATGTGCTTGACATCTCTGCTCTATATAATCCTTTCCTTCCTTCTGTCTTTACTTCTTTCCTTCCTTCTTTCCTCCTTCCTTCCTCCCTCCCTTCCCTCTTCCTTCCTTCCTTCCCTCCCTCCCTTCCTCCCTCCTCATTGATTTCAGCATAGGGCTCACAGTCTTTCTCTCCACTCCAACTGCTGCCCTTGAACAAGGGGACTTCAACATAGATATGGATGCTCCCTCAAATACCTTAACTTGACAGTTTCCTAATCTGTTCCTTCACTACGACCTCGCCCTGCTCCACTCCACTTCAGCCACACACAGAGATGGCCATACCCTTGACTTTGTCAGCATTCACAAGTCTTCCCAACATTCTAGTGTGGGAGGCAGCCTGAGTGAATGCATGAAGGCAGAAGAAAGCTTTACATGGAGGAAAAGGTGGAGAATTAGTGGATCAGGAGAAACCTGGGTTCTAATAAGGCTTTTGTCATTTCCTGTCTATGTAATCATAGGTTAGTCACCTCATATCTCCAGCCTCATTCCCCCATTTCCCCCTACCTATCCACGTGTACATAATTTTGGTGTGCACCTGGGATTTAATGGTGCTGAAAACTCTGCCTGAGCAGCCTCTCTCCAGCAATCTAGAACAGCATCTGTTCAGCGACTGAGTCTTAACGATTTGCTTGGGGAGCCTGAGAGGGTAGTGAATTTACACAAGGTCACACAGCCAGGATGTGGCAGAGGTGAGATCTGAACCCAGATCTTCCTCACTCCAGGACTAGCTATGTATTCACTACCATCACTCCCATCCACTGCCTCTCCATCTATATATTGGGAGGCACAATATAACTTGTGCTTCTTACCTCGTAGGACTATTGAGAAGGGCAGATGAGATCATTTCAGATGCTTTGCCATAGCTGTGTGACCCTGGGCAAGTCACTTCATCCTCTTTGCCTCAGTTTCCTCATCTGTTAAATGAGCTGGAGAAGGAAATGGCAAACCAATCCAGTATATTTGCCAAGAAAACCCCAAATGGGGTCACAAATAGTTGGACACCACTCGAAAATGACTGAACAAAAAAAGTATTTATTAGGAACCTAGGTGGTGCTTGGTAGACGGCAGCTGTTGACTATAAGTCACAAAGTATGAGCAGCTACCCCTGAGACGGAAGCACAGTGGGTGGTCAAAATTAGCTGATGACGCCACTGATGGTCTCTGAGGTGTCCTGTCAGTATCAAGAAACATGAGGAAGAGCTAACTAATTGTGGTGCTCAGAAGGAACCCATGGTACTTTTCACATAGTCATCACAGCAACAACAAAAATAGTATAAGTAATAATCATGAGAAAACTAGGTTGCACGGTGGATAGAATACTGGGCATGGAGTTGGGAAGACTTGAGTTCAAATCCAACCTCAGATAGCAGTATGACCTTGACCAAGTCACTAAATCGCTGTTTGCCTCAGTTTCCCCAACTGTAAGAGGGAATAATAACAGCACGCACTTCCCAGGGTTGTTGTGAGGATCAAGTGAGATTATACTTATAAAACGTTTAGTATAGTAATATCTCACACAGTAGGTACTTAATGAGTTCAGTTGTTTTTTGGTTTTGTTCAACTCTTTGTGACCCCATTTGGGGTTTTCTTGGCAGAGAAACTGGAGTGGTTTACCGATTTCCTTCTCCAGCTTATTTTACAGATGCAGAAACTGAGGCAAACAGGATTAAGTGACTTACCCAAGGTCACACTGCTAGTGTGAGCAGAACTAGCGAGGTCATATTTGAACTCATGACGAAGAGTCTTCCTGAATTGAGGTCCAGCCCTGTACATTCTTTTTTTATTGTTGTTAGTTTGTCCTATATTCCTTTGCTGGGTGATTTCCTTAGTTCCCATGCATTCAATTATCATTTATATGTTGATGATTCACCAATCTATTTATCCTTCTTTAACCTCTCAAATGACCTCCAGTCTTGCTGGAGTCCAGCTGCCCCTCATAAATGCTACCTATTATTGTTATTAATATTAACAGCATCTAATATTTATAGAAAACTTTATGGTCTTATATTTTATTCTTTAAAAAATGTGAAGAAGGTTTATAGAGTATAAAATCTCCCTGTCATAAATGGGAAAGAGAACCACAGGGAAATTAAGTGACTTGGTCAGGATCACACGGCTAGTAATTGTCTGAGGTGGAACTGGAACTCAGATCTTCCTGACTCCAGGTCTGGCGCTCAATCCACTGGGCCACCTCACTATAAACACCTGTTGATTAACTGACCTTACAAGCTGAAGTGTAGGAGTTAATATTGACTTGGCAGTGGGACTTATTCCTGAATGTGTCGCCCAACCTGGGGGAAATCCACCGCCCCCGCAATTTGCTCTTCAAATTCATTATTTCAGTGGATTTTTATTTATCCAACCTAATATTGTACACTGGCCACATAATCTGGTTTCTAAAATGTCTCCTCTGAAAAATAGTTTCAGTTTCAAGGGATGTACGTTGAAAATAGCCACATAATTACATTCACATTGGCCTCATCCATATAAATGAGTGCAGCTGAGGTTAAGTTATAATTTTTATCCTAACATTAATGGGAAAAATACCCTGTGTCACCATAAGTCAGTCTTTCAACAAGCAGAGTTTCCAGTGGCGGAATAAAGTCTCTGTCAAATGGGATAAATGTCTTATCCTTTACAGTACAGTGGAAAGAGTGAGCCCTGGTTCTTGGGTGACAGAAGCTGGTTTACATCCCACCCCCTTTCATGGTTCAAGGCCAATCATGGCCTCTACTTCATTTCCTCTGCCTCTTTTAACTATCTGTAGTCTGGTTTCCGACCTCATTATTCAACTGAAATTGCTTTCTTCAAAATCACTAACAAGTCCATAATTGCCAAAGGGAATGGCCTTTCCTCAATCCTCATCCTTCTTGACCGCTCTGCAGCCTCTGAGACAGTCATAAACCACCCTCTTCTCATTAAGACTCTCCTTTCTTGAGGTTTTCATGACACTGCTCTTTCCTGATTCTCTTTCCTGTCTGATTTTTCCTTCTTAGTCTCTTTTCCAGGCCACACTCACTGAAACGGGTGCCTCAAAGGCTCTGGCCTAAACGTTCTTTTCTTGTTGCTGTTAGCTTCTCCTATAGTCCTTTGCTGAGTGATTTCCTTAGTTCCCACGTATTCAATTATCATTTATATGTTGATGATTCGCCAATCTATTTATCCTTCTCTAACCTCTCAAATGACCTCCAGTCTTGCATCTCCAAATACCTGTGAAAAGTCTTGAACTGGAGAGACAGTTAGGAGGGCAGAGCCAAGATGGCAGTGCAGAAGGCAGGACCCAGCTGAACACCCCCAACATTTCCCCCCAGACAACTTTAAAATAATACTTCCAATAAAATTTCGGAGTGTCAGAGACAACAAAGGGACGGAGGGAGACATTTTTCTAGATTAAGACAACTTAAGAGGTCCATAGGAGAGGCCTATAGCACTGTGGTAGATTGAGGTAGACCTGGTAGGCCTGAGATGTAACCAATTCAACACCAACAAGAGCAGCAGTAGCAGCAGCAACTTTGGTAAGAAAATTTGACAGTCAAACAGAAGACTAAAGAGAAGCACAACATGAAAGAGGAACCCTAAGGGACTCAATGGAGTCAAACTGTTTACATTCCTATATGGGAAGAAGCCTGCACAGACAGAGGGTACAAGTATGAGTTAATTATGTTGGGATGATCTCCAAAAGAAGAGTGTAGGGGTGACAAAGAGCAACGCACTGAGAGAAGGGGAAAGGGAGAGGGAGAATGGGGCGATTTTTCTCACATAAAGGAGACAGGTAAGAAAGAGCTTCTGTAGTGGAGGAGAAAATGGGGGGGCAGTTAATGCTTGAACCTCATGCTCATTGGAATTGGTCCAAGAAGTAAGAATGTGTATCCCCACTGTTGGAATAGAAATCAATCTTACCCAGATAAGATAAGTAGGGAGGGGGATAAGAGATGTGGGATAGGATAGCAAGGGGGCAAGTGAATTGGAGGAGGCAGTGGTCAGAAGCAGGACAGCCTTTTGAGGAGGGACAGGATACAGAGAGAAGGATAAACAGCAAGATGAGATGGAGGGAAATTGATAGTTAGTGATCTAAACTGAATGTGAATGGGATGAGCTAACCCATAGAAGAGGGCAGGTAGGTGGCATGGTGAATAGAGCCCTGGGCTTGAAATCAGGGAGACTTAGCTTCAAGCTCATATCTGGCCTCAGACACTAGCTGTGTGATCCTGGGCAGGTCACTTCACCCTGTTTGCCTCAGTTTCCTCATCTGTCAAATGAGCTGGAGAAGGAAATGGCAAACTGCTCTAGGATCTCTGTCAAGAAAACCCCAAATAGGATGATGAAGAGTTGATCTTCTTCCTTGTCTCAATTCTCTACTCACACCAAATTCATCCTCTACTTAACTATCAATTCTACCTTTCTAAGAGAAATTTCAAGTGACTGGTAGAGAGTGAACTATGCTTTGTGGTTCTGCCAAATAATAGAAAAGTTTGTAAAATTCAAGTTGCTATCCCTAGGAGAAGTGTTTAAAGGGTCTTTGAGAGGTGCTTGAAGTAGGCTTTGGAAGAAATGATTCACAGAGAAAACCAAAAAAAGGAAAAAAAATAGGATGAAACAGAAGAAAGTCCTACCCTGGGTTCTGGGTGTCAGAGAAGGATGGGAAGAAGGACCCCTGTACCTCTGCAGTAATGTAAGAGGCAAGAAACTCAATCCCATAGAAGATAGATTTGGACTCTTGTGGTTCAAGAAATGATGACAAGGATCCACAGATGCCCCCAAAATTTCTTCAGTATTGGCCATCAAGGATTAATTCAAGGTGGTTGAAGGGAACCATCTCTTCTACATGATGACCTACTATGAAGAGCAAGGGGGTCTGCCTTTTTCCCCAGGTAGTCTATCCAGGGCACAGCAGATGTCTTCTGAAAATTGTGAGACCTGGCCACCACAACCATATATGGCAGGGTGAGGATGAGGAGTAAGAAGATCTGGGTTTAAATTCTGGCTCTGTGAGTTATCATGTGACTTTGAGCAAACCCCGTCCCCTCTTTGGACCCCAGTTTCAGTGACAAGGTTTAGTTGGATGACCACTAAGGTCCATTCCAACTCTAATATTCCATAATCCTACAAGACTAGATTTTAAGTAAGAGCCTAGCTAGTAGAGAGTGAACTGGCTTTGAAATCAGGAAAGTAGCTTGAAGTCCTGATTCCAGCACATAATGGCTGTGTGACTGTGGCCAAGTCACTCTTGTTTCTCCACTCAGAGTCTCAGGACGCTCCCTAACACCAGAAGTTTCAAAGAAGGTGCCAACCTGCACTGACAGACAGAGTTTCCTCCTCTAGGAGTTCCATGCACAAATAAAATCACAGGTCCGATCCTCATTCCGTCCCATGAACACCATGGCATAAAAGTTGGGAACTATCTGTACTATGCATCTTTTTGTGTACTTTTGTTGTTATTGTTCATTTTAGTCATGTCTGAGTCTTCATGACCCCATTTGGAATTTTCTTGGCAAAGACACTAGAGTAGTTTGCCATTTCCTTCTCTAGCTTATTTATTTCACAGATGAAGAAACTGAGGAAACAAGTGACTTGCCCAGGGTCACTAGGCTAGTGAGTATCTGAGACTGGATTTGAACTCAGGTCTTCCTGACTCCAGGCCTGGTGCTCTATCCACTACACCTTCTTGCTGCCCACTGTGTGCCCAGGACTAGGCAAATAAGTTCAAACTCAATGCTTCGCTGTCTAGAACACTCTCCTGGTTTCCCCAGTATCATAGTATGGCAGGACTAGAAGAGACCTATCAAACACCTTCATTTTGCAAATGAGGAAACTGAGGCCCAAGGAGGGGAAGAAACTTGTCCAAAGTCACAAAGAGAATCACCAGGTCATTATTTTAGTGCTGACAATCATCTCATTTAGTACAAACCCTTCTTATTGTATAAATGGAGGACTCATTTCTTACTCATTGAAAAGGGGATCTCAGAAGGAGAAGAGAGAGGAGTAGGAGCCAATACTAAAGGAGTCACACAAATATTCCCTCCTTGATGGCTAAAAATGGGCTAGAAAATTGGGTTGTTAATGACCTAGCTGCTGCACCTGTTGGCAAAGTTCACCCTGCAGCCCTTGGAGTCATGGAGAAGGAATTCCCAGCATGAAGATGGAAAATCATATGGTGATATCACAGTCCCAACTTTTCATGGGAGTTATGCATTCCACTATGTTAATGCTCAAGATATGTGTGTGTGTGTGTGTGTGTGTGTGTAAGAGAGAGAGAGAGAGAGAGAGAGAGAGAGAGAGAGAGAGAGAGAGAGAGAGATGTTTGGTGGGAGAGAAGCTGTTTCCATTCTAAAAGCTTTCTGCCACTCCAAAAACACTGGGACTGCTTTGGATCCAGAAACCTGAGACCCGTGACAGGTGGACTCTGTTTACCAGCTTGCAGGCAACTGCCCCGCACAAATGAATTCACAAACTCTCATTGGTGCCAGATAGATTTTGCCCTTTTCCCACAGATTTCCCAACATTATTTCATGCAGGTTAGTGAGTTGTTCAAAACAAGCTTTGACTTTTTTTTAGGGAGTCAGAGAGATTCACTAAGTTCTCCTCCTTAAAGTAAGAATTCATATCTAATAACAAAATAACCATGTGACTGTGTCAGATTTCACTACCAAGTGAATTGGACACACAGACACACCAAGATAAGAATGTCATTTTTAATGTGGAAGTTGAGCTGATGGGGTTGGGCATGGTGGGGTTCCCCCCCTTCCCTAGAGATAAAAGCTTATTGTGGCTCTGCTTTCAACCAAGCACTTGTGAATAGAGCCATGGACATTTCCCAGTGAAAACAGAGAAGGTTGGGGCAGTAACTCCACGCCGATCTTGGAAAGCAGCAGGAATTTCAGAAAGATGAGATGAGGCAAGCATAGTTCGGGTCCCAAATTGGGGTCACACGATAAAGTGGTGGCTCGGTAGCTTCTAGTAAAAGAGTTTCTTCCCACAGAGCCCTGGAGGGGCTGCAGGAGAAGAGTTCCTGTAGCTCCGGCAATCTGAAGCCAAAGGATGCCAGTGGCATGAGTAATGCTGTTTGGTCCTATCATCAGTGCTGAAAGAAAGTGGTGACTGGAAGAAGATGGTCCGGGTTCAAGTTCTGGTTCAGATGCTTGCTAACTGTATGACCTTTGGCAAGTCATTTCACCTTTCTAAACTTCAGTTTCATCATCTGTAAAATGAGGGGGGAACTTGAACTCAGGGCCCTCTAAGGTCCCTTCCAGAATTAATTCTATGACCCTACATTTCTGTCTCAGTCACTTACCAGTTGTGTGACCTTGGGTAAATCATATAACCTCTCTTGGCCTCAGTTTCCTCATCTGTAAAATGAAGGTTGTTGGACTTGATACCTTTGAGCTCCCTTTTAACTCTGATCTTATCATAACCAGCATTTTTCCTACCAAGAAAACATTTTTAAATTATTAAGCAATTATTTTTCCCTCCTATCTCGTTCTGCACCCCTTCCCCTCTCCATGAAAAAGAAGAAAAAAGTTTGTGTATCAAATAGCACGCCCTCTGTATATTGAAGACTAGAAGGACGTGTATCTACCATATAGATAATCCTATTTAAACTGTATTTCCTTAAGTTACTGTCTTGTTCATTAATCATAGAATCAGATTTCGAGATGGGTGGGTCCTTGGAGGGTCTCTATCCTAACCTCCTCATTTAACCTACCAATAATTGAAAGCCCAAAGAAATGAAGCCGTTTGCCTAAGTCCTCTGTCTGACTGAATCTGGAGTTCTTCTGTTTCCATCAAACCACCTTTCAATCACTTAGGGCCTAAGTCTTGTCTCCCTACCCAGACTGGGAATCCCTCAAAGGCAGGGAAATGGGTGTTTTCTTCTCTTTCTCTTTAGTGTAACCAACCCACCAATCACGCAGCTGAGAGCAAAATAGACTCTTCCTTCCTATTTTGTGATTCATTTCTTGTTTCTTCTACTGAAATGCCCCTATGTCTCCTTTGGGTAATGTTGGCCCACATCTCGTCTCCCTCCCCTTCTTGCTGACCCCATTTCCAAGTCACATTTGACTTCCCTCCTCCCAAGAGCTCCTGCAGACAAGGCGAAGGCTTGGGACTGATTAGCGGACCATGACCGTGAGGTTGACTCGGCATTGTCCCTCTCTCATGTCAGCCTGTTCCCAGTGTCACTTTCATGAGCTTTCCCCCTTTTTCAATACCTTGGCTGGCGAGAACCAACTCCCTGTACTTTCTCACGGTTTGTGTTACAAATACTATGCTCGCTTTAATGACTGGATTAATTAACTATATCAGAAATTACCCTTCTCTGTTTTCTTATTTTTCTCCTGCTTTCTTTCTGTCAAGATCCCACTTCAGAATTGTCAAGCATTCCCCCTCTTCCCCCTTCTCCTCCCTTGGGATTGCATGCATTTTCAAAAAATACTGAACACCAATTAATTTGTCTAATTTACATGAAAAAGTGCAGAAGATGTCTTTTTACATAATTAACTATATTTTGCAAATCATTAAAACTCTTGCAGCCCTGCACACAATAGGCACCCATTTACTTCTTGGGAGATAAGTACGTTTTTTTCTGAGAGGAGCAGACAGAGAATGTGGCAAGCTAGCGGAGGTGAGCATTTTGTGTGTTGGTGATACATATTCATGAGGAGAAGCAGAGTCTCGATTTCTGTTTGGTGGGAGCCCCTGCCTGGTGGGCTCAAAAGGGTTTATTCTGCAAGTGTTAATTTTGCAGAGGACAGAGGCTGGGTTCTTTAAAGGAGCTGGGAGTGAGAGAAACATTAGCTGCCTGGCTGGAGGGAAATAGCCCTGCCCCACAGTCCCCCCTCTGCACAAACTCCCAACACTCACCCCAGTCCTCAGGGTTCAGATCTCACACTGCCCTGGGCACATAGCCTTTGGCTAGTTAGTTTCTCTCACTGACCAGATTGCAAACTGATCAGGTTTTAAGGGCAGTGGGATCTCCTTGGGAATACAAATTCTTTGAGGACAAGGACTGTTTCCTTTCTGTCTCTCTCTGTCCTTCAGTAGGTGCTTAACAAATTCTTATTGAATGAAACAATAGAATATAAGTTCCTTAGGTCAGGGACTATTTCATGGGGTAATAAATTAGAGCTGAAAGGCACTTCTGGGGCCACTGAGTTCAACCTCCTCATTCTACAGATGAGGAAACTGAGACATAGAGGTTACCTATGTACATGGCCTAAGGTATCACAGACAATTCTGAGGTAGGATTTAAACCCAGCTCTTCCTGAGTCTAAATCCAGCGCTCTCTCCACAATGCCGCGTTCACTCTCCTATTGCCTCTGCCACTGTGTGTCTGCCCAGGGCTGTGCCTAGTGCTCGGTGCAGTGCCTGCCACATAGTATGTAATTACTGAATGCTTTTTAAACTTTTCCTTCACTTCTTTCCTTTCTCCTTCTTTCCCTTTTCTTTTTCAATGACTGGCATACCCTAGGTGTTTAATAAATGCTTGTTTACTGTCTGCTTGTCATCTTTGCAGACAACGGACCACAATGAAGGGGATGAGTGCTTCACTCTGGAGTCAGAGAGGCTGAGTTCTAGGCCCAGTTCTGCTGCTTAGTACCCATGTAACTTTGGATTTATCAATAGTTCTCTGCTGTCATTTTAAAGGATGCCAAGAGACAGTGACTACAAAGAGAAAAAACCTCTCTTTTCATAGCCTGCTCTTGATACTTATAACTGTTGCTTTCTACTCTTGCTGATCTTTTCTCTTTGACCTCAAACTCTACGTCATGCACATTCCTGACATATTCCTCCAATGTTCTTTTGATATAATAAATCTACTGTATTTCTGTAGTTTGTATTAACTCTGATTATAATGGTGCTAAGGCTGTGTATCAACAGTTAGCCTTCAGCTGTGAATTAATAAGTGGATTAGCGCTGCATATATTATAGATAGGCACCAATAAATCTGTTAGAAAAAGCTGGGACCCAGCTCAAACAGTAGAACAAGGCTGTCAAGACGGTGGCCTCAGAGCTGGGTAAAGAGCTTCAGGTCCATAGGTTTCTCCATCCACAAGAGAGAGCACATGGACTAGAGTGTTTTTCTTAGAAGTTAAATTACCACATAAATCACTGCAGTAGAAAAATAAATGCCAGTATGATGAGAGTACCTGGATTCTCCTATCACCTCCTCCCACCAGCTGCCAATGCCTTCCCTTCCAATGCTACCTTTCACCTGCTCTGTACCGATCTCATGTTGTTGATGTTTCGGTCATGTCTGACTCTTCGTGCCCTCGTTTAGGGTTTTCTTGGCAAAGATACCTGGAGTGCTTTACCATTTCCTTCTTCGGTTCATTTGACAGACTAGGAAACAGAAATAAACAGACTTAAGTGATTTACCCAGGGCTACACAGCTAGAAAGTATCTGAGGTTGTATTTGAACTCAGATCCTCCTGATTCCAAACCCGGTACTCTACTGTGTCACCTAACTGCCCATTTATCTCATACATATACTTTTTTTTTTTAAATTTATAGGTTGCGTCCTCAGTTAGACTGGAAGATTCCTGAGGACAGGGACTTTTAAAACTGTTTCTCATTTTTAAAAAGGTAGGAATAGGTGTGTGATAAATAAGTGCTTCCAGGCTGATTGACTGAGTTAGAATCCTGACACGGATGCCTTACTTTAATGCCCTTGATTAAATCCCTTCCCTGCTCTGGGCTTCAGTGGGCTTCTCTGTAAAAAGGATGGGCTGGATATCTTCTAAGGCCCATCCTTTTCTGTGTTAAATGGTCTAATGAGCCTAAAATTAAAAGGCAGCCTCAGTTTGAGGAGGAACCTTAGAGATCACCTCATTTTATTCACTCTATTTAAAAGCAGGAAACTGACAGATTCAGTGACTTGCCTAAGGTCACATGGCCGAATGCAGTGATGTATCTGGTACCAGAGCCGTGATCTTCTGAGTGCAAGCTAGTACTTTTCTATCACATTGGTTCAGTGAAATTCAACTCAACCCTTCTGTGCCATGTACTTGGGGAAATACTGGACAGGAGCTTATCTTGATTGGAGATGGCATTAGTATCCATGAAAAATGGAGAGAAAAATACAATGCTGGGTCTAATAACACATTGGCTTGATTATAAACCAGTACTGAAATATACACGTAAAGGGGTAAGGGAAGGAATGTATCCTTGGCTAGGGATGAGTCCGTATTCCCTCTGGGACCACTTCCTCCAGAAGAATTCTCTATGAGAATGCAGCAGGTGTTGATGGCATCTAGGAAGGCAGGTGGTACAGACTTGGACAGAAATCTTATGAGAGGAGAGGAAAAAAAGTAAGCCAGGAGCTGCTAAGCCAAGGATTCCGAGAGCGATAAGGAAGGTTTCAGCAAAAGCTGGGAAAAACAGAGAAGAGAACAGTGTGGAAACAGACGTGGAGTGAGGATGCTGTCCTGTATCTTGTGGCTGTGTCTCGATTGATCTGCTGTAAACAGGAGGCTTTCCCCTCAATTTTTCGGGTGTTAATCTTAGCACAGAGAGGCAGTATAGTGACAAAAGTGGCAAACACATGGCCGTGTTGTGGCTACAACACTCCAACGTGGCCAAACCAGACTAAAATGTAATTGGGAAATATTTAGCAAAGCAAATAAAAATATAATAAAATATAGATGATGGTAATTTGTGGTTTTCTAAGTCAATACACAGCCCAATGTTTCTTTCTATTTCGGTTTGGCACTGCTAGTGTAGTGGGCAGAGAGTTGCACACAGTAGGCACTTAGTAAATGTATGTACAATTGAATTCAGGGGGAAGTCCAGAAAATTTTAGATCATTAATTGATTAAAATATTATATTTAATTATAATTAATTAGATGATTAAGTGGAAAGAAAGGATATTAATTCTGGGAATTTGATCCTTGGAATCATCATTATTTGTGATAAATTGTTAAGGATGCTAAATTGGGGGGCTTAGGGTGAGGATAACCTTGAAGCTGTAAAGGGTATTTCATTTTGTGTCTGGAGCATTAGCTATGGTGGCCCAGATCTTTATATGAATGGCCATGGGGCTTAATCTTATAGCTAAGAATCAAGGAATAGAGGCTATGGGTGTATAAGTGCCAGTTTCAGTTCTGCCGCTGGCACGGTACATTTTTAGGGAGCTACTTGTAATAACCAAGGATATGCCACTGATATTAATTGATAATCCCGAATAACCAGCCTCTGTACCTTAGTTTATTCATCTCTAAGGTGGGAAAATAGAAGTTACTACAGAGGAAACATGGGGATTAATATGTGAGTCTAGTCTTTGCTCCCAACCTACCTCTCACACATACCATGTGACCCTGGACAAATCACAACCTTCCAAGGCCCCCGATAGTTGTCTAAGGCTCTTGGTAGCAGAACATGTGAGGATCTACTTTTATAGAGAGAGTTCCTTCAGTAGAACTTCCTTGCTAAGCCAGTGAAGTGACAGATCTAATTGAACCTTTAGGACATTGAGTGTTAGCACATGCTGCTGTAGCTGAGGGAGGCTTACTGGAGGAAGTAGGACCTGAGTTAGAGCTTGAAGGACGCTCTAGATAGGGAGAAGGGAGTTCAGAGGCCTTCTTGTCCAGAGAAAGTACAAGGACAAAATCTGAAAAATGAAAAGAATCCAGTCCTCATCCTCCAGCAGCCCAAGGAGGTTTTATCAATGAATAAAGAGTTTATGTAACTCCAGGTATACATAGATTGACTGGACTCTTATAAAGATGTAATAGAATCCCAACTCTCCTTCACTGCTCACATCTTCAGGCATTTTCACTTGTTCTGGGCCTGAAAGAACCTATCCTTTCTCCAAGAAAAGAAAAAGCTTTACCTCCTAAGTATACATGTCTTGGTCTTCTGCAAAATGTGGAATTTGAAGTGTCTTGAAGGAAGCTAGAGAATTCTAGAGGCAGAAAGAGAGAGGGGAAACATTACAGGTGTGGGGGACAGGCAGCAGAAAGGCAGAGCTGGCAGAGAGAGTGTCATGGCATTCTGTGTCCTTCTTAGGAAGGTTTTAGCAGTAAAATGGAGATTTTAACAATTTTTTTTTTCCTAGATGACTTCTACCCTCTCTACTCTAAGTGACTTGGAAGTAACATATTCATCATTCATTCAACAGATATTTATTAAGATCCTAGGATCTCAGTGTCAGGGTTGGCAGAGAACATAGTCTGAGGGTTGGAGCATAGATCCAGCATCAGATTCCCCCTCCCATCCCTCCACCACATGAAGACAACGAAGACAACTCATGAAGACAATGTCAGAGAAAGAGCCATTATTCTTGGAGGGAATGGAGGAGGAAGGACTACTCCCAGCAACAGAATCCCAAAGTAGGTGTTGGAAGGATTGAAATAACAATAGGAATGTTTTATTGTCCATTTTATGTAGGAAAAGATGGAGCATACATATAGCAATGGAAAGGATGGTCCTTCCATCTGTATTCTGACTTACTTCACTAGTGGTAAATCCCCAAATAAATTAAAATGGAAACTTTAAAAACCCCAAACAGTCAAGGCACTTAAGAACGATGCCTTCTTTAAGCTGCATAGGATGATGGAAAGAGGGCACGCTTTGGAATCATTACATCTGGGTTGAAATCCAGTTCCTGCCACTGATGCTGAGACTTTTGGCGAGTCACATCATTTTCCTTGGACTCAACAGCTTACTATTCTCTAACATAAGAGGGTGAGACCAGGTGATGTCTTAGAGCAGAAGCAAGAGCCTACATTTCTGCATCTCTCAGAGGTTTACAAAGGCCTTTTCAGCCCTACCATTCTCCGATTGTATAGTTCTAGTCAGAACGAAAGTAATAAAAATGTAGCGGAGGCATTCAAATGATCTTGGTGAAATGGGACAGACCTTGCATCTCCTCATGAAGTTTTATCCATGAATCGGGGCAATTGCTCCAGACTCTGCCCCAACTTAGGATATTAGGCCCATGCATAGATCTAGAGAGATATGCCATGATCACCATCTCACACAGATGCACTGCCTCCCAAGTCCTGGAGTGTGGAATTGGATTTTTAACTTAAACTTTCCATTATTCCTCTGCTCTCCTCACAGCCAACAAGATTTTCTCCTTTTCCTCCACTTATCTCGCCCCATTTTCCCTTCCTGTCTCCCCCATTGCAGCCTCACCTGCCACCATCTCCAGTCTTCAGTGTATGGTCTCCCATTTCAGCAATCCATTAGCCACCATGCTAGAATCCTCGACTGAGTATTTTCTGCTGTTCCCATGCGGCTAATGCTCAAAGACCTCCAGCAGTCAGTTTCTCCATTGCTGCTCCCAGGCTGCTGGTCATCACTGGAGAAAGTCACCAAATCTCAAGGATTTCACTCATTATAATTTAAGCTGCATAACCTAAGCTAGGCCCCCACAGCTGCTTGGAAGTCCTCATCTACATTCATTCATGCCTGCCTCATTCCATGCAACAACTATGCCAAGACTTTTCCTCTCCCTTCACACACCCAACCACATTTCTGTCACTGACACTCATAGTAAATGATCCAGCCTGAGACCCTGACTTATCAAAACTTTGTATCTCCCCTCAGTGCCTTGAACAGTGCTCTGCACAAACTAACACATTAATGATCAAATAATAATTAATAATGATTTTATTAATCACCAATAAACATCAGTAAATATTTATTAAATTTTAATTTGAAAATTGAAGTCATATGATTAGAGCAGGGTTGGGGAACATGCAGCCTTTAAGGTTACATATGGCCTTCTAAATCCTTAAGTGTGGCCTTTTGACTGAATCCAAATTTTACAGAACAAATCATAAAGGATTAGTGCTATTAATGAGTCCCCTCTCTCTTGCCTCTTCCATTTGTCCAGTGAAATTACTCCCTCTTAACTATGCCCAAAGGGCAATAAAAATGTGCATACCCTTTGACCCAGCAAGACTACTTCTAGGGCTGTATCCCAAAGAGAACATACAAGTGTGAGGAAGACCCATATGTACAAAAATATTCATAACAGCTCTTTTTGTGGTGGAAAAGAATTGGACATTGAGGGGATGTCTATCAATTGGGGAATGGCTGAACAAGTTATAGTATGTGAATGTAATGGAATATGACTGTGCTACAAGAAATGAGGAGCAGATGGACTTCATATTTACCTGGAGAGGCTTATACAAACTGATACTGAGTGAGGGGAGCAAAACCAGGAAAAATTTGTACACAATTAGACACATTGTATGTGTGATGACCAACTTTGATAGACTGAGCTCTTCTCAGCAATGCAAGGTTATAAGACAACTCCAAAGGACTCATGATGTCCATTGGGCTATCCACATCCAGAGAAAGATTTATGGAGTCTGAATGAACCAAACTATTTGTTCTCTATTTTTTGTTTTGTTTTGTTTCTTTTTTCTCGTGATTCATTCCATTGGTTATAATTCTTCTTTACAACTTAACTACTGTGAAAATTTGTTTAAAGTGGAGGTATATCCAGGACCTGTATCAGATTACATGCTGTCGGGGGTGGGGGTATAGGAGAAAGGAGAGAGAGGGGGAGAAAATTCAGAACTCAAAAACTTGTAGAACTGAATATTGTAAACTAAAAATAAATAAATTTAAAAGTAAAAGAAAGAAATTACTCCCACTTACTTATTATAGCCCTTCAAATATTTCAAGTTAGCTATATTCCTTTTAGACTTCTCTTCTCCAGGATCAAAATCAATAGCTCCTAAGATCACCAATATAATGATAATAGGATTTCTATAACACTCCTGAGTTTGCAGAGCACTTTACAGATGTAATCTCATTTGATTCTTGTAATAACTCTGGAGATGGCTGTTTTTTCAAATGAGGGAACTGAGTCACATAGAGGTGAAATTACTTTCTCAGGGCCACTCCTCAAGCATTGGAGGTAGGATTCAAACTCAGTTCTGACTTTAAGTCTCAAGTTCTATGAGTCTTTCACAGGCCAAGTGCTGAGCCACTCACATGGCGGGTCAAATATTTCAGGTTCAGATTTGGAAGGAGATAGCACACTTGATATCCAGTGGTTACCAAAAGTAGGTTTCTGTAGCCATGGCATGAGAGGGACATTCAGAGCAGGGAAGAGATATTCACTGAGGATACAGTCAATTCAGTGGAATGCAGCATTGCACTGCTGTTGTTGGATAGGTTACAGGTCTAGAATCTGGAACTTGAGAAAAGGCTCCAGCCCTTCCTCCCTTTGTTGTTGTTGTGCTCAGGGACCAGGAACCTGCATCAGCAATCAGAACCTTAGTCTTATGGATGATGGCAATGATGATGATGGTGATGACGATGATGATGGTGATGATGATGATGATGATGATGATGGTGATGATGATGATGGTGATGATGATGGTGGTGATGATGATGATGATGGTGATGATGGTGATGATGATGTTGATGGTGAAGATGATGGTGATGGTGATGTTGATGATGATGATGGTGATGATGATGGTGATGATGGTGATGATGATAATGATGGTGATGATGATGATGATGGTGATATTGATGATGATGGTGATGGTGATGATGGTGATGATGATGATGATGATGGTGAAGATGATGATGATAATGGTGATGATGGTGGTGATGATGATGATGGTGATGATGATGTTGATGGCGATGTTGATGAGGATGGTGATGTTGATGATGATGATGGTGATGATGATGATGATGATGGTGATGATGATGGTGATGATGATGATGGTGATGATGATGATGATGGTGATGATGATGATGGTGATGGTGAAGATGATGGTGATGGTGATGTTGATGATTATGATGATGATGATGGTGATGATGGTGATGGGGATGATGATGGTGATGATGATGATGATGATAATGGTGATGATGGTGATGATGATGGTGATGAAGGTGATATTGACGATGATTATGATGGTGATGATAGTGATGATGGTGATGATGATGATGATCATGGTGAAGATAATGGTGATGGTGATGTTGATGAGGATGGTGAAGAAGATGGTGATATTGATGATGATGGTGATGGTGATGATGGTGATAATGGTGATGATAATGGTGATGATGGTGATGATGATGACTAACATTAATATAGTACTGGCTATGTGCCTAGGCACTATACTGAACACTTTATAAATGTGATCTTATTTGATCCTCGCAACAACCCAGGGAGGGAGGTGTGATTATTATTCTCATGTTACATATGAGGAAACTGAGGCAAACAGAGGGTAAATGTCTTGCCCAGGGTCACACTAAGAGTGAATGTCTGAAGCCAGATTTGAACTCAGGGCTCCCTTTGCCTAGGCCCAGTACTTTACCCACCTATACCACCTAGCTGCCTTTAAACTAATTAAGTATCAACTATAGTTTAAACACTTTTTGATGAAGGGGGAAAAAATGCTTAACTGTCCTTGGGTGGGACTTTAGAACGTTGTTCCCACCAGTGTATCTCTAGTTTAACTTTCTCATTTTACCTATGAGGGAACTGAGGCCCAGCGGGGTCAAGCAGCCAACCTGAGATCACACAGGATCTAAATGTCAGAGTCAGGATTTGAATTCAAGCTCTTTGACTCCAAGTTCAGCACTCATCCCACAGTGCCATTTTCTTCACTTGATCTGCCTATGCCATGGCTACAGGTCCCCTCTCTGTCTTTGTCACCAGTTGTCAAGATGCCGAGTCTCATTAACTCTGCCTCTACAATAGTTTAGGAATTTGGAATAAGAAGGGACCTCAGAAATCAGAAATTATTTCTTCCAAGTCCTCTGTTTTAGAGATGAGGAGATTAAGAAGCAAGGAGTGACTTACCTGAGGTCCCATGGCCAGTAAAAAGGAGAACCTAGGTTCCAATCAAGGCCTTTAAAGCTTGAGTTGGGGGAGGGCTAGGTGGTGCAGTGACTAGAGCACCGGCCCTGGAGTCAGGAGGACCTGAGTTCAAATCTGGTCTCAGACACTTAATACAAAAACTGTGTGACCTTGGGCAAGTCACTTAACCCCAATAGCCCTACCTTCACCCCTCCAAAAAAAAGCAAAAAAAAAAAGCTTGAGTCCATACATTCTGTAGGGAATCCTTCCCCTTGCACTCTGACCTATTTATTCTCCCAGAGAGCAGCAAATACCTTTGGTGAGTGTATAGCACCTTAATGCATAGGTATTGGGTAGGTGGTTCATTACTTAATGGGTGATGAAAAATACAACCTAAACAAAAACAAAGAAACCTTGATATCTAAGATTGTCTGAAGCTTTGGGATACATGCATGATTTTGGTCACTGTGTATGTGTGTGTGTGCATGTGTGTATGTGTGTGTGTTTGTGTGTATGTTTGTACATGTGTATGTATGTGTGTGTATGTGTGTATGTGCGTATGTGCGTATATGTTCACTAGCAAAGGAGAGAAAAATCTGCTTCTCAATGGAGAAAATTGTTTAATTTCCCACTGAAATCTGAAATATTAGTGGTATCATGATCTTTTCTCAGTACCTTAGGAAATAGATTTATTTTGCAATCACTAATTAGTTATTTCATGAAATATTAAATAGGTGTCAGCTTTAGAGAACATCAGGATGTATTGATGTAAGAGGCAAATATTGACCAAGATTTCTACCGTGGTCAAGAATTAGCTGTTAGTCATTGCTTGCTAATTTATGGTACAATAGGAATTCACTCTAAGTCTTTTATGTGAGGTGCTGCTAGAGGCTGCTTCTGAGAATGATGCACTTTGACGTTACTTTGATCTTGATGTGAGCTGGAGTTATTGTTCCACTGTTCATGCCACGTTCCCAGGATGCTTTGAGCCACCGCCAGATCCTTTGTCTCCAGTCTCAGAGAATTTGAGGAAGCCTTATCTGGAAGGCATTACTCCCCATCTGGAGGATCCCAACAATTCATAGATCATTGGACTAGGAGTTAGGAAAGCCTAGGTTCAAATCCCACTTCAGCCACTAACTGCTGGGTGACCCTCGGCAAATGAATTAAAATCTCTGTGCCTCAGTTTCCTCATATGAACTGGACTCAATGGCCTCTCTTCCAGCTCTGAAACTATGATTCCGTGTAAAATCTTGGGCTCATAAGCCAAGGAACATAATATAGTCATATAGGAGTCATTAAAATATGAGAACAGAAAAAATTTTAAGGGAATTATATATTTCTTCTAAACTCCTCCCAGAGGGCAGAGATAAAGCCTCATCCAATTTTTATATCTCCCCCTATACCTAGTATATTCTTCTACAAAGAGTAGGCTCTTAATTAATATTTGTCATCGTCATAGTGATTACAGTCCTTTTTCTAATGAGAAATTAGATATAAGGGATGGTGGGGTAGTAATGTGGAAATACACAACCCCAAGAGGGAACCATGGTGGAGAGCATTTGGAGGAGGATAAGTGTAGGGATTGGGCAGCCAGCAGTGACTAGAGCACTGGACTGGGAGTCAGGAATGCTCATCGTTGTGAGCTCAAATCTGACCTCAGACATTTACTAGTTATGTGACCCTAGACAAGTCACTTCACCCTGTTTGCCTCAGTTTCCTCATCTGTCAAATGAGCTGCAGAAGGAAATGGGCAAACCACTCCAGTATCTTTGTCAAGAAGACTCCAAATGGTGTCACAAAGAGTCAGACGTGACTGAATAAAAACAACAAAGTGTAGGGAGAAACTGATAGGATATTGAGATGAAAGTGTATCACGTACCACTCAATCAGCTGAAGGAAATGGATGATGAATTCCCAGGACACAGCACAACACTGGCAGAGAGGTCGGATATGATTATAATAGAATGCTGTAAACGTGTGTACGAGGACTCCCAGTGCAAGACACTACCCAGAAGCGATTCTCTGAAACAAGGAAGTAAAGACCAATATAATCATCAGGTCAGAAACGTCAGGTTATAGCACCCAGTAAAAAAAATGTCAATTTCCATCACTTTAAGAGATGTTTTCTCCTCACTCAGAAAATGTCTAATTTTACCAAATCCTTTTGGTCCACTACACTTTCAGAAAAATATGGTTCACTTTTCTCAGCCATAGCATGAAGATATAGGAAGGATGAATCTGTAGCAATGGTTGGAATATATTACCAAGGTCCAGGAGTAATTTATTTTTCTGGAGACTTAAGAATATGATTTGACTGAAAATGAAGGGGAAATTTCAAAATTGCCCAGATAATAGCTGCTAAACCAGATACAGCAAGTGGTAACATGTAAGACATAGGAAGAATGGCAGTCGATTGCTGGATCAATTTCCAAATCAGGCTTCTGCATTTCCCAGAAACCTCATCTGAATAGCATCCTTTGCTAACATTCAGATGTGTAGGTCTGGTGGACACTGTACTATGCTGGTGTGTATTATTATGTGGAAAGTGAGTTTTTAGAACAAAGGCTCAGTGATTTGTAGGCTGACACACAGGAAAGAAGAGAGATCTCCCCAAAGGACTATCCATTTAGGCTACCCCTGGACTGTGACAAGAATACCATTAAGGGACTGCAGACTACTTTGGATTTGGGGGACAATGGTTTGTGTCCAGGCTCTGGTGTTCCAGAGGGAAGGTCATGTGACCTCTGACTATGTGAGTTATCTGGGCTGTAGAGACTCTCAACAAAAACGACAAAGTTTGTGCCTTGGACAAAGACCTTAGTTCTTTGAGAATCTCCCTCCAAACCAAAAAAACCAACCAAACAAACAAAAAACAAAAAACCATATTCCCTTATACTAGCCATCTTCAGATTGCATTCCAGACTTCCTCTTTCTTCTATGATGACTACTTTTGTTCTCCCCCAACCCTTTTTCAACTTTCTTTTATGTGTTAGCTTTTTCCAGTTAAACTGTAAGCTTCTTGATGGCAGGGACTCTTTCTTTCTCTTTCTATTACAAATTCCCAATGTTTAAGACAGTGCCTGGCATGCAGTAAGTACTAAATAAAAGCTTGGTAACTGACTGACTGACCTTATAGAAAAAGAAGAATGAACTTTGAAGGTTGTGACAGGTTCTGGAATGTAAATTTTCCATCCTGTCAACAATGCAGCATCACATGGATGTAATGAAATACTATTGTGCAATAAGAAGTGATGAACAGATGGATTTCAGAAAAATAAAAACCTGGAAAAACTTGTGTGAACTGATGCAAAGTGAAATGAACAGAACCAGAACATTGTACACAATAACAGCACCATCGTATGATGATCAACTGTGAATGATTAATTAGCTCTTCTCAGTAATACAATAATCCCAGGCAATTACAAAGGACTCATGATGGAAAATGCTATTCACATGCAGAGAAAGAACTGATGGACTTTGAGTGCAGATAGAAGTGTACTATTTTCACTTTATATTTTTAGTGGGTTTTTTCCCTTTTGGTCTGTTTCTTCTTTCACAGCTATGACTAATATGGAAATACATTTTACATGATTGCACATATATAACCTATATAAATTGCTTACTGTCTTAGGTAGGGGGGGAGAAAGGGAGGAAGAAAAATTTGGAACTCAAAATTTTGTAAAAATGAATGTTAAAAATTGTCCTTATGTATAATTGGGGAAAAAAAACTAAAAAAAAAAAACCAATGCAGTGTCACCAGGAGTATAGGTTTGGGCAATGACATAGGCCTTAAAGAGATGTCCTAGCACTGGAGTGAGAAAAATTCAGGTTCAAATCACTGCTTTGACTCCTTGGGTGAACTTGGGGAAATAGCTTAAGTTCTCTGGGTTTCATTTTCTTTAGCTATAAAATGAGAGAACTGAAGGCTTCTGGGTAGTATGGGATAATAAAAGATCATAAAGGAGACCAGTTTTCCCACATATACTCCATCAAAAATATACAGGGACCAAGTTGAATAATGATCATGAAAAAAAGAGAAACAATAGGAAGCTCCTTCATCCATCCTCAGACTTCAAAAGGGAAAAAAGGACAGCTCAAAGCCAGAAGAACCCCTCTGGCAGGAAAGCCAATGCACATATAAGTTAATAAGTCAAAAGCCTACTCACACTCTGACCAGAAAGGCTCCAGGGGCACATGAAGAAGGCAGTACTATATTCCCAGAAGGACAGTAGTGATCTAACTGGGAAACTTCAAGACTATTGGAAACCCACAGTGCTCTGAGAACAAATATGAGGTCTAAGCCTATAGTACTCAGACTGGAACACCCAATAGATGTCAGAGGTACATAATACTCTGAAATGAGATGCTCAAGAGAGCTCTGAAGACCACAGTACTCAATTTCTGGGGAAGTGGGAAGTAGAGTCCTCTGACAGGTAAGGTCTAAGAGGGTCAGAAACCCACACCTATTTGTGGGTCAAAGCTGAGTGTTTTAACCAGATTGTCCCTGGAGGAGCAGAAATCCACAGCACTGTGGCTTGAGAAGGTTCAGAAGACCACAGCACTCTAACTCTGATGAGGGCCCTGGAATCTTCTAGCATTCTGAATGCAAACACACTAGGGGAGGTAAAAGGCAGTGACAGGAGCCCAGTAAATTTAGGATAGGGATCAAACAGGGCACCCAGTTCAAGAATATGAGGGAGGAGTAAAGCCTGGTCCTAGCACAAAATCTTAAAATAGGAATGAAAATTAGAAATATGAATGAAGAGAAAAAAGACACCAAACACTATGATAAAATATAATGTGTCATTTGGGAGGAGGGAGGAAAGGTCCAGAAAAATTGTAAGTAGATCATCAGAAGAAAAAAAATCATGATTTGACCACAAGGAATCTGAGGGGAAATGGAGAAAGGGCTAATAAGAAATTATCAATTACATACAATCTCTAGAGGAAAGAATTGAAAGGTAGAAATTTAAGAATCAACAGTCTACCAGAAGAACATCATCAACAAAAAAAAAAAATGCTCATTTTAAAAGAAATCGTAAAAGAACATTTTCTGGAAGCATGGAACCAGAAGGCAATGTGATAATAGAATCTACAGGTCACCATCAGAGAGGAATCATAGGCAATGTACACCAAGAAATGTGATCTCTAAGTTCTAGAGCTCCCCAGCTAGAGATAAGAAGACTGTAACCACCTAGGTAAATGAAATTCATGTTTTATGGAATACAAGTCAGAATAACACAGTTTCAACAATACAGCAAATATCAAAAAGAAAAGAATGAGGAATGGGGGAGGATACACTGAAATAAAATAGGTAACAGAAGTGGGATCCCAAAAGATTTAGCCAAACTGAAATGTTAGCAAAATCTGTTATGATGATTTTGGGGTGGGATGGGAACCACTTCAAATACTGGAGAGCCATCGAGGATGGGATTTTCTTGGCAAAGATATTGGAGTGATTTGCCATTTTCTTCTCTAGCTCTTTTTACGGATTCATGATTTGCCTGGATTAATGTATCAGGTTCTGAGTATCACATTTTATGAAGTACATTGACAAATTAGGTACAGTCCAAAAACAGAAGGATCAGAATGATAACAGAAACTATGACACGCAATGTTTGGTTAGCAGGACTGGGGAGGTTTGGCCTGGAGAAGATTTTATGAAGGGATGATGGTATTTTGGAATATTTTATGAGTTATGTGGGATATGGAAGAAACTTGTTTTCCTGGCCCCAGAGGGCAGTAATAAGACAAATTGATTGGAGATATATTGTGTCTCTCTATGGGGAAGAACTTCCTAATGATAAAGCTTCCCCAAATTGGAATAAGCTGCCTCAGGAGGTAGTGAATTACCTGACACAGAAGATATTCAGGTATAATGTAGATGATCACTAATAATGTATGTTGTAGAGCAGGGGATTCATACTTAAGTTGGACTTGAAGACCTTCAAAATATTTGCCTACAATGAGATTCAATATTTCTATTACTTCCCAGACTAATGACAGATTTCGGCAGCCACGTATAATTGTTTTTGCAAAGTTTCTCCACCTCTTTTAATGTTGTAAGATCCTTGAGAAAGTAGAGCAGAGACTGGCAAAAAATATTAGAATTTCCTTTCTTAGAGATTCCCAGGTGAATAGTCTTCTTTCTCGTAGGGTTTAAGGATTCATCTCTCCACCCCATTCCTCTCCTCTTCCTTCTTGGAATTTGCTCAAGACCTAAAATGTTCATGATTTATCTCTGGTTACAAGTAGCCAGAGGCCTCAGAGTTCAGGCTAAATGACCAAAATGCCAAATGTTCAGTCCAATTATTCTGACTGGAAAACAATGAAGTTGATCAAAGCTAAAAGTGGGCATAGAGGGAGTGGGAGCGGACATTTCAAATCATAGGATGTTCTTTCCTCTTTCTTTCTTTTTGATTTCAAATATTCAAAACCCATCAAGGAGGGGGTTTTTCTTGGCAAAAATGCTGGAGTGATTTGTCATTTCCTTCTCTAGCTCATTTTGCAGACAAAGAAACAGTATTAATCAGGTCGAATTTGAACTCAGGACTTCCTACTATACACCCAGTGTTCTATCCTCTGTGCCACCTAGCTGCCCTATTTTTTTTTCTTTTACTATCTTGTGTTAATTGTTCTTTAGAGAGACCTTTCCTGCTGGTTAAATATCTTTTCAGCAACTTTAAATGTACCTATTTAATGTTTCAGAATTCACATCAATTTTATAAAGAGTATCTTTAATTTTCTGCCAAAAAAAATTTAATTGATGGAAGGAGCAACTATAAAATTTATGGTATCTCCTTTAAAGTGATTTTTGCATAGTGGAGATTGATCAAGAATACCCTAAATTATCTTATTCATCTGTTACTGGTGACTGAGAATGTTGGAGGAGCTGTTTTCCACCATGGTGTACAGTAGTTCCCTGAGATGTCAGGTCAACTATAAGCAATCTCTCTTTCCTTTGTACTTTAAGACTGACATGAAACAAAATGAGTGAAGGGACTCCCTCTCAAATCTAGAAGAGAAAAGTTGCAACAGGCAGGAGAAATGCATGCCAAGCTGACCCTTTGGGGCCAGATGCTAAGAATAAGATCCAGACTTACTTGAGGCAAGAATTCCCCTTAGGGAACAGGCAATATGACTGAAGAATGGGTGACATCGCCTTGAATTCCCATTAATGACAAGCCATTAGATCAGTGAGGTCAAAATGAGTCACTAATGCCTACAAAAGGATGCCTATGGGCTGCACGTTGGCTTAAAAAATGAGATATTAACATTATCTATGTTTTATTGCATTTTTCTTTATTTTGTTAAATTGTATTTTAATCTGGTTCCTGTAACTCTGCAGAGTATTATGGGCACTGTGTGTTCGACACCTCTGCTAGAACATAATCAAATCAACCCATCAGACTGTAATCAAGAACCTTGGACTGTGATCCAATGAGGTGCCTGTGAAGCACTTAGCACAGCTAGGAACATAACAGGTGCCACATAAGTGCGTATTCCCCTCCTTACCCCCCCCCCAGGGCGGGGATTGTTATTGTGTCTTTCTCTGTATTCCTGGTGCCTGTCACAGAGAAGGCGTTTAATAAATGTGTATTGACTGACCAACATCAGAATGATGTTTTTTTCCCATTATAAAAAACATGGTTGATTCTTTTGGGAGTTTCTGCATGAACTTGAAGCTGGAGGGAATCTTAGGGTCCACTTTCTTCAGCCCCCTCATTATACAGTTGAAGGTACTTAGGACCAGAAAATTAGGCCATTTACCCAAGGTCACAGACATCCAAGTCGCCAGGGTGCATCTGGGGCCATTGCCAGTCATCCTGACATTTGTCCTGCCACTGAACTTTGAGGACTCTGAAAGAGAGGGTGAGGCTGCTGATTTTGGTCAACTCTGTCTTATTTAAATTCCAATTCACGAAGAAATCTAGACATCACTCAAAAGTGATGTCATTGGTCCTCTTGGAAAACAGAGGACAAAGTACAACAGCATAGAGAGTGAGGGAGATTCCACCCCAGATCTCCCGACTTCAGGTCAAACCCTCTTTATATTCTACCGCACTACCCCTTATCCTTCCAGGGTTTAGAATTTGTACATTAGTGCAGATGAAACAATTCTCCCTCTAATACCCTCTACCATTTTTTTTCCCCAATGCTAAACTGACAAGACATGACATAATGTAGGTTGCCAGCAGAGAGATTCAGGTATTTTGAATGGACTAGAAGGAGATTAACCTCCCCCCCTTTCTCTAAGTTCCCCCTCCCTCAGTCCCACCTACCCACATTTATTCTTCATAACTGGCAAACGGCAGCAGTTGAGAGTCTAATCATACAGGAGAGGGCCACCATATTAGTCATACCATCTAGGGATCTCATTTTAAAACAAAAGTGATCTTTTAAAAAAAAATGAGGCATTTATTTACATAATTATTTTAAATCATATTTTTACTTCACTAAATTAAAAAAAAATTAATAACCTCATTGTTATTTTATTTTAATTGATTTGTTTATTTACTTTTAGTTTACAAGATTCACACAATCCCTTGAGTTTCAAATTTTCTCCCCTCCTTCCTACCACCCCCTATGGTGGCATGCAATCAAGTATAGGATCTCTTTTCTTAATCATTTTCTATAAACGTGATTGGAATCACAAAGTTCTTCACAGACAGTGAACATTAGAGCAAAATAGGACTATGGATTACAGTGAGATGCATCCTATTCTAATTTCCCTATTAGATTTGTACCCTGTTCCATAGATCATAGGATCCTAGATTTCAAGCTGGAAAGGCCATTAGAAATCATATTAGTCCAACTTTTCATTTTGCAGTTGAAAATGATCTTTCTAACTCCAAACATTATACTGAGATTTTGGAAAACAGATTTTTTTCTTCAAAGAACCACAGAATGTCAAGAGTTGGAAGTGGCCATCTGGTTCAACATTTGCTTGAAAAATAATTCCCTCTATGCCATTGCCAATATGTGATTATCCAGCCTCTTTGTGAAGACCTCCCATGAAGGCTTTTTATTGTGATGTTATTCTAGTCTATCCTGACTCTCTGTAGACCTGGGATTCTTAACCTGCTTGGTGTATCTCCCATTAGGAATCTGATGAAGCCTATGGACATCTTCCTAGAACAATATATTTTTTTTAAATTCATAATTGAGGTAAATACTAAATTTCAGCTAGAGCTTAATTTAAATAAAGATGTAACTCTTCCCAATCCGAGGTCACAAACCTTCTGAAATCTATCTGTAGGATTCCTAAGGGTTCATGAACAAACCCTATTCTAGACTTCACAATCTCCAAACTTTTTGCTCATGAACCCCAAATATGTATAGGTTTATTTACAATCATATATGTACTACTATTCTTTTGTTGGGTTTTTTTTTTTTGGTCGTTTTTCAGTCACATCCAATTCTTAATGAGCCCATTTGGGGTTTGCTATTTTCTTCTCCAGCTCACTTTACAGATGAGGAAACTGAGGCAAACAGGACTAAGTGACTTGTCCAGGGTCACACAACTAGTTAGTGTCTGAGGCTGGATTTGAACAAAGGTTTTCCTGACTCCAAGCCCAGCACTCTTTCCACTGTGATACCTAGATTGTACTAATAGATACATAATACAAATGTAATGGGATGAAGTAAAAATAAACATTTAAAGTGTTTGTTTGAACTTACTAATGGTATGAAATTCTTTTTTACTCTTTAAATATATGAATAACAGAGAGAGCTATATGATTGAGCATCTTTTATCCAAAAATATTTAGAGCATTTTAAAAAAATAACTATTATGTTCTGGGGGGCAGGCAGAAACAGTCATTTATTCTGGTAATTACTTATTTCAGTTAATTTGATCAATATAACTAGGCGAGCAGGTGAATTTTTTAGATACTTGTAAGAATTGAAAGTTATACAATTTCAAGTCAAATAACTTCATAACATTCACCAAGGATAACTCTTCCTTGTGACTCACATTTCCCTTTATGTAGCGTATTTGTCATGCACAATACAGAAACGGCAAGTGAAATTGGAATTGTCTCTGATTTCAACTCGGCAGAAAGTCCTCAATACAAATCCATTCAGCTTTCTTTGCATGACTGCAAAATGGATAGCTTCATAGCTTAATTTCCTATTGTTGCTTGGCTATTTTATTTTTGTTTTGTATGAGTGGGAGGAACAGAAAGGTGGCCAGTTTAGCTGGGTCACAGATTGCATGGAGAATAGATATCTATGATAATGCTTGAAAGGTAGGTTGAGGCAAAGCTGTGAAGGGCTTTAGATGTTAAATATAGGAGTTTGTAACTGATCCTATGTATATATGTGCATCTATCTGGATAGCTATTTATCTATCTATATATCTATCTATCTGTCTGTCTGTCTGTCTGTCTGTCTATAGATATAGATATAGATATGTGCATATACCTCCCTCTCCCTCCCTTCTCTGCTTCTGTCTCTGTCTCTTTCTCTCTGTTTCTCTTTGTCTTTGTTTGTCTCTGTGTCTATCTCTTTTTCTTTCTCTCTCTCCATGGAGATTACCCAATACAGAGTAAATAAGCTGGCTTGATCTCTCTCTTTCTCTCTCTCTCTCTCTCTCTCTCTCTCTCTCTCTCTCTCTCTCTCTCTCTGTCTCTCTCTCTCTCTGTCTCTCTATCTATCTACTTATCGGTCTATCTATCTACTTATCTATCTGTCTGTATATCTATCTTTCTATCTATCTGTCTGCTTATATATTTATCTGCCTATCTATCTATCTACTTATCTATTTATCAGCCTTTCTATTATATGTCTATATATCTGTCTATCTTTCTATTTGTCTGCATGGAAACAGAAACAGAGGAAGACAGAGACAGAAAGAAAGACAGACAAATAGTCAGACAGACAGATAGAGAGAGAGAGGTGTAGACACAGAGAGAAAGAGACAGGCAGAAAGACAGCTAACTAAATCAAGAAAGCTCATTCCCTACGTATAACCTTGAACAATCACTCAATGGTTTTGAACTCAGTTTTTTATCTTTAAAGTGGGCACTGGAACTGGACTCAATGGTCCCTGAGATCCCTCCAGCGCTGACCTCTGTCACATAACCTGGAATGCATTTCTGCTTCTCAGATCCCATTTTTAACCTCTGATAATGAATGATATTTTTGTCAACAAAACGCGTTGTTGCCAAATCATCTTCTTTTTCTATAACAACATGGCTGGAAATCAATGTGCTCAGATAGAGGAATGAATATAAGGAATGTTCTAAGATGTGGAAATGGCTACAAGAAAAAAAAAACCTACATGCTGAGGTTTGATAATACTAGCTGGCCCTGCCCGAGCTTTGCACTGATAAAAAAGTTGTTCCTGAGAGCCTTCCAGGGGCTGTCAAAATGAGAAAAACTATTTTTAGGCAGTAGTGAGATTGTGTTTGTCACCACGCTTGGGTGTTTATATGTCTCTCTTTTTCTTTGATCTTTCTATTTTCTCTTCTAGAAAATGCCTCAACCTTCCACTAATGATGATAAAAATTTATTTCAAAATCCATAACATGAAATGACTGGGTGTAGTGCTCTCCAAAATGATGCCTTTATAAAAAGTTCAGACATTTGGGACAAGTCACTTCCTCTCAAATATTTAAAGACATCCATCATGAGTCCCCATACGTCTTCTATTCTCTAGGTGAAATATGGCCACTTTCTTCAACCACTCCTTGTGTGGAATTTTGAGTCCTTGAACCATTCTGGCCACCATCCTCTCCATGTAGTCTAGTCAGTCTCTCAACTGTCTCCTAAAGTCCTGTGGCCAGTTTCTATCAGGAAAGCTGAATGAGTGGGCATGTTTCTAAGCCTAGCTTCCATTCATCCTCTCAAAATCTCATCACTAAATAAAGGAGTGCTAATAGGGACTGGACCCTTAATCTCATTGGTATAGAAAACTCCCTCTGCCATTGCAAACTGAAATCTTCTCTGTAATTGTCAGTCTTAGAAAGTTTCCTGGTGACATTGAAAGGTTCAATTATTTGCTCAAAGTCATATAAATGGTATGTGTTAGAAGTGGTATCATCCAAGAAAGTAAAAGACTTCCCTGACTAGAAAAAGGAACACTCTCATAAAGAAAATCTCACAGAAAAACAAGCAGTGAGACTGAAGAAGTAAGTAAAGGGAAAACATGATCCTAATACATATTCTGTTACAAAATATTGCAAGGCAAAATATTCAGAAGAGAATAAAACTGAAATAATAAGCAGCCTCCATAGAAATGTGAACGGAACAACCACAAGACCCCCCAGAATGACCTACAGTGGTTCTCAACCTTCCTAATGCCAATACTTGTATGTGGGCGTATCTGCATGTGGATGGACCCACCTAGAGACGGATAGAGGAGCAGTGTCTGTCTGACTATTTGTCTGTCTTTCTTCCTGTCTCTGTCTTCCTCTGTTTCTGTTCCCATGAAGACAAATAGAAAGATAGACAGATATATAGACAGATAATAGACAGGCAGATAAACAAATATGTGTTTTCCGATGGTCTTAGGTGACACCTGTGAAAGGGCTGTTCGACCCCCAAAGGGGTCACGACCCACAGGTTGAGAACCGCTGACGTAGAAGCTTAATACAAAAAAATTAAAGGAAGATCTTGCCTCTGAACGTTACTGGCTATGTAACTCTGGGAACCTCATTTGATCTTTCAGTGTTGCAAGCCATTCTTTAAGACTTAAAATTGCATTCAAAGGGGAAGTTTCTTACTGGGAATTATCTACACTTATGACATCAGAGGAGGGAAGGAAGGAAAGAAGGAAGGAAGGAAGGAAGGAAATTAGAAGAATTGGAAACAACACAGATAGTGGTTTAGACAGGATAGTGGAAAACCTCAGTATAGCAGTGTATACTAAAGGAGAGAAAGACAAAGATATGACATGAAAATGTAGAAATGGAATAAGAAATGTCAGAGCAAAGTTTCTAATAAGAGCAAAACTGGAAGAATGTGTGTAATATTAATAAACCAACAGGACTGAACCCAAAGATAGAGCTCATAGAGATGGTCTCTGAATTCTTAGCTGCCCTTTCTTGTTGTTCAGTCGTTTCATCATGTCCAACTCTCTGTGACCCCATTTGGGGTTGTCTTGGCAAAGATACTGGATGGTTTGTCATTTTCTCCTCCATGTCATTTTACAGATGAGGAAACTGAGGTAGACAAGGTGAAGTGACTTGCCCAGGGTCACATAGTTAGTAAATATCTGAAGCAAGATTTGAACTCAGGAAAATGAGGCTTCTTGACCCCATGAGGCCCAGAACTTTGTCCACAGTGCCACCAGGGGCTACTTAAGCCCTTTGCCTTCCTGATAGTTTCCCCAAGTAGGTAATTACCCATCCTCTTGTCTTAGGGACCATGACCCCAAACCAGAGCTATCGGTAGTTGGCTAGCACAAGTACAGCATGCAGATTTTTATTTTTTCTCAACATCTGAAATGTATGAGGTGCAGCAGGTGGAGGTCTCCACCAGAGGCATAGCCATTTCAGAGGATTTGAAATAGCACAATTCATTACTTATGGCAATATGAGTCAGAGTCTTTGAAACTGATGTTGGCTTTTTTTTTTAATCATTGAGAGGAATCATGCTTCCTGGGCATGAAAGGAGACCTGTGCCACACTGGAAACTGAAGAAAAAGTGAGATTAGAAGAATTTCTAAACAGAACATTTTCGTTGCTTTTTAGGATGATGCCAATCAGACTGATTCTCTGGCCCTTTCAAACGCACATCCTGGATTTAGCCTACGCAGTCCTTCTCTCCTTTTCTCTAATCCAGGTCACTTTTAAGAACCAGCTAAAGTCCGCAGGCAGCACATGTCAGAGGAAGGAGTGTTGGATTTTGAGTCAGAGGGTGGAAATTCAAATCTCATCTTTTCCACTTACCACCTGTGTGATTTTGGTCAAGTCATTAAAACCTCTGAAGACCTCAGTTTCCTCTACTGTAAAATGAGATGATTAGATTAGATTGTCTCTGAGGCCCCTTTCTAGCTTTAGGTTTATAATCCTGGCTCTGATATTTACTACCCACCTGTTTGACATTGGGGGCAATTTGACTTTGGCACAGTAGATAGAGAAGCTGACCTATAATCAGGAAGACTCATCTTCCTGAATTAAAATCCATCCTCACACACTTACTAGCTGTGTGACCCTAGGCAAGTCACTTAACCCTCTTTACCTCAGTTTCCTCATCTGTCAAATGAACTGGAGAAGGAAATGGAAAACCACTCCAGTACCTTTGCCAAGAAAACCCCAAATGGGGTCACAAAGATTCAGACATGACTGAAACAACTAAACAACAAAGATCTGACAGCCAGTATAGTAGAGGTCAAGATGACCTAGATTCGGGGTCAGAAGACCTGAATGCAAATTCTAGTTCTGCTAAATTCTATCTATTTGACCTTGGAGAAATATCAAAACTTCCAGAAGCCAAGATGGCAGAGCAAGCTGTAAGTCATTCTCACCCTCCCTTATGGACTTTGAAAAACCCAGAGAATATTGCCCCAAGAAAAATCCTGGAATAGAGGAGCCAGTAGAAAGATGGAGTACAGCAGTCTTTTAGCTCAAGAGGCTAGAGGGATTAACAGGAAAAGTCCCTCTTGCTGTGACCAAAGGGTTCCAGTGCAGAATGGGAGGCACCCCAGCAAGCCAGTGGCAAACTCCACCTCAGCAAGTGAGTGGGAGATTCTGAGTCCAAGAGTGGTGGAGCAAGACACACACTATCCACCTCCAGCAACTCCAGCTCAGCACCGGGTAAACTACTAGACCACTACAACATCCAGCTGCCAACACCTGAGGCCTCAGAACAGAAAACCAGGCCCCCAGCCCCCAGAACAAGAAGTCTGGGACAGTGCCTGCTGGGCCCCAGAAGCAGAGATCGAATTTAAAAGCCAGAAAAAAGGCAAACAACATGAGCAAGAAGAATCAAAGAAAAACAACGACCATAAAGAAATATCTTGGTGATAGGGAAGCTCAAAACACAAATCCAGGAGAGCACAAAATGCTTAATATACCCCCAACTGAAATCTCAAAGGGGAATATGAATCAGTGTCAAGCCCAAAAAACCTTCTCAGAAGAGCCCAAGAAGGATTTTAAAAGTCAAATGAGAGAGGTAGAAGAAAAAATTTAAATACAATTGACAAAATGGAAATAATATATACTGAAGAAAACAACTCCTTAAAAAGTAGAATTGGCCAAATGGAAAGGGAAGTACAAAAGCTAACTGAAGAAAACAACTCAGTAAAAATTAGAATTGTCAGTTAGAATACGACACCATGAGACATCAGGAATCAGTCAAACAAGATTGCAGCAATAAAAAATAGAATAAAGTGTAAAATACCACATTGGAAAAACAGCTGACAAGGAAAATTGATCCAGGAGAAATAATTTTAAAAGTATCGGTCTACCTAAGAACCACGAAAAAAAAAAGAGCGTAGACAGGATATATCAAGAAATCATCAAGGGAAACTGCCCTGAGATCCTAGAACCAGAGGGTAAAATAGTCATTGAAAGAATCCACCAATCATCTCCTGAAAGGGAGCCTAAATTGAAAATGCTAAGGTATATTGTAGCCAAATTCCAGAATTATCAGATCAAGGAGAAAATACCGCAAGCAACCATAAAGAAACAATTCGAATATCATCAAAACCACAGTCAGGATTGCACAGGACCTTGCAGGTTCTACAGTAAAAGACTGGAGGGCTTGGAATATGATATTCTACAAGGCAAAGGAGCTTGGATTATAACCAAGGATCAACTACCCAGTGAAATTGAGCATAATATTTCAGGGGAGGAGATAGATATTCAATGAAATAGGGGGCTTCCAGACTTTCCTGATGAAAAGACCAGAAATCAACAGAAAATCTGATCTTCAAATACAAGATTTAAGAGAGGCATTAAAAGGTAAACAAGAAAGGGGGAGAGAAAAAAAAAACAACATGTTACTGAATAAGGGCAAACTGTTTACATGTCTACATGGGAAGATGATACAATTCTTGAGGACAAAATTGACAACAAAATTATACTAATGGGGGACCTCAACCTCTCCCTCTCTGAACTAGATAAATCTAACCACAAAGTAAATAAGAAAGACATTAAGGAGGTGAATAAAATTTTAGAAAAGTTAGATATGGTAGACCTCTGAAGAAAACTGAATGGGGGTAGAAAGGAATATACCTTTTTTCTCAACAGCACATGGCAACTACACAAAAATTGGCAGTGTACAAGGGCATTAAAAAATCTCACAATCCAATGCTGAAAGGCAAAAATATTAAAAATATTATTTAAAAAATATATATTTTATAAATATATGTAAATACATAATATTAATATATAAATAACATAAATATTTATATTTACATAAATATAAAATAAATAATATAAATATAATATAATAATAAATACAATAATGTATAATATATACAATATAATAATATTTATATAATATAAAATAAATAAATATAAATATATAATTATATAAATATATATTTTAAATATATATGAAAATGTATAAAAATATTATTAATATTTTCAGATCATGATGTAATAAAAATTATATGAAATAAAGGGCCAAGGAAAGATAGTCTAAAAATCAATTGCAAATGAAATAATCTAATCCTTAAGAACAAGTGGGTCCAAAAAGAAATCATAAAAACAATCAATGAAGTTTCATCTAAGAAAATGACAATAATGAGACAACATAACAAAACTTATGGGATGCAGCAAAAGCAGTTCTTAGGGGAAGATATCTTCACCTCTGTGATCCTCAGTTCAGTCGTGATAAAAATGATGGAGTTAAACTATTTGCCCTCTGATGTCCCTTCCATCTTGGAATCTATGATATATACACAGATAATAATAGCAAGAATATTGATTCTCTTTCCATGCCTCAGTTTGTAGGCCATTTAGACTACATGTGGCTTTCTGGGGGCAGGATTCCTGCCCAAACCCCAAAGAACAATCAACAGTAATGGAAGGGAGCCAGAGACCTGAGGTTCCAGATCATTTGTCAGTCTCCTTGGCATCATCTCTTTATCAGGAGAGGACAATCCTTCCATAAGATATTTCAAGGGACTGGTCAGTGATGAGAAAAGGACCTTTACATGATCAAGGTCAGAACCAGAGGTTTGCTGGAGTCAGTTACAACCAGCTCACAAGAGTCTCTTGTTAAATTTTCAGCATGAGTATTTTAAAACATATATGTTCTTTTTCTTTAGAAGTGTGTATAGGGAGGTGAAGTCAACATGGTGGCATAGAAGCAGGAGAACTCCGCAGCTCCCCCCATAACCACCTCAAATACCTATAAAATATGACTCTAAACAAATTTTAGAGCTCCAGAACCCACAAAATTATTGAAAAAACACATCTCCCACTGAAGGTAACCCAGCAGGCAGACAGAAAGGGCTCATCACAGAGTGTGGAGAGCCAAAATCAGCTGGGTCTGAAACCATAGCTTGGCCCTGGGGTGGTCAGGACAAGCCACAGCTGGAGCACTTGAGAGAGTGGATCACCAGCAGCTGTGGCAATTTCCAGAATTATCAACCCATAAGAAACAAGGACAAAGTGAAAGGTCAGTGGAACTTGGCTAAATTTGGGGGAAATAAGCAGGTCTGGCCTCAGGCCTCTAGGACAAGAAAGCAGTGGAAGTGGCCCCTGTAGCTGCCTCCACATGGCTGCTTCAGAGCTCTCAGCCTGCAGATTGCAGGGGGGCAAGCGATCATTAAGAGGCTAAGTGCGCTTGCATTAACCTGCCTGGATCAGGATTATGGTATTGGATGGTGGTCCTGAGGTGTGTGACCAGTGAGCCAAAGCTGGTGGGAGCTACAGAGACAGCAGCCTCCTAATAGCTCCAGCAGCTGCAAAACCCCCAGCAATTTGGGACAAAGCTTTCCCCCAGGAACCAGAGATCTACTGTGGCTCAAAAATCAAGCTAACTGACTGGCAGCATGAGCAGGCAAAGGAAGCAAACCAAGCTCAGCAATCCAACTTTAGATTCCTTTTCCGGGGACAAAAAGGACCAACGCAGAGGCGGAGCCAAGATGGCGGTGTAGGAGCAGCAAGAAATTGCAGCTCTGACACAGCCACATCAAATACTCAAAAAATATGACTCTAAACAAATTCTAGGGCTCTAAAACACACACAGATATATTTCCTGCTGAAGGCAGCTTGGCTCAAAGCGACCATTTCAACTCTGAGAGCAGAAACCAGCCCAGCCTGAAATGGGGGCTTTTGCCC
>CM053586.1:14061915-14112750 GCA_028646515.1 Pseudochirops corinnae | reverse complement strand
ACCATCTTGTCTAATCTCTTCACTTTCCAGATGAGAAAACTCAGGCAGGAGGCAGGGGAAAGACAATGAAAGACAAAGTGATAACAGAGACAGAGACAAAGAGAGACAGAGAGAGACAGAGACAGAGAGAGAAGGCGGGGGGGGGGGGGGCGGGGAATGAGAGAGCATTTATTAAGTGTGTGTATGTGCCAGGAACTAGACTAAGTGTTGAGGACATGAAAACAAGAAAACATTCACACTCCCAGGGACGCTGGGAGCAGGGGAGGAGGGAGGGTGCTGGCATGGAGGAAAGGCTTCGGGTGTGGAGGTGGAGCTGGAAACCAGCTGAAGTGTGTGACACAGGTGTGCTGGAGCCTCTTGAACAGCTCAAGAGAACTGCTTATTAAATTTTCATTGTGGGCATTTACACCTCAGAGAGTAACAACCACCACAAATCAGGGCTTGATTTATTGTTTGGTTGGTTGAGTGTTTCTTTAAAGTCCTGGAGAAAACGTTCATGCAGATTAAACCTAAAAGTGTGCTGCTGGGCTAATGGCAGGAAAGCCATTTGTTAAACATTCATCAGTTCACCTTTGCTGGGGCTTCTCCTGACGTGGCAGACACAGGCAGGGAGTCACCAATCAGAGAGCAAACCTCAAGAGGGAGTCCTCCTCAGACGGGCAAAGGAGCTGGTACAATCCAGAGAGTGAGCTGTAAGGCGGGTGATGGTCCCCAAATCACCCACATAGCAAGCACCAGAAGCAAGACTGGACCCAAGTTCTCTGATTCCAAAGTCAGTTAGTTCTCCTCCCATTGTGTCACAATGTTGTGTAATCAGTCAACCAGCAAACATATCTACTATATAGCAAGCACTGTACTAGGCACTGGGGATACAAAGACAAATAAGAAACAGCCCCTCCCCTCAGGGAGCTTATACTCTATGTAGCTCACTTCAGTGCCATTCTTCTTCCCGCATCTTGTCTCAGGAGTTGCACTTGGGTTCCTCTTAGTTATTTGTAGCTGGGGAAAAAAAATGATAGAGAAAATTCACTGTTTCTAAAAACAACTAAAAGGACCTTTATACAATACTATAGAACCTATTCCCAAATGGTTTTCATGCACATTGCATCCATCTGACGATCTGCCAGGACAAATATGGAGTCCAAGGACAAAGATAGAACTCCAACTCCAGAGACTCATTGCTATGCCAATAACCTTCACTAGTAACAGCTCAGAACGCCTCTCACAATGGGTGAACATGCTTCTCTGGTTAATAGGGAAAATTAAAATGTCATCAGAGATGATGTTCATGGCTCCGCTCTCACCTCATTAATAAAATGTTGGAAGTGAATAGGAGTGAGGTGGGGACTACTTAGGTCAAATGCCATTGCATAATGTTTTTAAAGTTCCTAGCAGGCATAGCATACTACCTTCCATTTGTTCATGGAGCAGATCCAAATTAATTTTATATACTCTGGAGATCTAGATTTGTGTACACGGTAGTGTTCTGGACCCTTCCCAGGATGCCATGTGCCAGGAGGTAGGTGTGCCAGTTCCACAGAGCCGTCTTATTTAGCCATCTATGCTTAATGCCAGGGCACAAATAGCCCCCTTTTAAGGTGTGGGGGAGGCAGAATTGAGGGGAAACAGATAAAAGCTTTTTGCTGACACTCATGTAAATATTTCCACATGACCTGCCCCTGCTTCTTAGTCCATGAATAAATCTTTCTATACAACAAGGAGCTCTAACTTGAGAGTGATTCTGCTGGGCAGTTCTGTAAGTAGAACAGTGAATGGTAGTCAAGATCATTGTTTTTATTTTTCTTTTAAATAGCATTTTATTTTTTTCCACTTACATGTAAAGACACTTTCTAACATTCATTTTTAATAGAATTGTGAGTTCCGATATATCTCCCTTCCTCCCTCCTCTCCCCTCTCCCTAAGATGGCAAATAATTGTTTATAGGTTGTTTACATGCAATCATGTAAAACATATTTTCATAGTAGTCATATTAGATAAGAAGAAACAAAACAAAAGGAAAAAAACTATCAAAAAATAAAGTGAAAATAGTGTGCTTTGAGCTGTCTTCAGACTCCATTAGTTCTTTCTCCGGATGTGGATAGCATTTTACATCATGAGTCTTTAGGAATTGGTTTAGATCTTTGTATTGCTGAGAAGAGCTAAGTCCATCTTAGTTGATCATAGCATAATATTGTGTATAATGTACTCCTACTTCTGCTCACTTCACTTTGCATCAGTTCATGTAAGTCTCTCCAGATTTTTCTGTAATCTGCCTGTTCATCATTTCTTATAGCACAATAGTATTTCATTACATTCATATACCCCAACTTGTTCAACCATTCCCCATTTGATGGGTATCCCCTCAATTTCCAATACTTTGCCACCACAAAAGAAGCTACTATAAATATTTTTGCATGTATAGGTCCTTTTCCCTTATTTTTTTTTGGGGGGGGGAGGGATATAGATCTAGCAGTGGTATTGCTGGGTCAAAGAGTATGCACAGTTTGATTGCCTTTATGGTTTAGTTCCAAATTACTCTTGAGAATGGTTAGATCAGTTCACAACTCCGCTAACAGTGCATTAGTGTCCCAATTTTCCCACAACTTCTCCAACATTTATCATTTTCCTTTCCTGTCATATCAGCCAATTCAATGGGTGTGAGGTGGTACCTTATTGATTTGACTTAGCTTCCTATATTTTTGGGAAATGAGCCCTGTATCAGACACTTACTGTAAAAATTGTTTCCCAGCTTTCTGCTTTCCTTCTTATCTTTGTTGCATTGGTTTTGTTTGTGGAAAAGCTTTTTAATTTAATATAATCAAAATTATCCATTTTGCATTTTGTAATGCTCTCTATCTTATGTTTGGAGACCATTCTTTTTAAGGTTCTTGGAGAGCTCCCACAATTCTGAAAAAATTAAGAAAAATTGCTAATACCTCCTCAGTTTATCTTGTTTTGATTTACTTTAATGTTTTAAATATTATTTTATTCACAGTTTAACATACATGAAAATTTTCTCATATAAAAAGAACATTAAAAGATTATATTGAAATCAAGGCTCTGTCACATACAGTTTTTTAAAGTTTATATTAAATAGAATATTTTATATGTTCTATAGTTTTGAATGGAATTTCTTTTTCTTTTTTCTTTTGGTAACATAAAAGATGGTGGTTTCTGTGAATTTTTTCATGTCTGGATACTTGGCTCATTAATTACAATTACTTTTTTTTCGTTGAAGCTCTCTAAGCCTATAGATAGGTTGTCCTATCACTTATTGGCATTTCTTATTCTGAAATCCATTTTTATCTGAGCAGATTTCCCCATCTGCTTAGTCCAATTGCATTGTCCAATCTTCTCCACAGTGCATCACTCAACCTCTTGGTAGGTATGGCCAATTCCCAAACCTGACCACTAGACCATGATCAAGTTGGGTTGAGGTCCACATTTCTGGCACCCACTTAATGCTCATTTGGCATCTTCCTCTATTCTTTATGGACTTACAGATCCCATATATGTGGCCTTTCCCTACATTCGTTTAAGATTGTCTCCCAGGAGTTTAGCCAACTTTATCATCACCTAAGAACATGCCCTCTGCCAAGTAACAGGGAGATATATGAAAAGAGAAGTATAGACACCAACAGAACCTGGATGGCAGAACCTTACCCACCCTCCATCACCATTCTATATACACATTAATTCCCAAAAGCCTTGATTCAGGGTTGAGGCATCTTAAATTCTCTCATGAATCTGAATTCCTCACCAGCCTTACTGCTCCTTATTCTTTCTCTGCAATGAGTACAACACACAAGCTTCTCTGCTGTATTTTGGACAGGTATTTGTTGGTTTCTAATTGGATGTTCTCTGATAAGCAAGCAGAGGTGGGGTACCAAGTAACCACACTAACTCAAACAAGCTGCTAGGTTCCTGCTCACTATCTCCAGAGACATTTGTTGGCATTCTCCCTCACTCCAAAAATACAAGGACAGAAGTTACTGACAAAGAGGACAGAGAAGGGAATCACAGAATCACAGATTTGGAGGGCTTCTCAGAGGCCATCCAATTTAATTCTTACAGTAAGAATCCTCTCTACCATTTCCCTATCCAGTGGTCATCTAGCCTTTGCCTGAAGAATTCCCTTGGGAGAAAAGCCACAGCCTCCCAGAGAAGCCCTTTCCACTTTGGGGCAACTCTAATTATTCTGCTGTTTTTCCTTACCTTAATTAAGCACAAATTGGCCTTTTTTCATTTTCTATCCATGACTCCTAGATCTATACTCTAGGCACTAGCAAAGTCTAATCCCCTTTCTAATAACAGCCTTTTGACTACTCGAAGACTAGTGTGCACAATTTAAGGCTTTTCTCCTTTAGACAAAACGTCTGAGTTACTTCACCGAATCATCATATTGAATTAATTTTAGATTCTTCTCACCCTTCTCTAGATGTTCTCTCAACTTTAATCAGTGTCCTTCCTAAAATATGGTGCACAATACTACTTTATCTGGCTTTCTTTGTGTTCTCTCTCCATAAGTCTGGAATACAAGACATAAGTCTTAGGTTGGTTCTCCATCCTTAGGAAGTAAGGAAATGGCTCTGAGGAGTTCCCATCCTCTTGTGTGCCTCTGGGCTCCTAGAGTGAACTAAATGAAAGACCGGAGTCAGGTATAGTCATCCTGGTAATTGTTGCTGTCCTTAGACTAACTCCATACTGTGTGGTACTATTTCCTTCCTAACAGTGTCAAGGCAGGATCTAACAGAGTCCAGAGTTGAAGTCTTTGCTGAGAAATCTCACTACTTTTTACCCTTTATAGTGGCAAGGAAGAGGGAAACTGAGATCACAGGCTGTGGAGTATGGCTATGGGTGCCTCATTTTGCCAAATGAAATCAACAAGCATTTGTTTTTGAAAGTCAACTATATGTATAAAGTATAGCTCCCTTTCTAAGAGATACTTAAGGACACAGAAAGGTGACTGAACCATGACATGAATCAATAAACAACATGTATTAGGCATTTTACTATTCAGCCACTCACAGTGCCAAGCACTAGGAAAAGAAAAAAGAAAAAAAAAATTCTGATCCTGCCCTCAAGAAGCGTATATTCTAATGGGGGAGAGAACATGCACATTCAAGATACATCTGAAGTAGATAATAGAAAATACAAATCTGCTTTCTTTCCAGGGGTGGTGTGTAGACAGAGGAGCTCACAATCAAGGAAGACCAAAGACAAGAAGGGAAGAGGAAATGAGTGTGTGTGTGTCTGTGTCTCTGTGTCTGTGTGTGTGTGTCTGTGTGTCTGTGTGTGTCCGTCTCTGTGTGTCTGTGTGTGTCTGTGTCTGTGTCTGTGTGTGTGTGTGCTTGTGTGTGTCTGTGTCTGTGTGTCTGTGTGTGTCTGTGTCTGTGTGTCTGTGTGTGTCTGTGTGTGTGTAGACATATGAGTGTAAGTGCTAACTCTAAAAGCTCAATGAACAACAGGATGGCCTAGTGGACATTAAAGAATCACTTCTAGGAAATGCTATCTTCCTTGTATACATAAGTGATAAGGCCTTAATTGAAAATCATAATGCCTGTGGATTGGATTTTCCACCTGAATTGTAGCACGTGATCATGTTTCTTAGGCATCAGCATCAGAAAGTCCATGTTGGAGATCAGCTGGTTCTGGCTGCTCTGGAATACATTGCTGTGCTTGGGAAGTTGCCCCAAAGAAATCTGGGGCAGGGAGGTTGTCAAATCGTCCTCCTGAATGGAATGGGGAAGTCAATCAGGGCGACTCTTTCAGGCTGCTCCCAGCACATTCTATGACCTGTAGAGAGACTCTGTGGTGGGTAAAACATGTGGAATGAAGAGATATCTTCTCAGACTGGGGGCCCCTTGCTATTTACTGTCATTGGCCAGGAAGCTATTGCCTCACTCAGGAGGAAGAAGACAAAAGATGTGCTTTAGTTTCTACCTGCAAAATTCTCCAGGGCAGCCTATTACTTTGATAAACACATTTGCATGTTCTCACTAATCAGAACCAAGATATTACAAATATTTAGCTCATGGGAGCCCAGATTTGGAGCTGAAAAGGACTTCAGGTCAAGCCTCTACATTTCACAGGTGGGGAAACTGAGGCCCAGAGCAATGAAGACACTTGTCCAGGGTCACACAGATAACGAGTCAAAAAGATCATGTCAATGCGAGTCATTGTGATTATTGGTGCTTTTGTGCATTGACATATATAATATTACATAATTTGTTATTATATATGATGATATACAATAATATAACAATATGATCATATATACATATATATTTCATTACATTACACTTAAACTCTCTTGAAATGGGAGTGGGAAGATCTAGGCTCAGACCCCAGCCCTATGACTGTCTTTGGCTGTGTGGCCTTGGACGGGTCCCTTAACCTCTCTAAGCTTCAATTTTCTCATACGTAAAATAACAATAACACTATTAATAAAAGCCTATCTTATAGTATTGTGAGAATCAAGGTAAACAGTCTTGAAGAAAATACTTTGGAAACTGTAAAGCGCTCCATGAATGTAAGCTATGCATGTCATTAAAAGTCTAAGGACCACTTTTAGACAATGGCTTTGGATCCATATAAAAATAAGGTGGCATTGATTTGCCTTTCATTTGCATGTAATTTACTAAAGGAATATAGAAAATATAGAATCTTTTTTTCTACATACACCACTGACACAGAGTAGGCAAGGTGGGTGGAAAGAGAATCAAGGACCACATCAGGACGATATAAAATTCCCTTTAAATGTCTATTATTCTCCATTTTAAATAGAGAAAAAAAATTGAGATTTCTGATCACGACAATGGAGAGTTCCACATCTTGTTAAGGAAAGAAACTATTACTTTCTTTCGTGGAGTAGCATTCCTACCTTATGGCCTGGGGGGGAACTGATATCAAGGATTCATAAAAATATGTTGCATTTCCCCAATACCTGCTGGAATTTTCTAAGTGTTCCTTAAACTGAGAAGTCAGGGAGCTAAGCAGATGTAAAAGTCATGTTAAGCTATGTCCATATCAACAAGTATATTTGACTAAATCATCCAGTCAGTTCAGTTAAATTTTAAAAGAAAATTTTGCTTGGCTCTCTGATGGGAACTTTGAGGGATATAAAACTGTCTAAGACATAGTACCTGACCATGACAGCCTCCCTCTCTTGGCCAATGAGAAATAAGGGCTATGCCCACGAAAAGGTACTAACAAACCTCTAATTGTATGCAATAATCAGGATTAGTGCAATAACAGCAAAGTTGAAGGTCATATCTCTCCTTTTCCTAATATTGTTTTCAGGGAATTAACTCTGTAGTGGGGTTTGCTCTGTTATTTTCTGGAAAACATATTGTTATCAGTAATTTTTAAAAATACATATAATCTACAGTGCTATGAATTCAGCGGATAATGTTGAGGCCCTACTACCAGTACAGGTGCAGGTAAGCAGTAGAAGCAGATGTAGGAGAGGGGGCTTGTGCGTCAGAGGAGCCTTCAAAATATCTTGGGCAAGCCTACCCGCATGCTTACCACTACTTCCGTGTCTGGCCTCATGGCTCCAGTTTTCCCTGATCTTGATTGATTAATTCCTCAGATGGAAAATCCTATGCTTGGCTGCTATTTCCACCCAGATAAATGTTCTTTGCTCTAGCCACATCCCACTTAACCTAGGAGGGAAAAAAGATGATTTTCTTTCATGGCAAACCATCTCTATCACATTCCCTTTAGGACATGAATGTTGAAGAGACTATTTAGAAGGCACAAGATAGCTGTCTCTCAATATTTTCGGGTTGTCTTGTGAAATTCAGAATTGTCTCTGTTGCCCACAAATGCAGAACAAAGTGAGAGATACAGGAAGGAAGATTTTATCTTGATATACGAAAGAGCTTTTGGACAGCGCTTTCTGGTAGCTGATGTATGTGGTAAGTTCCCCCGCACATAGAGGTGTTAAAGAAGAGTCTGAATGTCACTTCTTTCTGCCTCCATTTCCTCCACTGTAGAATGGGTATAAGATAACACCTTCCTCCAGAGCTGCTGTGAGGATCCAATGAGAATACTTGTAAAATTCTTAACACACTGCCTAGAACATAGTAGGTGCTTAAAAATGTTTTCTCCCTCCATCCGGGTATTTGCAGTATGCGGTGGAGACCACTCCATGGGCAGGGCTGAAATGGCTTCTGAGGTTTCTTCCAGGATCCTATCTGTGTCTACCTAGAAATCCTGCAGCCAGCCACCTCCTCATCAGCACAATCAGGTTTGCTGGCTGAAGATCAATGCACATTTCCTGCCTATCATGTTTCAGAATCTCTCAGTAGCTAAAGAAAAAATTGGATTATGGGAGCTAAAAAGGCTCATAGAGCTTCAGCTGAGAGTGGACTCTGAGGGGTCTTCTGGCTGAACTTTCAAATTTTGGGGTGAGGACACTGAGGCCTGGGGAGGTGAAGGTCACCCATAGGACTCTAGATTTAGAGCTGGGAGCGACTTCAGAGGCCATCTGGGCCGGCCTCATTTTACAGATGAGGAAACAGGCCCAGGAAGGTGAAGGTCATATATAGGGCTCCAGATTTAGGGCTAGAAAGAACTTGAGAGACTATCTAGTTCAAACCCCTACAGATGAGAAAGCATAAATGACTCACCCAAGGTCACAAAACTAGTTAGTAAGAAGTTTTCTGACTAGTTAGGATTCCTGATACTTGGTTCAGGATTTTAATCAGCCCATCAAATATTAGTTATTAAATGACTTAGTATTAATATTATTATAATTATATAAATATTATTATAATATTATAATAAAATATTAAATATAGATCATACGCATCAGAGTCAAGATTTGAACCCATGTCCCCTGACTCCCAAGTCTCTTTATACTGTGTCATGATACCTCTTTCTCATATGGGATAACATGAAAAGTTGTTGTTTTTTTGTAAATTGGTCCAACAGTTGGAAATACAGGTCAGCTCCAAAACAATGCAATGAAGGAATAAATTAGGATAACATTTTGAAGTATGCCTCAAATTAGAGACGGGGGCTCAGGCCCGAGGTCATCAAGTGACTTGCCCCAGGACACACAGAGACATAAATATCATAAATGAATTTAAAGCCAAGTCCTCTGACAGCAGACCCAGAGAAAGGTTTCTGAGCACTTTTCAGCACTTTGACTTGGGCCTCCTGCCCATGGCCATGGGCTGTGCTTGTGGGAGAATTAGGGGAGCCCGGGAGGGTCTCAGAAGCTATAACCTAAACCTTTCTCTCCTAAACTGCATTGCTTATTTGGATGTAGGTATGTTTCTACTGACGTGAGAAAAGTTTAACAAGATGGTAACTCAAGATGAAATCACAGCCTAAGGTTGGTATCCCAGCAACCTAATGAGGAAGACGGTATAGGTATTCTTATCCCCATGTTTACAGATGGAGAAACTGAGGCTGAAAAAGCTTAAATGATTTCCCAAGGTCCTATGGCCAATAAGTCTCAGAACTGGGGCCGAGTCTCTCCCCACTATACCCTGCTGCAATACTTTTAAAGAGAACGAGTGGGGGTATAAAATGTCAGTTCTAATGGGAAAAAATGGAATTCTAGCTTATAGATTCATAGCCTGTGAGAGCAAGAGGGACCTAAGAATCCTCTCACTCTTCCCTACAGACATATACACAGACTTTTAAGATTAAAAAACAACTTTGAGACTCACTAAGGGAAAGTGACTTAGCCAAGGTCACTCAACTAGTTAGGGAGAAGTCTCCTGACCAAACCAGTCTCCCAATTCCTGATCCACATTGTTACTAAGCATGCTCAGTATAATCTGGGAGATTTCATAGTTAATTTAGAACTTGATCCTGCATGCTTCTCCCCTCCAGGAAAATTAACACTTTGGACTGGGTACATGGAAATGTTACAGGGGAAAAGTCAGATTCTGGAGTCAGAGTTCAAATAGTGCCTCTAATTTTAGCTCCCTTGGTGACCTTGGAGAAGCTCTGTTTTGTTTTGCTTTTTAACATTTTTCTGGGCCTCAGTGTCCTTTTCTGTAAAATAAAGAGAATTGACTATATGACCTCTGAGACCCCTTCTAGCTCCATGATCCTGTGAATTTGGTGCAGAAATCCACCCTCCCCTTAGCCTCTATATCCAGCTGGCCTCAGATCATGCTTTATCCTATCAAACCAACCAAACTCCTACCAGCTCATCAGACTCTACTTTGCAAGGGTATCTTGCTATCTGCCCTGGTTTCCCGACACATACCCAATCCCAGCACCAACCCTCCAACCCCTCACTACCTCCAACCACCTCTGTAGCTCTGAAAACACCAATCCTAACCACTATTACCATAGCTACTAGAAAAGAACGTGCCCATCTAATGCCCTAACGCTCCACCATCCAACTCTGTGACTGCCTCAAGGACCAGCCCCCTTCACGAGCCATCTCCTCTTCCTTGCACTATGTTCCCCTCAGCAGAACACAAGGCAGAGATAATCTCACTTTTGTATTTGCATCCGCAATCCCTGATTTAGTACCTGGCACACTGTAGGTGCTTAATCAATGTTTATTTACAGGAAGAGCTATAAGAATGTGCCTCTTCACCCTCTTTGCAGAGACTGTAGGAAACTGTGTATATAACACACTGCAGGCTGTGAGATTTGACTGATGTGTTGGTTGGTTTTTCTCTTTTTTTGTTACAAGCAATGGATCTCTTGGTCTGGGGGAGATAAATCTATTGGGAAGCAAAGGTGGTAGAAAACCAAAATACATTGTATAAATATAAATAATTTTTATAAATGTTTTATAAATATTTTATAATTACAAAAATATAAATAAATGTGAGCTATATAAATTATAAGTTTATAATTTATATAATTAATCTACAGTCAGAAAACCCCTCAAACTGGGAGACTCAAGAAAGGCGTCCTGTAGGTGGCAGTGATTTCTTAAACCTTAGAGGGAGCTAGGGATTCCAAGACATGGAGGTAAGGAGGGAGAGCATCCATGACTGGGGGACCCAGATCAAGAGAAGCAACAGACCCCCCAGATGTAGGTGTCACAAGAACTAAACATAAACGGGCATATGGAGGGATGAACAAAACTGGAAAGCCTTTGATAACATGAAACATGTTCATGATAAATTATTCATAATTCCTCAATATGTCAAAGAAAATTATCTCGGTGCTGAATAAGTGACCAGCAGAGCGGTGTGACCATATGGTACTCAGTGTGGGTCACCTTAGTATACAAAGGATGTCTTAGGGATGCAGACAGACCATAAGAAAACAGCTTCAGGGATGGTCATAGGTCTTGCTTGTCTTCAGTGTTGCAAACATCTTCCTTGAATTCCTGGGCTAAAGAAAGTAAGGCCAAGGGCAGAACTAGGGGAAGGCTCATACTATCCTGAGTGATCAACTATATACAAATGTTTTGTATTTATATGAGAGAGTTGGTCTTGTTCCTTTTTTTCCGAAGAGATGAAAGGCAAAGGACATGGGATCCCCAGAGTTGCAGACAGCAGACATTTAGGAAATCATACCATTTGGACCAAATGGCCACTAAGATCCCTTTCAGCTCTCAAAAGCTATGATGCATTTGGCAGCACCTGCCTCTCTTCTTTGCAGAGATAGGAGACCATTGGTATGAAACATTGCATATATTATCAGACCCATTTACTATGTTCATCAGCTTTGCTTTTCCTCTTTTGAAATCTTTGACACAAAGGATAGTTCTCCGGGCAAAGGGAGGGATATATTTGGAAATTAAGGGGATGGAAAAATGGAAAATGTCAATGAAAATTGTTTTTAAGATTCATTTTTAAGATTCATTTCACACAGAGAAATGAAGTTGGCTTAAAAAAGAAATCAAACATTAGAATGCAAAATAAACACTCTAAAAGTCTTAATGAACAGTATCATAGAATCTTAAATGGACAGCCAGAAAGGACCAAAATGGTCATTGAGACCAATCACCTCATTTTACAGGGAAATAAATTGAGGCTCATAGGACCCTAGATTTAGAGATCAAATATAATCCCCTCTTTACAAGTGAGGAAACTGAGGCCCAGGGAAGACCTTGCCAAGTCACTAGACTAGTAAATGTTTGGGGCAGGATTCAGATCCAGATATGTTTTATTCCAAGTGTACACTCAATAGAAACAGAACAGCATGGCTCACTGGGTGAGGTATTCTCTCTGTTTCTTTCTGTCTGTCTCTATCTCTGTCTCTATCTGTTTGTCTGTCTCTTCCTTTTCTTTCTCCATATATGTCTGTCTCTTCCCTTTCTTTCTCCAATGGTCTCCATATATATATTATACATGTATATTTGAATAAAAGAGAAGGAGGTCAAGATGAAGAAGTGATTAGGAGAGAGTAGAAATTCTTTTTCAAAATAGTGTCATTAAGTCTGCTGTCCTTGAAAGCCCTAAGGAATGAAAAAATGGAGTATGGTGACCTAGTAGCCAAGCAGAATGCCATTACTCTCAGCTTAGACACTTCTGACCTGATGATAGTTTCAAACCAACATGGTTTGGGAGCAGATTAAACCTGTGGAGAAGGAACAATCTTGGTCTGTGGAATTGAGTCATTGGTGACATCCTTCACAGCAAGACTTCTGCGTTATTGGTGAACAAGTCAGCCTCCAAGGCTATGCAGGGAAGAGAGAGCACATATTTCAGTGCTGTGGTTTTCTAAGAGAAATGATTGTCAGTGTCTGGAGAAAAAAATCATGCTTTGCTGCACATTACTGAGGGTAGCCTGTCAAATGGTCCTTTATGGGTTTGGGAACCAGGGACAGCAGCATCTCCAGAGCCTTGAGAGTGATGAGCAGATGGATTAACCGTCAGACCTATTCAGATCAGAGTAGTAGCTGTAATTTCAGACTTTAGAAAACCAAAGGCTCTCACCTTCTGGATGAAATTGATTATAGCAGATGGTCAGACCTCTTGGGATGCGATTAGCACAGTGGACTGTAGCCTGTCAGTAATAAAAATACATCTATAGCTTTAATCAAATTGTGTTCCTTCCTTTGGGAGAGAGACATTTGAAACATTAGTACAAAATGTGGATTTGCAAACCGTGTGTGTGTTTATATATGTGTGTTTATGTGTACATGTATCATTGTTTATGCATGTCGTACCTCAGATGGGGAGCAGGGAAAAAAAAAACACAGCAAAGTTTGAATTGTTTATTCCTCTGTTTTAATGAAGACTTGCTACCTTGAATCAGTAGCTATTGATAGACAGTAACTTTCAGGATAGGAAGGTGGCAGAGCATTCAGAATTCTGGACTTGGTATGTCAAAGACCCAATTTCCAATTCTGCCTCAGATACTGACAATGTGACCTCTTTCAATTTCAGCCTCCCCATCTGTAAAATGGGAATAATGATCACACCTCCCTCACAGGGCTGTTATGAGGATCAAATGATACAATTATATACATTGATTCTCAAATCTTAAAGTGGTACGTGCGTATTATCTATTAGAACAACCAATAATGAGTCACCAAGGAAGGAAATTCAAGTATACTTGTGCAATCCAAATCTATTTTCATTTCATTCAATCAATAAACATTTATGAAGGGGCTGTCATGTACCAGGAACTGTGCTAAGCTCTGGGAATCCAAAAAGAGGCAAAAGGAGCTTATTATAGTCTATAGGTAGTTATAATGAGACTAGAAAGGCATATGTGAGTTTGGGAGTGGTGGGAATGGTAAGGTTGTATACAATGGGTAGCTTCTCACTCCCTGTCAATCTTGAATTGTGGCTCCAGCAATAGGGATAGTATATACTTATGGGGGTTCATAGGCACATAGATTTTGAACTAGAAGGGACAACAGATGTCACGTAGGTTAACACCCTCATTTTACAGACTAAAAAACAACAACAACAACTAAGGCTCTGTGAGGCAGTTAGTTAGCACAATGGACAGAGCATAAGATTAGGAGTGAGGAAGACCTGAATTCAAATCCTGCCTCAACATTCTGTCTTACTAGCTATGTGATCACCTCAGTTGAAAATAAAGTCCCCTTCATTTGAGCTCAGAGTAGTTTGTGCATTTCAAATGGTTTTTATCACATGTTGCCTGTCTTATTTTCACTGATACAGTGCTGGATCTGGAGAAAGGAAGAACTGAGGTCAAATTCAGCCTCAAACACTCTGTGTGACCCTAGGAAAATCACTTAACCTCTTTCTGCTTCAGTTTCTTCATCTGTAAAATGATATTAATAATAACACCTACCTCCTAGGATTGTTGTGAGAATAAAATTAGATAATATAAATCACTTAGCAAATCTTAAAGTAATTCATAAAGATTTATTATTATTATTATTATTATTATTATTATTATTATTATTATTATTAGATTTACCCAACATACCATCAGCAGTAAGTGACAGGAGCAGAATTTGAAACTAGGCCTTCCAATTCCCAATCTTGTGTTCATTCTGTTGTACTAAGTACATGCTCCAAGCACACTTCTTTGCCTCTTGTGACTAATGTCACATATGTGAGACATCTAACTGGCCGTGTAGGCATCCATAGCTACAGAACGAGGCAAAGCTAATTGATCCATTTTTAGACATCAGTCTTGCCCTAATTGGCCCTACACTTTAATTACATCTTGTACCCAATCACCAAGCCTGGGATGAGGTCTCACATACACTTGAAATTTTTTCTCCGATTTAATTTGACTACAACTAAAGGAAATTAGTACACCACACCTTGATTCCACCATACAAGGGCACAGTAGCCGTATCCTGGCTATCTGCCAGACATACTATACCATTATTTCTGAATCTGAGTCCAAAGTGAGCTCACAGCAGAAGCACCTCCAAAACCTTGAAATTGTCACTCCCTGCAGAACTCTGTTGAATACAGCATCCAATCAGTCCTTCAGAAGATGGATGATGAAACAAATCACCCACCTTTAGCAGAGAATGTCTAGAGGGACAGAATGTGGCCAATGGGATGATTGGTTTTGCTTAACTATGTTTATTTGTCACAAAAGAGGGCTTCTAGCTGGATGGGTAGAGGAAGTCATGGTAAATTTCTTAGTAGTAAGAGGGATGCCAGGAAACAAAGAAAGAAAGAAAATCAATATTTTTTTCTAAATACACAGGGGAAAATCTTCCAGAAAGGGACATAAACAGGACAGCTTTGTTACTACTTTGTTAAATTTAATACATATTTAAAAATAAACTAAATGTAAGAAAACCTTTTGGGAAGTTAAGTGATGCAGTGGATAGAGCACCTGGAGTCAGGAAGACTCCTTTCCCTGAGTTCAAATCACAGCTGAGACACTCACTATCTGTGTGACCCTGGGTAAGTCACTCAACCTTGTTTGCCTCAATTTTCTCATCTGTAAAATGAGCTGGAGAAGGAAATAGCAAACTACTCCAGTATCCTTGCCAAGAAAACTCTAAATGGAGTCCCCAAGAGTTAGTTGGACACAACTGAAATGATTCTATCAACTACAAAACAGAACCTTACAGCTTTATATGCAATGTTTTTTTTAACTCAATCAATGAACACTTATTAAATACTTACTATAAGCTACTGTCTTAGATCTAGAGAAACAAAAATCAAAGAAAAAGAAAGTCCTTGTCTTCAAGGAACTTATGTAATATTGGAAAGACAATTTGTATAAATATGGATATATACAAAGTATATAACAAACAAAATAGACAGTAATTTGGGGGAAGGCACTAGCATCTAGGGGATCATTAAGGGTCTCAGATAACATCTAGCCCAATGCCTGGCCCATAGAATGTTAGCCTCAGAGCTGGAAGGGGCCTCAAATGGGTGTCTAGGCCAACCCATTGATTTTTATAGATAAGGGAATTGAAGCCCAGGGAGGTTAAGAGATTTGTCCACAGTCCCAAGGGCAGTAGACAACAGAGATGGAATTTTAACCCAACTTCTGTCTCTAAAGGCATGGGTTTTTCCACTGTTCCCAGCAGGGGACATTTAATAAACACTCATTGATTAATGATTTTATTGATCGAAGAAGGTGGTACTTGAGTCTGGGAACACGGGGATCCCAAGAGGCAGAGAGAGGTAAGGAGAGAAGACACTCAGGCCAGGACACTGCCAATGCAAAAACGTAGAGATGCAAGATGGAGCATTGTGTGGAAAGAATATTAGAAAGGGCAGTCTAGCTGGAACAGAGTTCATGGAGGGAAATAATGTGTAATTAGGCCATTTTCCTTTGTGTATTGGAATATTTGTGTTTGGTGGTGGTTGTTAAGTTCATATCAAAAAAAAATAAAACTTTTAAAAAGAAAGTGGCCCTTCCCTCTGTGAGTGATGGGATGTTCTCCTTAAGCGTCACCTCTGCTGTGGTCATCGGTTACTCAGAGTGGGGGGAGGGGCAGAGAGTGGAGCAGGGGCCACTGGGGATTCATCCTGGGGCTGTGCAACTGGAGGATGAATGAGGACTCTGTGCCTGCTCATTGTGGGGACACAGTGACAGGCTCTGAGGTCACCAAGGAGCCTCTCCTCTCAAATGTACAAATCCATTTTTTTTCTTTCTCTTTTCTTTTTTTCCCTCTTTTAACAAAGGGAAATGTGGCCTTTCAGAACTGCCTGACATTAGGATGTGGGGCTTGTGAGTAATGACAGCTCACAACCAAGAGCTCAGGGAAGAAAGAGCCCAGCAACAATCGCCCAGTGTTTGGCTCCTCTCTGAGGGAGAATGAACCCCTGCATGGAGCAGGCTCCCATCAACACTGCCACATTGTGTGAGTTTTCAGGGAGGCCATACAAGAAGCCTCACTTATCCCAAAGAGAAAGGTTAAATGACCAGCAAGCAACAGAGAAAAAAGGAAATTGGAAAGGTTGGGGGAGGGGAGAGAGAATGAAGAAAAGCTACCACCCTGCATTCCAAAAGCCAAAATTAGTACATTCAATCATTGTTTGATTTTTAACATGTTTCAATCTCTGGATATCAATAAGCCTTCCAAAATCACACACAATAAGCCCCCCCCAATCACCCAAATCTATTGAAATCAAAAGACCAATGACTTAGCAGTACCCACAGTTCCCTGGGTAGCTTGGCACTTACCTATTTAGAGATATGCATCATTCACTGCTACAGAAATAGATCCAGTTAGAATTTACTAGGTGGCAAACCCATTCATCTTAACCCCATGCTTTGCTCCCAAATCTGACCCATTTCTCCAAAGTTCTCTTCAATAGGACCTAAATTTAGGAGGAAAGTGGATTAAGGAGTAGACACCATCATCATCATCATCGTCATCATCAGGTCTAGAGATGGAAGGAAACTCAGAAACCATCTCGTTCAACTCACTTATTCTATGGATGAGGAAACTAAGACCAGGGAGAGGAAATTACCTGCCCAAGGTCACTAATAGCACTCTGGAACTAGAGCTGGAGGAGACCTCAGAAGCTTCTTAGTCCAACCTTCTCTGTTTACAGGTGAAGAAGCTGAGACCCAAGAAGGGGACCACCATCCAAGGTCATGTGGCTAGTAAGCAACAGAAGCATGGTCTGACTCCAGGACCAGTGTGCTCTTTCCACTAAAACATAGCACTCCACATTCATAGGATAAAATGCCATCACGAAGCACATTCCCTAGACATTATCCCATGATCTTCCTGACAGTCCTGTGGGGTAGGCAGAGCAGACACCATCATCACTATTTCAGAGATGAGGAAACTGAGTCTCATAGAAATTAAGTGCCAGGCCATGTTTCACACATCGGATCATAAATTTAGAGCTGGAAGAGATCTACAAGGTCATTTTGTCCCACCAGGAAGCTAAAGCCTGGAGAAGTTATGACTTGCCCCAAATCATGCAGGCGGTAAATGAGGAAGCCAGGATTTGAATCCAGGCCCACTGATCCCAGATTCAGCATCCATGCGCTGCACAGCATTGCTTCCTCACATCTGAATAGACCACCCTAGACATTTAGCCATTTTCTACCAACCTTTTCCATCTTCTTTTCTGGTGAAAGTCATTAAATCCATTCTAAAATTGTTTCTGGCAAAATAATCAATCGTCCTTTGGCTCCACTCACCATCCTGGACCCAAACTCCCTTCCCTAAACATGACTCCTCTCTCTGTGACGTCTTTTCCTATTAGAATGTAAGCTCCTTGAGGTCAGGACTGTCCTCAGCACCTAGCACAGAACTTGACACATAGCATACATTTAAGAAATGTTCATTCTTCTAGTCATTCTTTTTGTAGGAAGAAAAGCAGAGGCTAAGTCATCTGGCCAGTGCCCTAACCTCTATAGGCTGCCACCTACTGCAGACTTTTAGGACCAGGGGATAGTTGAGATTGCTTGGAGGGGTTTGGCTGCCAGGGTGCAAGCCTGAGTTTCAATCTGACTTCCTGCTCTTCAAAGTCTGTTTGGACAAGAAGAGAATGAAGTTGGATCCCTGTCCCTGATAAGGACAGTGGAAAAGAAGAGACAAAGGCAAGGGGAGACTGTGAGAATGAACATGTGTGTGAGGGTATTGTGGGATCATATGTAGCATCACATACATGAGTTAGAAGGGATCCCAGACACCATCTAGTCTAGCCCCATTATTTTACAGGTAAGGAAACTAAGTTCCATGGAGGAAAAGTGACTTGGAAATATATTTTATTTAGGGGTAGAAGTGACCCCCATGATTATCTAATCTAAATTCCTCCTTTCATAGGTAAAGAAACTGAGGCCCAGGGAAGATAAGTGACTTGCCCAAGGCCATGCAGGACTTGAACCAAGGTCTTTGCCTCCAGAGCCAGGCTTCTTACCTTTGTAACCAAGCTTAATGAAGGGACCCCTATAGGGACTTCAGAGAAAGAAGTATGTGAGGTAGCTGATTTGAGCAGACCAAGGAAAGAGGCCATCACTGTTTGAACAGCCACTACAATGTTGACACAAAAGTAGTGCAATACGCCCCCCCCCAATCACCCAAATCTATTGAAATCAAAAGACCAATGACTTAGCAGTACCCACAGTTCCCTGGGTAGCTTGGCACTTACCTATTTAGAGATATGCATCATTCACTGCTACAGAAATAGATCCAGTTAGAATTTACTAGGTGGCAAACCCATTCATCTTAACCCCTGCTTTGCCCATGAGCCAAGACAAATGCAGAACCACATGGATGTACAGTAGGCCCTGGGGGTGGCTAAGGTACAGAACATCCAGGTGCTTCATGTGTCTCTAATGGCTCAGCATCTATTTCATACCCCTTCCTGGCACTACCCAGGGTGGCATGGCACAGTGAAAAGACTGATAAATGTGTAATAACAGGACCCAAGTGTGAAGCCTGCTTCTAACATTTACAACCTGTATGACTTTGAGCAAGTAACTTAACTCCTCTAAGCTAATCTCTTCCATACACAAAATGGTAGGGCTGGACTACATGACCCGAATGGTCCGTTTCAGCTCCTCAAGGGAGCTTCAGAAGCATGGTATCAGACATGAGCACCACAGGTAAAATCTGCAGCCAGGGGCTCCATTCCTCTCATGCCCTAATCACCTTTGGCTGGTCCCTAATTCCACCCTGTGTCCCACAGACACACCCTGGTGGACATGGCCTCAGTCAGTGGAACTCATTTTCCATGGAGAAAACAATCAGATTTGGAAGTCTGCCTGGAGGCCATAGCCTTGGCAGAAGGAAGCCCCGAACCCACATGAATGAGTCAGGAAGGAAGTGAATTGGCAAACTACTCAAGACAGGGGAAGCCCCACAGCTTGGAGAACATGGTGCAGCTGGTCCATGCAGAGTATGCATACTACAATAGTCACTGTCCCATCATCACCAGGGAAAGACTGAATCAACAGATGACCAGCGGAGGGCTTGCCTTCCCTGCTGACTGGCGATGGTGTCACAGAAATAAAAGCCCTGAGACACCAGCCTTCTTGCCCGTGGGGAGCTGTGGTCCTGCCCACACCCCCGCCCTCCCATCAGATACAGATAGCTCTTTTTTGCTGCCCCATGCAAAGGAGATAACACTCCTCTTCATGTAAGTGACAGTCTGGGCATCTCTGAGAGGCTGTTGCAGATTGGAAGAAGTGCCACCCCTGGTTACAACTCCAGAGCATAGAGTCCCCTGGCCATCCCCTTCTCCATGCATCTCCTGCTTCATTCTGAGTTAGGTTGGAAGACTGAGAAGTGCCTTTTTTAGCCTTCTGACATTCTGATTGTAGGATCCCATGACCTAGGTCTCTACATGGGCTTGTGAACTGATGTTCTAGGCTGATACAGACTGTAGCACCCCTCTTCATCATATTCATCATTCTCCTTGTTGACAGGGAGAACGAAGCTGCTAAAACAATGTGTGTATGTGTCATGAACTCCTTTGGCAATGTGGCTTTTAAAAGAATAAAATAAATGCGTATGACTACAAAGGAAATCAATTTTGTGTACTGAAAGTTATCAAAATCTTGATTGGTTCCCAGACACTTTGGGGTTCATAGATCCCAAATTAAGAACTTCTGGAGAGGCCTAAGTGTAAGGGGTTTTCTTCTGGCTAAATTATAGGTTCACTGGGAGAAAAGACCATTTTTTTCTTGTCTTTGTTTATCCAGAGCCTAGTACCTCCCTGGAACATCAATCAATCAATCAAAAAGCATTGATTTAACACCTGTGTTGTCCTAGGTACCTAGGTACCTAGGTACCTGGGCTGTGGAGACAGAGACAGAATGGAACAATTCCTACTCTCAAGGAGGTTAATTCTGATGGAGGAGACACCACAGACATGTACAAGAATGTAAATATAGAGAATAAATACAAGGTGATTTGAGAGGGAAAGGGCCTTGGCAGTCGGGAGAGACAGGTCACAAAAGACTCCACATGTAGAGGGAGATGCTTGAGCTGAGTCCTGAAGGAAGCCAGAGGCCAAGGTGAGGAGGCAGAGACCCCCATGTAGAGGGAATTCCGATGCAATGTCCCACAGGCAAGAACAGGGCTAGAGTGCCACCCATAAGGAGCAGAGCAGAGAGGCCAGTTTGGCTAGATTACAGCTTGAGAAAAGGAAAAGATTGTCAAATAAAGCTGGAAATATGGGTTGGGGCTGGGTTATGAAAGACTTTAAAAGCTCAACAAAGAGGCTAACATTTCATCCAAGAGGCTCAAACAGGGAGTCACTGGAATTTGATTGAGTAGGGAAGTGACATAGTCAGATCTGAGCTGAGGGCAAATCACTTTGGCAGCACATAGTAGGTATATAAATGCATGTTGATTTGATTGATTAATGGATTGAATGCCATTGTGATGAGTTTTGGGGGAACTTAATTGATTCACAGAATGTAATTTAATAAATATTAATCTCCCATTTTGTATGAGCCACCATGAATAGGAAGAGACCATTTCTGCTGTTCTCAGACAGTCCGTTTGTGCAGAAATGTGGAGGCAGAAAAGCATTTACAACCTTCCAGTTTGCCTTAAATATTGCCTGTTGGGTTATGAATCTCACAGACTTTTTAATTAATTCAAATTTATAAGGCTATTAAATGCATTAGCTAGCTAACATCCCTTCCCCTTAAGGAGGTGCACTTAAACAATGGCCAGGTGGTAAAGTCATTTGAAAATTACTCTTCTTGTAATTAGGCTATTTTTAGCCCTTTGAAAACACGCAGTCATTCCTCTGCTTTTCACCCGTTCCCAGATCATAAAACCTGAGCAGGCACTTGATTCTGCCACTGAAAACATTGGCTTTGGGGCCAAGAATGAAGGAAGTTCAAAAACATTCCCATTGCTCTTTCTTTGTGCCCTGGGAGAGGAAGATAATGGGACCTTGTGTTGCAAGGGGTCAGAAAGAGAAGGGCTTGTATGTAGGTCCGCTAGAGATGGAGGATGAACCCTTACAGACTCCTCCTTAGCTTTGAGAAGGCAGCCTCCAGTGGACACATCCAGGTAAAGAAGAGCTCAGATCCTGCTGGCCTATGCACAGGTATCGATTCATATTGTGATTTGGGGACAACGTCATTGATGGAGCTGGTCAGTAGCCAGTGTAGAAGAGTCCTAGCCAGGTATTTGACAGGAATGGAGAGCAGAGACATATAGGTAGATTTCATGGCTAGGTTGTCACATGAACATTTATCAAGTACCTACTATGTACCAAGCATTGTGCTAAGTGCTGGGGATACGAAAAGAGGCAAAAGACAGTCCCTGCCCTTATGTCAAGTAACCAACCCATTGATCACCAAAGAGTTTATTGAGTAGCTCCTATGAGCCAATCATCGTGCTAGGCTCTGAAGACACCAAAGCAAAAGTGAAACATTCCGCCCTCTTGAAGCTCACAGCACGTCCGGGTAGATAGCATGTACATATCTTATTATTCCGATTCAGTGCAAAATATAATACAAAGCAAATAGAGAAGGAAGGCATTTCTCCTTCCAGATAAGAGGACCCACACAACTTTTGGATATTTGTGCCAGCACAGTGCCAGGTATTAATGGGAAAAGAACATCTGGGTAGCCACCTCTATGTTCCCAAACATCTGGAGGAGGAGAAAAAAGTCCTGGATTTGGAATAAGAAGTTCTGGATTTGAATTCTGGCTCTGTTTCTTACTATCTCTATGACCTTGGATATCCCTTCATGTCTCTGAAATGCAGTTTCTCCATCTGCAATATAAAAGATTAAATGAGGTATCCTCTAAGGTCCGTTCTAAGTGTAGAGTTGAGATCCAGCAATTTCATTTCATGGACGCCAAGCTTCAAGATGGGAAATTTCATTTTTCATTTGGATTCTTTGGCATCATGCTACTATAGCAACAAAATGCCAATTCACTTAAGTAATGAAATATAATTTTTAATAATGTCATTTTTCAGAGGTTCCAAATTGAGAGATAAATTGGAGAACAGTTACACTGCTGGCCCAGGGGATATGGCTAAGTCTCTTGTTTCAGGGTGGCAGTGTTTTAGCAGGCTTTGAGTGGGGAAGTATTGTTGAGTATATGGGGGTGGGGAATGATCCTGAGAGATCACTTAAACCAGCCACCCTTGGGAATAAGAGTCCTTAGCATCTCCAATAAGTGACCAACCAATTTCATCTTAAATGCTTTCAGCAAAGGGTAATTCACCATCTTTGGAGGACGTCCATTCCATTTCTGAACAAGTCTAAATATTTGAAGGTTCTTCCTCGTATTGAGTAAAAACCCAGCTCTAAAAATTAAGCCCATCATTCCTGGTTCTGCCCTCTAGGACCAAGAAGAATAAGTTTAAATTATTTTTACACATGCCATCCTTATAAATATTTGAAGATAGGTGTCCTCTAAATCTTCTCAGGCAAATGTTTCCTCATTCTTTCAACCAGTCTTCACTTGGAATATTTTTTTAAGACCTGGCACCATCACCCTCACTGTCCTCTGGATAGTATCCAATTTCTGCACGTACTTCCTGAAATGTGGCCCCCAAAATGGACGAAATACTTCAAGCAAGACCCAAGAAGAGCAGAGGATCGTGGGACTGACATCTTGCTTCTAATTAATGCAACTTTGCTGTCATTCAGTCATTCAGTCATGTTGTGTCTGATGCTTCATGACCCTGTGGACTATACTACCCATGGGGCTTTCTTGGCAGAGATGCTGAAGTGGTTTGCCATTTCCTTCTCCAGTGGATGAAGTCAAACAGAAGTCAAGTGACGTTCCCAGCATCACCCAACTAGGATGTGTCTGAGTCCATATTAAAACTCAGGTCTTCCCCTTCCGTGCTCAGCACTTTTTCTACTGAACCAACCAGCCACTTCAATGCAACTTTAGATCCTATTAGTTTATTACAAAACAATGTTTAATAAAGCATTTATGCAGCAGAACAGGGGAAGGGAAGAGGATGGTGATTAAGATAATTCCCCCCCCCAAAAAAAAAGAACAGAAAGAAAATAGTGTTTTGAAATATTTTAAGATACACAGAAGAGAGGAGAGGAAGTTCAAAGGGAGACAGCAAAATGCCAAAAACTTTGAAACTAATATGTGAAATATGTACACATGTGGTTATATATGTTTCTATGTATGTGATTTTGTTGTCATTTTCAGTTGTGTCCAACTCTCTGTAACCCTATTTGGGGTTTTCTTGGCAAAGGTACTGCAGTGGTTTAGTGTTTACTTCTCCAATCCATTGTACAGATGAGAAAATTGAGGCAAACAGGGCTAAGTGACTTACCCAGACTTACCAGCTAGTGTATGAGGTAAAAAAAAAAAAAAAAAAACCACTCAGAACTTCATTCCAGGAGATTGGAACTCCTGACTCCAAACTTAACACTATCCACTGTGCCACTTAACTGCCCTATATATGTGTGCATGCATACAAATTCATGTCTGTATATATATACACATCTGTATATACATATATATATGTATATGCATTGTATATGTGTATGTGTATATGTGTATGTGTGTGCGTGGGTATATATGGGTGTATGCATGTGCATGTATATACACACATATGTTATATGTATATATTTATAGTCATATACATGCCATGTGTGTATGTGTGTTTATATAAATGTTTGTGTACACACACATACATAAGTGTGCTAAATGTAAGCTCTATGTCAGAGATTCATGATTTCATTATATAATTCTCTTTTTTCTTCTTTATATATAGAAATGTTCACATTAATGTTTGTCAAGTCCATATTTTTGAAAATGAAAGCTTTAAAAAGTGAGATTCTTAAATATTTTGATTTCTGCCTGACACTACTAGTTAACATTGAGCTCCCAGCTGATTAAGTCATTTGTCCCCAAACCTGCATTTAGGCAATTGGTTCTTTGAACTCAAGAGCAACTCTTTCCATGAAGCTAGGTGGGAGAGTGAATATATTTAATGATAGAATTGGGATCCAAATTGGTTTTTGGCAAAGTTTGAATGGTGGGACATATCTGAGAAGAAAAGATTAAATTAGAATTTAAGTATAATCAGCTAAATTTATAAACACGGGGTCTACACCTTTCTGTTAGATTGATGACAAGTGATCAGTGCTGAAACTCAAATCACAGGATGATTTGACTACATGAGAAAGACAGAAAATTACTGCATGAGACATTTGTGGTTATGGAATAAAGTAAGGTTTATTATAGGGATGCTTAGGCTCAGCCATAATCATGTGTGTTTCACTGCAAGTGTTGAACCAGCAGCCCAAGCAACCATGCATCAAGGGGACCCCAAAATCCTACATACTAGGGCCATAACTAGTTCTATCCATATATATCTGCCAATGTATGGAGATAGTTGAAACCACCACCCTGAGCACTACACTGACTCAAAGATCATCCTATCCTTCTGGGTCAATGTTTTTATATCTCTCAAATCGAGTCTGTCATTTTGATTACTTTGATTCTTCTTCAGCAAGCTCTCCCTCAGGCTCACAAGATATTTTGCTTAGGGTAAGCAAATTCCTTTCAACTCCCATTGTGGCCCATGATTCTGGTACCAGGGATATGCAGATTACCCTGGAGTTCCACTTCGTTATACTGCACGGGTGGAGTTGAGCTGGCAATCCTTACTCTACATTCCTGCAGCTATATTAAAATCACTACCTAGCCTACACAGGCAGGAGAATGCATCATCTTTCCACTGTGTCCATTCCAGTTTCATCTTTCCAGGTTCTTGGGATGACCAGACTTAATTGTATCTCTCCCTGAGCTTTCTGTAAACTTGACTTTTCCCCTATTGCCTTATAAGGCAATGCTGCTCATAGTCTTACACACACACACACACACACACCCCACAATATTTTACAATTGAGGTTATATTCTAAACCAGTGTTGCCTTTGGCTACCATATATCTCTACTTGGCAGAGAAATCAAATGCTTGTGGACTGAGGTAATTTCTAATCTATTTTTGGGCTGACTCATTGGAATGACTGGTTTGCATTACTTAGATTTCCTTATGGAACGGTGATAGTCTGTATCAATATCTGTTCTTTGAAGTATTTTCCATTTTTCAATGTCAGTAGTTGAAAGTGGAATGCAAAAACCCCATGCCAGTTCATTGGTCTTGGAAATTACCACTGCCTAGCAACCACCTTACACCTTATGTAAATGACGTCCTTTGGGGCACTTTTGCCCAAACTGATAACTTGTTTGATACCCTGAACATAGCCTTTCCAAATCTAAGAAAACTAAGAGATATGCTCAGTGTTGGGCTTTTTAAAAGAAGCTTCACAAAAACAAAATCCACGGTTTTCTAAATGTGGAGATGATATAAATAGCAAGGTGATTATTTTAGAATATGTGGAGCTTTAGGATGACATGGTACATTTTCTGGTAGTGCAGTTAGTCCTTTAATCATGACATGTGGTGTTGAATAACGTAACTACCTTTTAATTGTTAAATCACCTCTTTGCAGAATACTAGCCATCTTTTAGAGGTGTCTTTTTTGTTATGCATTCTGTGTGGGAGGGGTGCTGTTTTTCCTTTCTTGAAATTAATAGTGTCTCCATTTCATTGCTATACAGTCAGTAAAACATGCCTCCTATATTTGAACTTCCTCTTATGCAAAGTCAACCAAAAGATAAACATGATCTGCCCTGTCTTAGACCCCTGAGGTTGACAGATGAACAAATTAGACAATCTGTAGCTTCTCTTGTCCCATATTTGTTGAAATACAACAAATTGCCGCCAATCCCAGTGACATATTGGTTATGAACTCAGAATAAATATGCATTTCTTGTGTACAGTATCTTGGAGCAATAGTTGATATGCAAAAAAACTAAGGAAACATACATCTGTATGTGCCTGCTCATGCTTCTCCTGGCCTTGGCTTATAATAACGTAGGGAATAGTCTTTTATTGTCTACCTCAAGGCCCTGGGAAAGTGGATTTCCCTCTTTGAGACTGTTTCCTTCTCTGTAAAATTATGGAGTTGTACTAGCTAACCTCTACGATTATGTGTAGCTCTAATGTATGATCCTATGAAGTCCCCTTACTGTCCCCTTACTCACTTTGGGTCTCAGTTTCCTTCTTTGTAAAATTAGAGGATTAGACTTGGCCTCTAATGTTCCTCACAACTTTAAATTTATGATCCTATGAGTCTAACCTGCTCATTTAATAGAGGAGGATTCTTAGGCACCGAGAGGTTAAGAACTTGCTCCTGGTCACACAGCTAGTAAGTACCTTGGCGTTTATGACTTAAGTCCTGTGGCTTAACTATATAAATGTACCTCCCCTGAGGTCCTCCCCAATTCTAGACCAATGGTATAGATCAGCACTGTTGGAGAAGAGAGATGGAACTTTGGCTATACAGTGGAGAGTGGGGATACCATGGAAAAGTAGAGAAAGGCAGACGGTGGGTAGAGCATTCTGCTCTGGAGCAACAGCACAAGTAAATTTATGAAGGGCATACCATATGCAAGGGACAATAAGGAAACTGACTGGACTCAACAAAGGGTAGGTATACAAGAGCAATAGGTGACCAGAATGGAAAAAGGGGCTTGGGTTATTACTCTAAGGTTACCACCTGTTTTCTCTGTATTTATCTTGTATGTTCTGGTTTCTGTGTTTTATCTCTTCTATTAGAACATGAGCTCCTTGAGGACAGGGATAATTTTAATTTTTTATTTGTATACCCAGTGCCTAGCATTATCAGCATTTCATGAATGCTTTTTGATCAACCAATTGTTTGACTGGGTGCAGCTCAGAGAGAACTTTGAATGCCAGACAACAAAATTTGGGCTTTAGACTGTCAGCAATGGGCAACCATTCTAAGTTGCATTTTTGGTTTTGTTTTTTGAAAGCAGGAGTTTGGTGCTGAAATGTAGAAAGGTTAACCAGGATAGTGATGCTCCCAAGAAGGCTCTTGTTGGCAACTACAAAGAAGGGCCAAGCAGGAGACAGGGCTCTTGGATGTTGCCAGTATCATTTTTCAGTTTATTTTTTTTTTTTGACACATTCTCTTTTTTTAGACTCCAGGGTTTTTTGGTTGTTGTTGTCTTGTTCTGTTTTTCCATCTTAGATGAAGCCCCAGTCAGCTCTCTGATTCTGGGCTGGGTTTCGTTATGAGTTCCCTGAGTAAAATGACACACACAGTTCACTTTGTGAACATGATCAATTTAGCCCACAGTGCCCCTATAAAATTATTTTCCTTAATGCTGGCCGATGTGCTTCCATTCTCCCTGGCTTCAGATCAGATTTCCATCGGAGCTCAACAGCTGTTTAAGATTAATGCATTTTTCTCCTGCATTTGGCCTGTCATTATCTGATTTGCACTCTCCATCCTGATCCCTCTCTACTGTCTTTTAAAAATGATTATTATAGACATGTGTATACTTAGCTATGCCTTTGTTATCACTCACTGTAGCAAGGAATGCACAAACAACAGCATTTTCCTAAATTATGATGTATAAATGCAGAAAAAACCATTTGGGGATTAGCAATTCTGATTGTGACTAAACCACCTATGGGCAGCCAGCCTAGATGCCGGTGTTCTTGTGTTCATGTGGATGTAGTTTCCTAGGACTGTATCTCTTTTGATCCTGCTGGGTCCTCCATTTCCTTATATCGCCTGGAATCCTGTGTTCTCAATATTGGAGCCACCAGACATCTGTCTGTTAGTTACCTTGTTCATTTTCACCATGGGAGATCCATGGCAATGCACCAGCCATGCTGATACTTAATTCTCCCCCTCCTGGGATGGAGTTCATAGTATTCTAGCTCTAGAACTGGAAGAGAGATCAGAGTCTACCTAGTTCAACTCCCTCATTTCACAGATGTAGAGAAATGCACATTCTGATGTTTTGCCTCATAATTCGTAGAGAATGATGACAAAAGAGTAAAATAACCAATGTGGAAGGACTGAGAAAATCGAGATTTTGATGCAGTGTTCATGAAGCTGTGCATTCGTCCGGCCATTGGAATGATGCCTCAAAAGTTATTAAATATGCATTACACTTTGATCCAGTGATACAATTACTAGGTCTATACCCCAAAAAATATCAAAGAAAGAGAAAAAGGACCTACATGTACAAAAACTTTTGTAGCAATTCTTTTTGTGGTGGCAAAAGGACAACTGGAAATGAATGTGGAACCCACCAACTGGGAAATCAACAAATATCACTACGCTATGCTAACATATGGGTTAGTGTCACTGCTAGTAACTCTCTCTGAATCCCCAAATTGCCTTACTTTATCATCCCTTCCTTCATATCTTTTTATCTGTTTTCTTGTCTAAATGTTCACCATGACCTCCAGTCTATCTACTCCTCCTCACCCTCCTGGTCCACCACCCTTGCTCTGGTCCTACTTTCCTCCCTTCACATCCTTGACCCAATAGTTGAATAGTCCAACTATCCACTGGATCTCTTACCTAGCAGACTTTATCCCTATCATCTGTTCTCTGCTCCTACTTGCACCCTGCTGAATTCCACTGAGGAAATCACACAAGCATTCCCACTGGTCCAAGACACTCTTGTTATCTAATCTCAACTGAGTCTTTAATGCTCATTTATCATCATCCTCACCATGATCATCATCATCATCACCATGTTCATCATCATCATCATCATCCTCACCATGATCATCATCATCATCATCATCCTCACCATGATCATTATCATCATCATCATCATCATCACCCTCACCATGATCATCATCATCATCCTCACCATCATCATCATCATCATCATCATCATCACCATCATCATCCCTGTTGTTCCCGTGGTTATTATTATTCCCTTATTGACTCTTTTTCACATTCTTCACAAATGTTTTTCCAAGCCTTATCTCCTTCCCTCTCAAAAGAGAACCTTACTTCCTACTTTACTGAGAAAATTGACCACTCATTATGATCTCACTATCCTTCCCTACTCCACACCTCCAAGCCTCTCTATCTATCCGTTCTCTTCAGCTTTCCTTCAGACTATGAGGGAAGACGCTATTCTGCCTTGCCAAGGACAACATTTCTCCTTAAGCCCTTGATCCCCTTCCCTCCCCTTCCACTGTCTTCAACACTTTTCCCCTTTGATCCTCTTTCTCTTTTCCATGTCCAACCAGTAGTCCAACTAAAGTTTAGATAGTCCTTTTAAGTGTTACAAAGAGGTTTAAATGCATTTTAACTGCTTATACACCCAACTCTTCTTCCTCCTAAAAACAAACCGTCAGTTAACACTTCCATCCCCTCAAATTATCTTCCTATATGTCTTTCACTTCTACCTCCAAACTGTTATAAGTATCTATCTATGCTTGCTTTCTCTACATCCTTATTACCCATTTATTTCTTTCTCAACCTTTCAAAATCTGACACTTAACTGAATCAGCTATCTTCAAGGTTATTGCCAATTTCTTATTTTCTAAATCTCAATTCTCATCCTTTTAAAATTTTCTGGCAGTTGTTGACCATTCATTGTCGTTCCACCTTTGACTATCATGTAATTTAACATCAACATATATACATATATGTAAAATAATAATAGAGACAAAAATTGAAAATGCTATAGAAAGCATAGGAAAAATTTGTTCATGTGATGATGAAATTTTATTTTAAAAATTAAACTAGAAAATGATGAGATGAAAAAGAAATTTGTATTGAACATTCATGGATCAATAATATAATAGCTAAATTTATAAGGAAAAGTTTTGATTTGCACAAAGAATCACAGAAAATTAATAGTAGTACTCAAATATCCCAGTAATAGAGCATGAGAAATTAAGCAAAAATATAAATAAGGGATTACAGTTTTGAATAAAATTATTTTAAAAACAGTATTTGAAAAGCAAGGAACATAATCCTTAAAAAAATAAACATTTGATTTTTAAAAAATGAAACTTAAAAGAAATGAACAAATCCAAAGTTATAAAGAAGTTATAGGAAAATTTTAAAACTATATTTATGAATCATGAGAGGCAGCATAGCATTGCAGATAGATAACTACTCTTGGATTCACTAAGAACTGAGTTCAAGTTCTGCCTCTGAAATTTACTGACTCTGTGACCATAGTGTAACAGTAATGAGATTTGAAGTTCCTTTTGTATTGCTAAACTAAGAGGTACTTAGCAACTAGTTCAGATTAAGCCTCTGTTAAAGAAACAGAGGGTATGAACTCCTGTCTCCTGTTGATGATGTAACAGGAAGGAGCTGAACAGAGAGAGGCAATACTGTATATAAGGAAAAGCCCCAGAGAGGGAGAGATGGATCTTCTTGGAGCAAGCCTCATGGAGGCAGAAGCCGCTGCCACCAAGGAGGCTGAAGAAGATTTACTGTAAATGTTTTTCTTAGATTTGTTATTGAATAAATAGAGTGTTCACTATAAAATCAGAACCTTAAAACTGTTCACGGTAGCATTCTTCTGTAAAGCTGCTTGTCCTTGGCTTTACATATAGACATGTCACTTACTCTCTCAGTGCCCTAAGCAGCACTCTAAGAAAGAGAAGGTGCAGACCTGAATTGACAGACGAAGATCTCAGCGACAAATACAATCACAGGCTCAGGAAAGAGAGAGAGAGAGAGAGAGAGAGAGAGAGAGAGAGAGAGAGAGAGATGGATGGATGGATGGATGGATGGACAGATGGATGGATGGATGGATAAGAGGAGAGAGAGACAGAGAGGCAGAAAGAGACAGAGAGGTGGATAGATAGACAGACAGATAGATATGTATATATACACAAAATGGATAGATATAAGGATATATACACATAAAATAAATAAATGGATAGATGGATGATAGGTGGATGGATGATAGATATGTATATATGCAATATAGGTAGATATATAACAAGCAAAGAGATAGATCACAAGAAAAGAAATTTAAGAATAAACAATGAAAATGTTATCAAAGCAATATATGTCTGTGTTGGCGTTTCAAATGATTTATTGAAAAGTGGCTGAGTTAAATAAATTACAAAATTAAAAATATATTATTATAAAGAGAATGCTGATGTAAGTACAGCATACCCAAATTGATGGGATGTAGTAAAGCGGTACTTAGAGGCAAATTTATGTCCCAGAAACTTATGTTAACAAGTGAGAAAATGATGAAATTAACTAGTTTAGTTTGCAACAGGGAAACGAAAATGAGTTTAATTCATCAAAAGCACGGACAAAGAAAGAAGCTACTGAAATAAAAGTGTCAATAAGCTAAAAAACAATTGAGTTAATACATAAAACAAAAGTGTTTTTTTAAAAATAATAGTAAATTGGTGAACAAATAGAAATTTTATTTTTTAAAGTTAATACTGCAGGGTGGTGGAAAGAGTGTTGAATCTATAGTAAAGAGAGAAGTCTGTTAAAATTCCACCTCAGTCATTTACTAGACCATGATGATGAGCAAAGTACTTGATCTCTCTGAAAACAAGTTTACACATCTGTAAAATGGGAACAATGATATCAATTAAATTTCTACAATGTTCAAATGATATGTACATCAAAGGGCAAATCTTAAAGTGCAACATTAGTTATCCTAATAGCTATGGTTATGTTTAAATAAAAAGAAAAATAATATTATTAAATTCAGAAATGAGAAAAAGGATGGAATAATAGCTTGTGTTTGTAATGTGGTTTCCTCAAAACTTCTCTGGAACTAAGTAAGGCAAGTATTAGGGCAGCTAGGTAACACAGTGCATAGAGTGCCAGGACTGGAGTCAGGAAGACTCATCAAATCTGGACTCAGGGGATCACTGGGTGACCCTGGGAAAGTCACATATCCCTGCTTGCCTCAGTTTCCTCATCTGTAAAATGGGCTGGAGAACCCAGTATCTTTGCCAAGAAAACCCCAAATGAGGTCACAAAGAATCAGACGTGACTGAAAATGACTGACCGACAAGAAGACAAGCATTTGCAAATGAAGAAATATACTTTGAGAAGTTAAATGACTTACCAAGGTTCAACTTACTTCAAGGGAAGGGGGCTGCTAATTGTTTTTAAACATAAAATTCCAATTCAATAACCTAAATCTTCAAAACCATCACTGATCCCTACCAGCTCTGGAATTCTCAAAAGAAGACCTTCAGAATTCTTGTCCCTGTTCTCCATTTAATTTATTCCATGCATCTAGGAGCTGTGTCATGTCTCCCATTCATCCATCAACCACGGCCATGAGGACCCATGATTTAAAGTCACTTTGAGCTTCTTGGTGGAAGAGGCCAAACAGAAACCAATGTGCCACTTCCAAGTGAGTTGCTTTCATTCTGGTGATCTTGGTCATGCTATGCCTTTGCAACTTCTGCAGATCCAAGTGAATTTGGAGAGGTTCAAGGCTCCAGTTTCATCATTTGAGTCTATTGAGACAGCCAGTCCATTTCTCTAGCTTCAAAACCCTTCCCAAGGGCTTTGAGATCCTTCCCAAGTCTGGGGTATGTAGCACCCCTCCCCCTTTCATTCACAGTCTATTGAGAGGAAGTCATGCTTAGTCCAAAAGAAGACCTTTCAATGGAACGAAAGCTCCTTTCTGCCCTGACATGCAGATAGCCAGTGACGCCCACCCCTCAGTCACCTGAAGGTCCCTAGAGAGACAGCTCTTCAAAACACAGTCATGCCTCCAGACTCACTGTCTGAGAATAATCAATCAACCAATCAGCCTTTATTAAGCACATACTGTATGCCAAGCATTGTGGCAGGCACTAGGGATGACGGGACAAAAGGAATCAATCCTTGCTCTCAGGGAGTTCATATGCAGTCAAAGGAGACAACACATACCTATACTGGCTATATACAAAAGGGATAATTGTCTCTTGGGCAGCTGGGAGCAACAAGGTATAATGGAAAGGCTATTGCACCTCAAATCAGAAGGCCTGGGTTTGAATGTTGGTGTATCAATAGGACCAAGAAAAAGTTTATTTAACCTATCGGAGCTTCTATTTTCTCATTTTTAAAATAAAGATCTCAGTATCTACATCATCCACTTTACTGGACTGTTAAAGGAAGAAGATGACCCAAAGTGTTAGGGCAAGGAACAACCATACTAATCATCTACCCCTCCCATTTTTTCAGATGGGGAAACTGAGGCTCAGAGTCACCCAGAGAGAAGAAGGGTCATAGCAGGATGTGATACTAGTTCTTCTGATTCTAATTCAGTACATTTCTCCCTCCACTATATATGTGATAAGTAAACATAGTGAAGATCATGGGATCCTGTATGTAGAGATGAAAAAAACCTCAGAAATCATGGAGTCCATTCCCCTTATGTTTCAAAGGAGAAATCTACGTCCAGAGAGGTGAGTGAGTTGCCCAGAGTCAAAAGGCAGTAAGTGGCAAAGCCAGGATTTGTTACCAAGTCCTCTGCCTTTCATTCTAGCACATTTTCTATCGCATGATGATACAACATCAGGTTTCTAGCACTTCAGGGATTGCTAAATTCTTGACTAGCATCATCTCCTTTGCTCCTTACACCAACCTTGGGAGGCAGATGCTGTTGGTGGCATCATTTTATAGAAAAAGAAACTGAGGCTGGAGGGTAAGTGACTTGACCAGGGTCACACAGCTAGTGTCAGAGGAGGGGCTTGAACCTAAATATGAGGATTCTTCTCTATCCATCTCTCAAAAAGAGGGTAGGGGATATCAAAAATGTAAAAAAATGGCATTGAAAGTGAAGATGTGGCCAACTGCCCATTATTTAAAAGCCTATGATTCCAATCACGCCTTTGCCCCAAATCTTGCTTTCAAGTTTCCTGAGGATCCCTGCATTAGTAGTTTGGAATTGATGGTAATTCTCTTTGGCTAACTAATTATTTCACTCCTATCTCCAGGCTCTCTTCCTATGTCTTGGCAGGGAGACCCTTTGAAGCCCAATCTCTCAGCTATCCTCCTTAACCACCTGTAATGCTATATGACAGGCAAGCAGCCTTACTGAGTCAGAGCTGGACTAGTTAACATTGAGGGATCCTTCCAGGTCTAGGAGTACAGCATTCTGCACTTTGGTGATCCCATCATTCTTTCTGTGGGGGACAAGAAATGGATATTTACTTGTTTGGTTCTCTGGCTTTGTACCTCCATGCTCCCCATACCATGTTAGGGATACATTATCTCTCAGATGAATGTGAGCTATGAGCAGCTCCCCATGCCCTTCTTTTTCTTTCTTCATCTCATGCTTCCCTCTTGCTCATATCCCCCTTGGGGAGCTGTAGGGACCAGGAGGAGCTGGATTCCTATTCATTTACTATTCCAGCATCATCAGAGGAAGATAATGGGCTGATGAGACCCTGAGGACAGAGCTCTGTCTCCAGCATCTGTGGAGGCAGCTGGTTCTCTAGTAATTAACCCTTCTCTCTGTAGCTTATCTAGTGTAGGGCATTTGCTACTGAGTTTAAAAGATAACTTAAAAAAGAAGTGAATGTGACCTTTCTTTATTAACTCATTTAAATGGAGCATGATTTAAGATGCCTTGGAAAGATATACTCTTTAGCATTCCAGCATCTTGATCAATTCAAGTAGTAATTGGATGCATGATAAAAGGAATGCATTCTGTTCCCTAAACACCATAAAGCTCAGATAATTAAGAGGAAAGACCAAGAAAAGGGCCCCAAGATCACCACAACTTGTCAACCTGCCAAGGGGGCAGGGCTGAACGCTGCAGAGGAATGAAGGGAAACGGGACAAATGGAGGAAAGTCAAACTTCATTCTGTAAGATAATCTCTGAGCGATGCCATCTTTGTAGTTAACGTAAGCCCACTGAGTGCAATGATTATGACGTCCTTGAAGGTAGAGGCCAGCAAAGATCTTCTCTTGGTGCTCCATAAAGGCAGTGCCCTGAAACCTTCAGGTTCATTAATGGGTGTTCTTTGGAGGGGAGGTAATTGCAAATCGATACTACCAACTTCCACTGCTTCTGGAAAGAATGCGATGATCAACTGCCCTATGGCTCCACTTATCATTCCTGTGATTTCAGATACCAAAGCCCCCTTCTCTGGGCCTCTTCTCCCTTTAGGGTCTATTTCTTTATTAAGATGTAAAGTCCTTGCCTCACCTTTGTCTTTATATCTGCAGGCTTGAGCACATAGAGCTAGAGACTAGACCTGCTTTTCCATTGGTTTAGGGAACTCCTGGATATGGAAACTTGCTATACCAATGGAGTTTGGCACCTTCTTCGCAATTTATACTTTTAGAAAGTTGTCCAGGGAACCAAGAAGTTTCAGGACTTGCCCAGCATCCCACAGCCAGTATATGTCAGAGGTGGGACTTGAACCCAGTCCTCCTAGCTTAGAGGCTGGTCCTCTATCCACCGTGATGAGTGGCATCTCACCTGGTTCCTAGTAGGTGCTCAAAAATAAATACTATGCCATTCAACATCTATCCATTTATTTATTCATTTACAGTTTTTAATATGTTAAATTCTTGTTGAGTGACCACTAGCCATTGTGACATTAGTGAGAATAACTGATCATAAAATTTGGCCCATGGAATTCCTTTCAGGTTCAATTTGAATGTGTTTGTTTCCTGAAGCAAATGGAAGGAAAACAGACTGATTGGATGGAACTCTGATGGACAGAATCTGATTGGAGGAAGTAGGTCTCTGTGCTGGTTTATAAAAGAGAATGACAGACAACCCTTAGACCTTCCTTCCAGAGTTGATTATATGAGAAGAGGTATGGGGGGGGGGGGGGGGAATAGGGAGAAGAGACCTCAGCATACACACAGACACTCATGGCACAGGGCTGGGCACCTCCCTGGCACTCTGAGGATTAAAGTACTTAAATGGAGGGGAAAAATACTGCATTTCATACTGTAGGTTCTGATCTGTAAACCTTCTGATCCTCATTGGGAGCAATTAATGGTGCCTTGTGGAAGGAGCACATGGTAGAGGCAGATATGTGCTTGCCAACACTCTGAGAAGAGTCCCTGAGAGTGGACGTTCCAAGTCCAAAGCATGGTAGCAGGCTGGGAATGATAGGAGTTCCTCAAGAAGCATGTGGCAGAAGCAATCAATCCCTTTCCCCTAAGATCTTATGATCTAAAAGAAGGGATAAGATATGTCTGTAAATGACTCTGCTACATAGTAGCATTCAGTAAGTTTGTTACACCATATGTCGCTAATTAGCTCCTTCTGAATCTAGGAACCAAGTTGTCCCCAGGGTCCACTTGGCTTCTTTCTCTTTGGCTTTTGGGAGTTTAATTTAGATAAAAACTTCAATCAGAAACATTCAGAGCCTGTAGTTAGGAAATTTCCTCAAGCTGAGGTAGAGGTTTGGCTCTTTCCTTAAACTTGAATACTGCTATCAGTACCAGGATAGATGGATAGATTAGATAGATAGATAGACAGACAGACAGATAGACAGACAGACAGATAGATGGATAGACGGATATAGATAGATAGATAGATAGATAGATAGATAGATAGATAGATAGATAGATTAGATAGATAAATAGACAGACAGACAGACAGATAGATAAATAGACAGACACACACAGACAGACAGATAGATGGATAGACAGATATAAATAGATAGATAGATAGATAGATAGATAGAGAGAGAGAGAGAGAGAGATATCCTACATTCTATTTGTGGTTAAGGCAAAATTCAATTTGCTGCAAATATTTTGGTAACAAAACAGCAGATTATAATATAGTATCTATGAATCTATAGGCATTAAGAGAAGTTGAAGAAAGAGCTAAACTTTTTAATAAAACTTGCATCAGCCTAGGCCCTCTGATCTAAGAAATCCAGAAACCCTATTACTCTACCTGATACCTCCTTTCTCTAACATAAATTATTGCTCCTGTTAATCCTCAAAGGTGTATTGGAAATAACATACTTGTTCCAACCTCTTGAATACAGACTCTCTCTCTCTCTCTCTCTCTCTCTCTCTCTCTCTGTCTGTCTCTCTGTCTCTGTCTCTCTCTGTCTCTCTGTCTCTCTCTGTGTCTCTCTCTGTCTCTCTCTCTTCCTCTCTCTCCACCCCCCCCTTCTTTCCTTATTGTAAATTGATTAGCCTGTGAACCACTCCTTCACATAACAGCTTTGCTCAATTCAGGTAGGTTTATAGGCCCTGTTTACACTTGGCCCTAATTATTTTATTTGATCAAGAAGTGTTCTTATCCAGTTATAGATTCATAGATAAAACGGGATGGTTTCAACCTTTTAAGAGAAAGTGGAGGTCTAGACAATCTGGCTTTAAAATTTTTTGAAGAGGCATAGATCACTTTCAGCTGAGGAGACCCAGAAACAATGACATGAAAGAGGTTGCTCCTGCGCTGTGCCTAGAAGAAAAAGAATAATTTCAACAGGTGCAAATATGGAGGGAGTACATTCCAGGCATGGGGAGTATCCTGAACTAATGAATGTAGGATGAGATGGAACGTGCAGTGGTCCAGTTTTGCTGTAATGCAAAGAACATGAAGGGGAGTAATATGACCAGCTTCTTTTATTCTACTCTAAGTGAACCATCTCACATGGTTGTTAACCTTTGAAATGAGTACTTTCACAGCATCATAAAGAATGCCACACGACTGTGATTATGTAGTGATCTGCATAGGGGGTTGTGGGAAGCAGTTAGGGCAAGTCAGTATAAGCTGAAAGTAAGCTCACATAGAGGTTAAATCAAAGGCATGGGAGGGAGTTCTGAGAGCCCGTGCCATATGGGGGCTGGTTGAAGGAAATGGAGATATTTAGCCTAGAGCAGTGCAAACAAGGCAGGGACTGCTTCCCTTTTGTCTGTGTTTCTCTGGCACTTACCATGGTGCCTGGCACAGATTAGTAATTTAGAAAATGCTTGTTAATTGATTGAGTGACATGATAGCTGTCTTCAGTTATCTGAAGAACTGTCATCTAAACAAGAGATTTGATTTTCTCACTTTGGCCCCCGGAAGGCAGATCTATATTGTTACTGTTGGTCCTGCTTCTCCAAAATCCTTCCCTCTGTGTTCTGTGTTCTTTTTCACTCCTGGCTTGAAATATAACAATGAGTAGAAGAGGCAAAAATGAAAACCCTTTGGCAATTATGGCTATCCAGAAGTAAAAGGGGCTGATTTGAGAGATAACAGCTTCCCTCTCCTTCACTGGACCTTCAAGGGAAGGCTAGAAGTTCAAGTGTTGGCTGTGGCTTAGAGGGACTCCTTTTCAGTATTTGGTTAGACTTCCATAGGCCAGAGTTTCCTCAACTGTAAGATCAGGGGGGAGTGCATTTCCAATGTAAGAGATAGCCTGGGCATGGAAATGAGAGACTGTGTCAAATGTTAGGAACAACAATATTAGTTTGACTGGATTATAGAATATAAGGGAGTAACTAATGTACTGTAAAGACTGTAAAGGTAGTTTGGAGTCTGGTTGCAAAGGGCTTATTTTCAAACAAGAGTTTGCAATTGACCCTAGAGGTGATAAGGAGCCGCTGGAGTAAATTGAGCAGCAGAGTGACATGGCTAGACCTTCCATTGGTGACCAGATCTTTGGCAGTTGAGTGAATGTTGGAACGTTGGACAAGAGAGACAAACAGAGAAATTGGAAAGAGGTTGGATGAGAGATGATGAGGGTGTTGAACTGCATAGGGACTATTCAGTTGGAGAGAAAGGGATGAATGTGAACATTGGGCAGCATCAGGCTTGTAGCAGACAGAGTATATGAACATGTAGAGACAATAACTGCACAGAAGAAAAAAGAGATGGGTGATGGAAAGGGTACGTGAACCATTTATTTCTATAACTGCAATTCTGCACACCATAATATGCTTAAAGTATAGGGACATGGGGCTTAAAATTAAACTTGTACAATATATGGGAGGGGGTGGATTCATCATAATAGCATGTTTGAATTAATATTCCTTTAGTTGATAAGACCAGATTGATGGAAATGACCAGCAGTCACACAAGGGACATCAGAGAAACACTCAAGATGGGTTCTCTTTCTCCACAGTCTGTACTGTGTAGAGCAGAGTGATAATCACCATTTCCAGAGATTCTAATTAGTGTGTCACCATTTGGAAGCCATTTATGTAAAGTGCATAGCTTTAACTAACCATGTGCAAACTTTGCATCTTGTTAAGAATCAAATCATCATTTAGAACCTTCACATAGTGGCCCTGATGAAGACAGGCTACATCTGTTTGCTGGCTGTTCTTGGGGTCTTCTCTTGAATGGTGGCTATCTCTACAAGTGGATGCCACTCTCCTCCCCTCTCACCTCCCCCCCCCCATTTATTTTAAATTGATCACTAGCATTCTGTGGGCACCAGGTTGTAGAGGTTACAGACACAAGAATGGCCAACAAGGCGATTGGCTTGTCAGTAGGGATTATGACACGGCACCCACACACATTGATCAGGAATGAGAATAATGGTGTGCTGATACGTGTTTAACACCACTACGCCCACCCCACGCCCCAGGCCACATTTTTAGATTTAATCTGGTTATTCACATTTTCTCCATCACTTTTAAAAGTCTAAACAGTCAAATAAACAATAAATCAAGCCTGGATTTGTAGCATCTACTGACTTCTGAGGTGTAAATGCTCACACTGAAAATTTAACAATCAGATCTCATCAGAGCTGGTTGTAATATACCTGAATGGGGGGGGGAGGGTGGTAGGAATAAGCTATCTCTGACTCTTCTGTCTCTCTATCTTATCTCTTTTTCCCCTTCTCCGCCTCATGTCCCACGAGTGAGACACATTATATAACAGGAAATTTGGTACAGAGCAACGAGCCAGAGAACCCTGGGTTCAAACCCCATCTCTGAGGTTTACTACCTGTGTGACCTTGGACAAGCCACTTAAGCTGCCTGGGCCTCAGTATTCTCATCTATAAAATGAGAGGGTTGAACCCCAAGGTTTCTTCCAGCTCCAGACATAGGATCCTATGACCTTCCCTGACTCACCATCTCTTATTTCGATGTTCCTTTGCTCTCTGTCCTCTGGGGGCTTAGACAGTTCGTTCTTTATTCATGCAATGAATTTCTTTCATGTTGCTTTGGAAGACACAATGTTCTTTAAGCTCTTTACCCATTTGCCTGTGGCCCAGGCCCATCTTGTGGGTCTTAGGATGTGAGATACCACATGAAAGAAAGTCTCTGACTCGCAGGTCTTTATTCTTTTGAAGTGCTAAGACGTGAGCTAGAGTAAAGTGGATTTATGTCAAAAAGCAATCTGAGGAGATGTCACTCCCGATGCTTTTAAACGCCCATCATTCCCTCTGGGACTGTTAAACCTGGTAACAGTGCATGCATGCTCAGTAAGAGTCATAATTGAGCAATGCTGATTACCCTGTCCCAGCTCAGCAAGTGCTGGGCCTGAAATGCCCATTTTTTAATGGGAAAACAAAAGATTTCCCTAATAAGCTAGTCTAATGTTGCATATAAATTATGCTAAGAAGGCATCTCCATAACTACTCTATGTATGACTTCTTAAATATTATGCTAATTTCCCATGTTGTGGTGCCAAAGCTAATTAACATGTCTTAAAATAAATGGAAGAGAAGATGACATTTCATTTACTAGCCTCTAGATCTGGGCTGTTATTCTGTTTAATTATATAAGTAAACAGCGTAAGTATAAATTCAGGTCAGTGCAATTTCTTTGTAATCAAAATAAAGCAGATATGATTTCCAACTGGAAAATTCGAATCAGCCCAAAGACTTAGACAAGTAACATAGAACCATATAATTATTCAAATGCAACTTGGTGGGATCCCAGGTCCGTGTAGCGGGAAAGGACCTCAAAGCGGCCATTTTCTTTTCCCTCCCAGAGAGAGGTCCTGGCTCCTGATCGGGCAGAGCCCTCCACAGGGCCCTAGGCAGATTCCTGGGACTTCTAAAAAACATATTGATAATTTCAATATAACTGGTTTCCTCTGTTCAGTCATCTCCGTTGTGTCCAACTCTTCGTGACCCCATTTGGGGTTTTCTTGGCAAAAATACTGGAGTGGTTTGCCATTTCCTTCTCCAGATCATTTTATAGATGAGAAAACGGAGGCAAACATGGTTAAGTGACTTGCCCAAGGTCACATTATTAGTAGGTGTCTGATGCTGGATTTGAACTCAGATTTTGCTGACTACAGGCCTGGCATTCTATCCACTGTACCACTTAACATTTTATTTTATGTATTAAAAAAGTTATTTTGAAAAAGGGTCCAAATATGGCGGATAGCTCTCAAAAAGGTTAAGAGCTCCTGATCTAGAAGACAAAGGGTCACAGAGACCGTCAGTCCAACCTCTTTATTGAACAAATAAGGAAACCAGGACGCACAGAGGGCAAGTTCCTTACAGCAGGTCACAGCAGTATTAGCGTAAGCAGTGGCATTTGAAACTGTCTTTCTCTTTCTACTGAACCATATTTCCATATTCTCCTTCCCATCCCAGACACAGGTTAAAGACATCCCAACTGTCAGTGCTACCTCCCGCACAATTGGTTCGGTGACTGAAACTTCTCCTGCATAGGTCAGACACAAAGGAAAACACACATGTGAAGACATGGCTGAATGTGTATCTGCACAGAACAGTGTCTAAGGCAAAGACAGTGCCATTGTAATAGCATTTACATGGATGCTCCTCCGGAAAGAGGAAGATCTTTTGGGCTACCTTGCTTCATTTGGTCCTCAGAGAAGCCTCACTGGTGGGGCCAGGGGACGGTGCAGAAATTATTATGGTTTCCCCATTTGACAAATGAGAAAGAACCCTGGGGCTCAGAGAGGGAGCTGACTAAGCAGTCAAAAGTCACACGGTTGTTTTCAATTCAGGGAAGTGGAAGAAATAAAGTAGTCCACAACCACCGAGCAACAAGAAATATCAGCTGCATTTAGCAAAGAATTATCTAATTGGTAACGGCGTGTTTTCCCCCTTTATATGGGAACATCATGCTGTGTACTCAGACCTGTTCTATGCTTTAACATAGTATATAATCAAGTGTTCATTAGTCTAGAGTGGAAAAGAGCCACACAACACATTTTACTGTGTGGTGTTCAGTCACGTCTGATTCTTCGTGACCTTATCTGAAGTTTTCTTAGCAAAGATGCTGGAGCGATTTGCCATTTTCTTCTCCAGCTCATTTGACAGATGAGGAAACTGAGACAAACTGGGTTAAGTGACTTGTCCAGGGTCACATGGCTAGGAAGTATCTGCAGTCAGATTTGAACTCAGGTCATCCTGAGTCCACTTCACCATCTCACAAGACATTTAGTTCATCAGTTTACAGATAAGGAAATGAGACCCAGAGAGGTTAATAATTTGCTCAAGGTCACACAAGTAGTGTCAGAAGTGGAATTTGAACCTGGATCCTCTGAGCCTAGAGTTAGGAATTTTTCTTTCAAAAAAAAACAAAATGAGAATTTTGTTGATGTCTTTTGTTTTAACACTATCTACATTTTGTCTGTCCTCAGAGAGTCATCCCTTATAACAAAGAATCAAAAAACAATCATAATAAAGATCGTGGAGTAAAGGGGGAGGGCATGGAAAGACTATTGTGTAAGGAGATCACAAAGGGTGGAAGAGCCAGCTTGTGAGTAAATTTAAATGACAAACAGAAGAATTTATGTTTGACCTCAGAAGTAATTAGGTGATACAGAGGATAGAATGCTAGACCTGGAGGGTGGAAGCCTTGAGTCCGAATCCTTTCATAGATACTCACTAGCCCTGTGACCCTGGCTTAGTCACTTTATCTTTATGGGCCTCCATTTGCTCATCTGGAAAAGGGGAGGGTTGGAATTAATGGACTTTAAGGTCCCTTCCAATTTATTAAATTTCCTCTCCGTACATAAGCTTAAACTTTCTATTTCCTCTAATACATAGCATTGAGCTGCTTGATAAATTATAAATGCATATTATATATATACATATGTATATATACATGCATACATATATGTTTATATGTATATATATATATACATATGTGTATACACATATACAGGAACTGGACCTATGATTTCATTAATATAGGGAACACTCCAGTTAAGAAATTTTGTCTACTCGTATGTCAACAAGTCATCTGAAAGTTATAGTCTTCGAGTCTTGCTGAAAACTCTGAAAAGCTAAATGACCTGCCCAAGGTCATATGGTCTGTGTCCAAGGAGGGACCTGAAGCCAGGTTCTGACTCTGAGGGTACTTTTCTATTCATTCTGCCAAGCTGCCTCTTTCTTTACTTTTATATCACCCACATTTCAAAATACAGCTCTCTCCCATGTCCCCAGCTAGAGAACAATCCCTTGTAATGAAGGAGAAAAAAGAAAGAGAAAAGAAGTTCAATGAAATTAAGTAGAATATGTAATATTCTGTACCCATAGCTTTCAATTCTGCAAAGAAGGAACAGATGCACATTTTTTCTGCTTGCTAAATTTTTACTGGGTTGTAAATGTAAAAGAGGGAAGCAAATATTGGGAAAACAGTAAAAAATTCACTTGTGATACCATGAAATACTTAGGGACCAAAATTATACAACTGAAAATTATGGTTAAAAAGGGAGAAAGAACAAAAGATTTAGAATACCAAGGAAAAGAAGGAAAAATAGATAAGAAAAGGAGGAAACAGCCCTTGTACAGCTTAAACTATTTTATAAAACAGCATTTACCAAAATCATTTGGTACTGGTTATGGGAAAAAAATAAGCAACTGAAAAGTAGATCAGTACAATAGTGTAGATAAGTAGGAATTAAAATTATTGAACCTAGTGTTCAATAAATAGCCAGTGTTGGAAGGATTGTAGACATGCAAGCACACTAATACATTGTTGGTGGAGCTACTTTCCATTCTGGAAAACAATTTGGAATTATGCAAAGTGACAAAAATGGTTATACCCTTTGATCCAGAGATTCTCTTGTAGGCATATGCTCCAAGGTTGTCAGTGACAAAAAGAAAGACTCCACATACACCAAAATAGGCATAGCTGGACTTTTTGTATCTGGAAGCAAAGTAGATGTCTGCTGATTAAGGAATGGCTAAGCAAACTATGGTAGTTGGATTGGAACATTGGAGTGCTGGTGAGCTCTAAGAGAGAAGCATGGAAAAACTCACGTGAACTGATGAATGGTGAAGTAAGTAGAGGCAAGAAAACAATAAATGCACAGGGGCCACAACAATGTAAATGGAAAGAAAACCACAAAATGACAAAAGCTGAATGTTGGGAAGTTGTCAAGACCAAGTGTGGCCCCCAAAGATGAGCTACATGGAAATAACTCCTTCAGGTCCTTTGCAAAGATAGGAGTCCACTGTGAAACAGTACCCATAACATCAGATTTTTTTTTTTTGAGATATTGACTAAATTTACAGAATTTATTTTTTTAAAAATAATCTGTCATTGGGGATAGCTTTCTATGAGGGGGAGGAAAAAAGATAAAAGGAAAAGAAATTGAAGAAATAAAAAAAAGATATCAATTAAAACATCTATATATACATACATGTGCATGTATATGTGTCTTAATTGATATTTTTTGGTTTTGAATTTTTATATCAGTTGTTATATTTTGTGGTATGTGTGTGTGTGTGTGTGTGTGTGTGTGTGTAGGAACATGGATTCGTCACCATAAGTGACTTTCTTGTCCAACCCCCTTATTTTATAAGTTAGACCAGGACTGAGACAGGTAAACTTACATGGGTCACACAAGTAGTCGGGAGCAGAGGTGTGCTTTGAACCCTAGGGTCCTCTGCCTCCAAATCTAGGGCTCGTTTTCTACAAAGTTGGCCTCCAATGGAATTCTGGCCCCTGAGAAAACAAAGGACATGTTAGGAGAGCAAGGACAGATTTGAACACTAGCAGTCTGGCACCAAGCTGAAAGTCCATGTTCATCTGGCATTGGCCTCATCCCAAGGACAGAGAGCCTTTGGCTGTGGAATAAGCCTTCCTGACAGGAACGAGACTTGATGTAGCTTAGAGGGGAATGCATTGTCATGCAGCGGAACCTTTACTCTCCGGCACTGGGAAAGCTCCCATCACTCCAAGGAAACAAAATTTTCTCTAATTACCCATGCCCAGCTTTTTGATTATGCAAGGTGACTCAAGAGGATTTCTTGAGGCAGGGTGAAAGATTGCGAAGAGAAATAAAGCATTGTAGAAACAGATACCTTGAGAAGTCAAAAGGTAGCATAAGAACAAATGCTCGCTTTGGAGTCAGAGGAACTGGATTCAAATGCTTGTTTTGCCACTTTCTACTTATGTGATCTTGGACAAGTCACATAACTTCTCCTTAGAAGAAGGGGTTAAGGGTGGTGGACTCCAGGGTCCTTTCCAGCTCCATATCAATGGTCCTATGTGTGACTTTGTCTTTTAACTCTCTGAGATTCAGTTTTTCCACCTTTAAAATGAAGGGGAGCGGGTGAAATGACTTCAAGGGGGGCCTCCTAGATCTTGACTGATGATCCTAAGTAGTCAAGGTGGTAAAATAAATAAACAAACAAATGAATTAAATTAAAATAAAGTAAAAAAGCTTTGAAATTGCCACATGAAGATATAGGAAAAAGTACATTTGGGGGCCTTGGGCCCCCCAAATTCTTCCTGAAAATTAGATGGGGTCCAGCACAAGTGTCTCATCCTTCCTCGGGTTCTCATTTTGCTGTCTTTCATATTGATTCTTTTCAAGTTGAAGTAGGACGTCCTGACCTTCCATCCTCATGCCGACACAGCATTTCTGAGACAAGCTTATCTATCTCCTTGATTTGTCACCAAATATCCGGGATAGATGAGATGCTGTGATTCTCACAGGTAGAAGAAGTTAGGGAAATTTGCCTTCTTTTTTCTAAGTTTCTTTGTTCCAGATTTTCTCCTCTTGGCTTCCTTCTCCTTTCTCCCCTAAGGGAAGTTTATCCTTCCCTCCTATCCATCCTCAGTCTTTCCCTCCCTTTGCTCCTAAGATCGTCAATTTAGGATAAGAGAACACAGACCCCCACCAAATCTACTCCCTCCCCATCCAGTGATCTCAATTCACTCACCATGCCCTTCTCAAACATGAAAAAAAAAATCCCTTCGGATTATTCACTTGCTCTCTCCAAAGGAACATCCAAGGCAGATGGCTTCTCAAAGTCAAGGGTACCTCACCAGCTATGCCCAGAAAGAAGGGATTTTCTATTACTGGGATGCCACTGGATTTAGTCAGAGGAATTACCAATCTCAAATTATATTATGAAAGGATAATCCTAAAAACACTTCGATGTGGGAGTAAGTGAATACAGTCACACAGTTTTCAATAAACAAAATCTGCATTTCGAGGACCCTTCCCTGATTCCTACACTTATTCTTGCTCTGTTCTGGAACATTCTCAGAACACGGTTTTCTGATTTTTTTCTTTGCCCTCTCACATTCTATATTATACTTTTCTCTGTACTTTTGACTCCATCCACAAAGGACGATATAAATTTCTTGAGGACAGGAATAATTTCCTGTCTGCCTTTCTAGGCACTGCCTGTCTAGCACAGTGACTGGAAAAGTAAAAGCTTATCATCTGTGGAATGGACCTATCAGTCATGGACCTTGGGATGTTACAAAGGCTGCTGCCACCATGACACTTTGCCATGAGCTCAGTTTCCCTCTGGCGATGGGGTGGGGGGTGTGGAGCGGGCAGTGGATAGCTCAGTTGTACATAACTGCTGCCAGACCACCAAAAACGTTTTCTTGAGTTGATCCTGGAACGTGATGATATCTACAGAAATTCCAGAGTTTATTTCTAGGTAACGTTTTTTATCATGACCGCCCCGGTAATTATCACTTGCGGATTGTTTTTTCTTTGTTCTTTCTCCAACAATTATAATCATTGACTCAGTATGGCACAGTAGAAGGAGCAGTGGAGCTGTCTGTAGTCAGACATCCTGGGTTCAAATCCTGCCTCTGACACTTACTGTTTGTGTGACATTGGGAAAATCATTTAATTCCTGCCCCACTCCCCTGCCTCAGTTTCCTCATTTCAAAATGACAGGGCTCAGCAGAAGACCTGTAAGGTACCTAAATCTATGATCCTTTGATTTGTATTCAAAACCTAAGTCCGATGATGTCAAAGCCCCTGCCTAGCCCTCAGAGGACAACGGCAGCACACATTCAGACCCCCCTGCATGCTCCATATCTATAACGGGCCCTTTCCAGAGGGTACAGAAATTGAGGGAACCGGCTAGAGGAAGGTGAGGTTCACTGAAATCCAGCATGAGTAGGACTGGGTGGGAAATGTAAGCTGTTCTAGGTGAAAAGGAGGCAGAAAGCCCCCAAGCAACCATCACAGCTCTTACCATTGCCCCCTCCTGATTTCTGAGACCTCAAGCACCAGAAACCTCTGCTGTCCCAGACATAGCCCTACCCTGGAGATTCACTAGCCACTCCCTTGCCTTGTTCCAGAGTTTAACCTCCCATGACCCCCAACAGAGACCTTGGGACCAAGTACCCATCAGCCAGGACTGCTGGCCAGGAATAGCACATGCAGGATTTATGCACTCAGAGCTCCTCAAGCCAGAATCCCATTTAGTAACTGATGTAACTGGATGTTGCCTATTTGAGGGGAGACAAATATAATAAGCCACAGCATGAGTTCACTTGAGCGTCTTGAGATTTGATTATCTAGTAGTTGATAATGAGTATCTGAGGTCTGATGAGAATGCAGTCGTACGCTCACCAGCCTGTCAGATTTGGAAGAGTCATGACTTGGGACCAAAGAACTGACAGTCTCAAGGGATAGACTCAAAACAGACAGCTCAGGCTAGCAGCAACAACAGGGACCATGGCCCTCGCCATCCAGCATCAATAACCAATGAGTGGAATGTGAAGAGGAGTATGATTTGCCTCCTTTTTCACCCTTTCCTCAGGACTACAATTCTGGGACTAACCTTAGAACAGTAAGTAAATGATTAAATATTATAGAAGCCATCATCTCAGAGTGAGTCAGGATTTGTTTGGATTTTTTGATGCAATTGAGGTTAAGTGACTTGACCAGGGTCATACAGCTATAAGTATCTGAGGCCACATTTGAACTCAGATCCTCTTGACTCTGAAACTAGTGCTCTACCCACTGAGCTGTCCCTCAGGTCTATTTTTCTAATGGACATTAATTCTGATGAATGTCCTTTATAAGAACTGAGTCCTTCACTTTCAACAATGTTGTTTTTTGTAGAAGTTGGTCTTTATGGGGAAAGAGCTCTACATGTATTCAGAAATATTTGGGTTCAAATATCACCATATTTAAGTCATTTAATCTCTTTGAGCCTGTTTCCTCATCTATAAAATGAGGGGGTTAGACTCAGTAGGTCTTAGAACTTTTCCAGCCCTGTACCTATGGTCCTATGGTTTGAACGCCACTCTGCTATTGAATACTCATAAGTGACATGGGGCAAGTAATTCCTTTTCTTTGTTCCTCATTCTTCATCTTTAAAATGAGAATTATAACCAACAGGAAACTCCATTTAGAGAAGGAATGGTTCTAGGTTCTCAACAAAATAATGAGAAGGTAGACAAATGAAGAGTGCCTACCATAACCAGATCTCAAATTGTATTATAAAGCAATAATTCTAACAATTATTTGGTGATTATTTTTGAAAATGCCAGAGTTATAGATTAGTAGAAAAGACTAGCTAAGCAAGATGTGGAAGTGTGTGAATATAGTAACAGTTTTCAATAAACCCAATAATCTGAATTATTGGTTGAAGAACTCCCAATTCCCATGAGCTACTGGGGAAAGTAGAAGACATTTTGGCAGAAACTCTGTTTAGATCAACATTTTATACCATATACTATTAACAATAAGCTCCAAAGGTTTGTTTTACCTGAATATGAAGTCATACCATTAAAAAAAATTGGACTCCAGCAAACTGGCTTTACATTCAAAATCTGCTGCTTAATACCTGTATGAACATGCACAAATCACCTTCCTTCTTAATTTCTTCATTTATGAAATGAAGGCATTGGAAGAAATGATCCAATTTTATGTTTTATTTTATTTCTTCCACACTCTGCCATAGCCCCCAGCCATGCTGGTCACCTACTCCCACTGGGGAGTCCCTTTGGTGTTTTCTTTTGGGGATGGGTCCAGATGGGCCATGTTTTATTCCCCAAAGTCTAGCATGATGCCTGGCACGTAGTAAGCCTTTAAAAAATGCCTGTTACCTATCTAAACTACTTTGAAAAGGGCATTAATTAATAAGTGTTAGAATGTAAGCTCTTTATTCAATGCAGTTCAAGGTATTGGTAGCGTCTGGCACAGCACCAGGCACATAGTAGGTAATTAATAAATGATTGTAGGTGGGTTGATTAACTTCTCCCTTTGACAATGCTTCATGCTAGAGCAAAGCCTAGACAGAGAAGAAACAGTGCAGTACAATAATGATGTATTTCACTGTTTCTCACTTGAGTGTTTTCTTGGGCTCTCCAGAACTGCTTCTAATCAGGGAACAGCTATTAGCAAATTCATTAATGGAGGTCATGTTTACCCTACCACTGTCAATTAAAATCAAGTTTGCTGTAACTTAGTTCTCCTAACCATATTACAGTCATTACTGCCTGTCCGAGAACACATGGTTGTCTTCCATAGGGAAGTGTGAATTGTACTGTCTGATATTTTCCTAGCAGTACCAGCCTGCAGTCAGTGAGTCTATTGAATACAACTGATCTTATTTTAGCTAGTATACTGTTATTCTTGACAACTGAGCTGCTGGAAACAAGGTTTTTAATAACATTATGTGTGAATTATGGTTGAGGAGTTACTAATACTGGAAATGTTCCACCAGAAGCTGGATGACCACCTATCAAGGGATGGTCAGAGGGAATTCCTGCACTGGATGGAAAACTGGCTTAGGTGACCAGGAAGGTCCCTGTTCACTCTGAAATTTGACAATTCTAGGAAGCTCTGGATCTCACACAAGATTGGCAGAGTTCTGATCAGCAAATGAGAAATCTCACAGAACTATACGTAGGCTGTGAAAACTGAGAAAAGAGCCTTATAGACTATCTAGGTTAGCCACTTCATTTACTGAGAGAGAAACTGAGGCACAGCAAGGAGGAGTGCATTACTTAGGTTGACTCATGTCATGTGGTAAGTCAGTTTTAGAGCTAAGACAAGAGTCCAATTGCACACTTCCCAGGAGAGTTTTCTTTTTTTTTTTT
>CM053586.1:13991474-14056132 GCA_028646515.1 Pseudochirops corinnae | reverse complement strand
TCTGACCATTACATCCATACCTATTCAATTACCAAAGAGGGAAGCACCAACATCTGGGTTTTTCAAAGCCGGGGGGCTCAACAGCTTCCCAGAGTCTCATCTGGCCAAATCATACAACCCTTCTCAAAGCGAGCCCCAAATCAAAACCTCACATTAGCAGTATATATAGCCTTCTCCTATATCAGAGATCATCACAGCCCTCTTGACCCACTGCCCAATCATAAAGTAATAAGGTGTGGGTATTCCTGAAGAACAAGCCTTCCACCACAGGCTCCATATGACCATATTCAGTCTATTAGGGGGCAGAGTATACTTTCAAATGTGGGAAGGTTCTCAGAGTCACTTAAGCCACTTAAGCAAAGGGCCTAGGGGCAGAGAAGATCTTCAGATTCCCATAACACTTTGTAATTAAGCAGTGGGTCACAAAGGTTATGATGTCCTCTTACCCTTAAGAAGGGTATATATACTCGGAGGTGAGATTTTGCTTTGGGCTCACTCATGGGAAGAGTTGTGTGATGTGGCCAAATGAGACTCCAGGTAGCCATTGACCCCCCTGGCTTTGAAAACCCAGATGTTGGTGCTTCTCTCTCTGGTAACTATGTATGTATGTAATGATCAGACAGTTAGAAGCTCTGACTGTTGGTCTGTTGAATTGGATTATTTTCTCTGTCTGTATTTTTTGTCTGCTTGTAATTTTTGTTTGTATTTTCTGAAGTTCAGGGTGCTTATTTTTTCCCCTGAACTAAGTGAATCACATACACACACACACACACACACACACACACACACAACCCCTTTAAAGTTGCTTTCCTTTAGTAAAGCAGATCAAAGAACCTGTGCTAGCAGCCATCCTGGGTGCTTGCTGTAACAAGGCTCGGTTAAATGCCACTTCCTGAGTCATTCGATTGTTTCTCCCTACTCCCACCTCCCCACCGTTACTTTATATTTATTTTAGATTTTAGATTTAATTAAATTAGTGTGCACATGTTGCTTTCCTAGTATAATATAAACTTCTTGAGGGCAGGTATTCCATTTTTTTTCTTTCTATCCCCATTGCCTAGCAAAGTGCCTGCCCCATAGTAGGTGCTTGATTGATGCTTTTGAACTGAATTGAACTCTCTCTTACTAGTATCTCTCTTACCTTCTCCCTATCCCTCTTTCCCCAAGAGTCAGAGACAAAGGAGCCATTTCACACTATTCTTGGGGCCAGATTCAATGGTTATTGGAGCTTCTGCCTCTTTTTTTAAAGAACAGAAGACTTTTGAAACAATAAACCTATGCCCTTTTAATGAAAGTCAAGAGAAGCAACATAGGGTAGTAGAAAAATTGGGCTCGTCATCAGGAGACCTGAATTCTAGTGGAAGCTCTGATACTTGCTAGTTTTCTGACCCTGCACAAGTCAGATCATCTCTCTGAGACTCAGTTTCTTCATCCATAAAAAGGGAGTTCTAACATTTGGAATTACAGACCTTCCCAGGACTATTCTAAGGAGCACCTCACAAATGGTCTCATTATTATTCCTTCATCCAGAACCTTGGGGAGCTCTTCATGATGAACTTCCAAGAATAAGTTCCTTGGATCTTTCCCTACATGTGTGTATCAGCTGTTGTGCCAATAGCAAAAGGTAAACACTGTCTCCACTGACCCTGCTTCTTGTCCTGGGGCACACAGGAAGTCACCAGGTATGGGAACAAGCAATGAGGGTTAAGTGACCAGTGAGTGGTGTACACAAGAAGGGGTCAATGAGAGCTGGAGGGACCTTAGCAAACAACCTACTATACTCCCTCATTATATAAATAAGGAAAGTGAGGAGCAGAGACATAAAGAAACTAGATCAGGTTTACTTAGGTAGGAAGTAGCAAAGCCTGGGGCATCTACATGGCACCATAGTGCACAGAGTACTGAACCTATAGTCAGGAAGATCTGAGTTCAAATCTATCCTCAGACACTTACTAGCTGTGTGACCATGGAAAAGTCACTCAACTCTGTTTGCTTCAGTTTCCTCATCTGTAAGAAGGAAATGGCAAACTACTCCAGCATCTATCCCCCTATAGAAAATGAGTTTCTTTGAATTCAGAGACTATATGAGATCACAAAGAGTTGCCCATAACTGAAAAGACTGAACAACAAAAGCAGAGTTAAGGTTTGATCTGATTGTGTTGCCAATGTTCTTTGTGTTACATGAAATTGGTGTGCTGACTGACAGTGAATGGTAATATATTGAGGCTTTGGGGAGCAGCCTTGTAACATGCTGGAATTCCACCTTGATCCCAAGAATAGCCTGTATATGAGTTCCACGGAGATTAAATGCCAGGTGGAATCTGTCACATGCAGCCATCCTACTCTCTAGTAATTATGTGAGATTAGGCAATGGCAGTGTAGAACTAGGTAATACAACAAAGAAGAGTAGCTATGGTGCTTTGGGATCCTTGGGTATTTCCCTTATGGCTGCACTGTTGTTCTGTGCTATTCAATGAACAACCTCATGAAGGCAGCCGAGACAGTGAATGGCAGCCTCTGTGTCCCTGAGGGTGTCTCTTTTGCCTTCAGTCGTGAATTTTAGGCTTCCTTACAGGCACAGACACAGGCACAGGCACAGTAGATTCACTGAGATGCTCTGTATCTGACTGAATAGTCTAAGATGCATTCCCATCTTGTATAGACAGGCTGAGTCAGCTAGAGGGGTGAAATGTGCTGGCAAGCCTCAGAATCCATGGGAAAAATCCATAGGAGAAGTAAAACTACGTCATTTAGAATCAATCCATAACTATCTTACTATTATGTGTTAATTTATTAATAAATTTGTTAAGCACCTACTATGTGCCAAGCCCTGTGCTAGGCACTAGAGTTACAGAGGCAAAGTCCTTATCTTCAAGGAGCTTACATTCTATGGGGAGAGGAAATATCTACATATGCAGGATAAATACAAAACGAATGCATGGTAATTCGGAGAGGGCGGGTGCTAGCAGTTGGGGGAACCAGGAAGAGCTTCATTCAATAGCTGGTTCTTGGGCTAAGTCATGAAAAAAGTAATTCCACAAAACAGGAGTGAGGAAGGAAAGAATTTTCAGGCAAGAAGGACAGCCATTGCAAAGGCAGAGAGATAAGAAGTGGAGAAAGAGACGAGTCCGTGAAGACCCCTTCTTTAAATGCCATCTGGAGACACCGATGTTCACTTTGTGAATGAGGGAGTGTCTGCATTAGAAACCTTCTGAATACTCCATGGATTTGTCTCTGGAGCAGGATACCATTCTCTTTCTTCTTTCCTCCTGTCCAAATATTTTCTATCCTTTGAGATCAAGCTCGATCCTCACCCTGCAAATTACTTACTTCTCTGTGCTTTAATTTTCTCATCTGTAAAATGATGGCATTAGTTTCAATGTTCTCTAAGATTCCTTCAAACTTTAAAGCCATGATCCTCTGTTTGACTCTGGGAGACATTCTCAGTAAAGGAAATTAGTGAATTGGAGAACGTCCAGAGGAGAACAACCAGAATGGAGAAAGACCTTAAGCCCAAAAGTGGGGCAAATTCTTTGAAGTCTCTAGGGGAGTAAGCTGGGAATTGGGATGTGACTGAGGCTCCAGCTCCTCTGCAGGTCAGTTTCTTCCAAGGGTTTTTCTCTCCCTTCTACGAACCTGAAGAGAGTCTGTAATGGCTTGTCTTCTCTCAAAGCTAAAAGCCAGAAGGCCAGAATTTCTCTTCCCTACGTTGCTCACCAACTCCATCCTTCTTGCAGGCATGTAGCATTGCGCAAACAAGCTCCACTTATGCAAATGGCTCTTTGATCCAAGAATTACACATAAAAGAGGGATTAGACTTTTTCTGCTTAACCCCAGAGCTCAGAGTTAGGAGTAATGGGTAGACATAGCAAAGAAGCAAGTTTAGGCTTGATGAAAGGAAAAATTCTTAACAACTAGAGCTGTCCAAAATTGGAATGGGCTGCCCCCACCCCCACCATTGGACATCCACTAGAGACTTTGAGGAATTTGCCATTGGTGAGCTCTTAAACTCACTCTCTCTCAGCTGAGCTGAGCTTTCTCACTCACATTAACTATTTATTGTCTAATATATATTCTCATATGTATACTTTGTTTTCTGTTTTGCTATTGACTTGAATAAATGGTGTTTTTGTTATTCACTACATGTATTCATGTGTAACTGCTATTTTGTGTGAAGGGAGTCATCTTGTTGTTGATATTGTTTCCAGTTGTATCTGAGTATTCATGACCCCATTTGGAGTTTTATTGGCAAAGACACCAGTGTGGTTTGCCATTTCCTTCTCCAGCTCATTTTTACAGATGAGGAAACTGAGGCAAACAGGATAAAGTGACTTGCCCAGGGTCACATAGTCACCCAGATAGAGTCTGAGGCCAGATCTGAACTCAGGTCTTCCTAACAGACTCATGTGGACACACACACACACACACACACACACACACACACACACACACCCTATATAGACAACACAGAGAACCCTTATACACACACGTGACAAATCTTCAAATAATTGAAGACAAGTACCATGTTATCCCACCCTGAGTCTTCTCTTCTCCGAGTTAAATGTCTCCGGTTTCTCCAACCAGTCCTCATATGGTATAACTTTGAGGCCCTTCACCATTAGTGTGCTGTCTTTCAAATGTTCTCAACTTATAAATAAGTGCCCTTCCTAAAACAATGTCTCCCAGAAAACTGAGTTAGCAATTTTGAGTTAGCAACATATTTCCAGTGTTTTTTATTAGGCATCCTTGAGGTCTCATTTTCAGTTCATAAACTCATAGGTTTGGAGTCAAAAGGAAACTTAGAAGTCATCCAGGCTAACGCCTTATTTTATAGATGAGGAAAGTGATATAAATGACGGGTTTGAACCCAGGCCTTCCTAACTCCAAGTTTAATGCTATATCCCCTACTCCTGATACACTGCCATTTATGGTTTGGAAGTCATATCGACCAATCTCCACACATAATCACAATCATAATCGTAATCGATAACAATGTATATTTATAATAAAGCCACTTGAAGGCTTACAAAGCACTTTCATCACAACACCCCTTAAAGGGTAGGTATAAACCATATTATTGTCCCCATTTGATGCATGGAGAAACTGAGGCTCAGAGGTAACAACCCAAAAAGTACATCGTTAAAAAATGTCATGGCTAGGATTTGAACACAGGTCTTCTGAATCCTGCTGATGGTATCTCTTCAGTCTTTGCACTTTGTTGGTAAGTGTTTTCCTTACAGATATGACACCTAGATTTCTCTCCTTTCCTTTTTTTTTCCTCACCCAGTCATGATAGTGAGAACTCTTGCAGAGTTTTGCTTTCTTTCTTCTTCAACAAGAACCCTCTAATGACAGCTTCCTGAAGGGGCTGGAAATCACAGCCGATTTCTCTGTTTTTCTCTCTTTATGTAGAGAAAAATCACACGTTGTGACTCAGTGACATTTAGCACTTCAAATATAGTCTGTCTGGGCTCTCTGGAGCTGAGCTTGGTGGAAATCAGTCGACGTAATAGAAAGTACCTTTCCTGTGAAAGTCTGAGCATCTATAAATGTCAAAGGAGCTAGATTATTTAAAGGGTCCTGTTTCAAAATTGCCTTCTGCATGAAAGAGCTTTTCTCATCTGTGGTTTGGCACCCAAGCAACTCTGCCCATCCCTTCCCTTTGCTTCCTTACCCTTCCTTTCCCTTCCCCACCCTGTGGCTTGGAAAGGCTCAGTGACTGGCATTGGTTCAATAATGTTCAGTGAATCAAAGAATCTCAAAGTTGGAAGGGGTCTTAGAAGTCCTTTGGGATAATAAGATCATAGATGTACAGCTTAGAGATCATCTAATCTTAGCCCCTCCTTTTATAGACAAGAAAACTGAGGCTCACAGAAATAAGAGATGTAAGATCACATCTCTAGACCTGGAAGGGACCCAAGAGGTTGTCTGGTCCAACCCCTTCATTTTACAAATGAGGATACTGAGATTGAGTGAAGTGAATTACCCAAGGTCACTCAAATGTTCAGCATCAGAAGTGGACATTTGAATCCTGGTCTTATAACCCGAAGTCATTATTATTCCCACTCTACTATAGCCTACTCTGACCTGAAACTTGCCCCCAGAGACAAATGACTCCTTTCCAAGGAAATACATTCCATTTGATACAGCTCAAAAAGTTAAGAATTTTACTTATATTGTGCCCCAAACCTACCTTCCCCTGACTCACACTCATTGATCCTGTTTCTGACTTCTGGGGCTGAAGGAAACTACTCAATTCCTTTTTTAATATGGCAGCCCTATAGATGCTTGAAAATAGCTATCATGTCCCTGCCTGATCTTCTGTTCCCTGAGCTAAATGCTCCCAGTTCCTCCCATCTCCCTGAGGATCGGGGAAGATCACAGACCTTCATATACCATCATAACCAGCTCCATCCTTGTCACCCTCCTCTGAACTTCCTCCAACATTTCGATGGCTTCCATAAAATGTGATATCCATGTGGGCCACATCATTTCAGAAGTGGTCTGACCAAGGCAGACTCCCATGGAGAGATTCCAGTGACAGCCCTCCTTCTGGATACTGTTTCTATTAATGTAGCACCAGACCACATTAACTACATTGGTTGCCATGTCATACCAGCATGGCATAGCAATTTAAGAGTTAGCTTCAGAGACAAATTCAAATCCCTTCTCTGAGACATATTTCCTGCCACTTAACATTAACCTTGAACAAGTTATTTAAACTCATAGCATCCTGAGGAGCTCTCTAGTATTAGAAGTTGCATAACTTGTTTCCTTTATAGGAGGTAAACTCCCCACGTGTATTAAAATTTTCTATTAAAATTCTGATATCTTTGTCACATTGACTGCTGTCTAATCCTACCTCCTCCATTCTGTACTCATAACACTGTTGATTTTTTTTAATCCCAAGTGCAGGACTGTTCATTTGTCCCTGTTAAGGATATGTTTGTCTCCTGATTCTCTCATTCATCATATTAGCTATCCATCCCCTCCAGCTTAATGCCATCCATAAATATGATGAGCATGCCTTCTTTGTCTTTACCCAGATCATTGATAAAGTGGCTGAACAGATCAGAGGCAAAGACACAGCCCTATGCTCAAGGACACCCATCCCACCACTTTCTACACCAACAATGATCTAACAATAAACATTCTTTGGGTCCAGTTCTGCCATTATTTGGTCACAAATTGTGAATTACACTTCATTTATTAACATCTTTTCAACAAGATATTAATAATAAAAGACGTGTCTATGAAACTTCAAAGTTTGAGCTCCACATTATTATCTCCATTTAACAGATGAGGAAACCAAAGCTCAGACAAGTGCAATTACTAGAAAGTGTCAGAGGTGGGATTTGAACTGAAACTTTCCTGATTTTAAGTGCAGAAATCTATTTACTGCCATACTGCCTTTCATTGTAGGATATTTGGTTAAGTACTCTCCTAAAATATCAGAATAGTAGATCTATGATATTTCTTAGATCAGCCAGTCCAGTCATAGTCAAGGTCCCATGATCACTGGCATCTCTGCCCTATAGAATGATAAAGTATTACAGACCCTTCTTTGAAAATTAGAACATTTATCAGTTTCCAGTCCTGTACCAGCTATCCCATTCTACCTAGTTTTTCAAAAACCACTGAAAGTGATTCAAGAATTCTATGCATAAATTCTTTCAATATCCTGAAATATTGATTACCCAGACTTGATGATTTGAATTCATGATTTAAAAAGTAGGTGCTTTCATACTATTCCCTCAATTGCATGCATTTAAATTCCTTACTGGCTATTTTTGTCACGTCCTTAGCCCTCTGGAGATAATTCTCCTCAATAAGAAAAGAATTGAGTAGTTCTGCCTTCTCTTTGCCACAAATTATCATCACAGTATTCATTTCTAGCAGTAATCCTAGCCCTTTCTTATTCCTCATTTTGTTCACAAAAAATCTTTCCAAAATATACTTGTCACTGGCATTTTTAGAAACTTTTTTGCTATCTGATTATGCCGTTCTTTGGAATTCACCCTCAGTTACCCACCTTGGTTTCTCTTCCATTTCTTCAACATCCTTGATGAGCTCCCTATGTAGTCATTTTAGTATCTTTAGGCACCTCTCACTTTTCTTTCTCATTGGAAAAAGAAGTATTTGCCATCAGAATTCTGTTCTTCTGAGGGCTTATCTCTCTTAACTTGTTTTTGCTTTTTTGAATGTTTAGTTATGTGATCCCACGAATGAACAAATGAAAAACACATATTAACCATTTACTGCTTGTCAAATATTATGCTAACATCTGAGGATATAAATATAAAAGCAAGACAGTTCTTGATATCAAGGATCTTACATTCACTGTAGGGGGAGGGAGAGGGACAAGGACTGGCTTTGTTATTTAACTACTAGAGAGAATTCCTTGGTGAAGAAATTCCCACTTCCAAAGCAGACTGGCACCTTTTCTGAAATTTATAGTCTTAGAGCATTCCCAAGACAGAACATTTAAGGGGGTAGTTTCCAGGGAAAGGTGTTTTGTTCTGGGATGTCACAGGGAGGCTAAGTGGAAATACAGGAGATTAATCAGCATACCTTTACTAGAAACTATGGTAGCACTAAATTGATTACTATGTTCAGATTTACTTGTTCATTCATTCATTTATCTTTGGTGTTCTTTTCTTTTTAAATTTTGAGTTCCAGATTATCTCCCTCCCTACTGCTCCTCCCTCACCTACTGAGAAAGTAAATAAAATATCAATTACAAATGTGATATCACACAAAACATTTCTATATTAGTCATATCATTAAAAAAGCGAAAAATAAAAATAAAGTGAGAAAATTACACTTCAGTTGGCACTCAGAGACCATCAATTCTCTATATGGAAGTGGATAGATTGCATTCTTTCATCATTAGTCCTTGGATCATTGTATTTATCAGAGTAGCCAAGTCTTTCACAGCTAATCATTATCACATTGGTGTTACTGCACACAGTGATCTCCTCCCTTTACTTTGCATTAGTTCATATAGATCTAGCTATGTTTTCTTTTTTCTGAAGCCATCCCGTAATCATTTCTTATAGTACAGTAGTGCTCCATCACAATCATATACCAAGACTTGTTAACCTTTTATTAATCAATGAGCATTCCCTCAATTGCCAATTCTTTGCTACCACAAAAAGAGCTCTTGATTTTTTTATACATATAAGTCTTTTTCCTTTTTCTTTGATCTCTTGGAGGTATTAACCTAGTAGTGGCATTCCTGGATCAAAGGGTATGTACAATTTTGTAGCCCTTTGGGCATGGTTCCAAGTGGTTCTCCAGAAGGTGGGACCAATTCACAACTCCACCAACAGTTTATTAGTGAACATATTTTCCCTTATCCTTTCTAGTATTTGTCATTTTTCATAGGTGTGAGGTAATGCCTCAGAGTTGTTAAATTTGCCTTTCTGTAATCAATATTGATTTAATGCATTTTATATGACTATAGATAACTTTGATTTCTTCTTCTGGAAACTGCCTATGCATATCCTTTGACCATTCATCAATTGGGAAATGGCTCTCATTTTTATAAATTTAAATCACTTCTCTATATATATTTGAGAAATAATGCCTTTATCAGAGAAAATTGTTGTGAAAATTTTTGCTGTTACTCCTTTGTCTATGGTGCCTTTTCACAAAATATAGTTTCCCTGATTATCTCTTTAATTAGGCCTATTTTTGTTTTGCCTTGTCTGATATCTTGATTGCCACCCCTGCCTTTTTCTCATTTAGATGAAGCACAATAGATTCCACTCTAGATCTTTATTTAACATTGTGTGTATCTTTCTGTTCCAAGTGTGTCCCTTGTAAACAACATATTGTTGGATTCTGGTTTCTAATTCATTCTGCTATTTGCTTCCATTTTATGAATGAGCTTGTCCCATTCACATTCACAGTTATGATTAAAAACTGTCTGTTTCCCTCCATTCTATTTTCTTCTATTTCACCTTCTCTGTCTCTTTTTATCCTGTCCCTCTTCACAAGTATGTCTGGCCCCTAACTTCTGCCTCCCTTGATCTGCCTTCCCTTTAATCAGCCCCACCATATCTCTTATCCCCTTCCCTTTCTACTTCCCTATTGGGTAAGATAGATCTCTATACCCAGTTGAGTATGTATATATTCTCTCTTTGAACCTGTTTTGATGAGAGTGAGGTTTAAGTATTGTCCACCACCCCAATTTTCTCCTCTACTATAAAAATTCTTCTTTTTGTGCCTCTTTTATTTTAGGAAATTTTTCCCATTCTGCCTTTTCCTTCCCCCTTCTCTCTGTGAATCCCTTTTTCATCTTTACATTTTTTTAGAGATCATCCTCATATTATCCACTCACACCCATGCCCTCTGTCTATTCAGACTCCTTCTAACTACCCTAATAACAATAAAGTTCTTAGGAGCTACCTGTATCATCTTCCCATATAGGAATGTAAACAGTTTAACTTCATTGAGTCTTTATGATTATTCTTTCATGTTCACCTTTTGATGCTTCTTCTGAGACTTCTGTTTGAATATCAAATGTTCTATTAACTTCTGGTCTCATCAGGAATATTTGGAAGTCCTTTATTTCATTAAATATCCATTTTCCCCCCTGAATGATTATACTCTGTTTTGCTAGGTAAGTTATTTTTGGTTGTAATCCTAGCTCCTTTGCTTTCCAGAATATCATATTCCAAACACTCCACTCCTTTAATTGGAAGCTGTTGAATCTGGTATGATCCTGACTGTAGCACCATGATATTTGAACTGTTTCTTTCTGGCTGCTTACAATATTCTCTCTATTACCTCTGGAATTTGGCTACAGTAATCCTGGGAGTTTTAATTTTGAGATTTCTTTCAGGAAGTTATCAGTGGGTTCTTTCCATTTCTATTTTACCTTCTGGATCTAAGACATCAGGGCAGTTTTCCTTTATAATTTCTTGAAAGATGATGTTTAGGCTCTTTTTTTTATCATGGCTTTAAGGTAGTCCAATACTTCTTAAATCATCTCTCTTCAATCTATTTTCCAAGTCAGTTGTTTTTCCAGTGAGATATTTCACATTTTCTTCTATTTTTTTCATTCGTTTGACTCTATTTTATTATTTATTGAAGTCTCCTAGAATCATTAGCTTTCACTTGTCTGATTCCCATTTTTAAGGAATTATTTTATTCAGTGAACTTCTGAATACCTCTTTTTGATTTGGCCAATTTTACTTCTTAAGGAGTTCTTATCTTCTGTGATTTTTTGTGTTTCTTTTATCATTAAGCCAATTCTGTTTATAAGATATTGTTTTCAATATTTTTGTGCTTCTTTTGCCAAGCTGTTAATTCTCTTTTCATAATTTTCTTGCATCATTCTCATTTCCTTTCCCAATTTCCCTCTACCACTCTTAGCTCTTTCTTTAACTATTCCAGGAATTCTTGCTGGCTTTGGACCCAATTAGCATTTTCTTTGAGACTTTGCTTGTAGCTGTTTTGGTATTGTTGTCTTCTAAGTTTATATCCTGGTCTTCCCTCCCACCACAGTAGATTTTTATGGTCAAGTAATTTTTTTTATTGTTGTTTACTGATTTTCCCCAGCTTATTCCTTCACTTTGAACTTTATGTTAAAGTTGGGCTCTGCTCACCTGTGGGTGGAAAAGCTCTGTGACAAGGTTTATGCTTTTCCATGCTGTTGTTGTCAGAGCTAATTTTGGGGCTCTGCAAGTTTTCAGTGTTTTCAAGGTGGTATGATCCAGGAAGAGGTGTGATCATGCCTCTCCTTGTCTGTACTCTGATATTTACCCAGGAAGGGCACCTGTTCCTCTGCAGCCACCAGCACTTGTGTTCGTTCTGGCCCAGGAACGTTAATCAAGTCTTCTGCTTTCCCACAGTTGCAAGTGCTAGTACTCCTCTCAATCTTATGACTGTGACCAGGTCCCCTGTTCCCTTGTGACCAATCACAAGCACTCCTCTCAGCCCTGGAACTCTGACCCAGAATGTCTCAAGCTGTGAACTTCAGAAGCTGCTGCTGCGGTTGCCACCATCACTATTGTGACAGCCTCCAAGGTCCACCTCCAGTGCTCCTGCTAGCACCCATCCTGGTGTTATAGATGTTTTCTGCCTACCTCCTAAGCTGTGTCTCACTCTGATATTTTATTGGCCTTGCCACTTGTTTGAAGGGGAATGTTGAGAGAGTTCAGTTGGGTCCCAGACTGTACACTCCACCATCTTTGCTCCAACTATTATGCTTAGATTAGAAGCAAGGCATGAAGGAAGGAAGATATGTGTCACAGCAGGAAGTATTACAAAGAGATTACAAGCGTAAGTGGTAGGATGCGAAGCATGGTCTGGAGTTTAGGGCCAGCTAAGTAGGTCTTTGAAATCTGTCCTCTCAAAGGTCTGGGCTACACATTAGCTCACTGAAGGCATTTTAAAAGCTGTCCCTTTGAGACTCTCTTCTGGCACTTGACTTAGGACATTACATCTGCTTCACAAAGGCAGCCATGAATATTCAGCCCTCCTCTCTGGCAGTGGATAGCCATCAGCAGCTTATTATAGTTCCCTCCCCAATCTCTCCTCATGTCTAAAATACTCAATGGATTATAACAAACCATTTTGGAGATTTTTGCTTTGGGGATTGCTATTTCCCAAGGTAACAGATGAAATCACTAAATCTCCCAATTTTATTCAAATGTAGACACATAAATTTCCCCTAGAGAATTTGAAAAGTCTATCTCTCCAAGAAACATAATCCAATCATTTATGCAGTATTATTCAGTAGACAGGAGGTCAGCTAATCAATAAGAATTTGTTTAACACTGATCATGTGCCTAGTATGGTGCAAGATGCTCTGTGAGATTGGAGAAAGGAATTCAACCTAGCCTCACTTTTGATAAGATAGTACCTTGAGAGCTGGAAGAGAGCGCAGAGGTCAATGAGTGAGTCCCCATTGGTTTCTCTACCCAACCAAGGACAATGGTAACCTACAAACCTTGGCTTTTTTCTGGTTACCATCAGTAGATGGAAATGGTGTGTGTGTGTGTGTGTGTGTGTTATATGCATGTGTATATAGGTATGTATATGTTATATATGTATGTGTATATATTGTATATACAATATACATGCATATTATATATGTATATATATATATATATACATATATTCTCTCCCTCTCTCCCTCTCTTTCTCTCTCTCTTTCTCTCTCTCTCTCTCACACACACACACACACACACACACAGCAGGTAGGATGAAATGTCACTGGAACCTACACTAGGTTGACCTAACCTACTGATCTCCTAAACCTATGGTCTTTTTCAGAAGCCTCTTAATCAGCTCCATTTCTTTCCTGGATTTTCTTTGTTATAATGCTGAACTCACCAGGCATGTGAAACAAAGAATAAGTAGATGGGCTTGACAGGACTGATGGGGTCATGCAGAGGAGAAAGTGGAGATACAGGACCATAGCATCCCAGATCTGTATCTGGACAGAACCTCAGAACATCTCTAGTTCCACTGTTTCACTTTACAGTCAAAGAACATGAGAATTAGCAATGTTAAGTAACTCATCCAAGGTCTCACAGATAGAAAGTAGCAAAACCAGAATTCAAACCTGGGTCCTCAGAGGACTAAGTCAGTCCTCTTTGCACTGTAGTACACAGCCTCACTCCTCACAGATCCATCAAAGAGATGCCCCATGGTGCCCCACCAAGTGTCTTCCCTGAGTTGGCTGCTATTCAGGTCTCTTTCCCATCACCCTGATTGGACATGACCCATGGGACTGATTTACCACCACAAACTCCTACCTCCTACATTTCATGTACCTCAGAACGCCCCCTCTTGGCTCATAGTGGTCAGAGTGGTGGAGTTTTCACTGATCCCATTATTGCCGTCTTCAGGTAGTTAACTGAATCCCAGGAGGGTGCTGAGCAGGCATAATTGCCAAGAGGAAATCATTTATTAAGCAAATTATAGTAGATGTAAAACAGACTATTTTAAAGTCTCCTAAATGTAAAATGGTCCATACAGTAACTTCACATTTCATGTCTATATTTGGGGTGATGGGGGCATATTAGTTAGTGGTCAATTGAGCACCTAAAAGGAAAGTGAATCATAGTTCTCAAGATGGACATCTGTCTCAACCCTTTCATTTTACAAATAAGGAAAATGAGACCTAAGGAGGACAATTGACTTCCCCAGGATCACACTGGAAGCACTAGAAATGAAATTTAAATCCATGTCCTTTGATTCCAAAGTGAGTTATTTTCCCCTTTTGCCATACTAGACCACATACAGACCAGAATTTGGTCCTGAACAAACTGTGAAGATGTAATTTCTTGGCTCCTAGCACATCATGCCCTTTTTACCCAGGGAATAATGAGAAAAGCATGTGTGGAAGAGCCCCTTGAAATACAAAAGCATTTCTAGTTATGCCAAAGCTCATACCTGCTAGCCCTCCATGAAATCTGAAAGAAGGAAACTGTTCAGATTTCTGAATTGATGGGAAGGTAAGACTAGGTGATCTCTGATGTTCCTTCCAACTGTGACATTTACTAAAGTCTCACCTCTGATACATACTGGCCTTGTGACCTTGGGAAAGGACCAGGAATTCTCTAGACTCAGATCCAATCCCTCTCTCTCTTTTAATAGTTCCCCTACTTCCATCAATACAAGCAGATCAGATCAGATGGCAAGCACTTTGCAAACCTAAAGATCTATTAAAATCTCAATTATTATCATTATTAGTAGTATTACCAAAATATTATTAGTATTATTAATAGTAGTATTATTAAAAGTATAACTCCAATCATCATGGCATCTCAGAATCTCAAAGTTAAGAAAGATCTCAGAGGTCATCTAGTCTAATACATGCCTGGATAGGAATGCCGTTTCCCAGTTCCATAACAAATGGACATTCAGTGCCCCTAGATCTCCAGTGAGGGAAGAACCCATCACCTCTCCTGGTTACCCAGTTCCACGTCCAAAGGAAGAAAGGTTGTTCTTCCCCTTCCAACAAACCTAAATCTCCCTCTCTACCACATTTGTCTATCATTCCTAGTCCCCGAGACCATGTAGACCAAATCAAATCCTTCCTTTAAAAAATGAGTTCAGCTCATTAGGGTTGGGTGAACTTCATCCTAGAGTACACAAAAAACTAGAAGCTGTTATTCTTGGGCCACCTGTAAAAGATCCCAATAACGGAAGAGGTGCTGCCAAACACTAAAAGGGCAAATATTCTTAATTGTCAAAAACAGAGAAGGGGATGCACTTTTCAGACATATTTTTAAAGTGTTACTCCATGAACATTTAGGAAGGGAAGCAGCAATCATTGAGAAGCAACATGCTTTCAACACGGGCATCATGATGAGTGACAGTGCCCAATGACAATGAAAGGCTAGCAAAACAGTAGGAAGGCTATCGGCATACCATAGCTAGATTTCATCAAAGCATCTGACAAATCCCCCATGCTTTTTACCTCTGGGCTAGATGTTGTCCACAGCTGTAGATTTTGAGCTGATTGGATTTCCAGACTCACCTTGTATTCTACAAGGCAGAGAGGTGGTGCAATGGATAGAACACTGGGCCTGGAGTCAGGAAGTCCTGAGTTCAAATTCAACCACAGACACTAGCTATGTGACTCTGAGTAAGTCACTTAACCTTGTTTGCCTCAGTTTCCTCAACTGTAAAATGAGATGGAGAAAGAAGTGGCAAACCACTCTAATATCTTTGCCAAGAAAACCCCAAACAGAATCACAGAGACTTGAACACAACTGAAAAAAATGACTGAACAACAACAAAATTGAGTGTCATCCGGAGTCAATGTCAACTTGAAGGCAAACTTCTAATGAAGCTCCCAAAAGTCTAGCATGGGACTTGAGGTTTTTTAACATTTTTATTAAAACACAGATTAAGTTATATATGTCATGCTTATCAAATATGAGGGTGGCATTGAAGCTGGGAGAAACAGTAAGCCTGCTGAATAACAGATAGGAGCCAAAGGATTTCAGCAAGCTTAAAAATAGGACAAATCTAATAAGATGAACTTTGGTAGGGTTAAATGGAAAATCCTGCTCTCATGTACAAAAAGTCAGCCCCACAAGGATAGGATTGGGGAGGTATGGCTACATGATAGTTTATGTTACAAAGATTTCAATATGAGTCAATGAAAGGGAAGCCCACCAACTACTTCTTCCCCCCCTCCCAAAAAAATGGGATAGCCTTGGTTCTCTCATAAGGCAGTGACCTCCTAGTCACAAGACATCATGGTTTCACTGGAGCAAAGGTCTTTCAGAGGACATCTAGTCCAACCCTCTCATTTTACAGATGAGGAAACTGATGCATAGGGAGGAGGAGTGACTTGCACAAGGTCCCTCAGCTGATGAACATCGGAAATTAGATTTGAGCCTGGTTTTTATGACTCCAGGAATAACTCTCTTACTACTATTCCAAAAGCAGAAACTGAATAACCGTAAGGGGAAATATTCTGGGGGAGATTCATTCATTAGTCAAGTCATTAAATTGTATAACTTCCTTTCAACTAAGAAATGTTATGATTTCTATGATAACCACAAGGTTTAAAGAATGGGTTGCTATTACATTGTGAGGGTCCCCAAATGCAACAATGCTTTTTTCATGCCTGTATACCTGCAGCAAATGTCCTGAATGAAAGAATAAATAAATGAAAGAATTCTATTGAGAGACTCTTCTAGGTCACGATTTTTTATCCAATGTGCTCTAGGTATAGGGGCCATGTTTGGCCTTATATATGAAATCTGACTTTCTGCTCTTCATTCTGTCCTCAAACTACAGTCTCTTCAAAGGCAAGAGAAGTGGCAAAATGAGGATGTTGGGGAACGTACATCTGCATATATTTTCCATCTTCCCTGCTGTCCCGCTGACCCACTTCCTCCATTGTACTGCTAAGGGTCATTAGAAACATAGATACACTAAAATTGCGCAAAAGGAACGCTCTAGGCGCGGTATTAACAGGATGAAGTAGCACAGTTTGCAAATAGTGAATGCCCTCAATGCAGCCTAGCACAGCATTAGATTCTCCCAGTTGCTTTGTCATTCTGTTGAATCATGTCAAGTTCGGAATTCATTAAATCTCCCAGCAATTTCTTCATAAGAAAAAGTTGTCTAGCCAAACCTTTCTCATCTTGTACTTCTGAAATTGAATTTCTAAGCCAAGCATAGGGCTTTATATTTATTATTATTAAAACTCATCTAATTAAATTTGGCCCATAGTTCTAGAGCTTGTTGAGATTTGTATTGGGAAACACTCACATTGGCTCCGTTTTCCGCATTCTACTACTGTGTGGGTAGATTATAATTATGATAGCTTGATACAGAAGTTGAACCATTGTAAATGAGTTGCCACAACCAGTAGACCAAACGAACTCAGAAAATGCCTCTGTCAGCACATAACTGATTAAATTGCCAGATGGTGAAAGATGGCCATCAAGGGCAACACTGGGTTATATTATGAAATCTTAAAAATTGATAGATGGTTGTGAAGAACATCATCTCATATAAAGGGAAGCAGCAAGTGATAAAAGCACATTTAAAGAAAGCTTGCCAAGCCATCCAACTAACCAAAGTCATTCTAAGGGCTTTAAAGGATGACAATAGAAGGTTAAATATGAAGAAAAAATTGAAAAATAATGTTAAAAACATTTCTACAAACTGTTTCTGCATCAAGGATGGTGGAACCACCACACTTGGGCCCTAATGTCATAGTCCCCAAGGTGCTCATAATGGTTCATATAGCACTAAAGGAAATAAACATGAAGGAATCAGTCAGATTGGACCTAGAATGTACAGAACCCATCTGTGCTAGAACAGATGGGAACACTTTGTTCCAACAACCACAAAGGTAACTGAAATAGGCACTGTGGAGCACTTAGAGATTGCTCAGACATGGAAGACACCAGGGTCATTGGCTGCATCCTGGGCCATCAACAATCATCTTAACGTTTGTCTTGCTACTGGACTCCAATGACTCCAGGAGAGAGAATGAGGGTGAAGACTTTGCACAACTCTGTCTCACTTAAATCTAATTCTTGGGCAAGTCAAGATGCCACCTGTGATGTCATTGGTCCTCTTCAAAACCAAAGGACATACAAGAAAGATGGTGAGGACATTGAGTGAACAATATATAAGGTGTCTTAAGGACAGAGACCTACCAAAGGTGTTGAAAGAACCTTGGATCTCCTGAACGTGGAAAAGATGAACCGGCTAACTGACGAATTAACCCACTCTCTCATGTATGTAAGCCCTTACCAGAGGCACTTACACACAGGTTGACGCTGACATTTGTAGGGTTTGACAAACAATACTCTGCAGTGGATGCCACATTTGCCATTTCACAATGGACTGAAAGATGCAGAGAATGTAAGATCATTATGTACTGACTATTTCTCGATAATAAAAAAGCATTTGGTTTGGCCGGTAAAATGCTTTCTCACAGGCTCTTTTTCAATGAGGTTCCTCCCATCCATACAGCAAGAGTATACCCAAAATCTTTGTGCAGTTTAAGCTTTAATGGCTGTATGTGCTTTAAAAACTGAAAACCGTCTCGAATTTAATAGCTTAAACCTTCACTCTGACTTTGGGGATATCGTGCCCTTTTCCTGAATGCTACCGGAACTGTCCAAAACATGCTTTTATGGAACCTTCAGGTGATCAGCTTATACTTCCATTCTTATTCCACTATGAATAGTAACTGTTTTAGCCATCTGTGCTTTTATCCTCCAAATATTAAATGTAAGAGAGCAATAGAAGAAGAGTGACCATCAAGGCAGGGCAGTACAGTGGGCGTAGTGTTGGACATGGAGTCAGGAAGACCTGAGTTCCAATGCCCTTCTCTGACACTGGGCAGCTTCCTTGATCTCCTTGGGCCTCCTCTGTGAAAGGCAGCTCAACTTGATGATCTATAAGGTCTGTTCCAACTCTTCTATGATCCTATAAATTTCTCTTGGACACTTTCTATCTGAATTCTATCAAACATAGCATAAGATAAGGAAAATGAGAGCAGGAATTAGAATTTGAGTTCCTTGCGGGTAGGGAGTCTTATTTTTGTCATCTACTTTCCAAGTGCCTGGCACCCCATAGGCACTTAATTGATGTTTGTTGATTGATCTCAAAGGCCATCTAGTCCAGCTCTGTCATTTTATAAATGGGGAAATGGAGGCTCAGAAGTGGTAAGTGACTAGGTAGCTAGGTAGTGGCAGAGCCATGCCTGAGTGATTGTCTATTTCACCATGCAGAGTTGCTATAATTATGCTGCAGGTTGTAGCCAAGAATGGGGGAAAATAATAAATCTGCTTTTCTAACCCTTGGAGTGCATGGTGTCTCACTGGTGGGTGGCATTCAACCACAGAGCAGAGGAGGAGCAAGCTGTTCCGGAGTGTGGCAACATGAGATGTTGGAGTGTGTGTAAGGGAACTGTGATCACAGAGTCTGCATGATCAATTGGCAAAGATTGTAGGCTGGGGTCCTATGACACTAGAATATTGTATAAAAAGGATAAAACAGTGATCTGTCACCCCAACGACATGGAGGGGAGATATTGGTGGACACAGTGCCAAACCAAAGATCAGCAGACCTGGGTTCTGGGCTTGGCTCTGCCATAAACTAGCTGTGTGACCTTGGACAAGAAGCTTCATACTTTGGACCTCAGAGGGGACTGGGTAGGATGCTTCTTAAGGTCCCTGCTCATTCTAATATTATGCAGTTCTATGATCTATTGGTCATTGTTCCAGACCAATTAGTATAAGATACTTCCAGATCAGCATCCATTCTGCAATGTATAGTCAATCCACTGGCATTTATTAAGGACCTCTCATGTACCAGGCCCTGTGCTAGGCACTGAGATACAGTGAGACCCATGCCTCAGGGAGCTCACAGTCTAATAGAGAGACAACATGGAAACAACTCCAGACAAATGATGTGCAGAAAGGATAAATCAGCAGGTAGCCTCAGAATGAAGGCACTGAAATCAAGGAGGGTTAGGCAAGGTTTTTAGCAGGAGATGGAACTTAGCTGAGACCTGACAGAAGCCCAGGCACCTAGCCCATGGAGAGGTTAAGTGACTTGTCACCAGCCAGTGTGTGTCAGAAGTGGGATGTAAACCCTGGTATTCCTCAAAGCTCAAGAAGCCACAGGTATGTGAACTAGAAATTTTGACTTTGTCTACCTACTGTTTAACTGAATGGACTTAAAGGTAATTTGGATCCCATGTTACATTTTACAGGGATAAATAAAAACCTGGCAATATAAAAAGTGAAATACAAAAACGAAAGAACATTTGTTCTTCAGTCCTTTTTCAGTCATGTCCAACTCTTCATGACTTCATTTTGGGTTTTCTTGGCAAGAATATTGGACTGGTTTGCAATTTTCTTCTCTAGCTCATTTTACAGATGAGGAAACTGAGCCAAACAGGAGCAAGTGACTTGCCCAGGATCACATAGCTAGTAAGGATATGAGATCAGATTTGCACTCTGGTCCTGACTCCAGGCTGGCACTCTATCCACTGAGCCACTTAGCTGCCCCAAAGTCAATATTACAAATGGACATAAAATAGAATCACAAAGAAACATTCTGATGCATTTTATATAAGCTAAGGAAACACAATTGCTTCTCACTGTATTCTTCTTAAGAGCTCGTTCTCAATACTGCTTAATTCCTAGTGTATGTTTCATATGTACGCCCCTGCTCCATCTGATGGAGTCCTGGACCATCAGCTTCTTCATCAATCTAACCTACCTTGTACTGATCTGATAGGGAACACCAAGCTGGGAGGAAGAGCTCCACCAGCATTGCTGCAGTGTACCTGTTCTCCCACAACTCCTCCAACACTGTCATCCTTCCCAGTTTGGAGTGAAACCTCAAAATTGATCTAGTTTGCATTTCTCTAATTACTAGTGATCTTCAGCACTTTTTCATGTGATTATTGATAGTTTGGATTTCTTCCTATGGCAATTGCTTATTCATGGCCTTTGGCTATCTCATGCTACGTTTGATAGAATGAGTCCTGAGACAATTTATAGGACCACAGAATAAGAGTTGGAAAGGATCGTTTGTTTGGGGGGGAAGGAGGCAGTTGCATATACTTGAATTAGTTCCTTATATGTCTTGAAAATGAGATTTTTGCCAGAGAAATATTTTGCAAAGATTTTTTCCCAGTTACATTAGATTTATTTGTGCAAAATTATTAAAATTATATACAATCAAAATGATCCATTTTATTTTGTGTGATCCTCTCTATCACTCTTTAATCATTATCAATAGATATGAATCATAAAATCTTCCTTACTCTTCTACTTTATTTACGATGTGACTTTTTATATCTAAGTCCTTTACCAGTTTGGAGCTTATCTTGGTATATAGTGTGAAGCATTGGTCTAGACCTAATTTCTGCCAGACTGCTGTCCAGTTTTCTCAGCAGTTTTTGTCAAATAGTGAATTCTTCTTGTAGTAACTGAGATCATGTTTATCAAATTCGATGCCATCTTGTTTGTTTACTTCTGGTTTTTGCATACTTAATTTGTTCCATCAATTTATATTTTTCTCTTTTTTAACGAGTATCAAATTATTTCAGTGATAATGGCTTTGTAATACAGTATCAAATACTCCCTTCCTACCTACCTTTTTAAAATTTTGATAAATGTGAAGTCTTACACTTGGGTACAAAAAATTGGTTTCACAAATGCAGGATGAGTGAGGAATGGTTAAAAATCAGTTGTTCTGAAAAAACACATGGGGACCCCAAGATCAAGGTGAGTCAGTAATGTGATGGTGGTAACCAGAAGATCTAATGTGCTCTTGGGATGCATTAAGATAGGCTTGGCTTCCAGGAAGAGGGAGACAATGGTCCCAGTATACTCTCAACAGACCTCAGTATTATATTCAACTCTGAACATGGTTTATAAGGGACATTGATAACCTAGAGTATGTCCAGAGAAGGGAAGCCAACATGGTAAAGGACCTTAAGTCAAAGTGATTTGCTGAAGGGATAGGTCATTTTTAGCCTGGAGAAAAACAAACTCGAAGAAGATATGGTAGCTCTCTTTAAGCATTTGAGGAACTCTAATGTAAGAGACAGCTTAGATTTGTTCATTCTCTTCAGTTGCCAAGGGTCAAATCAGGAGTAATGTATATAAAATGCAATGATCCTGGCTTAGGTTTGATATGGGGGGGGGGGGGAGAAATCCCTTCTCCCCAAATGCCTGTCCAAAAGTAGAATGAGTCATTTCAAAAATTGTTATATTTCCCTTTGTCAGAGGTCTGAGCAGAGATTGGGTTGGTTTGTTTACTCATTGAGTCATTATAGTCAGGATTCCTTACATCTCAGCTTTGGACTCAGTGGCCACCAAGGATCCTTACAGCTCTCAAATTCTGCGATTCCTGACTCTGAGGCCAGTTCAATGTCCATTAGGCCAGTCTTCTCTGACTTCCTTTACTTACAGCTCTGTAGTCTTTGCCATAAGGTATTATGGCACATTGAAGTTGTCACCACAGAAAAGTTCCTGGGCAATCGGGCCTCCAGACCCATTACCCAGGCTTGGATTCCTTCACCTTTTCCCCCACCTCCTACCCTTTTCTTTCTTTATTTTCTCTGGACTCCTGGTCAAAATGGTGCTGTTGTTACCTTCTCAACAACAAACCAGGAAAAGTAGGCAGCAAATTGCAGCTAGAGGTACAAGGAGGAGGAAGGGAATTTGGAGGTGGGGGAAAGAGGGATGACAGGACTTTAACATAGGGGTTTTTCCACTTCTGATAGTACAGGAAGTCATATTTTGTTTGGTCTGTGACAGATCATAACATTCATTGCAAACTCAAAATAAGGTAAACAGAATGGAACAAAGGACAGAGGTCGATGGCAGGGGTGGGGAACCTGTGGCCTCGAGGCCACATGTGACCCTTTAGGCCCTGGAGTTCTTAGCTTTTAGATCCAGAAGCCTATGGTAAAAAAGTGGGATGGGCAAGATTTCCAAAGTACATCCAAGCTCCAAACCGAAGATTGACAAAGTGGTTTCCTTGGCAGACTGTTCACTGATACTACTGTTGGAGTTTTTGCTTACAAAAATGTTTTTGGGCTACTCAGGGGACAGTATGTTGTCTTCAGTTGTCTTCAGGGACAGTTGAAAAGCCACACACACACACACACACACACACACACACACACACACACACACACTGACTCATTATTTTACAATCGAATCTTGCTTTTGACCTCAAAAAACTTAACCATTTTCCTCGCCTTTTATTCATCTGAAATAACTCCAAATGACTTTTGGCTGGTTAAGAAACAAAATCTTTTCAAAAGAAAGTGATTTATGACTGGTGAAGGCTTTCTAAACCACATGAAGTGTTCTCTACAGGTGCCTCCCAAAGAGATCTGGGTGTAACCTCCTAGGGGATCATGACGAAGGGAGGAACATTCATTTCTGTGGTTTGTTTAACACTAATTACTTTATAGATTTGTCTTGTGTGTGCATCTATTTCTATGTAATAATATATGCTTATCATACACTTAATTAATTCCATTTGTTGGACCAAGAGGCCCTCCCTCTCTATCTCTTCCCCTATCCCCAACCCTATCATAATATTCTAGACCTAGACTGAACCTAGAGAGGGCCAGAGCCACTATTATGCTCAGCGCTATAGTTCACCATCATTGATACCCATGGACTAACAGAGGATATCCACCCATATGTAGAGGAGGGTGAGCTGGAGCTGTAGGACTTTGTATAAGTTACTTGTCTTCTCTGGGCCTCTCTTTCCTCATTTGTAAAATAAGAATGGATGATCTCTAAGGCCCCTTGATGATGTACAGCTTTAAAGAGTGACTCACTCAGGGCCATATAGCTCGTATGAATCAGAGGCAGGAGGAATTGAACTCAGGTTTTTCTTGTTCTGAGGGCAGTTCTTATCCACCCAACCATACTGCCTTTAGTAAGAGATTTATGTGTGTAGAATGAGTGAATGAATGAAGAGTTTTTTCCTTGACCCTGATTCCTCCCTACTCCTAAGGAAGGCAACAGCCATGACAGAGGTGGGGGAAAAGGGGAGGAAATAGAGAGGAAGGGAGACTCTCTGACCACATGTGTTGCTTCCATGAAGTAATGATAAGGTGTAATAGATAAGCACTAGTCTTAAAGGCAAGGAAACTCAGATTCAAATCTCATTGCAGATATATAACTAGTTGTATAAGCATGGGTGGAGTGCTAGGTGGCACTGCAGTCGACATATGCCAGGCCCACAGTCAGGAAGATTCCTCTTCAGTTTCCTCCCCTGTCAAATGAGCTGGAAAAGGTAATGGTAAACCACTCTAGTATCTCTGCCTAGAAAACCACAAATGGGGTCGTGATGAGGTGGACGGGACAAAAAAATGACTTAACAACAAAATAACCTTAGGCATGTTTTCTTTAACCTCTCTGAGCCACATTTCCCTCATCTTTAAAATCAGATGGTTGGACTTGATGACCTGTAAGGTTCCTTCCAGCTTTAGACCCAGGATCTTATAAAGCAACTCACTATAGCTAAGATAAATGATGCCTATGTACAATAACAACTTGGGTTTATACAGTTTTTTAAGCTTTACACAATGTCTTTTGTTTTCCAAAGCAGGTGATATAAATACCATCATTCCCATTTTACAGGTAAAGAAAATATGATTCAAAGATTGGATGAATAATTAATTGAATGAAAAAGCATTTGTAAATGATTTCTATGTGTCAAAGATGAGGGGCACAAAGCCAAAAATGAGAAGATCCCTGCCTTCAGTGAGCTTATATTCTTTTTAAAGTTAAATTTATTTATTTAGTTTTCAACATTCACTTCCATAAGATTTTGAGTTCCAAATTTTCTCCCCATCTTTTCCCTTCCCCTATCCCAAGATGCCATGTAATTTGATATAGGCTCAACATATACATTCATATTAAATCTATTTTCACATTAGTCATGTTGTAAAGAATTAGAAGCAATGGGAGAAAGCATGAGAAAGAAGAAACAAATGAGAGAGAAGAGAGAGAGAGCAATCTGCGTTCAGACTCCATAGCTCTTTTTCTAGATTTGGATAGCATCTTCCATCATGAGTCCTTTGGAGTTGTCTTAGATCCTTGCATTGCTAAGAAGAGATAAGTCTATCAAAGTTAGTCATTGCACAATGTGGTTGTTACTATGTACAATGTTCTCTTGGTTCTGTTCATTTCACTCATCATCAGTTCGTATAAGTCTTTCCAGGTTTTTCTGAAGTCTGCCTGCTCATCATTTCTTATACCACAACAGTATTCCATTACATTCATATACCACAACTCGTCAAGCCATTCCACAACTAACGGGCATCCCCTCAGTTTCCAATTCTTGGTCACCGCAAAAAGAGTTGCTATAAATATTTTTGTATGTGTGGGTCCTTTTCCCATTTGTACAATCTCTTTAGGAACAGACCTAAAAGTGGTATTGCTGAGTCAAAGGGTTTGCACATTTTTATAGCCCTTTGGGCATAGTTCCAAATTGCTGCCCAGAATGGTTGGATCAGTTCACACGTCCATCAACAATGCATTAGTTTTCCAATTTTCTCACATCTCCAGCATTTATTATTTTCCTGTTTTGTCAGTTACCAGTCTGATAGATGTGATGTGGTACCTCAGATTTGTTTTCATTTGCATTTCTCTTATCAATAGTGATTTAGAGCATTTTTTCATATGACTATAGATAGCTTTAATTCCTACATCTAAAAACTGCCTGTTCATAACCTTTAACTATTTATCAATTGGGGAATGACTTGTATTCTTATAAATTTGACTCTGTTCTCTATATATTTTAGAAATTGGACCTTTATCAGAGATACTGACTGTAAAAAACTGTTTCCCAACTTTCTGATTCACTTCTAATCTTGGTTTTATTGGTTTTGTTTGTGCAAAGACTTTTCAATTTAATGTAATCAAAATTATCCATTTTGCATTTCATTATGTTCTCTCTCTCTTGCTTGGTCATCAATTCTCCCATTCTCCATAAATCTGACAGATAGACTATTCCTTTCTCTCCTAGTTTGCTAATAGTATCAGCCTTTATATCTAAATCATGTACCCATTTTCACTTTATTTTGGCATACAGTGAGAGATGTTGGGCTACGCCTAATTTCCGCCATACCATTTTCCAGTTTTCCCAGCAATGAGCTTATATTCTAAAAGAGGAATATAGATGCTCAGGGAAAGGAGTTTTGATCTAGGAAGGCACCAGGATAGTTGAGTAGAATCACAATGAAAATCAATTGTCATGCCATGCTAGTAGAAATGGTGATATTGAATGGATAAATGTTCCCAGAACATATGAAAGAAAATAATATGAGGTTTAGCTGTATGACAAAGTTGGAACCAGTCTGTCAGGGACCTAAGACAGTAAACTACAGCATGTGTGTGTTATCTTGGAGGCAACAGGGAGCCAATAAGGAGTTGTGAGCAAAGAAATCACACTGTTCAGGCTTTGTTATATGGTAGATTGCTTTGGCAATTTGGTACAGATGAAAGATGGCAAGGGCTAGAGCTTAGACCTGAATTCAAATCCTACACCTGACATTTTCTACATGCACGATCTTAGGTAAGCCACTTCACCGCTGTGGGCCTCAGTTTCCTCATCTGTAAAATATGGGAAATGGACAAGATTCACCTAAGTATCTCTTAGATGCTATCTATCAAAGCTGTAATTTGATCAAAGGATTCATAAGATCATAAGTTGAGAGTTGGAATGGACCCTGGGGAAGCTACATAGTCTAATCCTCTCATTTTACAGATGCATGAACTAAGTCCCAGAGAGGTCACAGGATCATGGCTTTAGAGCTAAAAGGAGCATCAGGGATCATCCATTTCAATTCTTTAATTTGGCAAGTGAGGAAACTGAGACCCACAGAAGGAAAGTATCTTACCCTTGCCCTTAATCAAACACAAATTAAGTGCCTTCTATGGTATAGTTCTGCCCCTGACACATACTGGCTATGCGACCTTGGGTAAGTCATCTGCCTTCTTAGGCCCCCAGGTTATTCTATAGGATCATAAATTTCAGAGCAGGTGCTACATGCATTAGTTAAGAGAGTTTCCTCCCCTGGGAGTCCTCTATAACAATGAAATCACAAAGCCAACCCCTAGCCCTACATATACTGTTGGTAGTTACTTGGGAAATATAATGATTAATAACACAGCCTCTCTCCTCATGGAGTTTATAGACTAGTAGGAAAGATTAAGATATGGGCAAACAGGGTCCCAGTAAGTGCCTATCAATTGACTGGCCACACTCAAAGTTTTTATACCTTGGTAAAACCTGCTGGAGCTTTGAGTATTTGAATGAAGAATGAACTGGAGAGGAGAGAAAGTTTCCTTCTTTCTTGGAGACTGCTGTGAAATGAGGCAGGTGGGCTAGAGGGTTCCTGACAGCCCTGCCAACTCTGGTCCTCTGATTCCAAATATTCATATAGACTATTTGTGCCTGATCCATGGTAAAGCCTTCTGAACATGTATTGGTCTGACAAGCTGTACGTTGACCCCAACATAGCAATTTCATTTTGGTCCTCTTCCAGTATGAAGGACAGCAACCAACCAGACTATTCTCCTCTGCCAATAGTAGCATGGTTGAAATCACCATAGCTTCCATCACCACGCCCCCAAAAAGGAAAGCAAAAAGGTAAACTGACTCACCCTTTTATTTGGTTATCAGAGAAAACAACATTAGAGGCAAAGATGGGTGGAAGTGGTGGTCTCTTTGTTTGGCCAGGGTTTAGGGTAAGTGGTCATTCTTTTCCATAATAGAATCAAGTCGCCAAGCCACCAAACAGATTTCTCATCCAAATCAGATCACCATTAGTTTTGAAAGGACTGCTATTATCGTTTCAAGACCCAAATGTGATTTAAGCTGTAATAACTATTGATTTTTATATTAGCAGCCTCTGCGCCTGGCCTTGTGTTTCTACCACCATCTGCTATGCAACAGTGGTATTTTTTTTCTCACTCTGTCAACTGAACTCTGAGCCAGAATGCAGGACTCCCACCCTTAGGGAGCTTTCTGAGAAGCCCATGAGCTCAGAGGGCAGAGAAAAGATCCAAATAATGCAATGCCCCTCAGTTCTCAGACTCTAAATTGGGCCCAGGGAGGAGCCCAGGCCAGCTGGAGAGAAGTCAAAACTCTGTGACCTGGGGATTATCAGTCACTGACTTCATGCTGTAAATATCCTGGAGAAGTCTCAGCTGTTCTAGACCCTCAGTGGTGACTGCCTCTCAGAGTCCTGGGAACGCCAGCCACCTCCAGCCATATTGGGTATGGAACTGGGGCTGTGTGTGGAATAGCAAATACTGCCCCCATTGGGAGCGCTCATTGACATTCCCAAACCTTTTGATGGTCATTGTCTCACAGGAAGAGACACTTGGACAGGAGACAGGAGACAAGTCCTGTCAATCTATGTGGTCATGTCTGAGTTACTATATTGCTTCAGCTATGGAGGCCAGAAGGGAAAGTAGCATGAGCCTGAACCCACAATTCAGTGGGATTACTGAGGCATAGATTCTCATGTCAAAGGAATGTCTTAGCTGAAATTCGACCAACTTTAACAAAGAGGACAGGGGCATCGGACAATGGATCAAGGACAGGAAGGAAACTTGGAGTCAATCTACTCACAGACTGGCTTGGTATAGTAATAATGTACTCTTTGGAATCAGAAACCTTAGGTTCAAATTCTGCCTGCCATATGTACAGCCTAAGTCACCCTTTGTAGCGCTCAGTTTCCTCCCCTATGAAGTGAAGGGACTCACTGGCCTTTAAGGTCTGGTACCCTAATTAAACAGATAAGGAAATCTAATTCCTTCCATCATGGACAAAGACTGATTAAGTACCTCCTATGGGGCAATTCTGTCTCTAACATGAAGTGGCTGTGTGACCCCTGGTAAGTCATCTGAATTCTCAAGGCTCCTAGATAACTCTATAAGACTATAAATTTCAGGGAAGGTGCCACATGCACTGGTAAAGGGAAGTTTCTCATCTGGGAGTCCTCAATACCAGTGAAATCACAAAGCCCATCCCTACTCCCATGTGGAGGGTTCTGTTGTTAGACCCTGAGGGAGAATGATATTGATAACATAGCCCCCGTCCTGAAGGTGCTTCCAAATAGGAAAGTTGAGATATCTGCATACAACTAGAATTCAGTTTTGGAAGAACTCAACATGCCATGGAAATCCAAGATGGAGTGCTAGGAAAGAGTGGTAGTAGTAGGAGAAGGACCAGGACATATTTGTGGTAGACATTAATAGATACCCCTTGTAATACGAGAAAAATATGGAAATGGGAAGGAATGGTCCAGCTAAGTGAATCAACAAGTTTAAAACGGAAGACATTGTATGCAATGGCCCCCATCTGTAGGCCCCCACCTCTTCAAAGTATAGGCATCTTCTTCTATCTCATTCTTTAGGGTCAAACAGGGTCATTAAAACAAGCAGGTAGTATTTCAAAGGCAGTGAAGACAGGAAGGGCATTACAGTGATAGGGACTGAGATGAGCAAACCTATTGAGGCTGAGAAGTAAAAGTTCTCAGTGGTTGTGAAGTAGTTCATTTCCTCTAGATCAGTGGTTCTCAACCTGTGGGTAGTGACTCCTTTGGGGGTCGCATGATCCTTTCACAGGGGTCGCCTAAGACCATCGGGAAACATGTATTTCCGATGGTCTTAGGAATCGAGACACCTCTCCTCTATCCCTCTCCAGGCAGGTCCACCCACACGCAGATACGCCCACATAAGAGTATTAAAGGGTCACAGCATTAGGAAGGTTGAGAACCACTGCTCTAGATCATGAAGCAGGTGACTTGGGGGGAACAGTAAAAGATAAGGCTGAAGTCAATTTGGAACCTGATCATAGGAAGTTTGGAAGGGATCTCAGATTTAGAATTCCTTGAAGGCACTGAGTCCAGCCCCCTAACTGTATAGATGAGGAAACTGAGGGTCAGGGAGGTGAATTTAGATCATTTATCCAGAACTAAAAGGACTGTCAAGGGCCATCGAGTCTAATGCACACTCCCATTTCACAGAGGCAAAAACTGAGGCCTAGGCAGGTGAAATTACTTCCCTAAGGGCACATAAGCAAGATCTGAAAGAAGTTCCTCTCTGTGCCCATACCAGAGTGCTTTCCATTGCAATGATTCTTCATAGATTTTGCACAGGGAGATAACATGGATGAGAGGAATACAAATTTGACAGCAATTGATAATAATAAGTAGAATTTACATAGTTCTTTAAGATTTACAGAGTACTTCACAAATATTGTCCAATTTCATCCTCTCAAACACCCTGGAATTGAGACTAAGAGAGCACAAGTGGCTTGGCCTCTTGGCCAACACAAGTGTTGTGCTGACTTCTCTTGGTGCCATATTCCTAGGACAGGAAAAAATAGCCACACTGGGGAATCCTGTGCTTACAGACTAGGAACTGGATCTGTGATTTCATTGAGATGGGGAACTCCCTCTATCAAAGCTGAGTGGCACCTCCTATGCAACTTGTAGTCTTTGAAAATTACCCAAGGTATTGGAAGGTTCAATGGCTTACCCCCAAGCACACAGCTACCATGCATCAGAACCCTGGTCAAGGCTAGTCCTCTAAGTACTTCACTTAGTTGCCTCTCATCTATACATGTGTCCTCTTAATGTGCAATGCATCATTTTTTCCCTGAAACTCTGGAAAACCCCACCCCCAAGATTAATACACAATAGACTTGTTCTTCCTTGGTAGCCTTTTAGAATCTCTCAGAGCTGATCTAGTTAAATTGCATGAATTCCCTTCTTTGATCAACTCTCATGCATCACTATGTTAAGGGGTCTATAATGTTCTTCATTGTATTGAGGGGTCAGTAAACAAGTTAGGTATCACATCAGAGCTGGGTTGACTTTGTGCTTTGAGATCCTTTTCAAAGAAAGATATTCTATATAGCCTTATAGTCTTATATATAGCATTGATAATCTTGCCTCCTAAATACATCATCAGAATGGACACTTGGAGTGTTCTTACCACATTAAACATAGCTTCTAGTCATTAGGAGAAAACCTCAGAATGCTTGTGCACATTGTGGGTAAAAATGAGCCTACCAAATTATTTTATTCTGATTTGCTTAAGCGTGGGCTGCTGATTTTAGAAAATCTAGAGCATATTACCGTTGGGTTTAAGGGTTGGCAGCAGTATGTGGTGGTAAAATCTTTAGGCTGGGGCGAGAGACCTGAGTTCTTATCCCGGTTCTTCCACTAATTCCCTTTGTGCCACCAGGTACGCTATTTAGCCTTTCCTACCTCAGTTTTCACATCTCTAAAGTGGGTGTAAATGTCTGTAGCATTTACTTCACAGGATGGTATTGTCAAGACACAATGAGGCCCTTAAAGTATTGCTATTGTCATCACCATCATCATAACTATTATTATCATTCCTATTTCTGAAAAGTAGAAATTCCCAAATTTTCATTTTCCTGTTATCAGGGCTTGAACAGTTCACATCTCTTCCCAGCCCACACCACTCATGCACTTGCTCATGAGTCATGGGGTTTAAGAACTAAAAATCTGCCAATCACATTATAGGATGTGACATGATTTCAGTTCAAAGGCTACCTCCTACACTGGCTCTTCTCCAAGCTGGTAATGGCCCCCCTCCCCAACCCTTTCTTCCTCCGCTTCCCTAGGGATTTGTCACGGCTGTTTGCTTTTGGCTTCTCTGAGATCACATGGAGACATAGTGTTAAAGCTGAAAACTGGAGTTGAAGTCTCTCATCTCCCAGCCTGTTGTTTCTGTTCAGCATTTCAGCAGATCGTTTTACAGATGAGGAAACTGAGGCAAACAGGCTCAAGTGACTTGCCCAGGGTCACACAGCTAGTAAGTGCCTGAGGCTGGATTTGAACTCCAGGCTCTATGCTCTATGCACTGTGCCACGTAGCTGCCTAAAGGTATAAAGGTATCAGGGTTCCAGTGGAATAGCATGATCCCATGGCCCTCACCCTCTCATAGAAAAAAGAGCAATTAGGTCAAGGTCCAAAGATTAGTGAGTACCTGGGCTTGAACTCCATCCCAACTCTCTCCACTCCACTGTATGCCCTCACTTTGCTACTCTCTTCCTTTGGAGAATGTCACAGAAAACCCTTGTTGCCAAGTTACCGTCAAATTATACTGGTGTCTGAGGTTCTGTGCGGGTGGATTGACAGCTTCCCAGGAGCAGGAATAGCAGGCACTTTTAACTTTCGTCATCTATCCAGATGTTTGTTGTTGTTTTTTTTTAATGTGCCCATACATTGGGAAGAGCTTAGGGAACATGGGAATGGTGTCTTGTCTCCCTTTTCCTGAGGATATTGGGCTTCCTGTTGAAACAACTTGTAGTATTTCTGTGTCCCCACATCTGATCTTTTCCCAGCTGATGCACTCAATAAAACACAGCCTGTGGGCAGGGAAGTGGTAATCTCAACATATTCTGGACCCCATGCTTGCTATACACAGACCCTCCACAATCTGGCTTCCTACCAGATTGCCTTCCAAGGATATTTCCATTCACACGCCTTTCCCCACCTACACACGGACATCTCCTTTACTCTATCTAAGACCCATCTCCTCATTTTTCTCATTACCCACCCCCCCCACACACACACATTCAATCTGTACCTTCCTGCTCTTTCTTTTTCTCAGTTTTTTCCTCCTCTGGGGTGCCCCCCTCTTTCCTTTCTCTCCTTCCTTCTGTAGAAGAGAAAACTCAGAGGGAACATGAAAGCTATGTTCAAGTATTTGAATGGCTGAAGTGTGGAGAAGGAATCGTACTCATAGAAGTGGGTCTGGGCTCCTTATTTTATTTTGTTTTTTTATTTTTTTTTTTATTTCTTGTCTGTATTAATTTGTTTGTTTACTTTTAGTTTAGAAGATTCAGTTCCACATTCCTTTGAGTTTCACATTTTCTCCCTCTCCTTCTCCTCTCCCCCCTCCATGGCAGCATACAATCAAATATGGGATTGGCAAATATCTTATATTAGACATCAGTCAGGTTGTAAAGAAAGATTTTAACCGATGGAATGAACAGTGAGAAACAGGAAACGAAACCAAACAAGAAAAAGAAAGAGAGCAGGTAGTTTGCTTCAATCTGCATTCAAACTCTGTTCTCTCCAGTTCTTTCTAGTTCTTTCTCTCAATGTAGACATCTCTCTCCATCGTGAGTCTTTTGGAGTTGTCTTATAACCTTGCATTGCTGAGAAGAGTCCAATCTATCAAAGTTGGTTGTTACACATACATTGTGTCTGTAATTGAGTACAGATTTCTCCTGGTTCTGCTCTTCTCACTCAGCCTCAGTTCATATAAGTCTCTCCAGGTTATTATGAAGTCTGTCTGCTCCTCAATTCTTATAGCACAATAGTATTCCATTAAGTTCATATACCACAACTTATTTAGCCATTCCGCAATCGATGGGCATCCCCTTAAGGGCTCCTTATTTTAGAGAGCTGGGGCCCAGAGAAGTTCAGTGACCTGCCCAAAATCATGAAGCTGGTATATGCCTGAGGTGAAATCCAAGCCCAGGCCTTTCTTGACTCCAAATCCAGCCCTCTCGTCAGCCTCCCAAATAGAATGGGCTTATACTGGTTGGTCCCAAAAGGAAAAACCAAGAACAATGAGTGCAGGTTAAAGAGAGACCAATCTCAATTTGATATAGGACAGAGTTCCTAAGAATTAGAGCTACCACAGAGTAAAATGGGATGTCTGGAAACATGGTGGGTTCCCCCGCCTTATAGGTCTTCAGGCAGAGACTAGATAAACATGTTGGGTGTGTTGTAATGGGGATTACTTTTGTGTATGGGTTGGACTAAACCAATGAAATCTCTTCCAAAATCATTGTGAGGAAGAGCTGAAATTATGCCCCCAAATCACGAAGCCATGCTTGACTGTTGGAAATTCATCAATTCATTCATTCAACAAGTTTGATTTTCTTCTTAATTTTCTTTTTTACTCAAATATTCCAATAGACCTATGACCTCAATGATTTGGAAGTAGCCTCTGACATGGTAGATTGCAGCCCATCCTCATCTGCCCATCCAGTGAGAGTCTCATTTCTTTCCTCCCATAGATCTGAGTTAGACTCAATGTGCCAAGAGCCTTCAACATTTCATCATAATAGGGGAATGTACTAATGGTGCCCTCCAGCAATCCACCTGTCACCCCTTGCCTTTCTCATATGGCCAGCCCCAATTTTCTTCCAAATTCTTTTTTTTAAATAAATTCCAGGGGTAGCTAGGTGGTGCAGTGAGTAGAGCACCGGCCCTGGAGTCAGGAGAACCTGAGTTCAAATGTGACCTCAGACACTTAACACTTACTAGCCATATGACCTTGGGCAAGTCACTTAACCCCAATTGCCCTGCCCTGCTCCCTCCAAAAAGCAAAATAAAAATAAAATATAAAAAATATATAAAATAATAAAATAAATTAAATAAATTCCATTGACTTTTTTTTGTTATTACATCACATAAACTTTCCTGTGTCCCCCTGTGTCCCTCTCTCTCCCCACTTCCAATGAGCAATCCTATCTAACAAAGAATTCCAATTTCTTTTTTATTATGAATGAAATCATCACCATGCATAAACATTACAACAGCAGAGCATTTTTAAGAGTATTGTGTACAAAACCATGAACTTCTGCACCATTTAAAAGGGCATATTAAATTAAACAAGATCGTAACAAAACGGCCTTGGTTTGTTTGTGTCCCCTTCTGCATTTCTTTTCTGTTTTATTCTGTGTAACTCTTTAATGTTTCATAGATTTGGTAACATTTATCTAGGGTACACCATTGTGCTTAGGAGCTGGGAACACACACACACACACATTCAAGAGGTTTCCACTTTACTGGGACAAGATGTGCACAAACAATAGAAAAGTAGGTGTGAAATCATTTGGGGAGGAGGACAGTACAAACTGAGGGGTGGAGGGATGAGCAAGGCATCCCTCTGTAGCCATAGCATTTCATCTTCACATTGAAGGAAGCTAAGGGGTTTTTTTCTACAAGGCGAGAGTGAGGAAGGAATGCTTTCCAGGCACAGGGGCAGGATACATCATGACCCTATCAAGTGATGGTATCAGGGAAACCCTTGTAGTACAGGATAAGACCCTTGTGCTAAGCTTTGAAGGAAGCTGTGAATTCTGTGAGAAGCCAAAGGGGAAAGAGGACACAGGCAAAGAGATAGGAGTCAGGAAATGGAATGTTCTGTGCAGAGAACAAACAGAACAATCTGGATGGAATGAAGGATGTGGGGAGATTATTGTGCAAGGCCATGAGGGCGGCTCCAGCCCTGAAAACATCTCCACAGAGTTTTATTGACCAGCTGAGCATTGGGCACCCAGCAAGTATAAGAAGAAGAAATAAAGAGCCTCTATCTAGGGGGCCTAATGAGACACATCCCGCCTCAGTGAGTCCTTTGAAGTCCAAGGGCCGTCCCAGAATGGAGGCCTATATACAGCCATGGAGAGCAGATGGGTAATCTGGCAGCATCTGTGTGTCACCAGCTTACAGCCCACTCATGTTAAAAGCCACTACAGGCATGTGCCCACTATATAGAGGCATGCAGAAAGAGGGCATTAGGAAGTGTTGTAATACAGAAACTGTGATTATTATGTTAATGCATCTGAAAAAAAAAAGAATTAAGTGTCTAAGGTTCTTCGCTACCCACCCATAATGAGACTATTTTAGCCAGGCCATGGACATAACAGTAATCCATAGAGAGTTCATTTGATTTCTCCCAGATCCGACTGACCCATGTCTAGATGTAACCAAGCAAAACCTGAAATACTGGACATGCGCCATTTTGAAAAATTGCATTTGTGATTTGGATGTGTGAGATGGAATGGAAAATGGGAAGGGCAGGGTAGTGGGGGTAGGGGGAATAAACAATTAGAGCATCTCCCTGGCAGGATGGATCCCAGCGACTTTGTCTAGGTCCATGCACATGCTGATGTTAATGCTGTCACCCGTGGCATTCCCTTTTAAGGCCTATGAGTTGGTTCGTTAATGGCCCAGACCAAGACATGGTGTTTGATTAGGCCCCTCCTTTAGATGAATTCAGAAAGGTACAATTTAGGCTCACCTAGGGATAATTTATAGCAGTCTGAGTTTGAAAGAAGCCAACTCAATCTTTCTTGAGCACATCATAACACATCAAGTGGGAGCTGCCGTCTGCAGCCTGTCATGTGCTTGGGACTTGGGTAATCCTGGAGCACAGAGCATATGGTCCTTGCCAGAGAGAGGGAAACAGCCTGCATGCTAAAAGCGCGTGTTGTTGGGCTGGGCGAGTCAGGAATCTCCAAAGATACTCAACTTGAATGCCACACTAAACTTTGAGAAAGTATGTTGGGCACACAGAATCCAACACTGACAAACTGAGTCAGTGGAGGAAAGAAGACAAAGATGGGCAAGATGGCATAACTCTGGCTGTCTCCTCTCTGTTCCTCAGGTATGATGTCCCCTCTCCCATTTCTAGGCCTTTGCTTTGGCTGTCCCCTCTGCCTAGAATGCCTTCCTTCTTTTTTTAAAATATAGCTTATTTTTAATTTATGGAATAAAACAAGCATTTCCGTGACATAGTATCATAAAAAGATGATGCACATGAAACTATAAATCTATCATGTACAACTTGTGCCTTTTAAATCTATGATGAACTTATCGTGTAAATTTCTTTCTTTTCTTTTTTTCTTCCCTCCTCTCCCCAGCTCCTAGAATCCTGAATTGTCTTCAAAGTTTATCATGATGAAGCCCTTTCTTTCTTTCTCCATCTTCTCCATCAAGCACCTAACACCGCCTATGTGACCCTAGGAAAATTACTAGACCGCTCCAAGTCTCATTTTTTTTTAGATGTAAAATGACAGATTTTGATTAGAACAGTGGTTCTCAACCTGTGGGTTGCTACCCCTTTGGGTGTTGAATGACCCTTTCACAGGGGTCACAGGGGTGGCCTAAGACCATCGGAAAACACATATTTCTGATGGTCTTAGGAACCGAGACACGGCTCCTCTATCCGTCTCCAGTCAGGTCCCCCCACATGCAGACACGCCCACATACAAGTATTAAAGGGTCGTGGCATTAGGAAAGTTGAGAACCACTGGACTAGAGGGTCTTTAAGGCCCCTCCCAGATCTAAACTTCCAATCCCATCATCCTCTGATACCATGACCTGTTCCTGGTCTCCCTGGCTGCTCCCCCCCCCCCCCATCATCTTGTATTCATTTTGTATATTCCAGGCCTCCTTAGAGTCCCACTTCTTGCAGGAAGCCTTCCCTACCTATTCTAGCTCCCCCTAATCTTCCCCTTCTGGTTGCCTAGACTCCTTGGAACATCACAAAGATGATGACTAGCCAACATGATACAACGTATTTTATATATATTCAAGGGCTCCCAAAATGGGAGAGTGAAACTTCTGACTTCCTAATCACAGGGTGGGGCTGAAGGGGAGGCTGAGAAAGGGCTAGGACTAATGAGGCCTTGGAATGTTGCAAGCATCCCAGGCTGAATTCCTGTGGAATTATGCAGGAAGCCTTTTCTATCAGAAGGCTGTCATTTGGGGAAGACAGAGCGATGGAAAAAAAAATGCATTCAGTGAGGAATCCCATGCCAAGATGAATGTTATTAATCTTCCCAAATCCGTCCATCGAGAATTGGCCTCAACCAAGCCAAGTCCTTGAGCAGACTGGGGTGCGGCCCTGAGCTCCATAGAACTTTCCCATCTCTGAAGACTTGCCGGTGGACAGCTGCTTCAAGCTTCAGGCCAAGATGAGGACAAGGAGCTAGGTTTATCAGAGAAGTCCTGTTTAGAGGAGAGGGGAGAGTGGGGGAGAGGAAGGGGAGGAGAGGGAGAGGGGAGAAAGCAGAGGAGGGGAGGAAGAAGATAGGAAGAGAGAGGAGAGGAGAGGAGAGGAGAGGAGAGGAGAGGAGAGGAGGGGAGAGGGTAGGGGAGGAGAGGAGAGGGACATCAGAACACAGTAGATGTTTAATAAAAGCTTGTTGGGGCAGTTGGTTGGCACAGTGAATAGAGCAGTAGTCCTGAAAGTCAGGGGGACTCTAGTTCAAATCCAACCTCAGACACTTGGCACACTTACTAGCTGTGTGACCTTGGGCAAGTCGCTAAACCCTAATGGTTTTGCCTCCCTCATCCAAAAAAAATGCTTATTAACTTGTTTTAGGGAATATAAGAAGGAGACTGGGAAGGCAGAGAAAGAAGAGATGGAAGAGTTTTGAGAGCGTCAGAACAAAATGGAGATGGAGCGGAGCCTTTGAGTTTGTCACAATAGTTCCCTCATCTGTAATACAGGAATAAAAATAGCACTTAATTCTCGGGGTTGTTTTAAGAATCCGATGAGATAACGTATGTAAAGTGCTTTGTAAACCTTAAAACGCCACATAAAGGCTAGTGTGCCATTCACCTCTCTTGGCCTCAGTTTCCCCCTCTGTAAAATGCTAGGATTGAACTGGCTGACCTCTGAGGTCTCTTCTGGGACCCAGGATCCTTTGAGCCTTGAGGTGCGGTCCCTTTGTCCAGCTGTTCTTCTCCACGCACTGATCTGACCAGGTCATCCTGGATTTTAAACTCCCTGTTACTCACCAACCTCAAATTTCAGGCTCAGAGCCTAGACCTCACTCCAAGCATCAAAGTCCTGGGATTCACTTGCGGTATATTTTTTTTCTTAAAAACATGAACTCCCAGAAAGGAGTGGGAGCCCTCCCAGAGGGCAATAATTACATGCATTCTCCTGGTTAAGGCTGGTGACAAGCAAAGGAGCCAGCAGCCCCTGGATTGATCTGGTGCTTGACCTTGCCTCCTTTTATTCTGGCACTGGCTTGCTTAATTAAGAGCTTTCCATGGCTCCCCTCTGTCTATTCGACCAAATATTGATTCTCTATCCTGGCATTCGAGACACTCCATAATCTGACCCAATCAATCCACCAGCAAGCATGCATTAAGAGCTTACTGTGTGTTAGACACTGTGCTGACCCCAGAGGCCCGAAGAAGGGCAGCCTCATGATCCCTGCCCTCAAGGACCTTCCCATCTCACTCAGCAGCCTTGCCTTCCTGTCCTCTGTGTCTCCTGCCCTCCTCTCCATCCAAGCCTTTCTCTTCGTTGTTGCCACACCCCCCACATTCATTCCCGTCTCTAGCTCACAATGTTGCCCTCACTTGGGATGCTCTCTCTCCCCTCCTCATTTTTGGTCTAATTCTTTTTTTTTTTAAATCAAAGCATAGATATAGCAAATTCAGAGGGAGAGCAGGCCCACTATCAACAGAGATCAGCCCTGGTGTACAAGGCAGAGAGGCAGCGAGTTATCGGCAGCACTGGGAAATGGGGGAAAGACCAGGGTCCCACAGTCAGGTGTCAAGGGCAAGATGTGAACCCAGGTGTTCTGGACTCCCGCATTGGCTCTCTATCTATAATACTGAGCTAGGAAAAGAGTCAGTGCTTGGTTAATTTCCTTACATAAACTAAGCCCATGACTGTTACACACATACACACACACACATACACACACAGTCATACATGTATACACACTCATATATGTGCACATGCTCGTAAATGTACACACACATACCAGATCACTTGACCTCTTGGAATGTCAGAATAGTGTGCCTCAGAAGGCACTTGAGAACAGAGTATTAAAGAAAGCCAGGGATTACAGGAGGGAAAGGTACGAAGGGAGGACTTGGCAAGCCTGGGAGGGGAGCAAGAAGCATGCTCTATACAATGGTGTGGCAGTGGGAGATGGCAGGCCAAGTCAGGTGGCTACTCCCAATGGCCTTCAGGGTTTGTGAAGAGATGTAATATAAAATAAATGGGATAAATCAGGCTGGAAATGGGCCACCTAAAGCTCCAAATGCCCAGCAGAAGTGACCTTTCCCTATCCTAGAGGCACAGGGAGCCCAAGAAGGTCAGAATTTTGCCATAGGAAGGTGATTTGGGCAGCTTCCTCATTAACTCTAAATGCTCTGTTTGCCATTCAAGGCCCTTCCTAACCAGCCCCCTCCCATCTTTCCAGTCTCTTACACCCTGCTCCCCAAAGCGTATTCTTCAGTCCGGGCACATCAGCCTCCTGCCTGCTCCACCAACAAGACCCTCCATCTCTCAGTAATTCTTTGGCTGTCCCCCATGCCTAGGATGCTCCTCCTCCTCTGTGCTGACCACTGACCTCCCTGGCTCCCTTTAAAACCCAACAAAAATTCTATTTCCTATACAAAGCAGAGCTAGGACTGAAGATCATCGATTTAGGGGCTGAAGGGACTTCCTAGGACCTCCACTCCAAACATCTCATTTTACCAGTGAGGAAAATGAGGTCCAGGGATAGCTGGGATTTGAAACATGACCTAATCTTAACGATCCAGGTCTGGCTGTATATAAGCGTTTAGTGGTTAAATGTCTGTGCTTTTCTTAGAGCACTCATATTTTTTCTTGCATTCTAATTATTTATGTGCCTATCTTATTACCCTTTGGGGATGCCCTTGAGGGCAGGGACTCTGTCTTTATAGCCCCAAAGGCTTTGCATAGAAGATGCTCAAGGTAGGAAGAATGGGTGGGTGAATGGAGACATGACTTTCAGGCAGACAGAGCCTACGTGATGGTGGTTTTATGTCTAAATCCTTCCTGCCAACCTTTGCTCATTTGAGCTTCCCTAGAGTCAGGACTCTCCCACAACAAATGGAGGAATTCAGGAGATCTGGGGGCTGTTAATGAACAGCTGCTTCCAGCATGAACCAATTATTCTGCAGATAAGAGTCCCTAGAGCTGGCAGGATTCTTCAGTTCTACTGAGGCAGCCTCAGCTCCAGCTCACTGCCTAATCTGAGGCGAGAAGTATTGAGAAAAGAGAAAAGCTCCAAACGGAAGGTGGCAGGTCGACTGCCTGGCAAACTATTTGTGTTTCGAAAAGTGCCTGAAATGGCAGGTAGCATCCTGCCTCACCTAATGGTCTCCCAGGGGGAGTTTTCAAGGCTAGGTTTTCTTTCCTTCTCATCTGACAGGTGGCTGTCAAGGCTTATCAAGCCTTCCTCTCACATTCATCCCCTCATTTCCATTTCTCCTGCCACCATACCATTTCAGCCCCTCTCCACCCCACCTACTCAAGGACAAACTATTACAGCAGCCTCCTAATCTCCCTCCATTCCATTTATCTCCTGTAAAATCCATCCCAGAGCCATTCCTGCCTGCTTAATCTTACCAGATCATGGCATTGATTATGCTCATGCACCTTTGATGGCTCACCACAGTCTATAGGAGAAAGTCATGATACTCAAGCCACCTCATAATCTGATGCCAGTCTACTTTCCCAATCTAATTTCATATGGCTTCTTTATGCATACCCTTGATTCTAAGCTGACCAGTCACTTCAGTGCCTTCAAGGCAGTGTGATATGATGATTTATTGTCCCACGCCTCTGATAATGATTAGAGAGTCCTTGGATCAGAGATGTGAGTTGGGAGGGACTTCAGAGGCCACATATTCAAGATCTCTCATTTTTCAGATGAATAGACTGAGGTCAGAGAGTTTAGCAGAAGTAAGTGGTCACTACTCAACATCAGTGCTCTTTCTACCACCTTCCAGATTATGACTAGGATTTATAATGATGAATGAGGTCAACAGACTAGAACGCAGTTGATTTTCATGAAGGGAACTGGGGAAAGAAGGGGAGAATATGTTCCTTAATGAGGAGAATGATGGGTATAAAAGTTCTCTGTGTCCCTTCTCATTCCTGGACATAAGATGTATCTTCATGATGAGGCCACTGGGCACATAGCAGCTGATTTTATGAGGTAGGGGAATGATCTGGCAAAATCAATGCCTGTGAGAGAAAGATGCAGATTTACCAATCAACCCATTAGCAAAATTACCAAAAGACCTACTCTGTTCCAGGCACTGGGATACAGACAAGCCAAAACACTTCTTGCCTTTCACTCTCTGGGGGGAAATGCACTTGGGCACATGCAGAGAGATAGAAGGTAGATAAGAAATCATTTGGGGGATGGGAGGAAAGAGACCAGGAAAGGATTTCTGCGAAAAGTGGCATTTAGACTGAATTTTGAAAGTCCCAGAGACAGAGAGGACCCTGGATGTGGGAGATCACAGACAATCGCTGCAAAGGCACAGAGATCAGTAGATAGAATTAACTCTCTAAGCTTCATTTTCTTCACCTGAAAAATGGGCAGAAGAGTACTCATCACAGGGCCATTGGAGAATCATGAAATGATCTGTTTGAAATTGTTCTAAAGGTGTTACTAGAGCTATTGCAGAACTATGGGAAATGCACTGAACTCTACAACAGAAGGGTAGGGCTGGTCCTAGTCTTATCTGTATCACTGACTGACTTGGTGAGACTGAGCAAGTCACTTATAAAATGGGAGGAGCGGACAAGACAGCCCCCGAGGCCTCTCCATCTCAAATCAATAATCCTGATCTTCAAGGTCCCATCCAGAGCAAACATCCCATGTTTATCACTAAACTCATTAGCCTCCATTTCCTCATTCGTAAAATAAAGAGTATGGTCTGTTTAGTCATTTTCAGTTGTGCCCATGACCCCATTTGGGGTTTTCTTGGCAAAGACACTGGAGTGGTTTGCCATTTCCTTCACCAGTTCATTTGACAGATGAGGAAACTGAGGCAAACAGGGTTACGTGACTTTTCCAGGGTCACACGGCTAATAAGTGTCTGAGACTAGATTTGAATTCAGGAACATGAGTGTTTCTGACTCCAAGTCTGATACTCTGTGCCCTCTAGTGCCACCCATGGCCTCAAAGGTCTCTTGGAATTCTGGATTTATGTATGACCCTGTGATCTTCAAGGTTCCATCTAGGACTGACATTCAGTGATTATCATTAACTTATCACATCTTGGTTCTCCCCACCCCCCCATACCCCAACCCCTGCCAACTTTGAAGAGGGAAATTCCCACCCCAGAGTGATGTTGTAACAATCAACAATGCCATGCTAATGCTATATCTCCTTGGGGAAAAAAAAGTGGTCCACGCAAGGTATTATTATGTGATAATGAGCCATTTTATGCTGTCTTATCTCTCCTGCCTATTTTGTTTTCTCTTATTATGGGGCTCTGTTCTGCTGACACACATCTTCCCCACCAACCTCTCAGTTTCTGTTAACTTCAAAGAGCACTCCAGGCACTTAACAAATGCCCCTTTGCCAGGGGGTGAGACATCTCCAAGGTGGGCTAAAAGGCACTAATTATTATTATTAGGAACTGTAATAATAATATGATGTTCTACCAAATACTTCTGCTTTTAAAAACTCATAGCACTTAATTAAAAATTAATGGGAAATTACGCACATACACGCACATGCATTTCATCTTTATCTGAGAAACAGAATTCTTTCTCCCCTCCCCGAGTTGTGCAGGTCTCTTGTTTTGGCCATTTCTAAAACATGCCTTAAAAGCCTCTCTTTGGAGTGTAGAGGTCTCTCAGCATCTGTGTTTCTCCCCATGGTGTCCCAATCACAAAAGAAACGCAGAAGCCATTGATCATCTAATGATAATGAGCCCATGGAAACTGAAGAATGATAAGCTGTAAGTCTTATGAAGCGGAACATGAGAGCACTGCCTCTCCCTCCATAGGTCTCATTAACTACTGAAGAGGAGATGGAGGAAGAAGGCTCAGAACCACTTTCCAGCCACCCTGATTTGTGGCTAATTCTCATCAGTGGTCAAAGGTTCAATAGCCAAACCATTTCATACCAGGCCTTTGGAGGCATGAAAGCCTTCTTGGAAAGGGTGAGTCCTGAGTCGGGCCTTGAGAGATGAGGAGGATTGGTATGAGGGTGAAGGAGAAGGAGACAGACAAAAAAGTGATTATGGCATGGAGAAATGGGGGCAGCGAAGATGCTGACATGGATGGGCAGAGAGCTTATTGGGGGGGAGGGGAATAGATAAGGGGGATCTGGTCACAAATGGAGAGAGGCAGGTTTTACCCCCACTTGAAGCTGTAGCTGGACTGATTGGAAAGAAGTGACATTACAATCAGAGGATATGGATTTGCGTTTGCTACTTTCATCCTGTGTGACCTCAGTTGAATAATTTTACCTCCTGGTCCTCAGTTTTCTCATCTGGAAAATGAAGGAGTTGGACTTGGTGGCCTCTGAGGTTCCTTTCAGGTCTAAATCTCCCATTCTGGAGGAGGAATGAGCTAGGGCAATAGAGACAAAGGGATGGAAATAAGAGGCATTTCCAGTGACAGGACTTGGCGCCATTTTGGATGGCAAGAGAGAGGAAAAGTGTCATTGAAGACTGATGCTTCATACCTGAGCGATTAAGAGGATGGTTTCTTCTACCAGAAGCCCAACCCTACCTCCTCAAGCTCTGACATAAGGAGCTATCAAAGTGATGAAGAAAAATGGAGGAAAGAAGGTGGATCCCACAACTGTCACAAAGTTATACATGGAGGAGGGGCCCCAGTAAATACTGGTCTATAAAAGCCATTTCCATTTGGGTTTAGAAGGTGGAATGAGGTGCATGCGCACACACACATACACACATACACACACACACACACACACATACACATACACACAATCACTGTGATTGGCTTATTCCCAGCAAACTCATCGTACCTCAGTCATAAACCACCAGCCATCAGTAAATAGCTGCCCCAGGTGACCTGAGAAGCATCCAAAGGTTTATCTCTTCCCTCCATGTTGCCAACACTATTTGGAAACACCTTCTCTGTTCCCCTTTCATCTCCTTTCTGTGCAGGACTCTCCTCCCCATCTTTGCCTTATCCCTGCTTCGCATCTTGCCCCAGCAAAGGTGGTAGAAAGGAAAAGGACAGTAACTCCCACTGCTACTTCTCAGTCACTCCTAGGTCAAGTATCATAGAGGGAGTGAAGGGCGGAAGGGATCTGGAGGTCACCTAGTCTAACCATCTCATTTTATGGATAAGGAAACTGAGTCCCAGAGAAATGATGAAGTAACCTTCCCCAGGCTGCACAAGCTGTTAGCCTCAGAGCCTCTGACTCCAGAGCCAGCCCTGGCTTGACTCCTCCCAGCCTCATAATGAAGGGTCTCATGACCATGCCGTAGGAGGATCAGCTGAAAGAACTGGGAATACTTAGCCTGGATTAGAAAAGATTTAGGTGGAATGCTGTAGCTGCCTTCAGGTGTTTGGAAGTCTGTCAGTGGAAGATGGATTAGCCCCACTCTTTTTTGCCAAAACGGTCAGAAATGATCCTTGGTGAGGAATTTTCCCAGGGGTCTGAACGCAGTCGTAAAGACTAAAACTATATGAAGGAATGATGTAGACGTCTGTGTTCAGCCTTGGCTCCCTGGCTGTTTAGTACTATGATGCCCTCCCGCTCCGGGGAGTTTCATTGTTTTGTCCCCCAACATGCTAGAGGCACTTGGAGGATGCAGAGGATGAAGAATTAGAGACAGAGGCAGGGATCCCCGAGATTGAATCCAGCCTCAGACATTTAATAGCGATGTGACCTTGGGCAAGTCACTCCCCCTCTGTCGGGCTTAGTTTCCTCAGCTGTAAAACGGGGATAATAATAGCATTTCCAGGGCTGTTTTAGGGGTGGGAGGAGATAGCATGTGCAGAGCACCGAGCGGTCAGCGCCCAGAATACAGTAGGTTCTTAATAAATGTCGGTTCCCTTCCTTCCAGTCCCAGCACACTCCACTAGGAGCAGAGATTTCCAGACAGAAGCCAGCTGGCCCAACCTATTCCCTTTACCCGTGAAGAACAGCGGCCCAGAGAGGCTGAGCACCTCGCTCAGGGTCACACGGGGGGTCAAATGGCAGAGGTGCAGTCTCAACAAGGTCTGCTGTCTTCACATGGCTTCCTCTTTGCCCTGCCTTCCCTCACCCTTGTCTTCTGTGCTGCCTTCGGGGTCAGAACTGCCTGGGCCTCTGGGCTCATTTCTCCTAGCTTCGGCTTCCCCTTAGTCCAGGGGTAGGGAACCTGCGGCCCTAAGGCCATATGTGACCTGCTAGGTCCTTAAGTGCGGCCATTTGGCTGAATCCAAAATCAAAAGACTGCACTTAAGGACCTAGAAGGCCACATGTGTCCCTCAGGCTGCAGGATGCAAGTTCCCCACCCCTGCCTTAGTCTATGCTCAGTGAAGATATGTTTATATAAACCCATGGGACTGGGAGCTGTCCTACACCCACTTCTCAGGTGGCTTCCAGCCTTGAGGTCCATCCATGTGAACCAAAGGGAATCCATTTCAGAAAATGGAGGGGTTGACAGGTGGCCTCTGAGGGAGTGTGGCTGCCCTGATTCCATGAAGTCGGAGGAGTGGACGAGGCATTGTCCTCTGAGGGATGCTGTCCGGCTAGTGTTCCGTGGTTTGGAGCAAGATTGTGGTACTTCTGTTTGCACTGGAGAGTGTTAAGGAAGGGTTAATAATTGGACTGGCATTTAACTTCTCTCCCTCCTAAAAGATTGTGAATCTCACGTTCTCCTGCACTGGATCCCTTTGAAGTCAGAAAACCTGCATTCAAATCACTCATCTTAAGCTTCCAACCGCTTCTAGCTCTGGACAAACTATATAAACCCCCCTGGACCCTGTTTTCACTTCTGTACAGTTCCCCATCTATAAAATGAGCTGGAGAAGGAAATGGCAAACCATTGCAGTATCTCTGCCAAGGAAACCCCAAATGGGGTCACAGAGAGTCAGACATGACTGAACAATTCCATAGAAATGGGAGGTTGGACTTGACAGCCTTCCAGGTCCCCCCCAGCCCTGGCTCTATAACCTAAGGAAGGTCACCTTCAAGATAAGAGAAATGCAGGCCCAGAAATTTCCTGATACCCTTCAATGGTCTGTGAAAGATGAATAGAGACAGGGACCAGTCCTCTGATTTCCCTAGTATAGATCCTTCCTAGAGGAAGACACTCCCTCTACCAGTGCAGGTTGGCACCTCCTCTGTAACTTTCATCTTAAAACCCAAAAAACTTTTAAAAAGGGTAACCTTTCTGTGTCATAGCCTCTGGCAGCCTGGTGAACTCTTCTCAGAAGAATGTTTTAAAGTCATAATATAAAATGCATAAGATTGAAAAGGAAGCCAGTGACATTAAAATACATCTTTTTTTGAGTTAATAGTCCTCAGATTTAGATCTTCTTATCATACTGAGAGATTAAGTAATTTTCCCAGGGTAACACAGCTTGATTGTGTTAGAGGTAGGACTGGAACATAGGCCTTCCAGATTTCAAAGAAAGCTCCCTCCACTCTACAACACTCAATCCAGTCTTAGCTGACTCATCTGTAAAATAAAGGTAATTCTTTTTGTGAGAAAAACATGGTTTAAGTCTTGATGGGTCACATACAAGTGAGTAGTGAGTCCCTCATAGCATCCAAGTCTTTCAAGGGCCCACAAGTGGAAAAGGAATTAGATTTATTCTGCTTGACTGTCAGGGTTCGGGGGCCCTGCCCGAAGGGGCAGATTTACTTACCTCAAAGGAGAAGACACTGGCGTTTTCTCTTGAAAAGAAAAGTCGCACTGGAGGGTATATGTTAAGAGGGTTTACAGCAGGACTCTAAGGCCGGCCTCATCCTTCCAAGGCTTGGGTCCTTTTATCTATCCCAGATCCACGCACCACACGTGACACAGCCCAGCTGAGTGGAATTGTGAGAGGGGGGGTAATTATAAGGGCATGAAGACCCCAGGGTGTGGAGACACCAGTCAGGAACCTCAGGTATCCCAGGTAAGAAAGTCTTGAGCAATGCAATATCCCCTGACCGGGGACAGTGCAATATGCTCTGACTTCCACATGCCCCAAATGATTCCCCAGCCTCACTCCTCCCTGTGTCTCAACATCACCGGTGACTTACAATCTGGCACCTATTTTGTGACCCTTATACTTGTCCCCAGAGGGCAGAGGGAGGAAGATGCAGGGATCCAGATTTAGGTCTGAGATCAGCATAAACTTCCTAACACCAATGAGAGCTACCCCTGGTGCATCTGGTGGTCTCTGAAAATGAACATAAGTAGGATGGCTCGCTGGATCTTCTCCAAGGGTGAGCATTTGTCTTGTATAACATGGGGGCACTCTTGAGCAGATGGAGGTTGATGGAGGTGGCCACCAAGGTCCTTTACACATCTGGGATTCTGTGGTTCATAGGCCCATCAGTTTTGAGATAGAATGTACCTCAGAAGCCATGTGGTCCACCCCTTTAATTTTACAGATGTGAAAACTGAAGCCCATGAAAGAGAATGACTTGCCTAAGGTCACAATTCAGTAAAAGTAACAGTGGTGAGATTTGAATCCAAGTCTTTGGACTCCAAAAGGATTCAGTGCTACTACAGCACAAGGCCTCATATTATACTATTCAAACTGTTGAGAAATATATCCAAACCACAACTAAAAAGAATCCGTAGAGCCCAGAGAAACCGACATCACCCAAAGCCTCAAGTGGTTGGAAGGATTTGCATAAAGGAAAGGTTTTTGGTTCATTGAACAGACATATACTAGACATCAACAATGTGGATGGTCCTCTATTACAAAAAAGAAAGAGGAATGACCTTCAGGAGGGTCGCAATCTGCTACAGGGGATGGGCGAGACAGGTACATAAGTAACTGGAATATATTTCTCTAGGTCCTAGCAGAAGAACTCACATGGACAGGGAAGTAGGCTGGGATGAGAAGAGCTTGGAAAACTGTTTGGAGTCTCTGGAACTGAGTTCAAATCCCAATTCTACCACATACTCCCTGTGCGACCATGGGCAGGTATCCACCAATCTGGGCTTCAGTGTTTTCATCTGTAAAATAAAAGGGTTAGAGGACCTGACCTCTGTGGCCTCTTTCTGCTCCAGATATATGGTCCAATGACTTTCTCTTATTCCCAAATGTTCATGTTTGACTAAATGTTATGTATCTGAACTTTCTAACCCATCACTATGAGTTATGTAAGCATGAAATGCAAAATATCTTGGATTTTAGTCAAATGCCTTAAAGTCCTTTTAGATGCATTGGGAGCCTGCCCAGGCAGATTCCAAACAAGCTTCTGATTTTCCATCTGATTTTACCAGCTTCTTTCTTGGACTTTTCTGATCAAGAACCGCCCACCTGAAAGTCCTGCAGTAGAAAGGGATGTGCCCACTCCCAGAGCTGAGAAAGAACCTGAATCTGAAAAACTAAATGGCCCAATAGACTTCTCAGTCCTCCCCATGGATCAAGCTTGTAGACCGTCTAGCTGAGCCCCAACATTTTACGGATAAGAAAATTGAGCCTTAGAGAAAGGAGGCCACTTACCCAAGGTCATATAGCTTGTGAACGGCACAGAGAAGATTTTGACCTAGGTCCTTCAACTCAAGGTCTGACACTCTTTCCAATGTGTTATTTCTCCAGAAGTTCTTACCCTGCAGTCTGTGAAATCCCAAGGATGCTGTAGATGGGTTTTAGGGGAGTCTATAAATATGATGAGTTTCAAAAAACAAATTTGGATAACTGCAATTTTTTTTTGCTCATGAAATTGAAAATCTAGTATATACAACTTGCTATTCCTTTTAAATTTAAAATAAAGTTGTCATGTAACTTTCCTTTTTTCTCTCCACTACTCTAGAGATGGCTATCATTAGACTAAAATGTATACATATATGTATATGAATATACACACACATATATATACACACACATATATGTATATATATGCATATGTAAAATCATCCTATCCATGCTTTCTCTAGGGGAAGATGTTATCTTCCTTTATCAGAGAAAAAAAAGAAACAGAAGGAATTAGAATAGAGAGTGAGGTAATAGAACTATCTCTTTTTGCAGATGATATGATGACATACTTAGAAAATCCCCAAAACTCAACTAACATGCTGTTTGAAACAATAATTGTAGCAAAGTGGCAGGATATAAAGCAAATCCACAAAATCATCAGTATTTCTTTATATTACGAACAAAACTCTGCAAGAAGAGATAGCAAGAGATAATAACTCCTTTAAAATAATTCTAGACAGTACAAAATACCTGGAAGTACACCTTCCAAAACAAACCTAGGAACTATATGAACAAAATTATATAATAAAATAATAAATAAAAATAGAAAATTATAAAATCTTTTTATACAAATAAAATCAGATTTAAACAATTGAAGGAATATTAACTGTTCAGGGGTAGGCAGGGCCAATATAATAAAAATGACAATTTTACCTAGACTAATTTATATATTCAATTACCAAATAATTATTTTACTGAAAAGGAAAAAATAATAAAATTCATTTGGAAGAACAAAAAATTGAGGATAACTGTATCTCAATAAAAATAGTTTCTTTTGTAATACTACGTAATTTATTTTACAAATTTAAGGAGGTGATTCTGAGGAGTCCGCAGGCTTCACCAGACCCCACCCAAAGACGTCCAGGACACCGGAAGGTTAAGAACTCCTGCGGGTGCAAAGAGGAGGTTCAAGGGAACTGTTGGCAGTGCTGACCTGCAATGAAAGTGTGAAATAGTGAGTCGATCAACATCTAATGCTGGGTGTCGAGAATGGTGCTAAGCACAGGAAACAAAAAGAAAGGCCAAAGGCAGTCCCTGCCCTCAAGGAGCTTACAATCTAATGGGGGAGACCATGTGCAGAAAACTATGCACTGTAACTAAGCCATAGACAGAAGACGCTGGGAGAGGGCCTTAGAATTCAAAAGGATTGGGAAAGTCTTCCAGGAAGAGACGAGACTTTCTCTGGAACTCGAAGAAAGCCAAGGGCCAAGGACGAAATAGAAGTTTGCCTTCAACGTCTTTGCAGCCCCTCACTCTGCCCTCTTAGGACACTCCTTCCCCCTCCCCCCACACTGAGAGCCTTCCCGGAGCCCCCCTGTTCCGGTAACCCCACCTCCAGGAGCCCACTGAAGCCTCCCCCGCCAAAGGCTAGCCTCTGATGTCCTGCATATTTGCCCCTGGGCTTGCCTGCCCCACACTTCACCAAGTCACAGACTGTCTGTGCCTGTCCCACAGGCACTGCCTAGTGGCAGCAGAAAGAATTTGGAGTCAAAGGAAAGGACCTGGGTCGGAATGTCCTGATTCTGTTGGTTGCTCGGCTTGGGGCCAGGGGCAGGTCTCCCCACTGTGAGCTTCTGCTCCCTCATCTATAGAACGAGGGGACTGGAGGTCCCTTCCCAGTCTAGAGCTGGGTTCCTGTGATTTCACATAAACGAGATTTTAGAGCAAGACAGTCCTTAGAAACAGATTCAGCCCTCTCATTTGACAGATGTGGAAACCAAGGTCCCCAGAGGGGAAGGTGCTCTTTCAAGGTTGCACAGCAATAGAGTCAGGCCTAAAATCAAGAGGTCTCCCCCTTCTTTACCCACATGGTACCTAGTCAGTTCAAGGTCCCAGAATTAGAGCCTCATAGACCTGGAGCTGGAAGAGGCCTCAGAGGCCATCTCATCCAATCCTCACATTTGACAAAGAAGGAAGCTGAGGCCTGGGGAAATTAAGAGTCCAAGGTCACACTGGTAGTGAGAATCAGAGGTTGAATTTGAATCCAGAGTCTTCTCTCCTTCCACTATGCCCCATCACATCTCCCTGGTTCTTCATTTGTCTTCCTGGATCACCTCTCCACAAACAGGAGGGGCTCCCCATTCCCCAGATTAAACCATTGCCTCCTAATTAAGTGAAGGAAACAGGAGTAGGGACCTCTGGTTCTCATTTATCCTTCGATTTTGGAATAATTAGCAAACTCCCCCTCCCCCATTAGATCTGCAGGATCGGTTGGAAACAAACATGAATTTCATGGTATTCATTGAGCCACCCTTCTGAGGACAGTCCTCTACCCTGGATAATTGAAAAGTCCTGGGGGAACAGCCTCTGGGGAAAACCATATTTTAGATTTTTTCATTTCAATATTTCTCTGTCTTTAGTCCCTTTAAAAATATCTCCTCCGGGGATTTTGTGTGTATAAACACTCAGACATACATATGCAAGCCCTGCGATGCTGGAAAGGTCTTCCTGCAATGGACTGACCAAAGCATTAGACCAATGACCTCTGAAGGCTTCTCCTACACTAGGACCCTGTGGTGCACCTGTGCGTAGATTTTGAGCTGAACAGGATGTTGGAGGTCGCCAAATCCAGCCCTTTCATTTTACAGATGAGGAAACAGAGTTGCGGGCAGGCTCAGTGATGTGCCCACAGTCACGCAGCTAGTAAGTATCAGAGCTGGGATTCAGCCTCTGGTCCTCCTTGATTCAAGGGCAGAACCCTATCCTCTAAGCCAGGAGTTCCTAACCTGGGACCCAGGGAGCCAGGTGTGAGCCGGGACGGGAAGAAGGCAAAATCTTCATTTGTCACCAACCTCACAGAGTGGTTGTGTATTAACATTTTTGAAATGTTAAAGCATTACATGAATGTCAGGTGTTAATTTTGTTATTGCAGGCCTTAGCCAAACTCAGAAAATCAGCAGGGAAAAATTAACTGGCTCATGAAAGGTTTAGACAAATTCCAAGATGCCTGAATGGATTGTTGAGGGAAAGGAGGTTATTAGGGAAACAGTCATGAGCCCTCGAAGAATTCTGTTCCTGTTGCATAATTATTAGGTTCAATTCTATATAATAGTTTTGCTATTGTGCAGTTGTGTCTGTCTCCTCATGACCCCACTTGGGGTCTTCTTGGCAAAGCTGCTACCACTTTCTTCTCCAGCTCATTTTACAGGTGTGGAAACTGAGGCAAACAAGGTGAAGTGACTTGCCCAGGGTCATACAGCTAGGAAGGGTCTGAGTCTGGATTTGAACTCAGGTCTTCCTGAGTCCAGGTCTGATACCTTATCCACTGTGACAGCCAGCTGCCCTTTATTTGTGTACGTGACTCATCACTTTTACTACACTACAAATTCCTAAAGGGCAGGAATTAAGAGAAAGTCAGCCAGTGGACATTTATTAGGTGAGATTAGTAGATATGATTGAACAGCTGGGTGGTTCAGTGGAATCAGGAAGGTCTGAGTTCAAATCCAGACTCAGACCCTTCCTAGCTGTGTGACTCTGGGCAAGTCATTCTCCCTGTTTGCCTCAATTTCCTCATCTGTCAAATGAGCTGGAAAAAGAAACGGCAAACCGCTCCAGTGTCTTTTCCAAGAAAGCCCCAAGTGGGGTCACAGAGACTCAGCCACAACAAACAACAAAGTAGAAATGAAAACCAAAACCAACAAGTGAGCTCCGCTGGCTGGTCACTGTAGTCAGTATCTGTCCTCCTATTCCCCAAGAGACAGCCATGTGCAGTAGCTAGAAAGCTGGCCTCAGAGCGGGGAAGCGCTGGGTTCGAGACCTCTCTCTGAGTCCCACTGGTTGTGTGACCTCAGAGAAGTCTTCCACCTTCTCCTTGGTCTAGGCAGCTCTGAGACTAAACAGCAGGAAAGGTGCCAGATTGAATTGGTGGAGGGAGTTTCCTAATCTGGGAGATCTTTATGTCAGTGAAAGTGCAGGTCTAGTACTTTCATCTCCCCTGTCAGTAGAGCAGAAGCTCGTTGAGGGCAGACACTGAATCAGGGTTTTTTTCTTTTATTTCCAGAGCAGAACCGTGCACACAGAATTCAGAAAATGACTGAATCACAGAGGTAAAGGTGGAAAGAACCTCCGAGGCCATCTAGTTCAGCCTCTTATTTTACAACTGAGGCAGGTAAGGCCAGGGAACTTAACAAATGCCTGTGGAAGGAATTCAATCGACTTGAATTCCATTGTTACAGTGTGCTGCTCCACTTTCTCTGATCTTCCATGATCATCATCCTCTAAAAGACTCAGAGGTTGAAGCAGGTGAGGCACACAGAGGGGAGCAAAAGTGCCCCCAAGCCCCAGCAATGCCCAAGAAGCTCAACTGGAGCTGGGGGGAGAAGGAGCCACATGTCATCGTCAGATGAAGTGGGTGACATCTGAAGTCTTGTCTTTGGACGTTTGCTTCCTGAACACCTCATTCATAACATCAGACAGCAGTATTAGTCATCCACACTCCTGAGGCCAAGAGAACTTTCTACCTTCTTTCCCAGGAGGCTGATTTTCACCCTTTGCTCGTCAGTTGTCAAAAAATCTCTCTGTCTCTCTCTCTCTCTGTCTCTCTCTCTCTGTCTCTCTCTCTCTCTCTCTGTCTCTCTCTCTCTCTCTGTCTCTCTCTCTCTGTCTCTCTGTCTCGCTCTCTGTCTCTCTGTCTCTCTATCTCTCTCTGTCTCTGTCTCTCTCTCCCCCCTCTCTCTGTCTCTCTCTGTCTCCTCTCTGTCTCTCTGTCTCTCTCTCTGTCTTTGTCTCTCCCCTCTCTCTGTCTCCTCTCTGTCTCTCTCTGTCTCCTCTCTGTCTCTCTCTGTCTCCTCTCTGTCTCTCTGTCTCTCTCTCTCTGTCTCCTCTCTGTCTCTCTGTCTCTGTCTCTGTCTCTCTCTGTCTCTCTCTGTCTCTGTCTCTCTGTCTCTGTCTGTCTGTCTCTCTCTCTCTCTCTGTCTCCTCTCTCCTCCTGTCTCTCGCTCTCTGTATGTCTCTCCTGTCTCTGTCTCCTCTCTCTCTCCCTCTCCCTCTCTTTCCTTCTCCCTCCCTTTCTCCCTCTCTCTTCTCTCTCTCACCCCTCCTCACAGTGCAGCTAATTCAATTATAAGCAATGGTAGAATCAGATGGGACCAAAAGACTTGGCCCTGAAATGGGCTGGACTGGGTCCACCCAGGCCCAGAAACAGAAAAGCTGTCCTTTGGTTCTTCTCTCCTTTCCCAAAGCAAGGATGCAGCAGGCTATGGCTTATCAAACAACAGCATCTTTTGGTCATATGTAATTCAGCTGCAACCTGAAAGTGCATCAGCCTTTTCCTTTACTTTACTCAAAGTCAGTCCACATTAAAGTCCACCTTTGATCCTAACTGTCTCTATGCCTCTGGACGATATGTTTACCCCTCTTGGCCTCAGGCTCCTCACCTGTAAAGATAGGGAATCGAGCTCCATGATTTCTGAGGTTCCTTCTGGCTCTGACACCATGGTTCTAGAACATCACAGTCTGACCCAATGACACACCCCCTCATTTTCTTCCAGCAGCCCACATCTGGGAGCTGTGTGGAGATCTGGCTACCACATTTTAGAGAGGATATTGAAAAATTGGAAGGTGTCCAGAGGACAACCAGAATTATAAACCACTTCCATAAAAGGATTAATTGAAGGAACTGGGGACATGGAAATGAGAAGACTTCAGAAGGAATTCTCCAAGAATTTGTGAAACAGGGATGAAGTTATCTTACTTTGGTCCAGAGGGCATAGCTAAGAACTCCAACTAGGGTGGAAGTAGAAAAAGAGCATAATGACATCTGATGTGAGGAATCCGGGTCTAACAATTAGCGCTGTCCAGCAGTGTAATGCTCTGCCTAATGTGCTGCCTTGGGAGGAGGAGGGGGAGGTGGAGAGGACCATCTCTTGGTGACACCATGGTGGGGACTCTTGTTCAGGCCGGGCTAGATGCCTTTGTGACCCCTTTTAAGTCAGATGCTATTAGTCTTTGTCTGACCAACACACCCACTAATCCAGAGATGGTTTGTAGTCATAAGCTTTTTGAAGTTTGGTATTTGTAAAACAAACATGCTAAGTGCTCGATTCAGCCTGAACCTCTGACACAGACTAAGGTGGTCCGAGTCTTTCACCAAGGAAAGTTCTTGGCAATGTTCTTGCCAAGGAGGGACGGGGAAAAGCAGGAACTGGTCCTCTGCTCCCCACAGTTCAGCCCTCCGTTGGGTCACTCCCAGATTAGAGAAATAGCTCGCTCATTTTTATTCCCACTCCCTGTCTCTACCCTTTCCAATCCATTTTACACACCCACAGCTTCAAGTAGCAACTATTGCTTCTGAGATAAATGCAATGAGGAGGTATGTGTGGAAGTAAAGGCACTGGGGCGCCAGGGATGGAAGTAGGTACAATTTACCCAGCAGCTCTTTCCCACTGCCAAGGACTAAGTAGACCCCCTGACTGTCCCGTGCTATTTAGAGCTCTGTAGGTACCTGTTCTGGATTAGTCCTGTCATTCGCCTGCTCAAAATCAATCAACAGCTTCTAAATGAGCACAGCAGAATCCCCGGGTTCAAATTCTACATCATATACTTACTATTACTTAGAGTAATTATAGTAATTCCTATAGAGTAAAATTTAGTGTTTACTAAGTACTAACACTTACTAATTCTGGGCAGGTCATTCCACCTCTCAAAGCCTCAGTTTCCCTATCTGTAAAGTGACTTATGGCCTCTAAGGTCACTTCCAGGTCTAAGTCTATGATGCTCTTTGTACCCTACGCTTCTGCCAAAAGAGCCCGATGGCTATCCACTCCCCCCACCCCGCCCATAGCCTAGGCTTTCCCACATATATCCATACCATTCTTTATGCTGAGATATGATAGCTTTCCTCAAACTCTACCTACAAATGTCCTCCCCATCCTTCAAGATCCCACTCAAATGCTCCTTTCTCCATGATCACAGATCTCCCTCTTTCCTACTTATTAATCTAAATTCACTAACCAAATCCACACTACCATTCCGCAATTGCCAATTGATGAGCCTATAGATCAACTAATGCCGTCTTTATAACTAACTCCCCAGACACTCTTTTCCCTGGCCCCCATCTCTGAGGTGTTGCTTCCCTTACTAGGATAAAAGCTCCCAGAGAGGAGGCTACCCAGTGTATGACATAATGAATACCCAAAGCATGGTTCACACTTGAATGCCTTTTTATTCACTCTTTCACACATTCAATCATAGCACCTCCTTCATACATACACCAATTACTATGTGAATCCTCAGTCCCCCTCACCCCCACCCTGGCTGCCGATGCTTCCCTTCCCCAGTGAAATTATACTGTGTTCACATGTTGCTTTCCCCATAGAATGTAAGTTTCTTGGCCTCAGTTTCCTCATCTGTAAAATGAGTGAGCTGGATCCAATGACCTCTAAGAGCCCTTCCAACTTTAAACTCTACTAACTTGTGAATCTGTAAGTAGAGTTGACAGAGTTTGGCAGCCTTGGGCCAGAGGCTGCCATCTCCAGAGGCCACACCTCTCCAGTGATCTTGATGGGTCACAGCTGTTTTTCAAAAGGAGAAGTGATGAGAGTCCCACCCCAAACACAAGATCCCATCTGGAAAAACAATGTTGCTGTGTTTAGGAAAAATATAAACATGTTAAAGACAGTAGATGACCCTGAAGATGGATGGGTGGGTGGAGAATGGGAAAGCCTAGGTGATCTGAACACCTCTTAACCAATCAGCAAAACATTGTTGACCACCTTTTAAATACTATGCTCTGGGGAAGGCAAGAGAAGACAGGAGAATGATATCATAGTCTAGTGGGGGAGACAAGACTGAAACATATGAGATAATGAGAGAACAACAAAGGACTGAATTATTAGCTGCTTATTACCTGGCATTGCAGACAATGTTCCAGGCATTCAGAGGAGGGAAACACACCTGAGGGCTGAAGCTCTTGGGGAAATCTGCATTGAAGAAGGCAGACTTGACCTTGGTTCAGGTCTGGAGAAAGCCAGATGTTTATGGAAGGCTGATGTGAAGCTTCATACAAACCACACCCTAGCATCCTGAAGGCATCATAAGACCCTGGTTTGGGTCACAAAATCTTTGCAATCAATCAATCAACAAGCATCTACAGCTTAAAAATAAAAGTGCTGAATTCCAATCTGGACCCTGTCACTTCCTAGCCTTGTGACTTTCACCAAGTCTTTTGCTTCATGCTCTTGGGCCTGTTTCCTCATCTGTAAAATGAAGGGGTTGGGCCAGATGGTCTCTGAGATCCCTTTCAGCTCTAGGTCATCTATGAACCTATAGTCCTTTCTAGATCTCAGTCCATCATAATCCTTTGAGTGTGTGTGTATGTGTGTGTGTGTGTGTGTGTGTGTGTGTGGTGCAGATACAAATACAAAATTGACATCATCTCTGCCCTCAAAAATCTTACATGTATGTGTGCACTTAATAAATATTTACTGAGTCCTCATCCTTCAAACTGCCTCTCCATCTTAGATGGTCATGCTTAAACAAGAGGAAACCCTATGTCAACCCAAACCCACATGGAATTCATGGTAGGCAGCAGGACCAGAATGTGTCACCCAACCTCCACTATTACGGCGATGGCTAACCGCAGGGTGGTCAAGATGTTCCCTGAGGGCAAGTCACCAAGCATTTACTAAGTGCTTGCTTCATACCAAGCACTGTGCTAAGTGCTAGACATAGAAAGAAAGGGAAAAACAGCCCCTGTCCTCAAGGAGCTAACATTCAAATGGCTGGGAATGTGAGCAAGGAGAAATATGTGAGTAACTATTTGAGTACAAAATACATATACAGGGTAAAATGGAGGCTCCTTCCTCTGAAGGGAACGTGTATGTGTGTGTGTGTGTGTGTGTGTTTGTGTGTGTGTGTGTGTGTGTGTGTGTGTGTGTGTGCAGAGAAACAGAGACAGAGAGAAGGAGTGAGGGAGGAGGAAAGAGAAACAATGAGAAAGAAAATAAGAAAACGAGAGAAAGAAAAAGCGAACATGACTGACCTGGGCACTTTCCTTAAAATAGAGGTTCTGGGAGAAACCAACCAATCAATAATAGAAAAAATGCAACAATAGAAATGGAAAGAATATTGGCCACAAAACTCAATGTTGTAAAATTCCTATGGTCAACTTTGACCCAAGGAAGAAATATGAGAATGTATTTTTTTGTTCTTTCTTCCTTCTTTCCTTTTTATTTCTCTTCCTTCCTTCCTTTTTATATCTTTTATATCTTCCTTCCTTTTTCTTTCTCTCTTTCTTTCTTTGTTTCTTTCTAGAGGTGCTAGCTATGAATACAGAATACAACAGATGATGTCAGATTTCTTTGGTGTGATGCTTAATTTTGCTGAACCTTTTAAAAAAGCTTTGTTATAAGGGATGGCCCTCTGGGATAAAGAGAGGGAAGAATATTTTTGGGAAGCTGAGTGATATATGAGCAAAATATAGTCATAAAAATCAAATAGCTACAGTAGCTTCTGAGTATAAACTTGGAAGCCTACACAATGCCTTTTTCTTTACTTTGATCATTGCTGGCTTGCCATGGGGGATGGCTATCTTGCAAAGCTACAGGGGCATTCCATTGCTGGCATTCAAATTCATTCAATCATCATGCATTCATTCATTTATTCATTCATTCACTTAGCAGATATAGAACTCAGTTATTCAGCTGTGGTAGGTTCTAGGGCAGATGGACATTTATGTTGAGAAGCAGTGCAGTAAGGATATGGCTTTGGACTTAAAGTCAGGAAGCCCTAGGTTCAAATTCTGCCTTAGACAGTGACTAGCTGTGTGGCCTTAGAAAAATCACTTAACCTTTCTGTGTCTTCATTTCTATACCCATAAAATGAAACAGTTGGAATCAATGGCTCCTAGGGTTGTCTGCAACTAAGATCCTACATTTTGGCCTCCACTTAGCTATAAACACCATGAGGACAGGGCTGGCATCCTCTCTCCACTTTAAAATACACAAACATAAATTTATAGTTTTCAACCTTTTTTTTTTTAATGTTAACAATAAGGATAACTTGGACCTCTATGGAGAAACACGTATTTTAACTTCACGCTTTGGTGAACATAGAGATTTATTGCTCCTCTCCAGTCGATAAATTTTTAGATCAACCACTCCATAGTCAGTATCAGTTTCTCATTTCACTCAGACCATGTGCCTAGATTACAACTCAAACACAGAGTAGACCTTTGGAGCGCCCTTTTGGAAAGTAAAATTTATCACTGAGCAGGAGCGATGGGCAGTCAGGGAGAGGCAAGAATTGCTGCCTTCTTTCTTAAAGGAGATGGGAGATGGACATGCTAGAAATAGGTCCTTACAAATTGAAAATCTAAATGCTTTAAACACCATCATTCTTTAGAGGCTCTAACACCGTGCTTTAGATGAATTCTCACAAATTTGTTTAGAAACAATTTATGCCATCCCAGCTGAGCAATCCATAGCCTCAGGTGTCGCACACCTTCCAAATCCTGCTTTCTTTCAGATGTCAGGCCCTATGTTATCTTCTGTCATTACCTTTCCTGTAGCATTAAGGCATTTTTCTGAGCCCAAGCTTTATTGTTAACAGTTGAAAAGGAAATCTTTGCTGAATGAGTTTTGTTCCCTCATTACTGCTATAAGTCTGAGATGAATTAATCTGAGACATACGATGGGCTGCCATCCCTGAGATCTGCCTTTCCCTTTGCAGAGAGATATCTCAGTCTGGGCCAGTCCTGCATCAAAGGAATTACAGAATCCTTAATGCTTAAACATTGGCTCAAGTCATCAAAAAGACAAGCTATGGTGGTTTCTGGGTCCAAATCTAAAAGTCTACATGGTAACTGTGTCTCTGTTGGAAGCATTGCTGTATTGCTAAGGGGATGGCACACATCTTGCTTACCAGAAGTGTCTGCAATCATCAGACTGTAGTACCCAGAAATAAGAATGGCCTTGGGGTCATCCAGACCCATGATCATAATTCCAAATATCTAACAGTAGTGGTTCTTTAAAGTTTGCAAAGCACTCTACACATATTATCTCATGCAATCTTCATGACAGTCCTCTGAGGTAGCATTATTATTATATCCATTTTACATCTGAGAAAACTGAAACTAAGAAGAAATTTCGAGGTTCAGTGACTTGTACAGGGTCACACAGCTGGTATCTGTCTGAGGAGGGATTCAAGCACAGCTTTTCCTGACTCCAAGAGAATCCACAGCAATAAGCCCCCTCTCAACTCTCCCATTTTACAGATGGTAAAAACTAAGTCCAAGGGTAAGCAATTTGTCCAAGGTCACACAGGTAATAAGCATCAGAGATGGGAACCCAGGGATATGGAGATGGGGGAGAAGTAACACAAAATAGGTACTGCCCTCAAGTTGCTTACATTCTAATGAGATCATGCATATAGAATGAGGATCATAGATCTACAGCTGAAAGGCAACTCAAAGACCTTCTAGGTCAATGCTCTTGCTTTATAGTTGTAGAAATGTAACTTGAAAAGGTCAAGCACTTGCCCAAGGTCACACAGGTAGGAAGAGTTAGAGGAGGCTAGATTTGAACCTAGGTCCTCTGACTTCAGAGACAGTGCTGTTTCTGCTGCAGCACTATATCTCCATGTAACTCTTTCATTTTACACATAGGGAATCTGAGTGAATTGTCAACCAATCTCAACCAAGAAGCACTTTTTATTAAGCTCGTGCCAGGTTCTAGCCACTGTGCTAAGCATCGGATAATAATGGTTAACTCATATATCGCTTTAAGGCTTGTAAGTGGCAGACCTGAGATTTGAATCCAGTCCACCTGGCTCCAAGCACAACACTTTTTCAACTATTTCATCATGTGTTATCAATTGTCAGATAGAGCAATGAACCCTTTCCTGAAAATAATTTGTAGACTTGGCTGTGAAGATGGGAACGACGGGAATGAGATGGGAAAGGATGGTTCAAGGACACAGACACAGCAGGCTGTGGACATCCAGCAAGGTCTCTGGTCTTACCCACAGATCAGTCACTACTACTTGCCTTCCCTCTCTCACAGAAAAAGCAGAGCTGAGCCTGGGGGCACCAGCATTGGTAAGTTGGTGCCAATGGCATTCTAGTTACCTGCCATCTATGCTCTGGAGCCATTGATGAGTCTCTGTATCTATTAGGCTATCTGTAAGCGAGTTCTATCTGCATATTCATGTGTGTGTTGGGGAGAAGGGTGGTACTATTTGCATTTTTATTTTTTCATTTGTATTGATTTTTTTTTTGGCTTTTACATGTCTCTCCTCATTGCAATCCATCCTCTGCTCAGCTCACAAATTGGTCTCCCCTTTGCCTAGAACTGACCATGTCATCCTCTATTCAGTAAACTCCAAGGCTTCTAATTCCTTCAGGATCAAATATCAAATGCTCTGTGTGGCTTTTAAAAGCCCTTCCGGATCTGGCATCTTTTTATCTCTCCAATCTTCTTACACCTTACTACCCTCCATGTCCTCTGGGATCCAAGGACCTGGGCTCCTTGCTGTTCCTCTAGACACTCCATCTCTAGACTCCAGGCATTCCCTGTGGTTGTCCCTATGCCTGAAATGCCCTTCCTCCTCATGTCTGCCTCCTACTCTTCTGACTTCTTTCAAGTCTTACTTAAAGACCTAACTTCTGCCCCTAGACTTTCCTGGTCCTCCTCCATCTTATGGCACCTTCCATACACACTTATCTCACCCTGCCCTGGCCGTATCTTACCTATGTGGTTCCTTGCATAGTTTCTCTCTCATTAGATTATGAACTACTTTAGAGAAGGTACTTTTTCCCTTTCCTTTGTTTCCCCAACTGTCAACTCAGCACCTGGCACACAATAGGTGCTTCATAAATGCTTACCCACTTGAGTGGAAACAATAAAGAAAGAAAAGACAGAAAAGAAAAACTGGCCAACACAACCATGAAACTTGGCCTTATACACAATATTCTGTAGCCACAGTCCCCCACCTGTGCAGAGCAGGCAGGGAAATATATGTTCTCATCCTTCTTTAGAGCCCAGCTTGGTTATTGTATTGATATTAACATTCAGCTGTGGGTTTGTCATGGTCTGTCCCATTTCTACGGCTGCCATTTTGTACACTGCCTTCTGATTTGGCTTCTTTTCCCTTGGCATCATTTCATATGCATCTTCCCAAATATCTCGGAGTTCTTCCCAGTCAGGATTTCTTATGGCACAGTAACTTACATCACATTCATCTACCACAATATGCTAGGTATTCTTCCACTGAAGGGCATCTCCTTTATTTCTGGTTCTTGGCTGTTTTTTATAGTACTTTGAATGAGTACAGCACTGGCTGTGCCCAGAAGCTGGCTCTTTCCCTGGCTAGGGCTTGAGCCAAGGCCACTTTCAGCAGATAAAGAAATTGAATACCAATGAAGGGAAATGACTCACCCAAGGTCACACAATATGTCAGTGACGGAGCTAAAAAGAGAACCCAGGGCTCCCAATTCATTGTCCAGTACTCTCTAGTAGGGACTTGATTGATATGACTATATGATAGCAGTAGCTGTCTTCAGTCTCAGATGCTCTCCAGTTTGGATGAAATTCTTCTCACTACCATTTTCCAACTTTCCAACACATTGCATTAAAAAGTAATTTCCCTGGGTGTGTGGAAGCAAGCTGCCTCTGTCTCATTAACCCCTTCAATGGAGACATGGCTTTGCCTTGTAACAAGTGAAGAGACTGGAAACGTAGGGGCCTGACATGCCAAAGTAGTCACTCCTGTAAGGACACCAGACTAGAAGGGCAGGGGCAATGGTGACCTAACGAATCCAGCCATTCATTTCAAGGGCTGTATAAAATGACTAGAAATAGAAAAAGCCCTCAGAGCCTCTCAAAAGATCACAGACTTAGAATTAGAAGGTACCTAGAGACCATTGTGTCCTGCCTCCTTTTATTGTTGAGGAAAGTAAGCCATGGGAAAGTTAAGTGATCAATCCAAGGTCACAAAGATTTGCACAAGGTCATTAGGTGTCTGAGGCAGGGTTTGAATACCTGGAATGTCCAGCTTGCTATTCAGTGATCTCACAGCTTCACACACACATACACACACACACACACACACACACATTATATGGGTAGGGTGAAACTATGGTCTCATCTAGACATATGGAGCTGCCTTAACATTTATATTCTCATCCTTCCATCTAGCACAATGATAAAGTAGTCAGGGGTTCCAAGAGGATCCAAGGGAAGGAGATGAGTATTTGTGTTACAGAACAGAGAAATATATTCATAATAGGAAAAAAAAAACTGCTGCTACTCAAATCAATCCATCGGCATCATCATGTGTCTACTGAATGTCCAGCCCTATTCTGGGCTCTGCCATTCAGGATGCAGTTGGAGAAGTCATGATTCCTGTCCTCAAGGAGCTTAGTCTGATGGAGAGATAGGAAGAGAAACCATCATCTCTGTTCTCAAGAAGCATCCAGTTTGACCAGAGAGACGGGGGAGAGACAGGAAACAAAACCATGGATTGGCAGCAAAAATTCACAAGTTTATAAACTCAGAGTGCTGTTTGTACTTCTAAGAAAAGAGGAGACACCTACAACTGCATTGTGTGGATGCTCCAGGAAATGAATAGTCCATTAAGTGCCCATGTGTGATATCATCCAATGTGCATCATGAGCAAGAAGAATAAAAGAGATTGGAATTAATAAAGCACCAGCAGATTCTAGCGTTTTTCCATGAAGTTTGACCCAAGTTCATTCCCCAGTCCTAACCAAAAGTCATATCTCACTGTTTCCGTCACCTACAATTTTGTGACCTGAAGCAAGTCACTTACTGCTCAGACCCCTCAGTTTCTTGAACTGTAAAATCAGAGGTTTGAAATTCAGTAAGGTGTAGTGGATAGGGCACCACTTGGGAAGGGGAAAAACTGGATTTAAGCCCCACCTCAGACATTTAATGACCTTGGGCAAATCTTTGGCACCTTGGACTGATCACTTAACTTCCCCATGACTCAGTTTCCTCAACAATAAAAGAAGGTAGGACACAATGGTCTCTAGGTACTTTCTACTTCTAAATCTATGATATTTTGATTAGATGCTCGGAGAATTGCTTTTTTTTTTTTTCCTCAGCTATAAATTTCCAAGCTTGAAATACTTACTACATTACTCATTTCTCTAGCTGAATGGTTCCCAAACTTCTTGGTCTTATGACCCTTTACACTCTTAAAAATTATTGAGGACCC
>CM053586.1:13960316-13981109 GCA_028646515.1 Pseudochirops corinnae | reverse complement strand
AGATTGGGGGAGGGATTATACAATGGGATGGCTATTTTGGGGTGGTGGGTAGGGGAAAGATGGGGAGAAAATTTGTAACTCAAAATCTCATGAAAATGAATGATGTAAACTAAAATAAATAAAAGTTAGAATAAGAAAAAAATAAAAATAAATATATTTTATAACCACAATGAAATATTTGGTTTCCTTTGTAATCCTGCATATTTTATGTTATGCATCTAAAAATGGTATTTTGAGAAGGGGTCCATAGGCTTCAACAGCCAATGACTCACAGGGACCAAGACCCATAAAAAGAGAGGTGGGGCTTCTGGTTCATATATCTGATATCTTATCATCTAGTTATCTCTAAAGTTTTGAAGAACTTGATTAAATCTCACTGCTTCCTGTGTCAGCCATTCTCCCTGGCCACAGCTTCTCCTCTGTGGAGTCTCCATCCAAAGCAGGACCCAGTCCCTGTATATGGATGAGATGAAGCATCCCCTACTCCCCTCTGTCATTGGACCTGAAAACCCTCCCAAAGCAGGTTGGTCTTTGAACTTTGAGAAGAATGCTCTCTTGGTAGAAAAATTTCTCCATCTGCTCTGAGACTTAAAAGCCAGCTGTTCATGGTGTTTGGGGATGTGTCCCAGCACTGCACGGATTCCTGGCTACAGGGAACATTAGCCTGCTGGAACAGTTCATACAGTTTTCATAGAGTGAACAGTATGGCACGGCTGTTCCCCGGTGAAATATGAACAAGTGTACAGCTCCCATAAGGGCCCTCCCCACAGTTTGTGTCACACACACACACACACACACACACACACACACACACACACACACCTTACCTCAGTGGCCTTGGGGAGGGGGCAGGGCTGTCTGCCCCAGGAAGGAAGTGTTTTCTGAGACCTGGCTTATTGGCAGAGACTGCTGCTAATGACAGGGCCTATGCTAGCCTCTCTGGGTAATCTTCCAGGTGCTGCTCACACCAGATCATGAGATCTCAGAGTAGGCAATCAAACTTCTTACCTACTGCAGGAATCCTAGGCAGACAAATACATACGTAGCACCCAAGACTAGATGTGGAAAGGACCTCAGAAGCCACTGGGTCCAACTCATTCATTTTATTTATTTTTCCCTTTTTAAAAGATGTTTTATTACCGGATTTTGTCTTTATATCCCAGCTATCTCCCACCCACTCCCAAATTCAATCTCTTTTTATCACAAAGGAAAACAATTAAGCAGAAGTGACCAATAAATTGTGTTCCATAGTCTGTCCTAGAGGCCCCCCACCTCCCTGCTATGAAAATGGGCAGTCTGTTTCATTATTTTTTCTCTAGGACTGTCACTGACTTTTTCCCATTATTCGTGGTTGAACTTTCTTAAATTTAATTTATTTTTTCAACTGATAATAAAATAAAATAAATCTGTTTTCTCTCCCTTTGGAGGGAAAAAAAATGCTTATAACAAATTATGATCAAGCAACACAAATTCCTCCATTGGCCATGTTTAAAAAATATGTCTTAATCAGCCCATTATCTCTATATTACAAAAATGGGTAGCATCTTTTATCATGGATCCTTCGAAATTGTGCCAACCCATTTATCTTGGTAAATGAAGGACTGAAGCCTTGGAAAGTAATAAGCCTGGCCCAAAATCCCATAGGTAGCAAGCATCAAGGGGAGGCTAGGATCCTGGGTCTTCTTACACCAGAGCCCAGGCTTTTTCCCACTATACCAACAGCTTCTAGAGCGCCTAGTTCTTAACCGTGTTTCTGTCATGGGCCCACTTTACAGTCTGGAGAAATCTCTGGACCCCTTACTTCTCAAAATAATATTTCTTGTACCCAATCAGATTAATTCTATCAGAAACTGCAGGGAATTTTCCTAATCCCTTTGCTCACAGGAGATTTTCAAATATTTAAAGACAAGTAATTGTATTCCCCCAAAGTTATTTTTCTTCTTGGGTAAAGATAGGATTTTTGTTGTTGTTCAATCATTTCTGACTTTTCATGACCCCATTTGGTGTATGGGGTATTTAGGGAGGACTAGAATCTCTGGTATGAGGGCTGCTTATCCACTTTCAGTGGCCACCTTTTACCCAACTTCCACCTGTGGCTCCACAAAGCTGCAGCATGCTCAGAGGGCACACCCGGGGCGGGGGGGGGGGGGGGGGGTGGTGGAACAACTTGGCAGACAAGATCAATCAGATTGAGGGTACACAATGGGTCTCTAACCTGTCAGTGCATTGGAGGGGGTGGGGAGTCTGCCCCCAAGCATGTGAAGACTTCCCCTAGTGGAATGTGTAGATGAGAACAATTTGTTCCAACAGCAGTGAAGGTGGCTGAAGAAGGCTCTGTGGCCAGGCACTAAAGATGCCAAGGTCATCCATTGCAGTCTGAGCCATCACTAGTCATGCTAACTTTTGTCCTATCAATGGACTTCAATGACTAGAAGAAAGAGTGAAGCTAATGAGACTTTGTGCACTCTGCCTCACTTAAAGCCAATTCACACACAAATCAAGACATCACCCCATGACACTACTGGTCCTCTTTGAAAATGAAGGCTGAAACACAACATTTTTCTTCTTGGATACTAAAGCATAAAAGAAAAATTTGACTCAAGGGAAGAGTTTAAAAATATATACATCCATTCCTTCATTGAAGAAGTGGGGGAGGCGGAGGGTGTTACGGCTGAGGAATGTTGCATATACTGTTAGATACAGGCAATATATTAGTTTTCCTTGAGTGATTTTCTTCTTTCATCGTTGTTACCAGGAATAGCATGATTGAGGGTGAGGGGGGATCTTGGAAATAAGTGAGAAATAAACAAAATACCAATAAAAACAAGATTTTTAAGTGAATGGTAGATAATTAGGTAAATGAAAGCCTAGGAAGAGGAGAGAGAGATGAACTTAAAGTATTAAGCTACATGAAGGTGAGGCTACATGAAGAAGGTGGGCCTTGGAATGTCATTGTGGATAGAGCAAGGAAAAAACAAGGAAGACATGAGTTCAAATTTTGCCTCTGAAACTTACTAGCTGTGTGACTTTGACTTCTTTTAAGACTCTACTCACGTCCCACCTTTTGACAGAATGCCTTTTCCTATCACCTCATCTTCTGGAAGAAGGCCTTTCCTGCCCTCCATCCCAACTGCTAATATCTTCCATCTGAAATTACTTTCCACTGACTCTATATTTGGTATGTTTGTTATTCAGTCATGTATGACTCTTTGTGACCCCATTTAGGGTTTTCTTGGCAAAGATACTGGAGTGGTTTGCCATTTTCTTCTCCAAATCATTTTACAAATGAAGAAACTGAGACAAACAGGGTCACATAACTAGGAAGTATCCGAAGCCAGATTTGAACTCGTGATAATGAGTCTTTTTTGTGTGCGCCTAATTAAACACACATTGTCTCCCATCAGAATGTAAGCTTCTTGAGGGCAGCAACTGTTTTTGCCTTTCTTTATCTCCTTAGCACTTGGCATATAGTGAATGCCTGATAAATGCTTCTTAACTGATGGTTGACTGATTGATCCTGGGCAAGTTATTTTAACCCCCTAAGCCTCAGTTTCTTGTAAAGTGGCATGTTTGTAACTTTCTTTTTTTCCTTCCCTTCCCCCCTCTCTCCCCAGCCAACCCCCCAGCCCTAGAGATGGCTCCCCATAGACATAAATATAATTCAATGGCCCAAAAAGTCTCTTCTAGCTCTAAGTCTGTGACCCACAAGAGCAGCCTGGGACCTCCCAAACTCATGGTAAGAGATAGTGCAGAATGTTCCCCATTTGGGGAACAAGTATTATCATTGACTTCTTTTTGCAACAGGATGAGTGCAGTTTGGAGCCAATGAATGAAGACGGCTCTTAGCCATCTTCGTGGGTTGGGGGAGGTAGTAGACTGAAGCATTTCCCGTGCAGCTGGGTGTGTGCCCTTTGGCACCATTATAAGGCTACATGTGCTCTGGCTCCTCTCTGAAGGGCATGTATGACCAGCGACTCCTGGCTGGTCCCTTGCTTTGGGGCAATATAATTCAGTCCCAGGAATGAGAAACTTCTCTGCAGTTGTCTGCCAGTAAATCTCCCCTGGTGGCAGGCTCCAAACAGCTTGCTTCTGGGAGAATTAGGGCATCTGCTGATTAGCAAAGGGAGAATTATTAGGACTTGGCCACAGTTAAGAAAAACTTTGATCAGCACGTTCTCACACAGGCCCCTCTGTCCCTTCCCTCCCAGAGATCTGTCAGCAGGGCCCCGTTAGATTTCAGATGCATTCGCTGCCCCCAGGCACTGTACCGGCCTGCATTGCTTTGATTTTCAATGGCTCTCAAATATCTCACTGCATTCTCCTCTAATTCACGCCAGGCATTCAACTGAATGCAAAAGGATATGGGAAGGATAACAGCCCGTGGCTCCGCAGCACTTCATGGTTTCACTAAAGGACCTCTTTTTCGATCTCTTAGAAATTCTTTGAATGGTTATTATCATCCTATTTTAGGAGGAGACTCAGAGAGATTTAGTGGCAGCTCCAAGTCACAGTTATTAAGTGTCCAAGCCAGAATTTGAACCCAGGACTCTCTCTCTCTTCATAACAGAAGTGAAGGACTATGGGTCCTCCCTTCATGGGACCATAAGATTGTAGTATTGGTGCTAGAACGACCCTTTTGATTCCTGCTCTCCTGGCCCTAAGGTCCTATAGGATGCTAGCAAGCATGAGCTTCTTATGATATACATATCATCAATCCAATCAGCCAGGTTTTGGCTGGTCCCCGCTGGTGACTGACTCTGAATGGCATTTCCTGCATCCTGCCCAAGGGGTTCTGACTGAGGACAGGCAGTGTAACATGTTGGAATTTGGTCTGAGCCTGTGATTTCATTGATATAGAGCAACAGCTGTCAAAATGTGGGCCAGGGACCCCCAGCAGTCCCTGAAACCCTTTCAGGGAGTTCTTGAGATCGAAATTATTTTCATAATAATACTAAGATGTTTACATTTCTAATGTGATAAATACTGACCAATACAACCCTTTTAAACAAAAGTCTTTTAGGGTCTGCGGTAATTTTTAAGACTAAAAAGAGAATATCAGATAGCTCATCTTCTAAGGGAGGGGAGAGGGGAAGGAGGGAGGGATAGAGTTTGCAACTCAAAGCTTAAAAAAAATGTTAAAAATTGATTTTACATGTAATGGTGGGGGGATGTTTTTTATGAGTACAAAGAGACCAAAAATTTTAGAACTACAGGTATAGAGAATTCCTAGTGAGGAAACTCCCTCCCAATGCAGATACGAACCTGCCCTGCTGATTACCTCATAGGGCACTGCTAGGGCACAGAGGGGTAAAGGAACTCAATCAGCCTGTGTCAGTGGGTCAGAGGCAGGATTTGAACCCAGTTCTGAGACCAGCTTTCACTTCTCAGACATAAATAATGAGACATATATAATGACATAGAATGAAGGGTAGAAAAAAACACTGGACTACACTGGGAGGCAAGGGACTCAGTTTCTAGGGCCCCCAACTAGTTGTGTGATTTGGGATAAATCTATGCCTCTCTGGGCATTTTAACTTTTTAAGCTTTCCAGAGCTTGGAGGTGTCAGTCATAACCAAATAACCCTCCATGCATAATAGGTGAATCATGTATATGGTTCTTCTGATGGTAAGCACTGAGAGGAATATTAAATGGCCAGGAGCCAGTCCTTACCCTCAGGAAGCTTCTATTCTTTTAATGAATCTACACTCTCCTGGGCCTCTGGAGTCGGCAGTCATTTGCAAAACTAGGCCTCTGGAAAATAAAACGCTACTTGGATCCAGGCCACCACAGAAAGCAGCCTCTTCCTGCAGCATATGAGAGTCGAGCTCTTTTCCCCCAACACTGTTTCTGTATGTTTCTTTGCAGGCCAATGTCCTGGGAATGAATCCAAGGCAGATGGAGTTTGTCTCTCTTGACCTGAGGAGGGTGCAACCCTCTCTTGAAGATCTCACTCCCCCATCTCTGTCTGTGTGTGGTTAGAGGAACTAGAAGGCAGACCCTCAACTGACCGAGTTACCAGAAGTCAGTGGTTCCTGATAAGAGTTATCCTCAGACCTTACGCCCTCAGACTTGTGACCAAGAGGGCATTTCTGAATTATCCTGCTTCCATATCCCCCTCCTGTGTCTAGAAACAGAGAGAGATAGCAAGGAAGACCCAAGTCACCCTTATCTCATTTGTAAAATGAGAGGGTTGAGTTACTGATCTCCCTGTTCCCTTTCAGCTCTGACATTCTTTGAAAGATTCAGCAGGTCATGGGATCATAGGTCTAGGGCTGGAAAGGACCTCAGAAGTCAGAGTACAACTGCTTTATTTTACTTATGAAGAAACTGAGGCCCAGAGAGGTTGAGTATGTTTCCCAAAGTCACAGAGAACTATCAAAGCAGGGACTTGGACCCAGCTCCTCTGGAATCCAGTCATCATTTTTGTTATTCTACCATCTTGATTCCTTGGCTTCATCACGAAATATCAAGGTCTCATGCGAAAGGTGGGTCTTGAAGGAATCCAGGAAACCCAGAGGTAGAGGCGATGGGGCAGATTATTCCAGGCGTGGGAGATGGAGTATATTGTTCAGGGAAATGCCAGGAGGCCAGTGTAGATGGATTATAGATGGTGCAAAGTCTAGGAACACTAGGGTAGGAAGGGGCAACGTTCTAAAGAGCTTCAAGTGGAAAGAAGAGAAGCTTATAATTGATCCTAGAGATAATGGCTACTGCAACTCACTGAGCAGGGGCATGACATGAGCCAAACCAAGCTTTAGGAAACATCTTGGCAGCTAAATAGAGGTTGATTGGAGTAGGGAGAGTCTTGAGGCAGGGAGGCCAGTTACAAAGCTGATTGCAATAGTTTAAGTCAAGAGTTCTGAAGTCTTCAACTAGGGTGGTGGCTGTTTGAGTAGAGGGAAGGAGGCTTCACTAAAAATGCTGTGAAGATAGAAACCAAGACTTAGCAAAAGATCATTTACTTGGGGCATGTGAAAGTGAGGAATTGAGGAAAACCCTAAGTTGGTGGGCCTGGAAAAATGGTAGAACCCTTGATAGTAGGAGAGAAATTTAGAAGAGGGGAGAGTTTGGGGGAGGGGGGAAGATAATGAGTTCTGTTTTGAACATGTTGAGTTTGAGATGCCTGTAGGACATCGAGCTAGAAATGTCTAAGAGGCAATTGGTGTCATGGACCTGAAGCTGAGGAGAGAGATTAGGGCTGGCTACATAGATCTGGGATTCCTCTTCACAGAGATGATCATTGAACCCATAAGAATTTATATCACTAAAAGAGAAAGCAGAAGAGCAAAGAGAAGATGACCCAGGACAGAACCTTAGGGGACACCCATTTATACCATTTGACTCAGAGATTCTACTCCTAGGAGTAGGACCCAGTATCTCCTACACATTCATACTCTTTGACCCAGAAATCCTAAATGTTAGGCACATACACCAAGGGAGTCCCAGCTAGAAAGGCCCCCTGCACACTAACACATTACACATTTAGAACAGCGCTTTGCTATTTGCAAAGGACTGGAAACAAAGCAGAAACCCATTGATTAGAGATTGCCCAATAAACCATGTTATGATGTGCCATAAGGCAGGATGAATACAGAAGATTCTGAAAAGAATGGGAAGACATGAAAAGATACGGAATGAAGTAAGTAGAACCCGAAAAACAAGAAGCACACTAACAAAAATAATGGGAATGGAAAGAATAAAAAAAATGAAACCAAATACTCTAATTATAATGGTAAAGCTTGTCTTCCCCTCCCCCCCTTCCCTCCGGGAAGAGATGAGAAAATATTTCTCCCTCTTTTCACTGGAGAAATGAGGCAGTGTGGGTGTGGAATAGTACAATGTCAGGTACAATTGATACGTCTTTTGGTTTTGCTGAACTGGGGTGAGTGTGTGTGTGTGTGTGTGTGTGTGTGTGCTCATCTTCATTACAAGCTAGGGCTCGATGCATAGATGAAGACTTTATTCAAAAAAGAATGTGATTAAAAGCAAAAGGCATGCATAAAATTTTTAAAAGATGTTGGATCCTATACTGTAATTAGCTATGCTGTGAAGAAAACAAAAAGGTGGGGAACAAAGTGTCTCATCTAGAATTGGGGAACAAGACTTTTATACATTAAAGTATCTGACACCATTCTGAGGCAGGAAAAGACTAAAAGGTGGGGGTGGCTGGGTGTCGCAGTGAATGGAGCACTAGCCCTGGAGTCAGGAGAGAGTCCAGCCTCAGACACTTGACACACTTGCTGGCCGTGTGACCTTGGGCGAGTCACTTAACCCCAATTGCCCTGCCCTCTCCTTTCCAAAAAGCAAAAAAAAAAAAAAAAAAAAAGACTAAAAGATAAGTGGTTTGGTCTGGATGGCAAGTGCCAAAGATGCTCTAAGGAAGGAAGAATCACTGGGACAAGAGCTGTTACAGCTTCAATCTCCTCCCCTTGAATGATGGGATAGGTGAAAAGGAGGAAGGAAAACCTTGGGGCTCCAGGCAGAAGGCAGAAGCATTGAAATGAGAGCAGGGGAACAGAAAGATGGTGAAAAGATTGGCTTGACTGGATCATGCGTTCCTCCCCTTCTCACATTATAAAATCCAGATAAGCTGCTCTTTGTGGTTGTTTCTCACACCCACCATTCCATTTCCCATCTCTTCGAACTGAACTGACTATCTCCTAGGCACGCCTTTCTCACCTCTGCCTTATAGATGAGGCTTCTATACGAAGCCTTTGCCGATCTTCCCCCTCCCCCACAGCTAGTGCCCTTCCTCCCAAACCAGCTTATATTTATTTGTATTTACCCTTTTTCTCTTTAATCTATATACACTCACATATGTATGTATTGTTTCTCCCCATAGAATTTAAGCTCCCTGAGAGTTAGGGAGCGTTTCTTTCTCTATGCATCCCCAGTGCCTAATTTAGTGCCTGGTTCATAACACGTGCCTAAGAAATGCTCGTTGTTAGAGACATGGTGAGCAAAACAAGACAGAGCCCTCACTATACAACATTAAATCTTTCCCTTTTTTAGGCTGTGGATGGGAGTGGGGGAGGGGAAGGTTTAGGGAAAGAAAGGAGAAATGAGCGACTTACATTGGTAACAGAGACCACACCTGGCCAGATCTCTGCTAAATCTATTAAAACCAATGTCTGTCCTTGTGTCTAGACACTTGGGGAACAAAATGACAGATTTGGGAAATATTGTTTTTCTTAAATGCACATTGGAAAAGATTCAAATGAATCCATAGGACACTTGATAAAAACTGAACTGTGATATTCAATAAAACCTCCATTGAGATCCTTCCTGACGTGGTCCTGGATGAGGTTTGCATTTAAGCGGGAGTTAGGCGATCCGTCTCTCACTTCCAACTGCTTAGCACAGTGCCTGGCACATAGTAGTTTCTTAATGAATGTTGACTGATAAATGAAATGCAAGATGTTTTAGTTGCAGTTAAAAGTCAAAGGAGCTCAGTTCACATGCTGCTCCTTATGTTTATTACCTGTTCTAGGGCAAATCATTTTACCCCTGAGCTTCCATTTCCCCATCTGTAAAATGAGGGGATTGGAGTAGACTACTTTCAAGGTCCCTTCCAGCTCTAAATGTGACCCTATAAGCCTATGGTGCCCGACGACTTTGATAAACACATAGATAGAATGATTCTCAGATTTGCCAATGATGCAAAGTTATCAGAGATCTCAAGTTAATACATTGTAGGACAAATTCAGGACTGAAAAAAGACATTGACCTCAGGCTAAGAACATCAGGCTAGATCTAATCAGATTAAATTCAATAGGAATGCATGAAAACTGGTTTAAAAAATCAATCTTACCAGTAAAAAATGGCAGAGGTATGGCTAAGCTGCCATTTTTTATAAAGAGAACTGATTTGAATGAACTGCCAGCTCCAAAGGGGTCACCAGTATGACAGGACAGCCAAGGAAGCGAATGCTATCTCAGGGAAGGCATGAGGGTGGTGACAGTCCCACAGTCCCCTGTCCTGGAGAGACCACAGTTGGAGGGTAGCATTTTTTTCTGGTCGTCACATTTTAGGAAGGAAATGGATTAGCTCGAGAGTGACCAGAGCAAGGTAACCAGGATGGTGGCAGGGCCTTGAGTTCATTCCTCGTAACAGTCATTAGAGGGTGATTTATCGATTTAGCCCCAGCTGAGATGGTTCCTTTGGATTTAAAGATTTTTCAATTGACAATAACATGTTGGTTTTAATCTTTTATATGATAATAATTATATTATTTTTTAGTTCAGCAAAACCAAAATATTTATATTCTAATCATAATTATGTCATAATAATCAAAATCATTCCAATCCTATTATAAAAAATATATTCCTCAAATAGAATATATATGTATGTGTGTGTGTTGACTATTTTTCTATTTTCCAAATCCACACTTAAAGAAAAATTGAGGCTCAATTTGAGGTTTTAGAAAATGTAAGAGATTCTAAATTTCACAGGTTTTGCTTTTATAGCACAGAGCCCATGTGAGTGCCCTGATAATGGCAGGAGCTCTTAATTAAATCAGCAATTAGCCTTTAGAATAAGAGAGTGAGCAGGAGAGTGATGAATGGAGTTGCTCCTTTTTCTTCCAGCCTGTGCAGCCAGTTTGTGGTCTGCAGTTGAAATACATACACATGATATTAATTTTATATATGACCCAAGCAGAAAGCAAGAGGGATTCAAACACATTTCATTAAACACAGCCTACCCGCTCGCCCTACACTCCTCCACGCCAGGTACAAGGCTAACCTAGCAAAATCAGTCTTTGCTGCCAGAACAGTCTATGGAGAGGATAACCTTTCACAAGCATTTATTAAACACCTACTGCATACCTAAACTGGAAAATTTCAAAATCTCTGTCTTCAAGGAGTTTACAGTCAATTCAAGAGAAGAGACACACAAAATAAACATAACACAAGTGAGTAAGTAATTAAGCATCTAGAGCAGTGGTTCTCAACCTTTCTAATACCGTGACCCTTTAATACAGTTCTTCATGTTGTGGTGACCCCCAACCATAAAATTATTTTCGTTGCTACTTCATAACTGTAATTTTGCTACTGTTATGAATCATAATGTAAATATGTGATATGCAGGATGTATTTAAATTGAACATAACCCACAGGTTGAGAAGCACTGTTCTAGAGTAAATCAGAGTAGTTTGCAAGGTTCCAAGCAAGAGAGGTCTTGAAGTAAGGGGTCTTGAAGAGAAGCATTTCAGAATCTGGAGAGAGCAGAAGTCTGTTCCAGATGTGGCAAAGGGCATCTTTAAATGCCAAAAGAGTGGCGAGGAGGCAGAACCAGCTCAGAAAAGGACAGGTTTGTCAGAACCATGGGATTCAAAAGGGGGAAGAGCATCGAATATGCCCAAGAAGACAAGGTAGACCCAAATGAGGAAGGACGTTAGTAGCTCAAGAGCACCAGGGTGCATAGAGCATTGTAGATAAAGCCAGGATGACCTGAGTTCAAAATCTACCTCAGCCACTAGCTATGTGACCCTGAGTAAGTCACTTAACTTCTCCTTTCCTTAATTTTCTCATCTGTGAAATGGAGCCACTTCCCAGAGATATTGCGACAATCAACAGAGATAATATACCTTGCAAAGCTCAAAGTGCTATACAAATGCTAGCTATTTTTGTTGTGGTTTTTGTCACTGAATGGTGAGATAAGAACTGTGTGGTCAATGAGGAGTCTATGAGACTTTTTGAGTAGGGGAATAATTGTCATCAGGCTTCTGCATTTCAAAGATTTGGTGGCTATATGAAATACTCTCTGTATTATATACTTGTGTTGCATGGGCTAAATCACTCCATCTCTCTGGTCCCCCGTTTCCTTATTTGGAAAATGAGGGCCTTGAGCTAGATGGCCTCAAAAGAGAAGAGAAGCTGGAGGTGGTGAGACCAGCTAGCTGTTCCTGTTCCTGTTGTTGCTGTTGAGTCATGCCCAACTCTTCCTGACTCCATTTGGAGTTTTCTTGGCAAAGACATTGGAGTGGTCTGCCATTTCCTTCTCCAGCTCATTTTACAGATAAGGAAACTAAGGCAAACTGGGTTAAGTAATCAGTTAGGAGGTGATAATAGTTTAGACAAAAGGTCTTAACTAAAGTTATGGCTATAGAAAGTAGGGAAAAAAGGGGGGGAGCCAGGTTCAAAAGCTATTTCAGAGGAAGAAATGACAATGACTTCGAGGGGGAGTGTAGAATCTTGGATGCTGAAGTTTTGAGCCTGGGAGTGTCGGTGATAGACTGGCTTATTCTGAGAGAAAGAGAACATTCTGCTTTGTACATAGGGCAAGGTAGGGAGGGATGGGATGGTGGCACACATCCAGGTAGAAATGTCCAAAAGTCCATTAGAAATATTAGATTGGATCTTAAGAAGTGTCTAAGGGTGGGTACGTTGATTTGGGAGCTATCCATGTAGGGCTAATAACTGCAATCGTGGGAGTAAATAAGACCTCAAAAAAGAGGGAACAAAGGGAAAAGAAGAAATGCCAAGGACAGAGGAGGTCCCTGAATCCAAAGAGGACCTCAGAGGCCATCTACTCTAAACCTCTCATTTGCCCAGTATAATACAGGTAGTGATTGCGGGAGATGGGATTTCAGTTCAGTTCCTCTGATGCTAGACCTAATACTCTTTCCACTGGAAAATACTGCTACCTTCAAGACTGGGCAAAATGCTTCAGAGGATCTCTAATTCATCCCCACTCTGGTTTAAGTGGTTTTTTTTTTTCTTCTCTTTTGTGTTCCAAAACAACTATGCGCTCTTTTGACTTGGGGCATGCTCATGATCGTCTGAATTCAGAGGACTGTGTTATTATTGAGGACTAGCCTCCTCTTGCTTTGAGCAAGCATAAGGCCAAGAATTCATGGCAAGTTTAAAGCAGAACTAGCCACTGAGACCAGTCTTTACCAATATGCATAGAGTACTAGACTGATGGAAGTTTCACTAGGATAGTTGTGTTGATTGTTCCAGTCCTCTATTGTTATTTATTAAATAGTAAACTCCTTGAGGACAGGGACTTTCACCTCCTTTTGTATCCCCAGGCACTTAATAAAATGTTTATTGAATTGAATCAGTCTGGTTTTAGAGGACTGTGGAAAGAGCATTCAACTGGAAAGACCCCCAGGTTCTATTCCTAATTCTGCTCTGACATTAGGATGTGATTTTGAACAAATCCTTTGACCTTTCTAGGAATCATTTCTTCAAATAAAATGAGGGGGTAGACGACAAGGTCAATCCGAAAATCCCTTGTAGCAGTTTAAAAGTGGAGGTTGGGAGGACTGGAAACAGCATCGGATTGGGAGTCAGACAACCAGAGTTCAAATCTAGCCTTTGTTATTTGGTAATAACTTTCTGACCTTGGTTGCTTTTCAGTCATGTCCAACTGCTCACAACCCCATTTGGGATTTTCTTGGCAGAAATACCGAAGCGTTGGCCATTTCCTTCTCTAGCCCATTTTACAGATGAGTAAACTGAGGGAAATAGGGGTGAAATAGTGAGTTTCTGAGGCCAGATATGAAGTCATGAAGATGAGTCTTCCTGATTCCCAGCCTAGCACGCTATCCACTGAGCCACCTAGCTGCCCAATTTGACCTTGGAAAAGGCAGTTTACCTCCTTGTATCTCGGTTTCCTTATCTGTAAAATAAGATAGTTAAACTAGGTGCCCACTGAAGTGCTTATATCTAGGATGCTTTGGGAAGCAGGTGTTTTTGATACTTTTTAAAAAAATCATTTGAAAAATCATTTCCTTCTCTGAATAAAGCCGGAAATTCTTTGCTACAGAAATCCGAACCAAAATGAACATTTCAGCCCTTTCCCCCTGAAAGGTTAGAGGCAACAGTTTCCAATGTATTATTTAGGGACCGGCATGTAGTCCACAGTACATTAAGCAAGGGCTTGCAGAGGCTTTTAAAAACCAACGGGCTCCCTGACAGTGTTAAATCTTTCCTTAGATGTTTGGTGAAGCCTGCATCAGAAAAATAAATGATTTAGTGCATTGCCGTCTACCCTATTTGGGGAGGCCGCCTATCAAGTTACAGACTCATTGGAGCTGAGAAAGGCAAGGAAGGGAGTTAGCGGCGAGGTCACCATGTAATGAGCTGACCTGGGCTGCCCATAGTCAGGCCAGCTGGTGTGATGAAAGAGGCTAGTGAGAAACCAGCCCTTCTCCCCTCCATGAAAGAGAGAGGGCGACAGTGATGGAGAAGGTGGGCCGTGCTGCTGGGACATGCTGATTCCCATGATTGATTCTTAATTCTCTGTAATGACAGGCTGAAGGCTGTCCATTTTTCTATACGTGTCTCCAGAATATTGATATTTCCTAACAGTGGCTTCTGGCTGCTTTTCTCTCCCTTTTGCAAAAACCGTGGACCTTCTCTCTCCATCGTTTGCTCACAGGATCAATCAGTCAGTCAATAAACATTTTATTGAGTGCCAAGAACTGGGTCATGGATTTAGAGGTGGAAGGTAACTCGAAGGCCACCCACACTTCCCTCATCTTACAAATGAGGAAAGCGAGGTCTGGCATGGTGAAGCAGCTTACCCTGGGTGACCCAATTATTGTGTCAAAGGCAAGATTCAAACTCAAGTCATAATGATAATACTAGGGGGTGGCTAGGTGGCACCACGAATAGAACGCCAGCCCTGGAGTCAGGAGGACCTGAGTTCAAATGTGATCTCAGACACTCGATACTCACTAGCTGTGTGACCTTGGGCAAGTCATTGAACTCCAGTTGCACTGCCTTCCCCCCTCCAAAAAAGACCCAAAAACAATAATAGTAACAATAATGGCTAACATTTATATTATGTTTACTACGTGCCAGACACTGTGCTCAGTGTTTAATGATTACTATCTCATTTGATGTTCACAACTCTGGAAAATAGGTATTATTATTATGTGTCTCCATTTATAGATGAGGAAACTAAGGCAAAGGTTAAGTGACTTGCCCGGGGTCATACAGCTAGTCAGTATCGGAGGCCAGATTTGAATTTAAGTCTTCCTGAATCATAAGCTCACAGGACCACAGACTTTGAGCTGAAAGCGACTTCAGAGGCCGTCTGCTCCTCTTATTTTACAGATGATGAAGCTGATGTCCGAGGGCCTACTGGATGTTGTACTTGGCTTAATATGTTGACTATCTGATACACTCAGAGGCAAAATCTCTGGCTTGGGATGGCACCATCCTTGAGATACTGTTGATGCTTTGGTTGGGATGGACCAGAATCAGAATCACATGTAGTCGGTGATAGGCTGGGAAGACAGCGATGGGTTCAGGGTTGGACTAGGAGAGAAAGCTTGGCTTTTTCTTACCAGGAGCAGGGGGTAGGACAAACATTTCATTGCTGGCCACATGCCACCCTGAGGACAGAGCTCTCTGAGTGCAATTGGTCTCTGGAATCCCTGCTGTCTTTCTCAGCTCTGCCAGCAATTTGCTTTTGTGGCTCCAGGTCTATCCTGAGCTGCTCCCGATATCTGTGGCAGACTTGTGGGATAACCAAAGTCAGAGCCTCGATCTGGTGCGCCCATGGAATAACAATGATTGCTGCAGATATTCTTCTCTGTCTGATTTCACAAGCGTGACATTGATGAAACAGCCAGCCCTTGGGTGGGTGGATGACACGTTGGCTTGTGCCCAGGCTGCCTGGGGGAAGACGTATATTTGGTCCTGACTTCCATTGGCTGGCTGCCCAGGCTTGGCTGTGTTCTTGGGAAGGGCAGTAAGACTTCTGTTCTCTGCACAGCAGACCAGAGCCCTGGGCCCTTCTGAAGCAAAAGATCCAGTCTGTGGCCCACCCAAGGATCTGTTTGGGTCTATCTTCTCCAAGACAGACAACTCCTGTGGATGATGGGCAGAAGTTTTCAACCAGACCAAAAGGGCATACAATGTTTACAGTATCAAAGGATGCCTAAGTTGGGAGGGCCCTCAGAGTCTAACACATACCTGATGCACCATGAAGAGGACCTCTGTTGTGCTCTCATCTGGCTGTAGCTGAAAGACTCCTAGGGACAGGAAACACAGCCAAAGGCTATGGAGCTGTCGGAAACCAGTCAGGAGTCCAAAGGGCTCGTTTATAGATAGAGAAAGCCAAGTCCTAAGAGGTTTTCCAAGAGCACACTACAAGTCCAGAACGGGGCCAGCTCCAGAAGCTAACTCTCATGATGTCCCATCCAGTCCAGTGCTCCTTCCATAATGCTGCCCTGCCTGAAGGCTCCCTCAGGCATCTATTAGCTATATGACCTTGTACAAGTCACTTTGCGATACTTCAGCCTTCTCATCTGTAAAATGAGGTTTCCGACTATGATCCCTTCTCTGAACTGTTCATTTTGTGATCCTATGAACCTAGTAAGGCAGGAGGTATAAATATTATTATCATGTTACAGATGAAGAAACTGAGGATCCATGTTTAAGTGATCTGTCCAGGGTTACAAAGCACATTAGAACAACAGAACCCTGCCTTTGGGGAACTCTGGGTCTCAAAACAGAGACAACAGAGAAATGAACAAGAAAACAATATCAGATGAAACGATATCATCAAACAAAAAAAAAGAAAGAAAGAAAACATTGCTCTGATAACTGGTGTTCTGGTCAGACTCTGCCACTTCTAGGAATTGCTAAATCTTAAGCCTGAAAGGGAGCTCAGAGCCAGACAGGGAGGAGGAAGAGGAGGAGGAGGAAGAGGAGGAGGAGGAGGAGGAGGAGGAAGAAGAAGAAACGGAGGAGGAGGAGGAGGAGGAGGAGGAAGAAAAAGAAGAATCTTCACAAGACAACTCACATTTATACAGTGTTATGCTATACAACAGGTTGTCCAGGATCTCCCTCATAACCAGCTTGTAAGGTCAGTACAAATAGTCCACTGTTTACTATATATTTCCTCCCTTTCTTAGTCGAACTCCTTGCAAAGGAAGGTTGCTTCTATTTCCTCTCCTCTGACTCTATCATAAACCATTCACCATCTGGCTGGAGCCCTCACCACTTACCTGAAACTCTTCTTCCCAGTGTTAGCACTGATCTCTTCATTGCAATCTAATGGTCTTCTTTAGTGTTTGTCCTTCTCAGGGTAATGCAGCATTGTCTGTGCTGACCACCATCTTCTGGAAGTGACACTCTCCTTTCTGGGTTCAAGCAAAGACAATCTTTACTTGAAGCTCTCTAATGAAGAGGAGCTCATTCCATCTCTTAGGATATCTACTTTGGGCTGATTTAAATTGTTGGAATTGATTTTATTTTTTTTCTTTCATCAAACTTAAATTTTTTTCTCTGCTACTTAATTCCTTTTACCCTCAAAAACCAAATTCTGCCCTCAGGGCTAACAACTAATCTGCTCCCCTTTACACCTCAGAGTCCTTTGAATATTTAGAAACTGCTCTAGTCCCTTCCCCTAAATCTCTTCTCCAGGCTAAATGTCCTGACATTCTTCCATTTATCTTCATGGGGTAGGACCTCAAAGTCCTTTGTGATCATAGTTATCTTCCTATAGACACTCTCCAACTTGTTAATATCCCGCCTTAAATTCCATACCAAGAATACAGTGTTCTAAATGTGATCTGAACAGAGCAAAGGAGATTGAGATCCCTACCACCCCTACAAATGCCCCTGTCCTGGATGTTGTTCTCTCAATACAGCCTAAGACTTGTTTGCAGTCTACTAATGTCTGAAGATCTTTTTCTTTTTTTTACAGGTGCACTATTACCTAGTCACATCTCCCTCTTTTGGACAAGTGAGGTTGATTTTTTATAACCAGATTTAAGATTTTATCTTTTTTTCTATTCCATTCAGCTCATTGGATCTGGCCTCTATTATACATCATGGAAACTCTCAGTCCTAGCTCTGAGGCACCATAAAATTGGATAAGCATGCCATCTCTTCTTTTTTTCAAGTCATTGATTAAAAAGGTTAAGGCACAGATATGCTGGACATTCCACTAGACACTGTCTTCCTAGTTGACATTAAATTATTAATGGGTTTTTTTTTTTAGATCTAGTCATTCAACCTCTCCCAACTATACCTAAATATTCCATTATCTGGCCCACATCCTTCTGTCTCATCAATAAGAATAGCATGAGATATGTTGGCAAAAGCTTTGACAAAATGTAAGTATATTGTCTCAGGAGCAGGTGGAGGGATGGAGGGATACAATTTGGAACTCAAAACTTTAAAAAAACAGAATGTTATAAATGTTTTAACAAGTAATTGGGGAAAAAAAGAAAAATATTACATATGAAAATAAACAAATAAGATGTAAGCATATTATGCCTATAGTGTATTCCCTGAACTCCCCAGTTTAGTAAACCTATCCAAAAAGCGAGTAAGTCCAGTTGGGCACAGCCTGTTCTTTGTGAAGCTCTGCTGCTTCTTTATAATTATTCCTTCCTTTTCTAAGTGTTCAAGATTTTTTCCAAGAATCTGTCAGGCTCATTGGTTACTTGTTTGTAGATTCCATTCTTTTCTCTTTTTTGAAAATCACATCAATATTTACCCCATTTTTCTGAAATGTTAGAGATGGAAAGAACCACGGTATCCATCTGGTCTTCCCCACACCTGCCAACAAATCTCTCCTGTACTATGTATTGAATGTGGTCATCCAGACTTTGCTTGAAGCCCTTCCTAGAAAAGAAAAACCCATTGCCTCCTAAAGAAATGCATTGCACTTTGAAATAAATATGATCTTTGGGAAACTTTCCCTTACAGAACCTAAATTCACCTTTTTGCACTGTTGTCAAATCACAAAATTTGATGGAATTAGAAGGAAGATCAATAGCAAATTAGTCCAACCCATATTCCCCCCCCCCAAAAAAATAAAAGAATAACCACTCCAACACATGCTCCAAATAGTTATTCAGTCTTGGCTTAAGATCTCCAATGAGGCAGAACTCAGTACCTCCTGTAGCAGCAGATTCCACTTGGATAGCTCTCATTGTTAGGAAGTTTATCCTGACATCTACCCTAACACAGAATCTCAGTGTTGGAAATGACCTCAAAGACCATCTAGTCTTTGCAGTAATCCCCTCAACAACATCTGTGACAAATGGTCTTCTAACTTTTGCCTGAAAACTTCTAGTGATAGAAAACTCCCTGTCCCCCAAAGTAGTCAATTCTGCCTCTGGAGGGCTTTGGCTGTTAGGAACTATTTTCCTGACATCAAGCATAAATTCATCTTCCTTCAATTTCCATCTCTTGCTCCTAGTTTATCTCTCTGAAGCCAAGCAGAATAAGTTGAGCCCTATTTCCATCTGTCAGCTTTTAAAGTGCTTGGACAGAGGTATGCCCCCACCCCAATGACTCACCCACTGAATTTTCTCTTCCCCAAGTGAAATATCTCCCATTCTTCAATGGATCCTCAAAGGGTAATGGTTACATAGCACAGAACAATGAGAAATCACTTCAGATGTGTAAGAAAGGCCCATATTGATAGGCTTTGAATGCTACTTCAGAGTCTTATATCTACTACTATCTCCCTCTTCACCCTCCAAAAAAAAAAAACAATATCTCTTGGGATCTATTTTGTATATAATTGGATTTGTACATGTTGTTTTCCCCATTAAAATGGAAATTCCTTGAGAGCAAGAACATTCCTGACTCCCAGAGATACCATGGCCATCCAGCTATCGTCCTATATGGCTATATTGCAAAGCATTGTCATTTGGGAGGGGGGGAGGAAGGGAACCCAGTCCACAGTAAAGAATGCACATATTTGGGGGGGGGGGTGGAGCCAAGATGGTGGCACAGAAGCAGGAAAATCCATGGCTCCCCCCATAACTACCTCAAATACCTATAAAATGTGGCTCTAAACAAATTTTAGAGCTACAAAACACACAAAGTGACAGAGAGAAACAAATCTCCTGCTGAAGGCAACCTGGCAGGTGGAAAGGAAGGGTCTGTGGTTTTAGCCCCAGAGTGGCTCTGAGCAGCTGCTGCAGCAGACTTTGAGAGAGTGGATCACCAGCAACTGTGGTAGTTTCCAGAATTATCAACCCATAGATGTCAAAGAAAAAGTGAGAGGTCAGTGGAAGTCTGTTGGAACTGGAGGGGACAGAGTATGGTCTGGCCTCTGCCCCCAGAGCCAGAAGTGGCAGAGTTGTGGCAGCCCTGCAGCCTCCTCCACGTGGCTGCTTCAGAGCTCCTGGCCTACAGATTGTAGGGGGGCCAAGTGGTCATTCAGAGGCTAAGTATTCTTGTTTTAACCTGCCTGGATCTAGATTGTGGTCTTGGGTGGTGGTCCTGAGGTGTGTGATCAGTGAGCCAGAGATGGTGGGGGCTGTAGAGACAGTGCCCTCCTACTAGCTCTGGCAGCCACAAAAACCCCAGTGATTTGGAACAAAGCTCTCCCCTCTGGAAGCAGAGTTCTACTGTGGCAAAGAGCTCAGAAGTCAAGTAATTGAGTGGCAACATGAGCAAGCAAAGGAAGCAAAGCAAGCACAGCAATCCAACTTTAGATTCCTTTTTTGGGGGACAAAAAGGATCAAAGCATGGAATGGCAGGAAGAACTTCTGCACCCAAAGCTTCCAATAAAAATTGGAACTGGTTACAGGCCATGGAGGAGCTCAAAAGGGATTTTGAAAATCAAGTAAGAGAAGTAGAGGAAGAATCTGGAAGGGAAGAGAAATGAGAATGATGCAAGAAAATCATGAAAAGAGAGTCAACAACCTGACTGAAGAAAAATAATACCTTAAAAAATAGATTAACTCAAATGGCAAAAGAGGCCCAAAAAGCCAACAAGGAGAAGAATGCCTTAAAAAGCCAAATTTATCAGATGGAAAAAAAATTTCAAAAGCTCACTGAAGAGAATAATTGCTTCAGAAT
>CM053586.1:13932969-13959816 GCA_028646515.1 Pseudochirops corinnae | reverse complement strand
GGGTGAGGGGGGAAGACATAGGAGAGAATAGATTGGGGGAGGGGGGATACACTGGAATGGCTGTTGTGGGGTGGTGGGTAGGAGAAAGATGGGGAGAAAATCTGTAACTCAAAATCTCGTGGAAATGAATGATATAAACTAAAATAAAATTTAAAATAAATAAAAATAAAAATAAAATTTCAATCACATGACCAAGGGAGGCAGGGTACCACAGTGACTTCCCCAAGTCTGGGAACATGGGGTCAAATCTTACCTCCAAAACTAAGTGACCTTGACCACTTAACCTCACTTTTCTCATTTGTCAAATGAGAGGGCTGAACAAGCTAGCTTCTCAGGTCCTTTCCAAACCTATGATTGCATGGATAGTATCCTACTAGAGTGAGAACAGAGAATTATTTCGGAATATTAGCTCTGGGAAGGGCATCTTTTTGTGCTTTTACTGTAAGTGATCAAAATTAACACAGTTTAAATGTTTACAATACATCTGGGTGAGAAGCCATCATAAAGTGATTACTTTGCCATCAAGGTCTTAAAATCATTATGCCTTCTGGTCTCTTGGTCTTTGTTCATCTTGCTTTATGGAAATTAGGAAAGTCATTTGCATTTTTATTATATATTAATTATAACATGGGTTTTTTAACTCTGTGAATTGCCCTAGAGCTAAGTTCACACTTTACTGTGGTGTTTATCAGTGCATCAGGATCGTGAGACACGCAACACCCCTCCAGTCATCCACTTCACTTTTCAACACAGAGATCAAGAAGAGCCTCTGTGTGTTACTCTACCATCATTAAAAGGGGGCGTACCCTGAGACTCTGCCCAGCAACATCATTTGTGCAAGAGAGATGACTGGAATCATAGAATCTCAGAGTTCAGAGGGACCTCAGAGCTTATCCGGTTCAACCTGTACCTGCAGCACAATATCCCTTATAAAGGGTCATCTCTCCCAGCATCTGTTTAAACATCTCCAATATGGGAACAATCTCTCAAGGAAGCCCATTCGGTGCCTTGCAAAATTGCTAGAAAATTATTAACTTCTATCTCTTGTCTTTAATTCACAAGATCATAGCTGGAAAGCCCATGGAAACCGTATTGACCAATTCCCCCAGTTCTTTTCTCCAACCTCCAAATATCCCAGGCCAACCAGTCTTGTCTGTGCTATCTTGGACAAGTCACTTAACTTTTCTAGGCTTCAGTATCCCTATCTTTAAAGTGAGGGGGTAGACTAGATGACCACTAAGGTTCCTTCCACGTTCAGACCTGTGATCAAATGATGTGCAAATGACTTGGTTTCTAGACCTGTCACGATCCTAGTCCAACAGACTGCTTGATGCAATTAAGGACAACATAAGGAAAGACAATGAGAAGACATCAGTGAAATTATTGGAATGAGACTAGAATAGTTGGGTTATGGTGTATTGGGCCATCCAGTGGGAGGTAAGAAAAACTCCAAATTCTCGCTAACCTTGAATCAGGAGAACATCTAATCTGACCAGTCTTGGGCAGTCATTCTGGATACGGCTTCTCTCAAGGGCAGGCATCCTTTGGTTCTCCTATTGATAGAAAATATGGATGCAAAAAGCACTAGCAATTTGAGGATCCTGCCAAGCATCTCAACATGGGCTTAACTACATCCTATATTTCTCCAGCTCCATTAGTCTGATTATGAAACATGTTGTGAATTTTAAAAGCCACAAACTATGAGGGGAATTCCAAACAAAGATACATGGCCACACTCATAAGCCAGAATCACTGGAAGCATCATGAGGAGCCATCCCATGTGGTCATCTCAAGGAAAGGGGGAGGGTTTTTCTGCTGAAAACTGATGGAAGAATTCCTAAGACTGTGAAAAGAACTTTGTCTCGAATTTTCTTTATGAAATGGAAGGTTCTTTGTTATAAGATGAGGGAGAGGGGAAAACAATTTGATTAGCTTTCATCTAACATAGATTCGTTCAAGTGAATCTAAGGCAGCCTAGAAGTTCTGAGGTATTGTCTAAACCTGAGATCTTACAATTGCCTTGAATTAATTGATTAAGCCACAAACTCATTAAATCAATAAGCATTTATGAAGTGCCTACTCTGAGAAAAACACTGTGTTGGCAGAAATTAAAGAGTCCCTGCCCTCAAGAAGATTACATCCTACCAGGCATGATTATTTTTTCTTGTATATAAGAATATACGGGAATAAATTCTAAATTAATATAAGGTAGCTCAATCTCCCCCTTCTGTAGAAGACCTTTAGAACCCTAAATTCACACCTCCCATCTCCCTTGCTGTTAGTGCCCCCTCCCAAGGTTATCCTGTATCTGCTTTTTATGGGTGTTAGTTATACCTGCATAGAATGTAAGCTCCTTGAGGGCAGGGATTACTTATCCCCAGACCTCGGCACAAAGCAGGAACTTAATTAAGACTTGTTGATTAATTGATTGCATAACTGGAGCAATAATGGGACCTTTGAGGTCCCATCTTGGTCTGAATTCCTAAATTGTCATTTGTTATATCCCCAGGACTTACACATAGTAAATGCTTTTCTGTTGATTGAACAATTGATTCCAAGTTCACCTCCTTCCTTGGGTGCTCTCTGGTGCTTCCTTGGCCCCATTTATGCCTTTGTCTCTAAATCTTCTTCTAGCTCCATGTCACAGGCAGCTTCACTGTGTGTCCCTGTATGAGGGTATATCCCAAGTCACTGCTGTCTTCCCCTTTGCCCACCCTCCTCCAGCACAAACCCTGCACAGGGGATTGTGAGACTTTCCTCCATCACTGAGCCAACAAGCCAGTGCTTGTCAACCACCAACACTTTTCTAGTATTGATAGTTTGGGAGTAAATCAGATCATAAGGTCAGAAACTGAAGGCCCAAATATCCCAGAGACCACCTTAAAGACTTCTCATTCTAGACCAACTTACCCAAGATCCATAGCAGAACTAAGATTTAAACTGAGCTCTTCTGACTCCAAACCCAACATTCTTTCCATTGTCCTAGGCTTCTTGATTGATGTTAGACGTTAGCTAGTTGCCAAGCTAACTAATGTCTCCACAGACAGTGGGGCCTGGATATTTCAGGGTTATAACTGAATTCCTTAGCTCTCCCTGCCTAAAGAACCTATCACGATCTATAAATGTTAGCCAGGGGTTGAGTGGCAAAAGGGTATGTGATGGAGGTGAAACAAAAATTAAATGGTAAATTAGTAAAACTTCCTACCCTGCTCTTGTTATTGTGGGCATTTCAGTAGAGGCAGTTAATGACCCAATTTCTTATATCTTTGCTATATTTTTACCTCAATATGATCCTCACATCAAAACATAATATTTTAAAATACTGTATTTAAAAATACTTATAAAAAATGACATGGAATCGTAGATTTGTAGGACTGGAGAGAATTCAAACGATGTATGTTGTTAGTGTTTTCAATTTTACTAAATTTAGGAGTGTTATTAATTCAGTTCTAGACACAATCCAATCTGAGGTTTTTGCTCCTAATCATGGTTTGCCATAGCTGAAGAATCCTTTATCAAGTGATGATAAGGAGCCTACAGATCCTTAGTTAGGTTGATTCTCAGACAATAGTAAACATCAGTCACTTAAAGCCCTTCTAGCTTGATAGAGCCAATCAGAGCTTCATTTGATCGTGACTTTTCAAAATATAATCTTCCTCCAAGGAAGCACCAGAATTTTTCTGCAGACTGAATGAGATGTCGCAAATTGTATATTGCTTTCAATGATCCCAAACTGATCACTCCTTTATGCCCCGTTCAGGACTACTTTTTCAACTCGCATTTCCCAGAGTATGATTACTACCTCCTTCTTCCCCGGGGTTATTTTACTGGTAACTGCAGCATTTTCTGATGTCTAGTAATGTAACTCATAAGTCACAAGCCCCCACTAGTTATGTTTTCCATTAACAATAATCAACTAGGCTCAATTAGCATTTAGCAAAGGATTTTACTAAGGTAGTGTAGTAAGGACAATTGGTACAGAACATCCCCCACATACAATCTAGGGGTACACTTTCTTATAAGTCAGAAGAAATCTGGAATTTAATTTAGAGGATGGTAGTCATGAGGAAGCATTTGTAGAGATCACAAATATCCAAAAGGTAAACTCACAACTCTTTTCCCTAGAAATACTTTCCTGAGTCCCCTTCCAGTTGCCTCCTCCCTCAGGAGTTGGATTGTTGCACTGATGGTCCCTTCTCCCTAATGGCATAGCCACTATGGCTCAGCTATGGAACTTCCTTGAGTTCTTATGGCCTTCTAGAATATCCCTCTGCCATGCCAGCCCCCTCTTTCTACTGGCTACTTCCTTTTGAAGCCTCTATTAAAGTCACTTTCATATTCATCTTCTATTACATGGCCTTGCTTTCATCTGCCAGTGGTCATACAACAACTAAACCCAAGGCAGGATCTGGAACCAGGTCTTCTCAACTCTACATCTAGTGCCCTGGCTAATATCAGAAGGTCTGGGTTCAAATCTTGCCCTCAGTGCCTACTTCTTGCGTGACTTTGGACAAGTCACTTAACTTCCCTGAGACTCAGTTTCTTCATGTGTAAAATGAGAGGACTAGACTAGAGATCCTCTGTGGTCACTCTCAGCTCTAGCTCTGCCTGCGGCAGCATCACCACACAGGTAAGATGGATCCTATCCACATTTAAGACATAGGAAACCGAAGTTATTTAGAAAAAGCAATGAGTTGCCAGTATGAATTCATACAGCTGCCAAGTCTCTGAGACTGGACTTGAACGCAAGTTTTTTGGTACAATGGAAAGAGCAATGGCTCTAGAGTCACATGACCTGTGTTTAAATTCTGACCTATCTAACCTGGAACAAGTCACTTAACCTCCTGGGCCTCAGTTTCTCCATCTGTAAAACGCAGAGATTATTAGCTGGTCCCTGGGGCTCTTTCCATCTCTTGATATAAGATCCTATAAACTCCAGGTCTGGTATTCATTTTGTTTTGTCAGTTTTTTTTTTCCAGTTTGTTCCTCTGCAGCAGCACTGGAGCTCTGTGGCATTGCCCTAATGAACCCCAGATCACCACCTCCTAAACAACAATGCATCAAAGTAGGACTTTGTTTAAATATGTTCTTCAATCATTTCTTCTAATTCCTGATTGTGATCTCATTGTATCGGACTCCAAACTATTGTTCGATGGAATCCATCCCTTGGTTTAAATTGGAAGTCTATGAAAAGACAGGATTCACTAACCAGAAATTTTCTTTTCAGAAGCATTTCACATTGAATCACACATGAACCTGTGTGGTTCTTTAACCACCTGAGCTGTTTCCCTTTAGCCATGGACCAGAGAGACTCAAAGTACAACAGTGTCTCAATGTACCCCTCACCATCTTTCATCTTGCATCTTACAAAAGCAAACTTCAAAATTTACATTTGATTCTTTTGCTCCAGTGGACAGTTTCCAAGAGAAGGCTATTCTTTAATTTTCTCATTCATTAGTGAATTCATCTTTTCCATATGCTTCTTTGCTTTCCACTCAAAATTGTGTGGTTTTGTGGCTCTCCAGCAGCCCCTTGAGTATTTGGCCTTTTCATAAATGAAATTAATTTGATAATATCCTCGTTGCTGTGCCAGAGAGATGAGTCAACAGCCCCTTCTTGGTATTTTTTAAAGCCAAAATTAAATGGACCTGTTTCCCCCACGCACTCTGTGGCGTGATGCAATTGTATTTGCCGAGAGAAATATTTCCAAATGGAAATGCCCAGGCCTGGCTGATAGGTTTATAGACCCAATCTGTTCTGGATCACTGTCTCCTAGGAGGGTTTGGGAATCACAAAAAGAAAGATCACTGATGTCTTGGACCTGGAATCCTAACCAGGAACACCGCTAGAGTTTCTTCTCTCATTTTACTGGGCTACCAAAATGTTACTCCTAAAACGAGCCAATGACTTAACAATTGTCACATTATGACCAGCATTTGCCATTGAATTTAGGTAATAGGTGCCCCTATGATAATCAGAGAACTGTAGAATAATCGTTTTTAAAAATCATAAAATCTAATCAAAGATTCAGAGCTAGGAGGGACCTCGGATGTCTGAAGAGCTAGAAGCAGAGCCTAGAGAGGGGATAACAGAGTGAATGTGGTTGGCCTTGGTACTTCCCTTAAAATAAAGGTTCTAAAAGGAACTAACTAATTATAAGAAGGGACCACAGGGCAGAGTGTTCTTCCAGCGTGGGAAAATCATCTAGAAAGTAGGGAGTGGAACCCAGAGGGGAGAGTGATTGGAACCTTCAGCAGCCATTAAGAAAGAGATTATTGAAATAGTTTAGGCAAGAAGTGAGGAGATCTAACCCCTGGAGTGGCTATGTGAGTGGAAAGAAGGGAACAGATGCAGAAGATACTGTGGAGAGAGAATTAACAAGACTAAACACATTAGAAACGTGAGAGGGGGGAAGAGAGGCAGAGAAGGAAGAATCAGAGATGAATCTCAAACAGTTGAAAGTCCCCAGAGGTGTAATAAGGAAACAAACCTCCCTTTTATCAATAGAGATATGTTGGACTACAGGGGTAGAATGAGGTATACATTCTCAGATGGGATCAGAGTGTTAGGTCTCTTCAAAGGTCAGAAGGTTTAAGGAGAAAGACGATGAACTCATAGATTGTTTTAGAATTACAGAACACCGTGGCCAGAATTGACCTTGACAACCACCTTTTCCATCCCTCTGATTTTATAGATTAAGAAAGCGAAGCCTCAAAAGGTGAGGTGACTGTGCCAAGGTGTTTACCATCAGCTGCTAGAGGCAGATCCAGGCCAAGAACCACCATTTCCTGACTGAATCAATCCAGGAGTCACTGCAGCAAGTCATGCTGGGGCAATGAGCCGTCTGAGACAAACCACTGCTGTTAGGTCTCACGGTTTGTTTCTATTGAAAATCACAGAGGCTCAAACAAGTGATGGTTAATGATAAGAAGGATGCAGTCCTGGGAATCCAAGAATATTTGATTGATGAGAGCTTACATTGACATAGCTAGCACATAAACGTTCACAAAGCATTTCGAATTCAGCAAGCATCTCATTCTATCCTCACCACAAACCCAGGGAGGGAGTCAGTAGGAGTATTTCTACCCCGATTTTAAAAGAGTTGAAGTGATTTATCCAAGATCACAAAGCTAGTAAATGACAACTCATTTAATTGTTATTTTTCCCAATTACATGTAAACGAATAATGTTTAGCATTCTTTTTTTTAATTCTGCGTTCCACATTTTCTCTCTCCCTTCCTCCTCTCCTCCATTCCTTGAGAAGGCAAGCAGTCTGAGCTAGACTAGTAAATCACAAAACCAAATCCAAGGCTACTAAACTTCTACTACATCATCCAGCAAAAGTTTCAAGCACACAGGTCTCTTGTGACCCCCAAAATGCCTGAGTGTGACCTGAACCCGATTAAAATTGAATTGGGAAATCTTTAACAAAAATAAATTTGAATACAACGAAACATAGATAATGTGAACATGTGCTTCTCTAAGTCAACATGAGACCCACGGATATGCTTATGTGCAGGTCAGTGCCCCCCATTTCTATCTGAGTTCGACACCACTACAGTGGATAAGACATTGGACTTGGAGTCAGGAAGATGTGGGTTCAGATCTTGGCTCCAACACCTACTGTGTGACCCTGGGTAAGTCACTTAACTCCATATCCAAGTATCTTCATCTATGAAGTAAGAGAGTTGGACTCAATAGCCTTGAAGGCTCCTTCCAGTTCTAAATCTACTACTATATGTTTTGTTTTGTTTTCTCAGGATTATTACCATGGGCTAGTTGTGCCCTATTCCTTGTAATTCTAGACCTGCACATCCAGATGAAGGCATTCTGTGCTTCATACCAGAGGGGAAAAAAGAGAAAGAAGGATGGAAAAATGGAGGACCATTGGTTGGTCCCCATGACTGAAATTCTTTCCCTCTTTGTCTCTGCTTCCTGGCTTCCCTGGCTTCCTTCAGTTCACAGCTGAAATCCCAAGAAATCTTTCCTGACCTGCCCTTTCCTGCATCCCTTAGTGCTAGTGCTTTTCATCTGTAGACTAACTACAATTTATCATGTATACTTTTCATTTGTACATATTTGTTTGGATGTTGTTTACCTCATTAGAGGAAAGCTCCTTGAGCTTCGGAGCCCCTTGACAGGAGAGACTGCCTTTTTGCCTTTCTGTGCAGCCCCAACACTTAGCATAATGCCTGGAACATGGTAGATGTTTAATAAATGCTTGTTGTTGGGGCAGCTAGCTGGCACCGTGAAGAGAGTACTTATCCTGGAGTCAGGAGGACCTGAGTTCAAATCCAGCCTCAGACACTTAACACTCACTAGCTGTGTGACCTTGGGCAAGTCACTTAATCCCAATTGCTTTGCCTTCCCCCCTCCAAAAAAAGTGCTTGTTGACTTGTTTTGGGAAATATAAGAAGGAAACTGGGAAGGCAGAGAAAGAAGAGATGGAAGAGTTTTCAGAGCATCAAAACAAAATGGAGATCAAGTGTAGCCTTTGAGTTTGTCCCAATAATTCAACACAAGTTTGCTCTGTCAGTGAACTTGAGTTCAAATCCTGTGTCTTCCTTTGTGACTTTCAGCAAGTTGGTTCTACTCCATGAGTTTTAATTTCCTCATCTCTAAAGGGAAGGACTTAGAGACCTGGAAAACACCCTGGAACCATGCAAGAAAAGTTGCTAAACTATTCATATTATTGGCCCAGCTCTCCCACTGTTGGATAAATACCCAAAGAGGTCAATGACAGAAGGAAAAGAGCCATATATTCCAAATTAGTCATAGCATATGTTTTATGGTAGAAATCCTAGAAATAACAGGAGTTCCCCTTGATTGGTAGAATGGTTGGTCAAATTGTGCTACATGAATATGTGTGCTAAGGATATGAAAAAGACAGAGAAGGCATCCATGCCCTCAAGGAGTCTACAATCTGATAGGGAGACAACATGTAAACTCTGTACAAACAAGACACATACAAGATAACTGGGGCTAATCAGAGAGGGAAGGGAAGGCTTGGCATGTTATTCCATGCACACGTCCATCTTTCCCTCAACCTGGGCCAGGATGAGTCACATAGATATGGAAGAGGAAAAGAGTTCATCAAATACCAGAAACCTCTCTCACCTTTTAGTTCAGGAAACATGTTGGAAGAGAATGAAAAGGTCATCTGAAGACAGACCAGAGAAATATTTTAAATCAACAAGTGACCAGTCAAAGCAGATCAATGGGAGACAGCTATCCTGTCTTATCCTCCAATTATCTCTTGGTCTGCCTGTCAGGCAGTTGTCAGGTCTGATTGTCAGGTAATTATCCCATATGACCATCAGGAAACTGTCCATGGATGTCAAAATTCAAGAATAGCAGCTGAGAGAGGGATACTTTACTTTCAATTAGAGAGATTTATCCATCTTCAAGTGCATTAAAATGATTTTTCCACATTTCCTCTATTCTTATCACATATTATTTTATTTATTTGCATGTCATATCTTCCACCATGACCCCTTTAGAATGTAAGCTACGTGAGAGCAGAGATTATGTCATTTTTCAGCTTTGGATCCACAGAATTTAGAAGAGGAACCCCACACCCTCATTTTACAGATGGAGAAACTGAGGGCCAAAGGGGTTGAGTATTTCCTCATTTGTGAAGTGAGGGAATCTAGTGATGGTACCCAAGGACCCTGCTCACACCACATCTATGATCCTATAACCTATGAGTGACTTGGTCAAGGTTACACGTGACCTTGATACCAAGATGGCAGATCTTCAACCCATAGTAGGTGCTTCATAAAAATTCCTCACATATAATTGAATTTGAGAAAGTTATGCAGCAAAGGAAGCACAGGAAGATCTCTTAATTCTATCAGCAAGAAAAAAAGAGGAGGTAATTAGAATTACTTACAAAAAAAACCTCAATGGTAATTGTATTCTAGCATGATACCCTGGAATAGGAACCCAAGATAAAATTAATTAATTAATTAAGCCTGATTCTGCAATCTCCAGAGATTGGACCCCCAAGTCAAGTGAGGAAGAATGGAGAATTTGTCACAGTAGTTCATCACAAGTTAGACACGAAAGCTACTACAGTTATCCCTTCCACATCACAACATTCCCCATTGATATATTGTGGGTTGGCATAAATAATCAAACAGGAATTGGGAGGGAGTTTTGCAGAAGCCTCAGACAACTTGCCAAAGCCAGCAGATGACGCAGAGCCTATGATCAAATACTTAACCCAAATTTTACAATAAGGTATTGCAAACACCCCATAAGGGAAAAAGAAAAACTTCAGACTTCTTCTCTGATAGAAAGGGAGGGCCAAAAATATTTATATGGATTTTCCAGATCATGCCTCTAACCCCCATGATGTGGAAGGAATTAACAGGAAAATGGATAACAAAAAGATGGTGGAGCAAGAGGAAACTGTTCAGTGCAGCTCTACCTGACAACTACTCCAACAAAGACCTAGAAAGAGCACCAGATATAGTTGTGGTCAGGAAAGCCAAGGAAAACCCATAGTGAGTCATTTTCCAGCCCAGGTCAACATAAGGAAAGAGACAGAGGTCTGTGGATAATGGGAACAAGGTCTAGCCAAGAGGACTCTACCCAAAGTCTTTCATCTCAAGGAGTAAATTGGGGCTGCAGCTACTCGTTAAGGAAAAATATAGTCAAACATATCCAACAAACTCTGTACAGAGAACAAGGTCAGGAGCCAAAAGGAAACTCTATTGCTCTGACCCCCGGGCTGGATTATAGATCCAGTGTGGACAGGTGAGGGGAACAAAGCCTAGGAGCAGCTGATGTAGGGCTATGGTCATGGGACTGACCCTATGTACTGGGCAAGGAATAGAAAAAGAAATGATTAACAGCTGTGTGGCTCTGACCCCAGAACTAGGTCTCAGATTTAACCCTTATCCAGTCTGAGGACTACAACTGAGTAATGAGGGCAAGAAGGTAAGATCAGTAGGAAGTCTGGAGATCTGTCGACAAGATCCTACATACCCTTCCAAAGAGCTGGCAGGGAGTGAAGCCTGCAGTAGTCTCCTGGCATTCCAATTAAGGGCAAGCCCGCAGTTGTGTTGCCCAGATCCACCTTTACTGATCTCTAACTATAGATATGTTCCAAGGGTTTTCTTTTTCTTTTTTTTTTTTTTTCATTTGGGTTAGAGGGAGACAGAAAGGAGAGAAAATAGATTTTTGTGAAGTGAAAAAAAAATTAATTAAACTTTTTAAAAAGATGTGTGAGCATCTTAGCAAGGATGGAGAGCAAGGAATTTTTAAACTACTTGCATAGAGTGTTTGATTTATTTATTTCTTCAAGTTATAAATACCAGCTATGTATCCCAAAAGTTCAGATTGACTTCCCTCTAAGGTGAAACCCCTGGAGATATATTTCTTTACTCTTGTTCCAAGTTATCATTGCTCCTAAAATACCTCTTGAAAGAAAAGAAAGCATTCTTCAAAGCAAAAACAAGGAAGAAAAAGTAGTTAACCTGTATTAGGAGACTGAAGGGTAGAAAAACTTGACACAGAGAAGAAAGGAAAGAATAAGAAAAAATGAACATTTAGAAATAAGGAATAGATGCAGAGTCAACCAGGCCTAGAGTCAGGAAGACCTGAGTTCAAATGTTGCCTCAGACACTTATTGGCTGTGTGACCTTGGGCAAGTCACTTAACTTTTATATGCCTTAGCTTCCTCAACTGCACAATGGGGCAGCTAGGTGGCACAACAAATAGAGTTCAGGGTCTGGAGTCAGGAAAGCTTATCTTTGTGAGTTCAGACTGGCCTCAGACACTTACTAGTTGTGTGACCGTGTCCAAGTCACTTAACCTCTATCTGTCTTAGTTTCCTTAACAATAAAATGATAGGGTCAGACTGGATAACCTCCCAAGTCCCTTACAGCTTTAAAACAGTTTTCTCACCAGCCCATGGCTATGGCTGAAGGGAGCCAAGAAGATATCCCTGCTGACTAGCTACACCCCTCTCTGGGTGTCTACACTTGCTCCAAGGGAAGAAGATGAGGAGGAGGGGAGAGAGAGAATGTTCTCACAGACTTCAGTTTGCCCATGTGCAGCCTACCCCCTCATCAGATACCCCAGCATTTATTAAGGTCCATCTGCCCTTGGTGCTGAGCCAGGATGCCAGTGAAGGCCATGTGCTTTCATGTCTGGAGGCGTAAGTAACTTGTGTCTCCAAGGAATCGAGCAGCGTAGCTGTCCTCACTCTCCTTGTTCATCCCACACCCTCCAAATCATGCCTGACTAGCCGGACTGAGCCCCCTCACCGCCTGATGGAGCCTGCCCCATGAGACAGCAACTTTGGCAAAGCCCCCAGTTACTGGCAGTCAGCCATGCCGCCTGTACCCTGAAAGCTGCCCACGAGTTGGAGGTAGAGGCCCCAAATCAAGAGTGCATCAGTCATCACTGCCCCATTATCCCAATGCCATGATCTCATTCAGAACCTACGCAGTCACAGATTATCAACAGCCGATGTCAGCTGGACCAGAGAATGGGGAGATGATCTGATTGTATGAGCAGGAGTTCAGGTGTTGAGAGTCAAACATTTACATGGAAGAAAAGGAGGCCTCAAGGAAACCCTTCCCTGGTCTCAGTTGTTTGTGACTAGGAAAATAGATTCTGCAGAACACTGGGAAGTGGGGCAGTGCATTTGTCTGAGCCTTCGTTGGTTAACGACCCAGCTCATTGACTGGCTCCCTAATAGATTGGCAGCCTCCAAGACTGACTGATAGACTTACCAGCAAACTGAATCAGAGAATCATAAATCTACAGCTGGAAAGAACTTCAAAAGACAAGTAGTCAAACCCACTGATTTTATAAAGGAGGAGACTGGGTGGAAGGAGATCATGTGCCTCACGAAAACTTGCACACGTAGGACAAGTGAAAGACCCAGAACTTGAAGCCAGGTCTGACTCTTCATGGTCCCATTTGGGGCTTTCTTGGCAGAGATACTGGAGTGCTTTGCCATTTCCTTCCCCAGTTCATTTTACAGATGAGGAAACAGGCAAACAAGGTTAGATGACTCATCCAGGGTCACACAGCTAGTAAGTATTTGAGGCTGGATTTGAACTCAGGTCTCCTTGACTGCAGGCTCTGGGCTCTACGCACTGCACCACTGAGTCCATACTCAGTAATCTTTCCACTGCACAACCACTGGATATTTAGAGGAGCCTGTTATTCAAGGCTCTGTCTATATATCCACAGAACTAAGATAGTGAGTCTTTCTCAGAGAGACACTAAGTCACTCCTCCCTGCCCCATGTCACTCTCCCACTTGCCACCCATTTGCAGGAGAATGAACAGTGCTACACAATGAAGAGTTCTGGGCCTGAAGTCAGATACCAGGGGTTCAAACATTGCCTCAGACGCTGCCTGTGTATGGGTTTGGTTCCTTAGGCCTCAATGTACTCATCTGTAGAATGAGAGGGTCAGACTGAAGGGCCTTCTAGAACTATGGACAAGGGCAAGATACATCCCTTCCTCTCTGTGGGTGAGGGTTGGACCCTGAATTTATACGGAGGCTGAGCTGCGGCAGCATCAGCAGAAGGATTTCATTGGAATAACAGCCAACATTCATACATATTATCTCATTTGATACTCAGAACAACCCCATGAAGCCGGTGTTCTCATCCCCTCATTTTAGGGAATCTGGGGGTCAGTGAGATTAAGCCAATGGTCCCGGGTCACACAGCTAGTACCTGAGATGGGATTCCTACCCAGGCCTTCCTAACTTCAAATTCATTGCTCTAAATTCCCCAGAGGCTAAATCTCTCCTGCAAACAGATAGGTTTCATGGATCCAGATTCCTGGGATTGTAGATTGGGCTGTCCCTCTATCCTAGGTCTTGGAAGAAGGATCATAATCAGAGCAGAGGGCCTAGGTGTGCCTCTCAGGAAGCCACTAAGGCAGCGAGGGGCTGGCAGTGAGCACCCACTGGGCTTCACATCCTGGAGCAACCCAAGCACAGCCTGGCCCTTCGTCTGGATGGGAGGGGAATCACCAAATTCCAAGTGTGAGTCTAATGTCTTACTTGACTTTAACCCCCCCTCCACCAGAGCTCCCACCAGAGCATGACTGACTCATAGATAGAGCTGGGAAGATTCTTCAAGACCATCTATTCCAACCCCCATCATACTAGGTATCAAAGCGGATAGAGTTGCCAGGCTTGGAGTCAGAAAGAAGGAGTTCAAATCCAGCCTCAGACACTGACTAGTGATGTGACTCTGGACAAGCTACTCTGTTTGCCTCAGTTTCCTCATCTGCAAAATGTGATTAATAGCAGCACCTACTTCCTAGGGCTGTTAGGAGAATCAAAAAAGATGATATTTGAAAGTCACTTTGCAATGTTACACTGTTACATAAACCTTAGCTACTATTAACACGCTCTCATCTCTATCCAGATCCTTCCCAGTTCAGTTTCCCAGCTCCTAAAATCCCAGGGTCCCAGAGGTGCAAGACACCTTAGATGTTATCTAGTCTAAGCCCTATAGGAAGCACCAACATTCCTGCCAAATCAGGTCCTGATTGAAAATGTCCAACAACTGGAAATCTACACCTTCAGTCCCAGTCAGTCTACTCTGTACAGCTCTAAATGTGAGATGCTTTTGTCTTCTTATTGAGTCAAAATCTCCCTCTCCGCCTCTTTCTTCCATTGCCCACTGGGGCCAACTAGAGAAAATCTAATCCTTCTTTCACATGACAGCTCTTCAAAATATTATGCCTCTACTAAATCTTCTGATTATCCCCTAAAGGGAAGAGAGAACAGCAGCCTCCTCTAGGGTTACCTATAACAGAGGGATGTGGCTGCCTCGGTTCAGACCCATGGGAAAAAAAGACACATCTTCCAGAGCACACGGTGCAGCTTTGTTTTCCTCTCATTCACACCAAAAGGTCACATCAGGCATCAGATGTCACCTACATGTAGCTGGGGTCACATACATTGTTCCATTAAAGCGTGATCTGACTGTCCAAGGTCACCTTCCTGAAATTATACTCTCTTGGTTTAAAATCAACTATCTCACAAGTGTGAAACATGGCAGAGAAAGTCAGATTTTTTTAAAATGTGTTTATCGGTTTTCCTAAAAATAATAATAGTGACAATTTTTCTCCATCTTTTTAAAAAATTCTTTGTTATAAGTAACAGCTCCCTAGGAAGGGGAGGGGAAAGTTATGGAGGAAATCCAGGTAATAGAAACATAAGAGAGAGCAATAACAATCTTTTATTTTGTTTTGTTTTGGTTTTTTTGAGACTTAATCTCCGTATTTCATGAATGTTACTCACCAGCAGACCAGTGTTTTATCAATTGCAATAGTAACTACAACCATCTGAAAAGTAGCAATGTGTGTCTATGTGCAAAATACCGCCTGGATAGCCTATGGAGGTGTATTTGTAGAACTATGAATTTACAGACACTTTCTAATAACGCCAGAGTTTTCTGGGGGTCCTTGATCCACAGCTTAGGAACCTTTGCCTTATTAGATAATAAAACCCTTGAAGTCAAAGACTGTTATTATCCACCTTCCCATACCTTACACAGAGTGAGACTTTAGTAATAATTGCCAAATGTTATTCCCCTTCTCACATTCTCTCCTGTCTAGTTAAGATGGGCCGCTACCTATATGGTGCTCATCTCCAACCTCCTTGGTTTAAGGAAGGGCTACCTCAGGGCCAGCCTACATCCCTCCCTCACCTCCATCTTGAAGAATCCCTTGTTTGCTTCAGAGTAACACATCTCAGATCCCATCTCTTACACATAGCAATTAAATTGGAGGGGGGGGAGGAGAAATAATTCTGACATAATTAATCAGTCCATCAGGAAACATTTATTAAGTGCCTATTATATCACAGGCTTTCAGGATCCAGACAAAAATGGAGCATCCTCTCCCCTCAAGGAGCTAGAATTCTATCTGGTAAGAACATAATCATTCCAAGTATACATGCAGGGCTCTTCCCATTGCCCAATAATGAAATTTTGCTCTGTTATTGATGCAAAGCTGCCCATTTGATCCAATCACAACTCAGTAGTACTCCCCTCTTCAAGACCTTTGGCTGACCCTCTGGGTGCCCCTCCCAGCAGCTGGAGAGGTACCATCACTAACAAAGCATGAGACGGAGATGTGATGCAGACTTCTCCCTCTGTACTACCCAGAACCATTTCTCCAAAGGTCCCCAAGTAAACAATACAAATGGCGGTTCTTGATTCTATTAAAATAAATAAAAGAGAATTTAATCAAGTTCCAAGCATCTGCTAAGAGTAGATCTGGCTGTCTGTTGTGAGGCAAAACACAAAATTCGTGAAAGAAAGCGGAAGGTGGGATTTCAAAATGATATCTTCAAAACCCTTTCTATGGCTGCCTCTGAGAATCTGTCACAGGGCATTACGAAACATCAAAGACATCTGGGGGAGTTTGGGTTGTTTTTTTTTTTTTCCTTATAATCCCATCAGTGGGATGTAGCATTCTCTCCCTACTTACCTCTATTTTTCTATAGCATAGATAAAAGTCAATTTAATTTCTTGTCCCTCAGGGGAAGAGGGGTGCAAAATACCTCAAACTCTGCTCAATTAATTGGGGATTTAATCTGAGAGATAACTTGTTATACATCACCCAGATCAAACATGCCTATTCCCACCAAAAGATATGTCCTGATGGGACAAGGTTCACAGGATCATAGATTTAGGACTGAAAGGGACCTTAGAAGCCACCAAGTCTAACCCGAATTTGTTTTCAGAGTCCATTTTATGAGACAATTTATTCTTTTTAATCTTGCTTTATAAATAGAGAGTCTGACTTTGCCAAGAATAAACAAACACTTAAAATTCCAGGCCAGTTCTAGCTGATTCAAGAAGGTTCCAGTGATTTTGAACTCTCATAAAATCTTGTATTTTAAGCTGGGAGGAATATTAAAGGTCAGCTGGTCCAACTCTCTTTTTTTCCTTTTTAACATTTTATTTATTTATTTTTGCAAGGATTTATAATCTGTCCCTCTCTCTGGCTCCTGCCCAAATATGAAAAACAAAATTCTCATTACAATATGCATCGTCTAGTTTAGCAAAACAAATTCCCACACTGGCCTTGTCGGAAAAGGTATGTCTCTTTTTGCCCCAAATTCTTCACTTCTCTGGCAGGAGGTGAGTGGGATGTCTCATCTTCAATCTTCTAACTGGCACCAAATACCAACTAACACCACACCCAGAGCAAACAAGCTAGCCTAAGTAAAACAATGGGGCACCCTTAGGGAGAAACAAGAGGCAGCATATGCCAGGCAAGTCAAATCATAACACCCTAACCATTATCTCCTCTCTGATTCTGAGGGATCTGAACCTAAGAGCCTTAGGAATAGCCATGCTTCCAACCCAATGCCCTCCACCACCATGCTACAAGGCTCCTCCTAAAGGCAACTGGTCATGCAGGTGACATAACCACAGCTCCCAAAGACCCAGAAAGGAAAGTTCACATCCTCAAAGTCCTTGACACTGTGAAATGTTTTAACATCAGGAATTGATAGGATTTTATCAATGGAAAGAGCATTAAAGAAGGAGCATTAATATCTGTTTTGTAGCTTCACCCAAAGGACCAGGGCGTATTTCCACCTGATTTGCCATTGAAATCTTCCATATGTATTTTCTTTCCCATTAGAGTGTGAAATCCTTAGATTAGTCACTTTCATTTTTTGTCTTTGTATCTTTGTATTTGACACAGTGCCTGGCACTGAGCTGGCTCTTAAGATACGTTTGTTCGTTGATTGATTGATTGGTTAGTTGGTGTGTCTTCTTAAAAACTGACACCCTCTCTCTAAAACCGGGGGAAACAATAGCTTTTCTAACCTTGGATCAATGTGGTTTGTTAAAAAGACACATGATCACAGATGGAAGATTGGACTTAATTTATTTGGTCCTGTATTTGGTACAGTGGATAGAAGTTACAACAAGGTAGATTTGGACTAATTTTAAGGAATCGTTTCCTAGCAATTAGGATTGTCCAAAGGTGCAGTGGGCTTCCTCAGAAGATGGTAGGCTCACCCTCACTGGAAACCTTCAAGAAAAGGCTTACCATTTGTCCATTATGTTGTAGAAGGAAATGGAACTAGAAAATAAGATTGCCTCTGCTGTTAAGAAGCTCACATTCCAGTGGTGGGAAACACCTCAGTTACTTCATCCATAACATGGGAGTATTAATAACTGAGCTGCTGCTTCCAGTGGGGGTGGGTGACGAGAGAGGAAGGAAAAGAGTCTAGAATTTAAAGTTCTATAATCAAATGTTAAAAATATTTATGTATATATATACAATTATTATAATTGTTATTAACTACATCTAACTGGGAATTAAGATACACAGGCACTGTGGTAGGGAGATCCATCCTGCCCTACCAGAACGTTCTGTCAGAGGGGCGAGGGGGAGGACATAGGAGAGAGCAGATTGGGGCAGGGGTTATACAGTGGGATGGCTGTTTTGAGATGTTGGGTAGGGGAGGGATGGGGAGAAAATTTGTAACTCAAAATCTCGTGGAAATGAATGATGTAAACAAGAAAATAAATAAATAATTTATTTTAAAAAAAAGAAAAAACTGAGCTGCTGGATTCACATGACTTTGGTGTTGAAAGAGAAAGCACTTTATACAAAGCACTTATACACTTTATACAGCTCTATAATGGATTATATAGTTGGATTTTTTTGGCCCATACCTGGGTTTTCATCAATATAAGTAAACCGCCTCGACAAATTCAGATCGATTCCTACTTTGGGTCAATCATAGATCAAGAAACTGAGGCCCAGTTGAAGTGTTTGCCAAGTTTACCAAGGTAGACTAGGAGGTCAGAGTTAACCCAGTTCCCAGCTAGTTGGGAAATTCAGCTCGTCCTCTCCCTCTCCCTCTCCCTCTCCTCCTTTCCAAAGGAAGGTAAATTTTAATGGCCAGAAGCTGCCTACTTAACTTGGGGTTTACTGACTAGATTCCTTCCTTCCTTCCTTCCTTCCTTCCTTCCTTCCTTCCTTCCTTCCTTCCTTCCTTCCCAAAACCTTAAACCCAGTTCACTCTGAAACACATAGATTGGACCACTAAATGGCTGTATTTTGGGCCCTCCAAGCTTAGAGTGAACGTCAATGGTAACTTTCTCTTTGGAGCAGCAACCCTGAGGGTTTTCCCCTCCCAGTTTGATTTTTGCTAATTAAAGGGGCCATCCCTGGACTCACTTCTTAAAGAGTCCTATTCACAGAATGGGCATTACCTCACTCTAAGTGAGTACCTGAAAAGGCCTTAGCCTAAAAGGGTTCTCCCATTGCGTCCTGGACCATCTCCAGTCATTCTGATCGATATCTGGTCACTGGACTCAGATGATTCTGGAAGAGAAAGTGAGGCTGGTGACTTTGCACAGCCCTGCCTCCCTCAAATCAAAGTCAACTGCAAGTCATGTCATCATTTCTGTGATGCCATGGGCCTCTCCAAAAAAAGGACAAACATAGTAACGACGAGTGCATTGTGCTTCCCTGTCTCCCTCAGGGGATCTGGGTTTGAGTTATGGTTCTGTCATTAACTGGGGCAGCTAGGTGGCACCACTGTGCACAGAGCACTGGGCCCCTAATCAGGAAGATCTGAGTTCAGATTTGACCTCAGACCCTGGGCAAGTCACTGAACCCTGTTTGCCTCCGTTTCCTCATCTGTCAAATGAGCTGGAGAAGGAAATGGTAAACGACTGCAGGATCTCTACCAAGAAATCCCCCAAATGGGGTCATAGAGAGTCAGGCACAACTGAAATGATAAACCAACAATGATCTGTCCTTAACTAAATAACTTAACTCACTCAGGTGAGTTATTTCACCTGGACAATGAGATAAGCAGAGTGGATGATCCCTAGGGTTTCTTGCAATTCTGAAAATCTAGGTTTCTGGATTTAACATCTGTATGCTGAGCCACGCCCATTTCCAAATTCAGCTAAAACTATCCCAATGTGGGCAAAAATCCTGAGTTGGATCTGGAAATTAAGTTAATTTTAAAAATATTTTTTAAAGTCTTCTTTTAAAACTAAATAAAAATTCTTTAACTCAATATTCCAAAAGAGCTATGACTTTATTGATCACAGATCAATAAATCTGTTCCCTCTTACAATTCAGATAGTGACCCATGCAGGCCTGCCCAAGAGCTCTTATCCATATCGTCCCCAAAGCTGGCCACTGGGAGTCTGTCCAATGCACTAAAGCCCTTTCTCCTTGTCATCCTTCATTTTCAGCATGTGACCAACCCATCTCTTCTACATGTTGTGTGATGCCTTTCTCCTGTTCTTCAGTGTTCACTGTGGGTTACATGTTACAACATGCTCACACCCACCATCTGCCTCTTTGGTGCCTTCTATATGATGCTCATCTTTAGTTCTTTAAGAGGTGTAGTGTTTTAGGTTACTGCTCTAGAGAAATATGGGTAAAATATTAGTATTAAAAAGATAAGCTTTTCCTTTCATGAGAGACTTCGGGTCAATAAAAGTGTTTTGTGATTTCCCAAAAGTAATTGAGAGCATTTTTCTCCTCTTTTTAACAATTCTAGTCTCAGCTTATTGCCCCTCTGTATTGTCTTTCCCAGATCTACACCCTGTTAGGCAAACTCTAGAGGGTGTCTATCCCAATCCATGTTGAAATCTAGACAACAGTGAGTCTTCATCCACTCAATTCTTCTTGTGTGGACGGTCAGAACAAACTCCTTTGAGTGATCACTCCCAGGAAGCTCCACAGTGTCTTGGGTCTTGAGACACCATCATCCTCAAGCATGAGTATCTGAACAATCTCATCATCTCCAAGGAATCCTCCTCAATCTCTACTCTTGATCTCCTCCATCAGAGTGATAAATACGTTTTGTGAACATTATCTCCCTGTGTTATTACTCACCTGAGGTTTATTATCAGAGGCTCATTGTACAGGACTAGTTCTGTTGCTGTATTTTCAAAGGAATCCTCAGTGGTCTTAACATATGGATGGGAGACACTTTGTTGTAAAAAGGTCTATTTTGTTCCACCAAGTCAAATGGGACATTTTTTATTCAACAAATAACAAGCACAATGAAATCTTAAATGCTCTAGATATTCCATTCAATTGTGAGATGATAAAGATGGAGTCCCTTGTTGAAATCATCTTCAAAAGTCTCTTTGTTCCGTGTAAATATCTTCTTTGAGCATGTCCTCATTTTGTGTATAGATGAGACTCATAAAACATGTGTATAGACAAAGACAAATTTGTCACTAGTTACCGAAACAAAACACCTTTTGTTTAACATTAATGAGGTCCATGAATTTTTTCTCACCTTTACTAACTATCCTTCCTTCAAGTATCTTATAAATTGGTTATATAATGTCCTTACCATTATATGCTACCCAGCATGGATCTCTTCTATATATACTTGGTCCAAACTGACTGATTTTCCCATTTTTATTCTCATCATTATATATACCACCTCTTTAAACAACTTGGGAACTGTGATATTAGGGTCCAAATATAATGATTCAATTAAATCTAAGGGAGAAAACATATTGTTGATGTTTTTATTTTTATTTTTGCAAATCTTTTCCATTCTTTTTTTTTTTTTTGAATCTTCCATCTGTTTTCATCCTTGAAAGCCCTTGGGATGACCTTGTTTAGTTGGGTATCTTGCCAAGCTTTCTTTAAACAAGTTTTAACTTCTACTGCATCTTTCTGTTTTATCATATGATACTGTTTGTAATCATCCATCATACTTTGTAAGATTTTACAAACGAATTTATGGTCTAGTCCAAAGTTGCCTTTGGCAGCCATCTCTGTTTGGCAAGTCAGATGTGTGTTGACTGAGGTGCCTTCCCCGCTCTGTTGCATTCCTTATTGTGGCAATTAATTTTCATTGGTAAACTTCTGGATGAAATTATTCTAGTTATGTCAATGTCATTAATTCATTTCCAATTTTTTATTTTTAATTATTTGCTTAAATAATTTAAGGTTAAGTTGTTTTTGTTGTACAACACTCTTTTAAAAAACAAATTTCAATCTTAGCTTTTTGTTTGCTTTTTAAAATTCTCTATTTGCTAAAAAAAAAAAAGGGGGGGTTTTATATGAGAAAAATAATTTGTTCTCATCTTTTCAACTTAGATGAAGTGGTTTGTGTCTTAATTTCATTATTTTTAAACCTCTGAAGGTTTAAAACTTCTCATTTGTAATGCAGTGGAAAGGGTCCCAGCTCTGAGTCAGGAGACATGGATTCAGATCCCATGCCTGATGCTCACTACCTACATGACCTTGACCTTGTACATTCTGATGTGTGACATTTATTTAGTCTTCCTATACCTTAATTTGTTTTTCTGGAAAACGAGGGTTTGGGATTAGATAGCCTCTGGTGTCCTTTCCAACTCTAAATATATGAACATATGTTGCACCTGAGGAGAACTACCTTCTGCAATAAACGTGTTATCTCTTTATTTGGTGTTCAGCCTTCATTCAAAGTGCTCAAAATACTAAGTGACTGAAGATGCCAGGAAGGCAAAAACAAGGTCCCTGTCCTCAAGAAGAATACATTCTAATGGAGGAGGGAGCATGGTAATAACTAGGCACATAAAAGAAATAGGTCGTTGTTGTTGTTTGTCCCTTGTTTTAAAAGGGACCAGTGACAATCACAGGGTGAAATCTTGACTCATTTGTGAATTGGATTTAGGTGAAGCAGAGATGCAAAAAGTTATCATCCATATTCTCTCTTCTAGAGTCATTGAAGTCTAGTGACAAGACAAAAGTCAGGAGGACTGGGGATGACCTGGATGACATTAGCATCTTTGATATAGGCTTTGATGTATACTCTCAAAAGAAATATGCAGAGTAGTTGGAAGGTAATTAAAGAAGGGAAGGCATTTTGGAAAGGGAATGGGTAGGAAAGGTCTTTTTCAGGAGGTAAGATTAGAGCTCAGTTTTTAAGGAATCAAAGAAAACCAGGAAACAGAGTTGAGGGGCCAGAGAATTCCAGGCATGGGGCACAGCCAAAGCAAAGGCACAGAGATGGGAGATTCAGTGCCATGTTTGAGGAGCAGCAGTAAGTAGGGGTAGTTAAATTGTAGAATGCTTAGAAGAGAAAAAGATTTAGGAAGACTGAAAAGTTAGGAATGGGCCAGGTTGAGAATAGTTTTAAATGCCAAACAGAAATCTTTATTTTTGATCTTGGAGGTAATTGGGAACCACTGGAGTTTATTGAGTAGTGGAGTGACATGGTCAGATCTGTACTTCAGGAAAATCCTTTTAACATTTTAATGGAGGATGTATTAGAATGGGGAACAATTTGAGGTAGAAGGGACCAAAGGCTGTAGAACCAGTCTGGGCAAAGGGCAATGAGAACCTTAACCAGACTGGTAGCTTTATGACTGAAGAGAAGTGGGTTTATAAGAGTAATGTTAGAAAGGTAAAAGATGGATATATGGGGTGAGCATGAGTGAGGAGTCAGGGACGACCCTGAGGCTTCAAGCCTGGATAACTGGGAAGATGGCAGTACCCTCAAAAGCACTTAGGTAAGAAGGAGAGGGGGGAAGAGGGAATGATTATGGTTCTGTTTGAAATGTGTTGAGTTTGAGATTCGATGGGACGTCCAGTATGGGATTGGAGCCCGAGATAGAATTGAGGGCTAAATATATAGATCTGGGACAGAGCTGCATGGTGATGATCATTGAACCCATTGGGGCTGCTGAGATAGGGAAATAGCTTAGAGGGAAAAGAGAAGCTCAATCATAAAATGATTGGAGGATAGTCATGGGCAGTGGAAATAATACGGACAAAGAACGAGCAAAGGACCCTGAGGAATGGACAGATAGAAGAACCAGGATGGAGCAACATCACCAAAACCTAGAAAGGAGAGAGTGTCCAGAAAGATGTCAAATGCTTCGGAGAGGGAGAAAAAATGGAGGAGGAGGATTGGGTCCTCAGCTGAGGAGCGAAGAGGAGAAGAGGGGTGCTGTGAGAGGCTGGAGAAGAGACGAGAAGATTTCGAGCAGAGAATCAATTAGGAGGGAATAGAATATTTACCATGATGCAGTGAGGGCTCAATGAAGATTACATAACATAAGTGTGTGGTGGACCCAGCAAATCAGGGCTTGTGGCTTCCTCAAGCTCCATTCTGCAAAGGAAGTGGATGAGGAGCGTAAACCATGGTTTGAACTTGACAGGGCACAATCTACTTGCAGTTTAAACTGTGTGGGGAGAGAGTTGAATGGAGGGGCTGTCTGGATTCCTTATTCTCTTAGAGATGTAAACTAAAAGGGTCTCAGCTGAGACCAGATTGTCTGAGATTGCCCATTGCAGGCTAGGGAAGGCCACCAAAGTTGTTCAATTATTTTTTTTTCAGTTATGTAGAATTCTTTGTGATCCCAGTTGGGGTTTTCTTGGTAGAGATACTGGAGCGCTTTGCCATTGGCTCATTTTACAGAAGAGGAAACTGGGCAGACCAAGTCACAACAGCTAGTGTCTGAAGCCAGATTTAAACTCATGAAGTTGTCTTCTTGACTCCACGTGCATATCCCTATCCACTGAGCCACCTAGCTGCCCCACACCCATGCTGCTGCCTCACTTTGGGTTTCTGCCCAAGTTTTCCCAATCATTCCCTTCTCCCCACCCCTACCTCTAGCATCTGGCCTCTGGAGGCCCTGAGAACAGGATAAGGAAAAGGGAAATTAGGGGAAGGCCCAACCTAGAAGCTTTCATCACTTAGCAAGCCCTTTTATGTGCCCTGCCTAGATCTGGGCTTGTGGAAGATAAAGAAAGACACACTCCCTGCCCCCAGGGAAGTTCACATTCAAGTGCATTAAATTCAATTATCAGTTACAAATAGCAACAGCCTAGCAGGAAAAGAGGAGCCTTTGCCCTTTCTGGGAAGCTGAGGAAAGGGAGGTTGCCAATTAGTAAAAGAGGCAATAACCGGTATTTATTAAGTTATCTACTATGTGCTCCACCCTGTACTATATACTAGTGATACAAATTCAAAGACTGAAACAATCCACTGGACTCCAAAGACTGGAGAAGAGAACAATGCTCTGCCTCACTCAAGCTCAATTCACACACACACACACACACACACACACACATCAAGACATCACAATCCTGGTGTCATTGGTTGTCTTCTACAACAAAGGACAAACAACAGCAATGACAAAGGGTTCTGTACAAGGTCTCTACACAGAAAGCACTGCTGGAGTTGGGGATGGGAGGCAAACCTTGTGACACAGATTTCTTACAGAGGTGATTCACTACCATTATGGACTAAATATAAACTTTTTCTTCCCATGGGTGCTAAGTATAAGAACCAGATTCTCAGGAGAAGGTTTTGTAATAACTGTCTTTACTAGGTTATCTGAGAATAGTAACAGCTCTCCTCCTCCTCCTCCTTCTTCTTCTCCTTCTTCTCCTTTTTCTTCTTCGTCTCCTTCTCCTCTTCCTCCTTCTCCTCCTCCTCCTCTTCTTCTTGTTCTTCTTCTTCTTCTCCTTCTTTTTCCTTCTCCTTCTCCTCTTCTTCTTTTTTTTTTCCTCTTCATCTACTTGACCTAAAAGACCATCAGTTTACCATTTTATATTTGTTGAAAAATACCCTGAGAAATTAAGTACCAGAGGTGGGATCTGACCCTAGATTTTCTGAGTCCAGAGTCTGTCATTCAGCAACATTTATTAAGAGCTTACTATATGCCGCTGTACCATGATAACCACAAAATAATATACTATGTACATAAGATATACAGTTGCATGCATGCGTGTATATATACATATATTTGTGTGTGTATATATGTAAGATAGATGTTGTTATCGGTTGTGTCTGACTCTCCATGACCCCATTTGAGGTTTTCTTGGCAAAGATACTGGAGTAATTTGCTATTTCCTTCTCCAGATCATTTGACAGATGAGGAAACTGAAGCAAACAGGGCTAAGTGACTTGTCCAGGGACACACAGCTAGCAGTTATCTGAGGCCAGATTTGAACTCGAGAAGATGTGTCTTTTTTGCTTCAGGCCCAACCTTTTATACACTCCACCACCTAGCTGCTTCCTATGGAAGGTAGCCTTAAGTAGGCGTACATCAAGACAATCACCAGAGCCCTAGGACTGGGAAACTCTCCTGAGTATCTGATTGCTTTCAGGATAGACAGAAATATAATAGATGATCAAATCATAGCCTTTGAGATCATAAAGAACATTAAAGATCATCTGGTTCCTTTTAAAACTGAGAAAACAGAGGCTCAGAGAGGTCACAATCAACCCTATCTGCTCAGGCTGTTGATGGGTCAGAGCCAGAGGCCAGAGGCAGGGAGAGCAGAGTTGGGAGAGCATCCCAAAGACTGAGCCAGGTTCTCAAGTACCCGAAAAAGAAGAGATGACCCGTATGTACCAGAGGGGAAGGGGGGAAACAAGCTACATCCTGTACCAACAGCCCTTTCAGTTCCTGGGAAATTCCAGAAAAACCTGAGGCCAGATCTCATGGAAGCACCTGGAACTGCATCAGAAAGGGCAGCTTCTGGGGAGCTTCTGTTCCCCTCTCCTCCCCGCCTGCATGTTGGCCCTACCTGGCCAGTCCTCCTTCCAGCTCGCCGGACTTCTTTCCTTTGTTCCCTCCCTCTTCCCCTTGGTTAGCTGAGGGAATGGGGGAGTCTTTTTTTACTATCCACACCCCTTCTTATTTCTCTTCTGCTCTCTCTCTCTTTCTCTCTCTCTCTCTCTCTCTCTTTCTCTCCCTCCTTCCTCTCTCTTTGTCTTTTCATCCTCTCTTTATGTTTCCCATCTCTCATTCCCTAGGTTTCTCTCCTTTTTTTACCCTTTCTGCATTGCTGTATTACTATCTTTTTAACCTTTCTTTCTCTCTCCAGTATCTCGGAG
>CM053586.1:13890181-13932869 GCA_028646515.1 Pseudochirops corinnae | reverse complement strand
TGAGGTCACAGAGAGTTAGAATGACAGAAAACTGACTGGGCAACAACAAACCTGTAACTCCAGAGCCAGTGCTTTCTCCCCAGTATCACCCACCTCTAGTCTTAACTGGCTGAACCCAGAGAATCTCTCACATGCAATGGTGCTAGAGATGCAGAGACAAAAACAAAGCAGTCTTGCCTTCAGGGGGGTTATAGTCTCCTGGGGGCAACACCAGCTAATCAATCAGAAAGCATTTAGTAAGTGCTTACTGTGTACCACGTTTAGTCCATCCCCTTCATTTCACCTGTGAGGTGGAGAAAGGTCAAGTAATTCACCGATGGTTACACAGCCAGTAAATAAGTACCAGGGGCAGGATTCGAACCCAAATCTTCCTTCTTCCAAGACCAATATTCTACCTACTGCACCAGGCTGCTGCTCATGGGGAGTGTGACCTTAGAGTCCTTAGTCACTGAAGGATTGTTGTTGTTGTTTTGTTTTTTAGCAGAGGAAGTTGAAAGTAATTTCCTATAACAGTAAACATCAGAGGTAGGATTTGAACCCAGGTTCTCCTGACTCTAAGTCTAGTACTCCACTGTTCTCTGAGAAGTGCTATGTTGTCCCCAAAGAGAAGATACCCCCATGTATAAGTCATGTTTTAAAAATGGAATCTTTGCAAAAGGAAAAGTAGAGATAGAAAGATGTTCAGAAATTCACTCGTTATCGCCACCCTCAGGTTTTAGTGAAACCAGAGGAGAATCTCAGCTATTTTTGAGAGCAAGATGCCAGTTCTGCCCAAATGTGAAGTCACAGAATCGCAGATTTACCTGAAGAGCATCTTAGAGGTCATTGAACACAAACCCTTTATTTGACAGATGAGGCAACTGAGGCACAGAGGGATTAAAAGGCTTAGCAGAAATACAAGATCATGGGTAGAGAGCTGAAGGGGACCTTGGAGGCCATTCAACCCAACCCTATTATTTTACATGGGAGGAAACTGAGGCATTGAGCTGAATCATAGGATCATTATGAGTCAGGAGTTGAAAAGGACCTCAGAGACCATCCCAGCCAATCCCTTCATTTTGTAGTCAAGGAAACTGAGATTTACCCAAGGTCATACAGGGAGGTAAGTGATGAGGACAGTTATTAAGAGTTACCCCACTCCTGAGAATCCCTGGTGACCACACGAATGGGTTTTGTGTTCAGTTCTGGTCAACTGACAAACTGAAGCAAGTACAGAAATGTGTGACCAACGGTATGAGGGTTCTGGAAACATCGCCCTAGGAGGAACCCTCAACATACCAGACAAACAGGTCACTCCCTTTTGTCTGTCTGGTACTTGGCACAAGCCCTCCTCCCTCCCAGGGATGCATTGCATCCAAATCTCCCCTTTTCAGAATCCTCTTCTCCCAAGAGGCTCCCTCTTCCATAAGACCTTCCCTGGTCCCTCTAGCTAAAAAGATTCTCTTCTTTCTCAAAATTTCCTGGAACACTTTAGATTTCTCCTTTGCCCCCATCACCTTCACTAGTGCTGTATTTATCTGGGCACACGTCATTTCTCTGCACCAGCCCCCATCCTAACCACACCCAGGAAGATGCAAACTCTTTGTGGACAGAGACTTTTTCCATTTTGCATCTTTGTATTTTGGACAAGTCACTTACTCTCCTTGTGCCTCAGTTTCCTCATGTATAAAATGCAGGAGTTTAACTAGATGGTGTCTGAGGAAATATCCAGTTCTCCATCTAGGATCCAAGGATCCCCAGAGTCAAGTTCAATGTTTTATATATTTGTTGTTCAGTTATTTTCCAGTCATTTCGACTTTTTGTGACCCCCATTTGGGGTTTTCTTGGCAAATATACTGGATTGGTTTGCCATTTCCTTCTCCAGCTCATTTTACAGATGAGGAAACTGAGGCAAGCAGGGTTAAGTGACTTCCCCAGGGTCACACAGCCATTAAATGTATCAAGCCAAATTTGAACTCAGCAAGATGAGTCTTTCTGATTCCTAACCCAGTGCTCTATGTAGGTGCCGAAACAAGGTTTGTCATTGAGTTAACCTTAATGATAGCCTATTTAGTACACTATACACATCAAAGAGCCCAAGGGAACAGTAATCCATTTCTAGGTCCAAATAAACACCATAGCTCTCAAAAACACGGTAAGAAATTCAGGAAGGAGCCAAGATCTATTGGAACAAGCAAGCTAGACCCCAGAAGATAGAAAAACTCTGAGTAGGAGAAACAGAGCAAAGATATATGTCTAATGCCCTAAGGTCATTATTTATAGAAATATGGGAGGAAACATAAAACAGTGAAAAGAGAACTGGTCATTGTATGCCCAGGACAAAAAAAGAAAAAGAAAAAGAAAAAAAACCTGGATGGAGATTTGGACTCTGCCCCTGATTTTACAAACCCAATTAAGCTAGTCACCTCCACTCTCTGAGTCTCAATTTTCTAGATTGAAAATGAGGGGTTCTGACTCAATGATCTCCAAGAGGCTTTTCATCTCCAACATCCAAGTCTCACTATCTGCCCTGCTTCAGCAGCCTGAGGTCCAGCAGACCATTGGCCCTGCCTCTGTGCCTCCAGACCCATCAACCTCATGACTGGCCTCTCTGACACAAAAAACAAAGGTCCCAGTAGGTCTCTCACCTTCCAACTGAATCCTTCTATACATGATTTCTCCCTAGTGGGAATGTGAGCTCTGTCATGTTGGGGGTGGTCTCAGTGTTCTCTCTGTACACCCAGCATTTGGCATAGTGCTTGTATGCATTAAGCGTTTCATAAATACTGTTTCACTGATTCTAGACACACCAATGAATCAATCAAAAATACTCACAATATTAAGCAGCTAGGTGATGCAGTGCACAGAGAGCTGGGCTCAAAGTCAGGAAGACCCAAGAAAGCCCCAAATGGGGTCACAGAGAGTTGGACATGAGTGAAAAATGACTGAACAACTGAATGTGCTATGAACTGAAGATACAAACACAAAATTGAGATATTCCTTGCCTTCTGGGAGTTTACATTCTAATAGGGATCTATTAAGCACACAGAGGTTAAGGTCACTAAGAACTAGAGAAGTCAGGAAAGAGGTCTGGAAGGAGATAGCATTAGAGCTGTGCCATGAAGAAAGCATTTATCATATGACTCCTATGTGCCAGGAATGGCACTGTGTCCTAGGAATAGGAGAACAGAGAAAGATCTTACATTTTTATCAGAGGAAACATCTATTACTACCACTGCTGCTGCTGCTACTACTATTACTACTGTTTTATGGAAAAGGTGAAGCCTAGAAGGTGTCTTAGAGGAAGAGAGAGTTTTTCTGAGGCAGAGGTGAGAATGGAAGAGAAATGAAGTAAGGATTAGAAGGATAAGACATATTTCCTCCAGGGGACTAAACATTTCGGTAACCACAGATCTCCCCAAGCAGAGCATTCCTGAAGTGCGTTCCTGAGCAGACACCATATTAATTCTGCATCTAACATTAAACAGGGCAAGTCCTGGGGTATGATGTTTCAGACAGTCAGCACTTGGCTGCCTCTAGCCCTTCTCCTCTTGCCTCTTGAGACTAATATAACAAGGTTTGCCTACACTCGGGTTTCTCTAAGTACTGCATGTATCTTAATAAATTGAATTAGACTCCAGCATCAGACACTCAAAATTAACACCAAAATTCCCAAGATCACCTCGTGGCTTCTAGGAGCCATGATGGTGACATGATAGACTCTTTCTTTTTTAGTTAGGCTGTAGAAATACTGGCCCTCTCTTTCCCTTTAAAAATAGCTCAACAGAATTCCTTCTCACTCTTAAATATTCAAGTCTTGGTCACATTCTCTGGGAGGAAATGTCTCCACATATACTTTCTTTTCAGTCAAAGCATTTTTAATGATGTAGCAAGTGCCATGGTACCTTGGAATATGAACACACTAGGTCTGTGGATGATAGTGGATCACAGAGACAATGAAGGAAGCCAAAACCAGGACAGTCAAGGCAAACTCCAGAAATCAATAGTAAGCAACCACCTGTGTAATTTGGAGGGAGAATAGAGAAGTCAGAAATCAAGGCAAAGCTTTGTGAAGCAATGGGGTGTAGTGGTTAGGGAGCAAAATCTTGGAGTAAGAAAGATCTGAAGATGAATCTTGCCTCGATCACTAGCTAGGAAATCCTAGGTAAATCATTTAAGATCTTTGTGTCTCAGCTTCCTCATCTGGAAATGGGCCTCTGTTGTCTCTTCTAGTACTAAATCTATGATCCTATAACCTATCTGAGACTCAGTTTCCCCATCTGTAAAATCAGATCCATTTTGATGGTCTCTTGAGACTCTTCCAGCTTTATATCCATGATCTAATGAACAAAGGGGTCAGGGACCAGATAAGTAGTCAAAAATCAGAAACACAGAGTCTAGAGATCAAAATAGGGAAGAAGGTCTGAAGTCAAGTTATCAGTAAGGAAAGTAAGAAGATCCCAGTGACAAAGAGAAAACATGAGCCATGCTTGAAGAGTTCACATAGTAGGCACTTAATAAATGTTTATTAATTGGATGGAAAGAGAAGAATTTAAAACTTTGAAACATGATACAAGATAGTATATTACAAAATGCTCAATTTAATGTAAGAGAGAGCTTACATTTGGATGAAACATGACAGCTATAAAACATTTTGTCATGTTCTATTCCATTGGATGCCCCATCCCCCAGGTTTCCAGATGATACAGGTATAGTCAAGTTGGTTTATGGCACCTGGAGTCTTTATAAAAATAGGACCATACATATGGAGCTAGAAGGGACTTCAGAGGTTATATAATCCAATTCCTTCATCTTACACATTGCTTCACCCGACCTTACCATGAGTGAAGAAAGCCAGAGGGTAATTGGAAACAGTGACTACCTGTGATTCGTTAACTGCTTTTGCATACCTCCCCCAGTGTGCCTTCTCTTTAGAAGGCATGACCTGCCCCCTAGTCCCATAAAGGTCAGGGAGAATTTCCTCTTTTATCATGTTCAGTGAGTGGCCATTCACTGAACATATATCACAAAATCACTGAATCTTGGGCATTCCTCATCATTTGCATAATTACATTCTTAAAAGAAAGAGAAAACCCAGAGAGAACTCTCCTTGGATAAATGACTTCATTCTCAAGTTGTATATAAATCTTTGCAGTCACTTACAATCAATCAATCAACTTTAGAACCATAATTCATAGAGCCATAAGGTTACAACAGGAAGGAATCATTAAGTCTAACCCCTGCCTTTTTCAGAAGAGGAAACTGAGACCTAGAGGGGTGATATTACTTACCCAGGGTCACGAAGCTAGTATCAATCAGTAAATTGCCCAAACATATATCCATTAATCACCCGCGATGTGCCAGGTATGGTATTAGGCACTAGGGCTATCAAGACACTATCTTAAAAAGAAGAATCATCTGGCAGTAGATTCCTGGCTTGGTCTGCTTCTTCCTGATGGGGAAAGGGCTGCCTATGGAGTTACTCCTTGTCTCCATCTTTACTTCCTAGTGTTCTTCATGACATTCCCATCCTTGTAGCATGGATACATGGGCCACAATTTGCTTAGGCAAGTCTTAACAGAGAAAGCATAATAAAATGAAAAGAGCGCTGGGTTTGGAATCAGAAGACCTAAGTTCAAATCTTGGCCCTGCCATGTTACACCAGGGTGATCTTGGACAAGTCAAACCTCCCTTTTTCTTAGTTTCTTCATCAGAAAAATGAGCAGATTGGATGACATGATCTCTAAGGTTCCTACTAAGCCTTTATTTATGATTGTATGACTCAACGATTCTCTAGTCCGAATAGCATGTTCCTATGCAAGAGTCTCTTTATCTCCCCAGTGGACAATACTACCTTTCCTGGTTTTCTTTCCTCTCTCTCCTAATGTCTTCCAGTTGCCAATTCCACCCATAAAAATTTAGATCTTCATGGAAAGATTAGTTTAGTTAGGGGAAAGATGGTGGCAACTGATCCACAATAATATTCTTCTACTTTCCTCAGGAGCTTGTTGTATGGAGCAAATGCTACAAAAAGTGGATTACTCTGTAAGTAACCATAAGATGTGAAGAGTTTCATAGAATCATGGATCTAGAAACCACCTCCAAAGCCATCTAATTCAACCCCCTCCCATAGTCACACAGCTAACAAGTCATAGGCTCATGGAATCAGAGTTCAAAGGGACCTTTGAGGTCACTGAGTCCAGCCCCTTCATTTTAAAGAAGAGGAAACTGGAGTGATTTGCCAGTAGTCAGGTTCTGAGTCTAGTATTCTATCTACCATGGCACATTGTCTTGTACTGTATTAATCTATACATTTAACCAGACTCCCACAGATCACAGAAGTAGAGCTGGAGGGGTCTCACAGTTCATGTCAGTTTATGTACAGAAGAGGAAACTGAGTCCCAGAGAGATAAAGTCACAGTTAGGAAATGTAGAAGGTGTAATTTGAAGCCAGATCCTCTGGACCCAAAACAATTCTCTTTTCATTGTACCATGGCTTTTATATGCTGGGCAGCTAGGTTGCCCGGTGGATAAAGCACTGAGCTTGGAGTCAAGAAGACATAAGTTCAAATCCAGCCTCAGACACTAGCTAAGAAAGATGCCTGATCTCTGTTTGCCTCAGTTTCCCCACCTGTAAAATAGGGGTAATAATAGTACCTACCTCCTAGTCTTGTTATGAGGATCAAATGAGATAGTATTTGTAAAGTTCTTACCATGGTGCCTGGTACAAAGTATATACTATATAAAAGTTAGTTATTATTATTCCCAAACTGATCATTCTTATATTACACTTTAAGTAAAGCACTGGATTCTTTACCCTTCACCATCTAAGTTCAGGACCAGAAGTGTAGCCAGACAGATATTATGATGAGAAATTTCAGTGACATTTGTCAGATCTTATGTAATCCCAGTGGGGCTGGGGAAGTCTGACCAGAGAAATCTACAAGTCTTAGATGGACAAAAGCAAGAGGCTGACGGACAGGAGTGCACTGAGGTCAGTTACAATGGTTATCAGCAACAAACATAAAACAAACATTGACCTGAGGCCAGAAGATGGTATGTTGCCTGAAACAATGGAGTCAACAGGAAACTATCAGCAAAATCCAAGGAAACCTAGAAACACAAGACATGTCTGGAAAAAAAAAAAATGGTTGTCCAGTGAAGCCAGCTGGATCAAAGAGAGTTCATTCATAATTTGTTACATTCATGAGGTGAGTATATCTGTGTCCTTTTAAGCCAAGATGTGTGATGCTAACCTATCGTCCTTGTTCTTCTGAAAGAGATTCAGCTGTGGACAGCTCCTGACTGAGAAGCAGATGTGTCTGAGTGATGGTGGATGGTCCTCGGGTCTATGAACATCTAGATTTATAAAGTGCATGGAAAGAAACTTTGTGTTACAAAAGGATTTGCCCCAGGGGTACTTTTGATAGCAAGCTCCCTTAGCCCAGCTGAAATATGACTTGGTTTACAAAAACTTGAAGTTCCTCACATTTTAGGGAGGTGTTTATTGCACCTAGGAAACTGCCCTCGTAGAGCCAAATCCTGAGTAAAACAGAGGAATCTAAAAATTCTGTGGTGTTGATAGGATTTTTTTTCTTTTATTTAATTTTTTTATTCTGAAATTAATCATCAAAAAAACATGAAGATGTCAATATATAAAGACAAAAAAATTGTCTATGAAATCATGTCTGCTACATGTAGTACAATTTTTATGTAGCAGATATATCTACTATATACAGTACAGTTTATATGTAGCAGACATAGAGGTTTTCTCAACCACAGATTCAATTAATTATGACAGTAACAAAATTGCCCGATTTGCGTACCCTCTTGAACTTCTTTTTATCTTTTCTGTGTATTTTGAATTTTTTATTGATGTCCTATTCTATCTTTTCCCCTCATCTCTATCACAGCCCACTAAATCACCCTCTGCTGCCTTCCCTCCCCCCACCAGTTTCCACAGAACAAATGGAATGAAGGCTATGTAAAACAAACTACTGTACTAAGGAAGAGCATTTCACAGAATTTTTTAATCTTAGGGGTGAAGGGGGTGGGGTAGAAGTCACCTAGTCCAACATCACAACCTAGGCACTATTTCCCTTTACAATAACTTTTCACATGCACCATGCACACACATATAAATGAGAGAGAGGAAAAGAGAGAGAGGAAGAGAGAGAGACAGACAGAGAGAGAGAGAGAGAGAGACAGACAGAGAGAGAGAGAGAGAGAGAGAGAGAGAGAGAGAGAGAGAGATTGGTGGTGGAGGCCCTTTATTCTCTAAGAGGACCAGTGACATCACAAGATTGATGTCTTCATTTGATCACGAATTCAATTTAAGAGAGGCAGAGAATAATTCAACCTGTACCATTATTCGACAGCTCTAATAGCAAGAAAAGTGAGGGGGCATCCCCCTTGTATTAACCCATCATCTGACTTCCTCTATCTTTGGTAATAGGAAATCCTAACCACTAGTAATTGGGGGAAAAAATATAATCCTTCTTCCACATCATCATCATTATCATTGTTTAAAGTGAAACCTCAATCATGCTATCCTGATAGTTCAGGCCCAGGGCTGGAAGGAAGTGAGCAACTCATTGACCACATATTATTAAACAAAAGAAGTTTACTCAACAATCCATAGAAATATGCTCCAAAAAGATACTGCATTGGATCCATCAGAAACAGCACCACCCTCCTCCCCTCTCCCCCAAACCCTAAGGAGGAAGAGTGTATTGACTCACACAAGGAGTATGTCAAGCATGATGAACCCTGACTCCTCAAGTGCTGTATTAAGTGACTAGGAATTTGCATCAATGATTCAAGCCTTACTCCTTGGAACCAATCATCTTGAGGAAGGTTTTACTGACTTTTAAGGAAGTTTTGGTCATGAGGGTGAATCCCAAACTGTGTGGCAGGGACTTCTCTCATAGTTCCAAATCAGATTAGGAGATGATACTCCTACCACCTCCACCACCATCATCATCATCATCACCGAGGCAGTGAAGTGCAGAGGAAAACCCCACGAACTTAAAGTCAGAAGACTTGGGTTCAACTCCTGATTCTACCGCTTAGCACCTATGTGACATTCAGCAGACTTTCACATCTCTGAGCCTCAGTTTCCATATTTGTGAAATGCAGCTAATGTTGGCACCAAGCACATTGGATTTCTGTAAGAGTCAAATGGGATGTTTGTAAAGTGCTTTGTAAACTTCAGAGCACTATGAGGTTGTGTTTGTATTTGATTTTGTGGTGATTGTGTGTGTGTGTGTGTGCGTGTGATTATCACTATCTTGGAGGATAGACTTAGACTTTTGTTAGAAAACCTTTCTTCCCGAAAGGTTGTCAAGTTTACTGAGCAAATTGAGAGTAGCAATGCAACATTGCCTGTCTCTTCCCTGTCTTACTTATTCTCCATCCCTCGGTGTGCATTAGCAGATTACTGGTCTTTCAGTCACTAAGGCCAGAAACACGTGTCCTTGGATGGCATATGCGGCTCTCTTATTTCTTGGAGGAAAATGTCAGACACTGTAGCTGTTCCCCCAAGTGTGGGCTATGCACACACATTTCCTGAGCAGTTTGCACCACACACAATCATCTGCTGTTCTCTCTGGAGGAAACTGGGCTCCTCCTCTCTCTAACTCTACAGCCCACCTGCCAGAGGCTTATGGTAACTCATACTTTCAGAGCCCGCAGATGTGGAAGCTGCTTCAACCTGAATTATTTCCAACATGTCTGGAGAGGGAAATGGAATGAAATTCTGGATGCTTAACTGTTTTGTCTCCTCAAGCAGTTCTCAAAAGAGTAAGGAGTGGGCACTTGTGCCTTTTGGAGGAAAATTAAGCTAAAGTGTTCCTCCAAGGAAGCTATTAAGGACCATAATGTGTGTGTGGGTATGTGTGAGTGTGTGTGTGAGACCAGATGCTAGCACACCCCCTCCAAAAATTTCTTTGTATTCATATGTATCTTCTGTATCTACTTGTACATGCACACACGTGTCTCCCTCATCAGAATGTAAGCTCTTTGAGGATAGCCGCAGTCTCGTGTTAATCTTTGTATCTTTAACATCTAGCACAGAAGGTGTTTAATAAGCACTTGCTGATTGATTGATAACTTTGTAATCAAGCTGCTGGTATCACCAAGCTAGATCACTTCCCCTTCAGTAGACTTCAATAACTTTTGCAAATTCAAGTCCATGCCCAAAAGATTGGAGAATTATGACTACTGAAGACACAAAAAAAAGGTTTCCTAGGGCTCTAAAAACAGTCACCCTAGGGAACTTCCAGAGATATCTCTTTAGTTCTTCATCCTCTTTCCATGATGCTTGTATTTTACCTTTGTGCAGAAAGTAGGAACAACAGACGGGTATGGAGACTTTGAAAATGGTGGTGCATGAAAATGGTGTTATGGATGCCACAATCTGCATTGCAGCATTGTGAGTGGCCTCAAAATCAGGAAAAACTGAGTTCAAGCCTTTCCTGTGAAATATACTTGCTGTGTAGCCCTGGGAAATGTCATATAATAATAAACTTAGAACTAGAAGAGTTCTTAATGGCCATTGAGTCCATTCTCCTCGTATTACGTGGGAGGAAACTAAGGCACAGACGTTTTAAGGACCTTGTCAAGAGTGGAATGGACTACCCAAGAAAGGAGTCAATTCCCCTTCACTAGAGATGTTCATGTAGAGTCTGTGTGGTGGCATGGCCCAGGAGAAAGACTGCTGGATTTGGAGCTAGAAGATCTGAGTTCAAATCTTGACTCTGCCATTCATTGTCTGATTTGCCATTTTCAGTTCCCCTTTCAATAATCCAGGCAATTTTCTGAGACTGTAAGGTGCAGAGCAGGTGCCAATCTACATTAAGACGGGGAGTTCCCTGTACCAATGAAGTCCCAGGTCCATAATCACAATACTAATTATAACACAAGCTGATGTTTATGTGACTCTCAAAGCCTTACTGAGCACTTTATATCCTTTACCTGACTCGATCCTCAAAACAACCCTATGATGCAAGTGTTAATATTATCCCCACTTTTCAGAACAGGAAACTGAGTCTTTTCATGATTAAGTGACTTACCAAAGATCATCTCTCTCTCTCTCTCTCTTTCTGCCCCTCTCTCTCTTTCCTTCCCCCTCTCCTCTCTGTCTGTCTCTGTCTATATATGTGTGTGTATATTTACGTGTCTATACACACACACACACCTATATACCTGAAAATGACCCCTTCTCCCAAAGGGCCTATATCCTACCAAGAGATACAAAATATAAACAATGAAGAAAATACAAGGACACTGGAGATGAAGAGAATACTGCTAAAAACTAGGGGTATTAGAAAAACATTTTGCATCAGAGGTAACATCTGAGCTGTGCTTCAAAGGACTCTAAAGAGAATGTAAAGAGAGCAGTAGTATGGAATGTCCAGAGGTCGGATGGAGCCAATGTGGTTTCTCATGCCAAGCTGAGTGGATTTTAGCCTAGAGGCACCTGGGAGCCACTAAACATTACTGAGAAGGGGATGCCATGATCAGACTTGTGCTTTAGGAACATTATTCTGGCAGCTGTGCAGAGGATGAATTGGAGAGAAGAGAGATTGGACAGCACAAGGCTTCCAATAGGAAGTTATTGCAATAGTCCAGGTGAGAGGAAATGACAGCTTCAACTAGGGTGGGAGCTGGAAGTGTAAGCAAGACATTGGAGAGGGAAGAGGGGCTAGATTTGACAAGTGGTGGACTATGGATATGTGGGGGAGGGAAGGACCAAGTATAACACTGAGGCTATGAAGCTGGGAGACTAGAAGAATGATGGTATCTTCAGGAGAAATGGAGAGAACTGGAGAGGGATAAGCTTAGTGGAGGTAGACAGTGACTTCTGATTTCCAGCAAACATTGGATAAATACCCATTCATTCAATAATTAATGCATCTAATATTGTTCTATCCTTCCAATAGACTATAAACCCCCTATGGGCAGGAAATGTTTAGTTTTTATCTTTGTATCTCCACCACCTAGCCCAAATATTTAATAAACGTCTGTTGCATTAAACTTTAAGCATGTTACGTAGAGGTTATTGCCCTCAAGGCATTGAGTCTCTAATGGGAGACAGAAAACAGAGACATAGAAAACTACCCCTAAAAAAGGCAGAATGTGAAGGTGTTCTAGGAAAAATGTTATGAAAATTCAGGGAATGAGAGACTACTCTCCAGGAGGGGACTGAGAAGAGAGGAGCAAATCAGAAAAGGCTTCCTGGTAGAGCAAGCATTTGAACTTGGCCTTGGAAGATGTATAGACATTAGACAAGTGGGCATTCAAAAATGAGGGCATTTCAGTAAAGGAGAACTGGGACCTATAATATCTGAAGATCTGCCCACATCTATGCTTCTGAGTCAGGGCAACCCATAACAGCTTTAATCATAGATTGACTAACATTCACTGAGTGCCTGTTTTTACCAAGACTGGTTGTAACTTCACTTTGGGGAAGACAGAAGACGCAGCTCCTACCCATAAGAAACTTAGCAGTCCCCTTGAGAGGACAAAACACCTTCCAGCAATGAGTCAGTTGATCAACCAATGAGTATTTACTGAGTTACTATTATGGGACTACACTAGATGTTAAGAATACAAAGACAAGAAAAACACATGAGCATCTGCCTTCGAGAAGTTTATAATCTATAGGGGGAGCCAACATTTCATAGGTAACTAAATACAAGATACAGAGAAATCAATCAATGAGTTTATTAAGCACCTACTGCAAGTATGCCAAGCTCTGTGCTAAGTGCTAGGAAATCAACAACAACAAAACAATGAATGAATTGCTACCCTCAAGTGGATTACATTCTATCATGGAAGAAAACATCTACATATGTGTGTACATGCAGAACAAAGCATGAAAAGACCAATACAGAAGTTATTCAAATGTAAAATGTACACTTGCCAAAAAGACTGTTTTTATGGAGAACACACACAGGGCAAGCAAGGTGGTCAGAAGGAGCGATACAAGGACACTCTCAAGGTCTCTCTTAAGAACGCTGGAATTGATTGTGTGACGCTGGAGACACTGGCACAGGAACGCTCGGCATGGCATGTCCACATCAGAGAAAGTACCGTGCTCTATGAGCAAAGTCGAACTGAAACAGCTCAGAGGAAACACAGGATGCACAAATTTAGAGTACCCACCCCGGACTATTTGTGGTAGAGCATTCCGAGCTCATATTGGTCTGATCGGCCACAGTAGGACAGAGACTTGACTCTAGCATATTCTAGCATAGTGATGACATTTTGGTCCTCTTCAAGAAGGAAGGACAACAATCAACTAGAAAAACTATTGAATGGATTATGGAACATAAATTTAGAGCTGGAGAAGTCTTTAAAGGTCACCTTATCCAACCTCCTATTTTATAGATGAGGCAACTGAGGCCAGGGGAATTAAATGACTTGCCCAAGATCTCTTGATTTCTAATCTGGCATTTCTTTTGCCTCATCAGTCCATGGTTTTTTTACTCTATGAAATATGAGGGATTAGAGGAGGAAATTATTGTGGGTTTTCATGGTCAGCGAAGGATTAATGAAGGAGGTGACATTTGGACAGACCTAAAAAGTTGGGCAGAATTAAAATAAGGGCAGAAGTTATTCCTTGCAGAAAAATGAGGCTATAATTCAATTCAGTTGAATCAGTTCAGCAGGCTCCTATTCTGTGCCAAGAACAATGCTGGGTACTAAGGGTACAAAGATAAAACCAAAGTCTCTGCCCTCCAGGAGCTTATATTCCACTGAGGAAGACACCATGTTCCTAGAAAATTAAATACAAAATGCATGCCAGGTAATCTCCAGAGAGGTCTAGCACCTGAGGGTGGAGGTGAGATCAGGTTAGGCTTCCTGTAGGAAGCAGCTCCCCTACCAACATCAGCACACTGTCCAGAGAAACATATTAGAAAACTAGAAAGCCTGTGCCTGTGGGAGTTGGTGTGTGTTCTTCTCTGATGTGCCTCTGTTTGAATTATAATCGTAATGAATTGACTCTACTTTCTGGCAAGAGTTTTTTGACCATCAATTAGTCCCACCATTCAGTGTTTTCAAATGCAAAACAGCTGCCTGCAGGAAGAGCATCTGGAGTCAATTTGTGATACTGAGCTGGAGAATGAAAGAAAGTAAGTCCAAAGCTTTGAATAACACACACGCATGTGTACCAGTATATATTTATATATCTATGAAATAGAAGCTGTGAGGTCTCCCTAAGAGGGCAAAACAGATTCTATGGTATCATGGAATAGAGCCTATCTTGGGCAATTCTGCAGGTTGGTCCACAGCCATGTTGGCTCAAAAGTGCTGAAGACTCATGGTCCAAGGGGGGAGGGGGAAGCTAGGATACTGAATCTAGTCTTACCACTGGGGGCTTGCAGGAAAGGCCGTTATTCACTTCCACGGAAGGCATCTTTCATCATCACCCTGTGATGAATTGCTCCAGAATGGATGCAGTTGCTTAAGAACATGAAAACATGGGATCCCAGATCTAGAGCTCAAAGTTCAGAGATCATTCAGTAGAAACCTTTCATTTTACGGATGAAGAAACTGAGGCCCAGTAAAGTCACAAAGTAGGTATCTAATAAATGATTGTTGATTGAGTGATTGACCTCCCTGACCAAAATACATCCACTACCAGCCACAAAACAGCCTGTAATTTCCACCCAATTTCCATCACTCCCTTGAGATGGACTGTGTCCTCCAGAAAGTCTCTACTAATTTGGACATAGATGATTAATTGGGGGGGGTGGGGAGTGGAAGGATGCATTAGCAGCATTAACATGGAGAAGTTTGCCATATTAGCTACCTGTCACATTTGGAGAGCTGAGTCTAGAGTGACTGAGGTGCGGGAAAGATAGATTTTATTTTTTTAATATGGGATAGGGGAGAATATTCAAGCAACATCTAGGGCCTGGGACACTACCTAGAGAAGACAGGCTAATGAGAGAAGACATGAAGATAAAGACATAGATAGCTGGTATGGCTATCTATATGGCTATAATTGGAGGGAGACTACATTCATATGGGAAGGCCACTCAGGACACACTTCCTCTACTTTACAATTTGGTCTCTGGCCAAAACTAGAAACAATTTTCTGACATCAAACATGACTAGAAATACTCAAACATTACTCCTTTTGACAAACCATGCTTCTGACCATGAGTCCATTGATTGAGTATTACCCATTGTGCCTACCTATAGGGCTTGGCCTATATAATTTATTTAAACCAGATGTCCATTCCTTCCCTTGAAATTAGAACAGCAGAAATCTCAAAATCAGAAGTTACTTCAGTGGTGATTTTGTGCAAGCTGGCCTTAACCAAGAATGTCTTCTATACTATCCCCAACAAATGGCCTTTCAGTTTCTGCTAGAATGAGGGAAAATCAATTGCTTCCTGAGATAGCCCATTTCATTTTGGAATAGTGCTAATGTAATAGAATGATTTCATTTTAAGTAATCTTAATTGTTCATTGTTTTCCAAACATTGAACCATTTTATATTTCTGCTATAAAGCCAATTTTTTATATATCACAGTAATATTTCTGCCAATATAACTCAACTCTCAACTAAGTCATGTGGGAAAAGGTCAGTCCTCTGCTGCATGCTGCTGAATTCTTACCACCAATTAGGAATTGTATTCTGTAAACTGCATACAGTAAAAGGATATCTCTTCCTTATCCAACTTGGCTTCTTCTACCCAGCTTGATTTGTGAGTACAGTTACACCAAAATAATATTTTTTTTTAAAAATTTTTTTATCAATTTTGATTAGTGGTGCTGGTCTACATTCTCTTTCCTTGCTTTATCACTTCCTGGTTTTGACTTAAGGAGTATATTTGTGTCATAGAATTCAAAGGTTTTCTTTGCAGAAAGTCAAAGGTTGCCTCCCTGTAACTTCTACAAATATAATTGGGGAAAGAAAGAGGGAGTATCAAGAGTATGGCAGAGAAGAGCTGAAAGTTTAGGCTTTCTGCTTGAGTTAATGAATTGGGGGGAGAGGGGGAAGAAAACAGAAGCAAGAAATGGCTAAAATCTCTACCTCATCCTCTAGCATTGGAGATTAGCAAACAATTAAGCTCCTAATTTAGATCTGGTTTGCCTGATGCAGAATCTATTTTTTTAAAAATGTTTAGTTATTTGCTTTCAACACAAAAAAAGTCTACAAACAATAAGAAGCCCCAGGAAACATAGAGATGTGCATCCTCAGACATCATCAATGTCTTTATTTGTTTTGCAAAATTATACATATTTGTTACACAAGAGTTCTGGGAGAGGTTAGTGAGTAGCGATAGGACCCAAAAAAAGAGCATCAATAAAACAGTTTTTATATAGACAGAAAAAAAAAAGTAGTGCAAAAGGAGGCCCAGACAGTTAAAACAATTTTGTTATTCACTTGATAGATTTCACATATATAAATACATAAATTTTCTTTTAAAAGAAATTAATTTCAAGTTTAATTTCTTATACAATTCTTCCTTATTCTTCTTTGTATATGGAAAGGTTTTTGTTGATGATTGCTAAATTTATAATAAAAGAGAATTTTTTTAAAGGAAAAGAATGAATGACTAAGTGAATAAATGAATGAATGAAAAAGAATTTATTAAACACTTATTATGTGCCAAATACTGTGTTAAACCCCAGAAACACAAAAATAAAGGTGATATAGTTTATCTTCAAGGAGCCTCCAATCTAGTAGGGGAGACAACAATATATGGAAGCAGTGACAAGGGAAAATATCTTAGTCTGTGGAGTCACAGGGGTGGCAAACTGAGCCATTGGGCAGTTGATTTATTACCTTCTCCAGAAATAATGATACTGGAGAAAGACTTGATGTGATATATTTATAATAGGCTAACCTCTGAACAACCATCATATCAGTAACATGGGAATCTCTACAGATCCAACAGATGCAAACACTAGAGAGTGTAGTATTTTGAGAAGTGACCCAGGATTAGATGCCATGAATCAGATGTCACTGGACGCTTCCTATAGCATTTATACTATTTTGACACATAGCCAATGAGTTCAGTGCACACAGATATCCCAGCATTGAGAGCCAAGTCCCTGCTTTCCTCAGGTTTTCTTATAATGGTGTTGTAGCAGGCCAGGAAACTAAGTCACATTTCAGGCCCTTAGCACCTCTAGCCCTAGCCACCCTTTGGGAGCTAGAACTAGAGAGAAAAGTTCAACATTTGAATGGTTGAAAACCTGATATATTTATAACCTTTCTCCCACTATATACCCCACCCCAAGTCTGCAAACTGCCCATCTTCTGGGGAACTTGATGGGGAAAGCACGAGGGGAAGGAGGTTGGTTAGGAGTCAACTTTATAGATGATAAATATGGTGATCCTCATAAGAGCACCCAATTAGAGATAGAAGGGAGCTCAGAAGTTATCTAATACTATTTCCTCATTTTACGGGTGAGGAAACTGAGTCCCAGGGAAGTTAGGGGACTTGCCTAAGGTCCCACAGATAGTCTCAGAGAGATGGTTTGAACCCAGATCTTCTGACTACTGAGTTGGTCCTTGCACCATCTTCCTGCCTCTCCCGATGTCTTAATTACCCTCAGATCCATTTGGCTCTGAGATCTGACTCCCACATGTCTATCCATGACTACATACACACACACACACACACACACACACACACACACACCTATGCATGTGCCAAACAGAGATAATCCAACAATAAGATAAGAAGTTTACAATTTGGTTCACCAAAGTCATTAGCTGAGTTTCAGAAGAGTTGGCAGATCAGAATAGGAATTCCTACAGCCTCTACCCCAAACCCAAGCACTGTTAGCTGAAGTGGCACCTCCTGAATCCTCTAAACACTGCACTTGGAACAATAGAGTCAGCTAGGCATTAGAACATTTAAATCGGTGTCAGGCAGATCTTTCTTCATATCTAGACTTAGAGGTTTACTAGCTATGGGACACTGAGCTAATTACTTCACTTTTTGCCTCAGTTTCTTCACCTGTAAAACTGGGATAGGGAGCTAGGTGGTACTGTAGTGGACAGAGCACTGGGTTTGGAATCAGGAAGACTCATCGTCATGCGTTCAAATCTGGTCTCACACTTACTAGCTATATGACCCTGGGCAAGTCACTTGACCTTGTTTGCCTCAGGATTCTCATTTGTAAAATGAACCGAGGAAGAAAAGGGCAAACCACTCTGGTATCTTTGTAAAGAAAACCCCAAATGGAGTCACAAAGAGACAGACACAAATGAAAAGACTGGACAACAAAATCAGGATAATAACACCTACCTCCCAGATTGTTGTAAGAGCAAATCAAGGTAATAATTATGAAGAACTCTATAAATTCTCCTTCTTATGTTATCATCATCCATTATTAATATTATTATTCCATTTCAGCCCCCTTTCTAAAGGGTAATTATTTTATAGAATGCTTCAACTTAACATGACTCTACCCTCCATGTCTTCACTTGGGGAGGGCTTTGAATGGCTGTTATAGTGAAGGAGAGCCCAAAGCATGTTGTTTGCAAACTTGAGGAAATTCAACAAAGAGAATGGGAGAATAATTAGCTACCATGTTTTTGTGTTGTTCCTGGCACAGGGGATAGAGAATTGGACTTAGAGTCAGGAAGACAAATTCAAATCCTGCCTAATTAAAAATTTTGTGACCTTGACCAAGTCCCTTAACCTCTCTAAACCTCAATTTCCTCATCTTTAAATGAGAGGGTTAGACTCTAGTGGCCTCTCAATTTCCTTTCATCTATAATCCCAGGATAAAATATATAATGTACTAATGTGAGCAATTACTATTAGTGGAAAAAAGGCCAGTAGAATTGTTCCTGCTGAGGAGATGGAGTAGTCACCTGAAGGTTTCTGGAAAGTGTTGAATAGACTAGATGATAATATTTCTTTTTTTTTTTTTTTAAGACCTCACTTCAGATAACTGGCTAGTTTGGGTTCAAAAAAAGGACTTATCTGGAGATTTGATACATATACTGTCTATATCTTCTTCCAAGTCATTCACTAAAATGTTGAACAGATCAAACACCGAGATACTTACTCCATTAGCAACTTCCTTCCTGGTCAACATCTCAACTCTTTGGGTTTAGTAATTTAACCAGTTTCCAAATCTACTTAACTGTACTATCTTTCCATCTTATTCACGAAGACATCATGAGAAACATTGTTAAATGCCTCAAAAAATTCAAGGACCAAGGATATTTTCTTTTGCCAATCTAGTCACATTGTCAAAAGGAGGAAGAGGAGGAGGAGAAAAAGGAGGAGGAGGAGGATGATAAGGAAGAGGAAGAGAAGGAGGAGAAAGAGAAGGAGGAGGAGGAAGAGGAGGATATGATGAGGACAATGACATCATGATTTAATGCACTTCTGCTGGCTTATAGTGATCCACACTTTCCTCTAGAAGTATGTGCAATCCATCCATTTAATAATTCCCCAGCACTGACATAGGGCTGTGATCTCCTTGCTATAGATATGCATTCCTAAAATGATAGGTTGCAACCTACCCCATCCTGTGCCTGCCTATCTTTTGTTATCCTTTTCCATATCTGACTATTTTCAAAGTCAAAAAAATGATTTTAATGTACATACTTACACTTGTATTAATCCTAAATCTATTTCCACCATATTAGAATGTTAGAGCTGGAATGGACTGGATTATCTTGTTCACCTCACCCATTTTTACAAGTGGAGAGAGGATCCAATGCCACATAGCTGGAAAGCAGGAAAGTCGAAACACACATCCAGCACCAGATGTCCACTCTACATGCCAGGATTCTTCCTCAAGTTATTTTGCTGTCACAAGGATATCAGTGGAGCTAGATACTTGGGCTATTACTCAGTTGTTCCTCACTCTCACAATGTGGACAGTCTATCTTCTATTTAAATTCGTCCTTTATACCAATAAGATCAAACCCTGGTAGGAACCAGGGCCACTAATCTGTACATAAAGAATCCTGCAGGCAGTGTCTTGACTAAGTTTTAAAAGGTGATGTTACCTATGTTGTATTATTTTTTATTTATTTTGTTAAGTATTTCTCAATAATATTTAAATTTGGTTGCACTCATATATGAAGGGCTGAATGTTTGAGACCTCTACTTAAAATAATTTTTCTATCATTATCTCCTGTCTATAACTTATGGTAGCTTGAACATGTCCACCATGTACCTTACTATTGCGTTTTTCACCACTGGACTTTCAGATTTTCAGGACCATGGACCATCAGACCATGAATCACAAGCCATATAGATACCCAGAGAATAATGGTATAAAAGAAAAATGGGCTTATGTTTGAGATGAAGTGTTGGGTCCTTCAAAGAATGGCACAATTTTCCAAAGGCTTCTTGGTTCCAATTCAGTTTCCTGGCCATCAATACTCAGTGTCCATTCAAGAGAAATATATACACTGATGAACAAGTTCTACAGATTGCCCATACAAATACATATCTTAGCCTGGATGATAAGCATACTTTATTCACTTAGTTTTTCCTCTGTGGATAGTTAGGACAAACTCTTCTGAGTGATTGCATAGTCAAGAAGCTCCATTCGAATCTCGCTCTTCTCCCTACTCTCCCTTTGTCTATATAGGGAATCATGCTCTTAGCTATTGGTTCTCTGCTCAAAGGAATGTGAATTTTGATCGCTGAAACTTAGTGGGATATCTTGGGATTTATGGATTAGATTTCTTTTTTATGGACCATGCCTTGAACCCAAATCACTCTCGCTTTCATTAATTGGACAATTATAGGTCTCAGTTCAAGCCTCACTTGGTTATTGTTTGGATTCTGCAGGCTCAGAGTGAGTGTAAATAGCAATTGTTTCTGTTTTGGTCAGAAACCCTGTGGGTCTTCACCTCTCAGAGTGATTTTTTTTTTTTTTTACTAGGAAAAAGAGGCCATTCTTTGCCTCATTTTTTTGCCTACCCTTGATCACTGATTAGGCATTGCCTCAAACAAACTGAAACCTGGGAAGGACTCAAAGGCCAAATTCTCCCACTATATAGGGAACCATCTCCCATCATCCTGATCTATATCTTGCCACTGGACCCAGGTAGCTTTGGAGGAGAGAGTGAGGCTGGTGACTTTGCATAGCCTTCCCTCACTTAAATCCAATTCACTTGCAAGTCATGGCCTCACCTTCCAGATGTCATGGTCCTCTTCGAGAATTAAGAACAAACAACCCACAAACAAATGCATATGCTAAACTGGTATTATCTTTAGCTGCCCCATCTCTGTACTTGGTTATTGGCTCGGTGTTCCCTGATTAAAATAATCCTTGAGCACCTTTGGTCTCTTGCTCCTGGCAATATAAATGCATGCATGCATGTATGCATATATGTACTGTACATATACATATATAAAAGATACATACATGCATGTATGTGTATGTATGTATAAGTTATGTAAGTGTCAGACACTTACATAACTATCAATGTCCTTTTCTCCACCCATTTCCCACGAGAGCAGAGAAAGGAGTCAGACATTTCTTTAACAAAGTCAAATTGAAGTTGTTTTAATTGTTCACCACATTTTTTGGTTTTGTTGCCATTTATGTCATTTTGTGTTCATTGTGGGTTTTGATCTACCTAGTCAGTGTTCCCCTAGCACATGAAGAACTAATAGAGGAATGACTCACACATAAGTAAGTAGATGTTACTAGACCATTAAAAATAATTCATTTCTTTTTTTGGTCATGTTATTTGGTGCTTGCCTCATCCAAAGCCTTTCAGATCTTCTTCAGTCTGCAAGCTGGACAGCCATGTGGCTTCTGTGTAGTCTACAAGGCCCTGGCCTCTCATTCCTTACTCTGGAACTGATATCTAATAATACATTCCAGAACTTTGGCAGGAATCAGAATCAAGCTCCCCAGCCTATTGTTTGAGGAATTAAATTCAACAAATGTTTATTAAGTCCCTACTTTGTAAGCACTGGTCCATCTTCCTTTCCCTTTCTAAAAGCTTGCACATTTAACTTATTCTATCCTCTAGCCCCTCTTTCATTCTTCATAATTTTCCAGAGATCAATGATAGTTATTCAGCAATCACATCTATACATTCAGTATCCTGGGATGTCTTCATTGAGGACATCTAGGAGCTTTCTTACCATCTCTCACTCATGGATTTGAATTCCATGTGAAGCATTTTTGATCCATCCTTTCCTGGCCAGTGGTCTTCTTTGGTTAATAAAAGAAAAACAAAATGGGAGTTAAACAGCTGTGGCTTCTCCTCACTGTCCATTATCATCATTCCACCACCACCCCCAAGTAATGTTATCCCTTCCTTGAGCCTCCTCTTCCTCCTATGTGGTTCAAAACCCCCTTTTTGTTGATTTCCTGCCTCAGCTCATTCTGTTTTTGCCTTCTTGAAACTATTCTTACAGGAATGGGCCACTTTTTAAAATTTATTCTTCACTATCTGCCCTTGCTACCTTCTATACATGTATTTAAAAACCTGACCCTATCAGTGAGTTCCATGGGTGGACACATCTATATTTTGGAGCAGCTTCCTCCTTTTCTTTCTTAGGGAAATCATTTCTACCCATGTCTTTAAGATTTAATTCTCTAGAGTTCTCCATTCCTCTTGGAACTGCTGTCTCTTGTACATTCCCAGGCCACGGCATCCAGCTATCATTTCCATGAACTCTTTCAAAAATAACCAACTTCCATTAGGCTGTAAGCTCCTTGAGGACAGAAACTGTTTTGCTTTTCTGTTTGTATCCCTAGCACCTAGTACCCTGAATCAGACATAGTTGGAGCTTAATAAATGCTTGCTTATCCATTGATTCAAAATCTGCTCTCTGCAAAACTAATTTATTAAACCAATTACTGTTCTATACAGAAGGCAGGAAGACAAGCCTTCCTATGGATGCTCTTGATTTCTCCCCAGTGTCACTAAGAATGATTTCTCCCTCGTGGGTACTTCATGTAGTTGAGATTTTGCCTTTGAGGGAAAGAGAGGGATTTTAAGAGAAAGCACACCATCTGCTCCATATGAATAAGTTGCCATAAGGGATGCTTTGGCAGTGCAATGTTCAGGGGAGAGGAAGATTGAGATATCAGTTATGGCTGGTCCACACTTCTAAAGCTTTGCAAAGAAATGGCTTAGTCCAAGCGCAGTCGCCCATGACTTCCAGACTACATGAAATTTCAGCATGGATGATAGATGTCTGACTCTACAAAATCAAGCAAGAGAAATAAGAGAGGAGAGACCCTTCCCCGACCCAGTGGGAACCCAAGGGCCAATAGTGCTTGCTTCTTTGAAAATAAACTGATCGTATAGTAATGTAATGCTTCTCTCCACCTTCATTTTCCATAACGATTCTTCTGGTTCTTCTCCTAACCCTTCCAATACTCCTTTAAATATCCTTGCTCTTCTTCCTCCAGGCTTTTTCCTAGGTCTTCCAAGCAATCCACCAACATTTACTTTGTGCCAGACACTAGGAATACAAATTCAAAAATGATTCCGTCCCTGCCCTCAAGGAGCTTACTTCTGAATAGAATGAAATGAAATATTCACAAGCAAGTAAATAGAGAATATATACAAAAATAATTACACTGAGATTTTCAGGGAGAGGGGCATTAAACAGGGCACTCAAGAAAGACTTCTTGAGGGAAGTGGCACTGCAGCTGAGCCTTGAAGGGGGTCAAGAATTTTGAGCCACACAAGTAGGGAAGAAAGTAGTCTTGAGGGACAAAAACAAGGAGGCAGGAAATGACATACCCATACAAAGAATCTCAAGTTAAATATTTTGGTTGACATGTAGATTCCTTGAGAAGAAGTAATATGTAATCAACCTGGAAAGATAGACCACATCTACTGATGAAGTGCTTTAAATGTCAAATAGAGGCGGTTGTATTTTATCTTAAAGCAATCTGCGGTTCTCAAACTTGTTTTTCAAAATATTTTGATAGCTGTATTTCAATATGATTAGTTTCCTCTGTAATCCTATGTATTTTACTTTATGCATTAAAAACAGTATTCTGAGAAGAGGTTCATAGTATTCTCAGACTGCCAAGGGGTCCAAAATACAAAAAGGTTAGGAGTTCCTATCCCAAAGGATGAAAATGGGCAGCCACTGAATCTTCTGGGGCATAGGGGAGACATAATTAGCCCTGTGCTTTAGGAGTATTCCTTTGGCAGATTGAAAAGGAAGAATTGGAGAGGGAAGAGGCTGGATGCAGAGAGACCAGTCCAGATAATTCATTTTGCAGATGAGAAAGCTGAAGCCCAGACAGGGTAAGAAGTTTGTTCAAGGTTCTGCAGATAGTAAGTGGGAGAGTTCAGACCTGAACCTGGACCCTCTGACTCCAATTCCACTGCAGTCCCTGGCCTCTTAGTATTTGTTTGTGGTTTTCTCTTTGCCTGGAATGCTTGCCCTTGGCCAACCTCCAGTAATGGGCAGTGTACCCGTTGACAAGCAGCTCACTGCTACCTGCTCTGTGAAGCTTTACCTGATTCTCTCAGCTGGGAGTGATTTTTCCTCCGCCTGATTTATAGGTCTGACTCTTTTTGTGCACCAGGATACAATCTAATTCAGGCTATATTTATCTGGTTGCACTTTTTCTCTCCCCCTTCTAGATGGATAAGGCAGAAAGATGCCCACTTGGTTTAAAATCCCAACTCTGATACTATCTGTGTGATTTGGGCAAGTCACAGCCCCAGTAGGCTTCCTCATCTATAAAATGAAGGATAACTAGATGCTTTCTGGGATCCCCTTCCTACTCTAAAAAAAAAAGTATCCTATAAGTCAGGGCAACTAGGTGGTGTCATAGTGCACAAAGCACCAGTCCTAGAGTCAAGAAGGCTTGGGTTTAAATCTGATCTCAGACACTAGCTGTGTGACCCTGGGCAAGTCACTTAGACCTGTTTGCCTCAGTCTCCTCCTCTGTAAAATGAGCTGGAGAAGGAAATGGCAAATCACTCCAGTATCTGTGCCAAGAAAAACCCAAATGGGGGCATGGAGGGCTGGACACAACTGGAAAATAACTGAACAACAATGTTAAGCCCTCCATTTCTCTAGCTCTCCCTTTCCTCATCTATACAATGACAGAGTCGGACTATGATGCCCAAGGCCATTTCCTTCTATGGTTGTGCGGTTATAAGCCACTTGAAGGCAGGAATCATGCCTTATTTTTCTTTGTCTAAGAATGGCTAGCTGGCATTTTCTATCTTACACTTGCCTTTGTTGTTGCTGTTCAGTCATTTCAATCATGTCCAACTCTTCGTGACCCCATCTGGGGTTTTCTTGGCAAAGATACTGTAGTGTTTGCCATTTCCCTCTGCAGGTCATTTTGCAGATGGGAAACTGAGGCAAACAGGGTGAAGTGACTTGCCCAGGATCACACAGCTAGTAAGTGTTTGAGGTCACATTTGAACTCGGGTCTTTGTGGCTCTGTGCCGGTGCTCTATTCACTTTGCCACCTCGCTGTCCTCACTACCTGTATTCACTCCCTGCTTCCCAGGGTTGCTAGGAAGGAAGACCTTTCTAAACCGTAGAACACTAGATAAATGTGAGCTGTTATTATAATACTATTTCCTGGTGATGATGAAGATGATCACTCCTGACACGTGGCAGGAGAAAGTCCCTCGTGGGGCCATCCTTTTCCCTGCACGCAGCCTAGGAAATTCCCCTTCCCCCTCCCCACAGCCTCCACGGAAGCTTAGATTGATGCTCTTCTCCTCGCTGATTGCAGGTAATTGTTTAATGAGATGATTGGGGTGATTAGGAGCCCAGAACCGTAGAATGGTCATGGTCAGATTTTCTCTGTGAGGAGGGAGCGCGAGCCTCTGCAAACCTTCAGACAAACTCACATCGGGACAAGACGCATGACTCCAGACCCTTGCACCCCAGAAGGAGAAAGCGACCTCATTCATTAGAAAATCGATCGGCCAATCAGCATTTATTGTTATTCGTATAGCGTTCTCCTGTTTTTATGAGATTCACTTCAGTATATTATCATTATTATTCATAAGAATAATCATTCATTTATTATTCATAAGACCCCAAGTCCTACAGAGAAGCCACAGGCATAGGTCAGACCCTAGAAACACACAGTTCTGTAGCTGAAAGTGTCATCAAGGGCCATCTAATCTAACCCCTTCATTTAACAAATGAGGAAACAGGCCCAGAAATATTAAGTGGCTTAAGATCCTAGAACCCCAGCTCTAGAACTGGAAAGGGTCTCAGAGAGCATCTAACCCAACCCCCTCATTTTATAGAAGAGGAAAGTGTAAAAGGTCAAGTGACTTCCCCAGGGTCACAAAGGTATCCAAGTGTCAGAGGGAGACTATGGTAGTGGGAGTTAGACCCCTGTGCTCTCTGTGCAAGGCTCTATGTGAGCTTCAGGTGACGCAGGCACCCTAGGCAGACAGGTGCCGTCTCCCATCCCTCTGAGCACAATTTGACTTTTTCTCAGAACCAGAGAATTTCAGAGCCTCCCCCTGGCTTCAACCTGCAAGAAAATGGAAGAACCACTGGTCCGTTGGTTTCTGCCCTGCTTTTCCTCAGGCTCTCTCCCATTCTAGACATGACACCATGCAGAGAAACCTTATTAATCTCAAATCAGTTTATCCCAAACACCACAGCAGCCCAGCCACCTGGATGCCTCAACGGTCTTTAATTTAATATCAAATCTCTGCTAACTCAAGTCTGGCTTCTTCCAAGGCTCTGTTTCCCTGACTCCCCCCAGAAGGGTTTGACCATCCTCCACTGGGCCCAAGCTGAGATAGTTAAGGGCTGAATTCTCTGAAGAAAGGTAGGGGAGAGGAAGGAGGGACATCAGAAATGGCACTCTCCTTTCTCATGGCAGGGAAACTAAGCAAAAATCCCACAGGAAATGTCCAGATTAGGACGTAAGTGGAAACCTGATATGGAATCAGCCTTGGGCCCAAATTGAAGACTGCGGGCTCAACTGTCCCAGGAGAGAACATTGTATTTGCCCCACCCAGGGAGTAATTCCACAGCCCAGTTCTCTGCCTTAGAGTGTATATAGGATTTTAGACCTGAAAAGGAAGCTTTAAAAGGATCTGGGTTCAAAACCTGCCTTTGTCACTTAGTAGCTATGTGACCTTGGGCAAATGATTTCCCCTCTGGCCTCGGTTTCTGTAAAATGAGTGGATTGGACTGTTTGGCTTCTGAGACCCCTCCCAGCTTTGACTCCCATATCCAATGGGTTATCTAGTCCAAACACCTCACTTTATAGAGAAGAAAATTGAGGTGTGGGGGTCACACAGACCGTGAGTGAGAGTCAGGATTTGAACCTAATCTTTCTGATAAACTGCAGATATCACTGGGACTACAAGGATGTGTGTGTGTGTGTGTGTGTGTGTCTTAAAGCTGTTATAGACACATATATGGGATCATATGTGACCTATATGACCTCTTCAGTGAAATTAGGATGGCATCTCCAGATCTGGACTTACCCTTAGCTTCCCGACCCTCCTGGAAACAGGGGAAGCCCCTTCTAGCTACAGAGCAGTGGAAGACTGCTCAGAAAACACAGGGGCCTCCATGTTCCCTCGGGTCCCTCCTGGCTCTGGGGCCCATGACCCTTTTGGTGATGGTGTACACCAGGGCGTGGAGATAAGTACATGTGGGATAGGGCTACAAGGCTGTGCTGGGGAAAATGGCAAAGACAAGCTCTGTCTGGGTCAGAGATAAGGATACCCAAAGAGAGGTGAGGTGGTACCAGAACCAACCGCTGTCTTGTTGCTGAGAGCCAGCTTTGGCCCACAATGAAGTGGTACAGGGGGTAGAGGAGTCAGCTCAAATCAGGAAGAACTGAGTTCCAATCACACCTCAGATGCTAGCAATGGGACCCAAACTCTGCCTGCCTCTGTTTACTCAACAGTAAAATGTGGATAATAATACCACCCACCTCAAGGGGGTCTTGTGAGGCTCACATAAGACACCATTGTAAAGCGTTGGCCCGCATTTAGGCATCACAGGCATTTAGTAAATCCTTGTTTCCTTCCTTTCTGTTCCCAAGAAATATTCCTTATGCCAGGAGGCAGGTAGGCCCACTGATCCTCAGCTGGAAGCCCCCATCCCCTCATTTGACTCCTCATCTCTGGCCTATTGTTCCTCGCTCATTCTGCCTCATCTCCTACTTCCATGCCTGTGCCCATGTCCAGACAGCTCTTCCATTCACCATCTCCCCTTTGCATCGCTGGCTTCCTTCAACACTCAGCCCAAGGACTATCTTCTGCTGGGGGCCTTTCCCTGCCCCCCCATCTCACTTTCCATCCACTAGGGTCTTCCTCCCTGTGGTTACCTTCCACGGACCCCAGATGTATCTTGTCCATTCCTGTTCACGTACATACAGGGCATCTCCCTCACCAGAGTGGCAGCTCCTGGAGGGAAAGAACCATTTCACTTTTGTCTTCATCTATCTAACACTTAGTCCAATGTCAGTGCTTACTAAATGCTTCTTGACTGACTGACTGATTGTGATGAAGCATTGAAGGCCGAGAAAATCCCCAGATCAGAAAAGAGCCTTTGAACTATCAGGCCTGGGCTGTGCCCAGCCCTCTGTGTCTCTGATCTTTTCTGCTCTTGGGCTAGAGGCTGGGAAAAAAGCTCAAGAGGAAAGATCCAGGGAAAAATGATCTATAGGAGCTCATGTCTGTATAGACATGAGCCCACAGTGGATGACAGATATGGACGCCTGGTAACCATGGAGTGGATGGGGGAGAGAATGAGGGAAGGAAGCCCACCAAGGCATCCAGGACATTGGAGTCACATGATTTTAGTTCACTTGATTCACTGAGCACCAACTGTGCACCTAGCACTTTCGTAGGCACTATGAGGGGGGATAAGTGAGGTAGATGCTTGTTGTTTCTCCTACTTGGTGTTTCGTCTCCCATCTTAATGTCTTTGCATATGCTGTCCCCGCGCCTAGAATGCCTTTCCTCCTCCCTTTGAACCCTCAGAACCCCTGGCTCATCCACCACCTCCAGCAGGAAGCCTTATCCCATCCCATTAATTCAATTCAGTTCAATGAGCATTCGTAGCCTACTATGTGCCAGTCACTCTGCTGGGCGCTGAGAACCCCAAGACGAGGGTAAAACTGTCCTTGCCCATAGGTGGCTTATCTTGGGCTGGGGGCAGTGGGATGCACAGGGAAGACAGCAGAGGCTCAAGACCCAGGACAGAAGGGGACCCCAGAGATCATCTAGTCCAGTGCCCTCATTGTACAGAGGAGGAAACTGAGATCAGAGAAGAAAAGGGATTGTAAAAGTGTCACCAGGCAGGTGTCTGAGGCAAGATGTACACAGGTGAGAACATACATGTGTGCAGGATAAATACAAGGAATTGTATTAGGGGGCATTTATAACTTGGGGAAGGGGGGAGACAAAAAGAACTTTCTCTAGGAAGGGGCACCTAAACTGTGCTGCTAATGATGATGATGACAGTGATGACAATGATGAAGACAATGATGATGGCAATGATAACAATGATGATGATGACGACGATGATGATGAAGACAATGACGACAATGATGAAGACAATGATGACAATGATGACAATGATGATGACAATGATGATGATGATAATGATGATGATGACATGATGATGGCAATGATGACAATGATGATGATGACAATGACAACAATGATGAAGACAATGATGATGGCAATGATGACAGTGATGACAATGACAACAATGATGAAGACAATGATGGCAATGATGACAATGATGACAATGATGAAGACAATGACAACAATGATGATGATGACAATGATGATGATGATGATGATGATGATGACATGATGATGATATAGCACTTGGGGGTTTGCAAATATCTCTTTTTATTTTCACAAACCTAGGAGGCAGCTGCAATTATTATCACCTTTTTGTAGATGAGGAAACTGAGACTGAGAGTTTGAGTATCTCATTCAGGAGCACACCACTAGTAAGGCTCTGAGGGTTTTAACTCAGGTCTTCCTTATTTGAAGTCCAACATTCTCTCTGCAGTGGCACCAGCTGCCTTACAACCTTCTGCAAGAATTTCCATATCCCTGAGCCTCAGTTCCCTCAGCTGTAAAATGAAGGCATTGTACATTCCAGCCTTTTGAAGAACTCTGGGAGGAAAGAGAGAGGAGGGTTGGCATTCCAGGCATGGGGGACACTCTATGTAAAGGCTCAAAGGCAGGATATGGGATGTTAGATGGTAGTGGTAGATAGGACACTTTGGTTGGAACAGACAGATTAAAGGGGATCTTGTCATTTCTTGTCTGTGTAAATGTGGTATTAACTCCACCTTGGTAGAATTTAAGCTCCTGGAGGGCAGGTTATATTTTTTTTCATAGTACAGTGCTTCAATCATTTGGGGAAGGTGGGATAAGGACAGATATATTATCTCATCCATATAGGGAAGTCTTGTGGGGAAAACCAACCTGGAATCTAGGCCTTTCTTATAGCAAGACCAGTGCTCCATCTACTTTGCTATACTGTCTCTCCCCTTGATCATGCTAGGTGCTTGTTGAATGAATGAATTAATCATGTGCATATATATTTATGTATACATATTCTCATGCATAGTGAAACAACCTCTCTCTGGCATAGTTAATAAAGAGATGGTTTCATGGCCACAAAGTCCTACTGCTGTGATCCTGGGCAGATCACTTAGCCTCCCAATGCCCAAGTGACTCACTAAGATTCTAAGTTGCAGAAAATGTGCCAATCAGCTTTTATAGTAGAAGTTTCTTTATGTTAACAAAATGGAGGGAAGGAAGGAAGGAAGGAAGGAAGGAAGGAAGGAAGGAAGGAAGGAAGGAAGGAAGGAAGGAAGGAAGGAAGTGAAAGATATAAACATTTATTAAGCACCTACAGGGAGGTAGTTAGGTGGCTCAATAGATAGAGCACTAGGCCTGGAGTCAGGAAGACCTGAGTTCAAATTTGGCCTCAGACTCTTAGTAGCTGTGTGACCCTGGGCAAGTCATTTAACCTCTGTTTGCCTTAAGCCACTGGAGAAGGAAATGACAAACCACTCCAAAATCTTTGCCAAGAAAACTCCACGGACAGTATAGTTCATGGTGTATCTTCTTTTTCCTTTTTCCTTTTTTTAATTTTGGCAGGGCAACAAGGTTGTGCACTGGATGGAACACTGGGTTTGGAGTCAGAAAGACTCATCTTTGTAAGTTCAAATCTGGTCTCAGGCACTTGCTAACTGTGTGACCCTGGGCAAGTCACTTCACCCTGTTTGCTTCAGTTAGTAGGAAATGGCAAACTGATCCACATCTCTGCCAAGAAAACTCCCAATGGGGTCACAAAGAGTCAGATATGACTAAACATGTGCCAAGCACCGTGCTAGGTGCTTTATAATTATTGTCTCATTTGATCCACACAACAACCCTGGGATGTTACATACTATTACAGTTGAGGAAACTGAGGCAGACAGAGGATGAATGCCTTGCCTAGGATCACACAACCAGTAATTATCTGAAGCTGGCTTTGAGCTCAAGTCTTCTTGAAGCCAAGCCCAGGGCACTCTCCGTTGTACCACCTCTCTGCTTCCTGTCTCTATCCCTATCCCTATAAAACATGGAGAGACAATAGGACTTAGTGGAAAGAAAGATGACTTCAGTGTCAGGGAAACTGAGGTTCAAGGTTTGCCTCCCACATATAGGGGCTGGGTGACTCTGGCAAGTCACTGGATTTCTCAATCCCTCCCCAGGCCACTGTCTAAAGTTACAAGGGGCAGAAAAGGTTGAGGGATAAGTTCTTCACCAAGAGCTCCCTGCCCAGATGATAACATGGATCTGGTATCAAAGAAAACAAACACACACAAGTATGTCAGTAGAATGTTATCCCAAAGCCATTTCCAGGCTGTTTATGAAGAAAAGAAACAAGCCACAAAGAAAACCTAAAACTCATTTGCACCCTGTACTTGTTTAAAAATTGAAAGAGAAAACTTTCAAATAAGAGGAATGTCTTTGTGAAACAGTGGCTAAGTATCCACTTTACACACACACACACACACACACACACACGCACACACACACACACATTTAATCTAATAGACACCCTGGACAAAAATCTAAAAAGACACTGAGGATCAGCATCATGGAGTTTGGTGGAAATGCACTGAGCCTTGCCTCTGGTGCTGTGCCACCCTGGAAGGAACCCATCTCCTCTGGAACTCAGTTTTTTGCCTCTTAAATGTTATAATGGATCCATGATTTCATTGGTTCAAGAGACCTCTCCAGTGGTGCTAATCACCATGCCCAGCCCGCCTGCCCAGCCTGTGGGACTCACATTCTCCCCAAAGTTTGCCAGTTTCTCTTGTGACAAGATGAGTGGAGCCCATAGAGGTTCTCCACTGTCCATTGCTCTAGTCCTGGGACACAGCTTGCTGTGAAAACCAGGTAAGAGCACGCATGGAAAGGGCCTTTGCCAACTCTCTGAGGACACAAAGGACAAGACTCTCTGTTTGAATAACCCTCCATGTCCTTCAGATGATGCTGGGAGACAAAGCATGGTATACATGTGACAAATTACCATAGAATCAGGTATGAAATGTGGCCAATAGGTGAAACAGATACAGAGACAGAGGAAGGGAGAGGGAGGGAGAGGGAGGGAGGGAGGGGGAGGGAGATAGGGAGAGACAGAAGGCATAGAGAGAGAGGACAAAATCATGACTGTGGAACTGAAAGAGAACATTGGGGCCCAATCCACCTTCCTCGTTTTAAAGGTAAAGAAGCTGAACCTCAGAGAGGTCATGTGACTTGTTCGTGGTCACACAGGCAGTTCGTCGGATCACAGACCCGGAGATGCAGGTGTCTCAGATCATCTCACCCAAATCTTCTCATTTTCTAGATGAAGAAACTAAGACCCCGGGGGGACTGTGATCCACCCGCCCCTAACCATAGAGAATGTAAGTGTCAGAGAATCAGAGAACGTCAGTCCAATAGCTGTTAAGTGACTTTACCAAGGTCACAAAGGTAGTAGGTGACAGAGTCATGATTTGAACCCAGGTCCTCTAACTCCAAGTCCAGAGTTCTTTCTACTACAGCAGGCTGACTCCCAAAGGAGAAGGGATAAGTCGTGCATCCATGGGGATTGGAGTAGCAAGGGGTGACTTCCTAAATGATGTGGAACTTGGGATGGGGGAATCCTTGAAGGATTTGGAGTATTAGGTTATGCAGAGAATAGTAAGGGCATCCCAAAGACACCGACCTCTCCCTTCAGCCTCCACAGATTTATAATTCAAATGGTGCATTCTCTGTCTTTCCATCTCTCTCTCTCTATCTCTGTGTCTCTCTGTCTCTGTCTCTGTCTCCCTCTCTCTTTCTCTCCCCCCACCTCTCTCTTTTCTTTCTCTCCCTCCCTCCCTCTTCCTCTTTCCATCTTTCTCCCTTTCTTTCCCTCCTCTCCTTCTCTCTATTTCTATCCTCTCTCTCCCTTCCTCCAGCTCTCTCTGTATCTCTCTCCTCTCTCCCTCCCTCCCCCTCTCTTTCTCTTTCCCTCCCTCCTTTCTCTCTCTCTCTCTCTCTCTCTCTCTCCCCACCCTTTCTCTCTCTCTGTCCTCCCTCCCTCCCATCCTCAAGGACACAGCTCCTGCTGCATGAAGGCCTGGCCCGTAAATCACCCTCACAAAGAAGCCCCATGCTTCAGGATGCTTGGTGCCAATTGAAAAGAAAAGCCCAATAACTCCCGACATTCCTCTCTTGCGCACTGAGCTCAGACACTCTCATTCTCAGTTATGACTTGAGCTGTGGTGTGGCACAAAGCCTGTGTTTGTATTTGAATTATGAGTAAGCAAAAAAAAAAGGGAATCCATCCTTTCCAGCCTTGACATGCTCAATGCGGACCAGTCAACAATCACCCCTCCAGCCTCGCTCAGGGCTTCCAGGACAGTGCGCCAGGCAGTCTGATGGGGTTTCGATGGAAGCACTGCAGACTGGAAGCCAGGAGATCTACTGTCTGCTCCCAGGACGACCAGTCACTCAAGGTCACTTTGCCCTTCCAGGCTCAGCTTCCTCCTTTGTAAAATAAGTGTGGACGGGTCATGTGGATTCCTAAGGTCCCATCTGATTCCAGCATTCTATGGTGCCAGTAGCATCTATAGAATTTGAAAACAAATGTCTAGTGTAGTTAATTTGATGGGGGAGGGAGTAATCAATCACACATAATCAAGTTAATACTGCCATTGCTACCCTAGAATGGTTCCACTCAACATCCCTTTGACTTCCCTAACAAAAACAGCCTCCATGTCCAACAGTCCATCTCCCCCAGCTGTAATAGAAGGTTCTCAGGGACAGGGACCTCAAGTTTATATTTTCGTATTTCTATCCTACAATTTAGCATGGTTCTTAGACACATAGTAGGAGCTTAAGAAATGTCTTCTCATTTATTCTTTCACAAGAAGCTCAAATAGGCAGTCTACTGACTAACTCACATTTGAAACCCATATTGAAAAATAGTCTAGACCATTCCTGGTCATCCCACTTTCACTTAGAATAGTGTCACATGGATGGAGATCAGGGCTCTCCTAAGCCACTGCTGATGCTACTTCATGTTCAGCCTTACATGAGTCATTTAACCTCTCTGAGACTCAGTTCCCTCATCTGTAAAGTAAGGGAATTAGACTAGATGGTTTCTGAGGTCCCTTCCTATTGATATGTGTGATACTGTATACATTTGAGTGAGAACATCAATTTCTGTTTTCCTTCTTTCATAAGGATTTACATTTGAAAGTCAATCATTTTCACTGTGGAATGAGAGGCTAGCCTTCTGGTCAAGGGACAACCTGCCTTGGTGAGCACACCTGCATTGGTAGTGGGAACACCATACACAATGAAATCACAAATTTGGTCAAGAAGAGAAAAAACACTCTCCTCATCTAGAATACACTCTCCCCCCCCTCCCCTTTTCATTACCCAAAGCCTGCCTGCCTAAATCCAGCTTCCCTCAGGAAACCTTCCCTCGTTATTCTCAGGACAGTGTGCCAGGTCACAATATCTGTCCTCTGATCCCATAAAGTACTGAATGCCTGTGTCCTGCATTAGGCAACAATCACCTATCTCCTTGTGTTGTAAGTTATCATTTAGAATATGTACCATTTTTGACTCTCCCATAAAAACCCAGAGTTCCTCAGGAGCAGAGATCGTATTTTCAAGGGCTTGTAGATATTAGGCTGAAAGGGACGTTACCAGTTTATAGGAATCATAGATGCAGGGTTTCAAGGACAAGAGCGGTTCATAGATTTAGAGGTGGAACACAACTTAGCTAGCAATAAGCTCAACCCCCTCACTTTACAAATGAAGAAACTGACATCTTGAGATGCTAAATGACTTGCCCAAAGTCACACCTCCCTGGCTTCCTTTAAGTCTCAACTAAAATCCTATCTCCTACAGGAAGCCTTCCCCAATCCCTCTTAATTCCAGTTACTACCCTCTGTTATATTTTATTCATCTTATCTATAGTTTACTTCGTATCTATTTGTTTACGTGTTGTTTCCCCCATTAGATTGTAAGCTTTTTGAGGGCAGGAATTGTCTTTTGCCCTTTTTTGTATCCCTAATGCTCAGCATCATGCCTGGCACATGATAAGTACTTAATAAATGTTTCTTTAATTGAAGCAGTATAATTAGAATTTAAACCAAGTCTTCCGACTCCAAATTCCATATCCTTTCCACTATACCATGCAGCCCAACCTCCTCATTTTACAGACGAGGAAACTGAGGATCAGGAAACTTAAGTTACTTTCCCAGGAGTATACAGCTAGTAAATGTCAGTCAGGATCTGAACACATCTCCCTGACTCCAAGTTCAATGCTCTATCCACTACATCCTGATGCCTCTTTTAAATTTTTCCAACTTGAAGATGTGGGAAAATTGGAATACTAATGCATTGTTGGTGGAGTTGTGAACTGATCCAACCATTCTGGACAGCAATTTGGAACTATGGCCAAAGGGCTATAAGGTTGTGCATACCCTTTGACCCAGCAATACCACTTACAGAACTGTATCCCAAAGAGATCATAAAAATGGGAAAAGGACCCATGTGTGCAAAAATATTTATAGCAACTCTTTTTGTGGTGGTCAAGAATTGGATATTGAAGAATATTCATCAATTGGGGAATCACTAAACAAGTTGTGGTATATGAATGTAATGGAATACTATTGTGCTGTAAGAAATGATGAATAGGCAGACTTCAGAAATACCTGGAAAGACTTGTATGAACAGATGACGAGTGAAATGAGCAGAACTAGAACATTGACAGCCACATTGTGCGATGACTGACCTTAATAGACATAGCTCTTCTCAGCAATGCAAAGATCTAAGACAACTCCAAAAGACTCAAGATGGAAAATGCTATCCACATTCAGAGGAAGAACTTTGGAGTCTGAATAAAGATAGAAGCATACTATTTGCTCTCTCTTTTTTTTTGTTATTATTTTGTTTTGTTTCTTCTTTCTTGTGGTTCCTCTCATTAGTTCTAATTCTTCTTTATATCATGACTAATATGAAAATATATTTAATATGAATGTATAAGTAGAGCCTAGATCGGATTGTACACTGTCTTGGGGAGGTGGGAAGAAAGGGTGGACGAAAAAATTCAAAACTCAAAATCTGATGGAAGTGAATGTTGAAAACTAAAAATAAATAATGATATTTCTCCAACTCCTCATACCTACACCCACCCACCCCATCCTACAGGGCTGAACACAGAGTAGATGCTCAGTAAATGTTTATGGATTGATTGACTCATTAATTATGGGGATGGGACTGGTCTCATTCCCTTCAGGACAAAGAACAGGAACTGAAGGTTCCCTTCTCTGCAGCAAAGGAAGGAACCTAGCTGCTGCATCAATTTCTGACAGAGAAGAATTGATGAGGTTGGATCCAGAGGCTGGAGGTGTGTGGGGTCAGGAGCAGCCCATGCTGGCTGCCAGCCCATTCCCATCCTGCCCAACTGCCATGGTTTATTGAGTGACCCCCAGGCAAACATCTCTTCCCTTAATGACATCAATATCACCTCATTGTGCTACTTCACCCTCATCCCGACTCAGCTTCTTCCAGATTGAATAAAGAGATGGCGGTTTGGATTAACCTTGAGAGCACAGGTAAGAAAAGAGAAGGCACATGGAAATGTGGAGGGGTGATGGGTATGAAGCCTGAAAAAGTCAGGTGAAGGTATGACAGCTCTGCCCTACACATAGCTGGTATAGGTGACTACATAAACGGTATGAATGAGGAACTTGGAAAAGAGCCCTTGATTAAAAATATTTCTCTTCATCAAGAAATTCCAAATATTAGGATTTTTTCCCACAGAATCATGGCCTCTTAGAATACAAGTTAGGAGGAGGGACCTGAGATACCAGCTAGCCTAACCCCCTCACTTGGCATCACTCATGTAAACCACCGACCATTCTGGGAGGAGACTCAGACATTCAATCTTCATACCTTGGTGTATGTGATTTATCAGAAACGTTCATCTCAGAGAATTCTAAGATGAGGAGAAACACAACTTCCCTCTATAACCAAGGACTCTCCATGTTCAGACATTAAAGGGAAAAGGGGCCCATGTGGCAGAACCAGCTTCCTTTTTATGACCACACTGACAATCCCAGGTATCTGGGTGGCCCAGTGGAGAGAATGCTGGACCTGGAGTCAGGAAGACTTGAGTTGAAATCTGGCTTCAAACACTTGCTATCTGCATGACCTGGACTCTGACTCAGTTTCCTCATCTGAAAATTGGGGATAATGATAGCCCTACCTCCCAGGGCTTCTGTGAGGATCATATGAGATAATATTTATAAAACGCTTTGAAAGCCTTTAAATACTATATAAATGCAAACTTTTATTAATAGTCATTGATTAAGCACCTACTACATGTAAAGTACTATCCCCTTGGGGCCTTTGACAGAGGATTTGGAGCATTCTCAATCTCTACCATATATGACAACATAATATAGTAATCACTTTGTACCCAGTTATACATAAATGTGTTGTCTTCCCTGATAGAACATAATCTTGAGGATAGGGACCATTTTATTTTGGTTTTTGTGTGCCCAGGGACTACCTGGCACAGTGCTAGGCACAATCTAGGCATTTTTTTAATACTGGCTGAAATAAGGCTAATGTGGAAATGTTTTGCATGAATTTACATGGATAATGGGTGTCATATTGCTTGTCTTCTCAAAGTTGGTGGGGAGGGGTGGAGGGAAGAGAATTTGATAAATACAAATGGGGGGAGGGGGCAATTGGTTTAAGTGACTTGCCCAGGGTCACACAGTTAGTATTCGAATGGCTAAGGTCACATTTGAACTCAGGTCCTCCTGACTCCAGAGCCAGTGCCCTATCTACTGTGCCACCTAGCTGCCCAGGAACTCAAAATCTTTACAAATTAATGTTTAAAATTAGCTGATTAATTGATTGATTGATTTAAAAGAAATACAGAAATAAATGCTTGCTGATGGATTGTAAAGTTAGCCCCAGAGTCAGGAAGAACTGAGCTCAAATGGTACCTCTAATACATAATAACTATATGACCCTAGACAAGTTACTTAAGTGATCCAGGAATATTGCAAAGAAGATATTGATCTGCTTTGGTGGAGGCAGGGAGATCTCTCCAACAATTGTTTTGGGGAGATTCCCCCCAAAATGTGCCGGGCACTAGATGAACTGTCCTAGAGCTAGACAGATTAAAAGCCAGCCTGTTGGCATTAAGGGTCAGTTTGCTCATCTCCTGGTTGCTATTGGTAATGGTGCTTAGGGATCCCTCTGACAGCTGCTGAGTCAGCAGAAGCACTGAAATCCCACTGATTCAGAGCCCCTTCACTGTCATGGGCACAGGAAGAAGTTAAATCAATTTCAGCAGAGTGTCAGAGTGAGGACCCACAAGCTCCATGGCTGGTCTCCTGTTCCCCAAATCACAGAATGTTAGAACTGGAAAGGACCAAGAGGGTGCCAGGTCTGCCCCCCGTTATAGTGGAGAGGTAACTAAAGATTAGAGAGATTGGGGGTGCCCAAGGTCACATAACTAGTTAGTAGAAAAACTAGGATTCAAACCTAGTTCACCTAACACCCAGCCCTAGGTTTTTTCCATAAAAGTCATGCCATTTCCCAACACCTTTAATGGATGGATGGATGGATGGATGGATGGGAGGGTGGGGAGGTGATAAAAATGTCTATAGAGTAGACATTATGTCTTCTTTTGTTCTTCTGCCATAACACTTAACATAGAACTAGGCACAAAGTAGGTGCTGGGTGGGACAAAATTTTCTTACATGGTTCCATAAGAGAGAAATTATTGTGGAGTGTCCCTGTGCACCAGCATAGCATAGGGGAGAGAACACTGACTCTGGAGTCAGAGAACATAGGTTCAGATCCTACTTTTGACTCTTATTACCTGTGCAACCCCAAGCAACTCACTGAAATCTCCCTGGGCCTCAGTTTCCTCATCTGCAAATGAGAAGGCTGGAATAGCTAGTCTCTGGGGTCTTTCCCAGATCAAGATTTATAATCCAAACATGGAAATGTGAAGAAGTCACCTATCAATACCAAAACATGGCCAAGGAGCCCCTGAGCCCCGTCATCTGGATCACCCAGGGATCCCCATCTAGCTCTGCTCCTCCATTAGTTTCTCCCCCAAAGCTGGGCCCCACCATCACAATAGGCCTGACCCATTTAGAATTCCCTTGGAGCAGCAAGTCTTGGATTTGGGGCTTTACGACATCAAATTAACATTGAGGAAAGTCTCCCAGGAGAATACGCTAGAGCATTTTATTAAGTTTTCTCCCTGGTAACAAATACAAAAGAACAAATTCCTCACAGCTGTGAATAATGCACATTGTCTTTCTGATATATGGCCCCATTCATCCTCTTTACCTCAAAATGCTTCTGTGTCTTCTCCAGTCTTGTCCGCCTAGGCAGACACAGCTCTGCTTCTCACTAAGCGGAAACGTTTCCCTTACGCCCTTGGTCCCATCCACTTCAGCCTACTTGGGCAACTTTGTCTATTAATCCTAACTTCTCCCTCCAGAATTTTTCCTACTTCCCTTTCTACTGGCTCTTTTCCATTTGTCCCTTTCCCTTCAAAGGAAAAAAAAAGGCCTTGCCTTTACCCCGTGACTACCTCATCTTTCTTCTTCTCATATGGCCAAACTTTATCGAAGTCATCAACACTCAATCTTCTTCGTTAAATTTTATCTTGTTTTTATTGATGCTTTTTGCTTTTGCATCCCATCCATTTCCACACTTGCAACAAAGACTTCTGAAAGAGAAAAAAGAAGAAGAATTCAGCAAAGCTTAGCCTGATATATCAGCTATGTCTGACAGCACAAGCAATGTTCTACCTCTCCTACCTCTGCAAGTAAAAGGAAGCAGCCCATTTTCTCAACTCCTCCTGGGTCAAGATTGGTCATTATAATACGTAGTGTTCATTCTGGCTTTGGTTTTGTTATTGTTTTCATCTCCTTTGTTTTAATCATTGGGTAAATTGTTTTCCTGGTTCTTCTTATTTCACTGTGAATACATTCATACAAGCCTTCCCATGCTTCTCTGGCTCTACCATACTCATTTCTTTCAGTACAGGAATATTGCATTACATTCGTGTACCATATTTATTTGACCCTTCTTGAGTCTATAAATACCTGCTTTGTTTTCAGTCCTTTGCTGCTGCTTTTAAAAATTGCTATTAATGTTTTGGTGTGTACAGAAGCTTTCTTTCTCTCTTTTCTTTCCTGGAATGTGTGCAGAGCAAGGGAATGCCTTCATCAAAGGGTATAGACATTTCAGTTAGCCATTCCCCAATCAATGGACATCTACTTTACTTCCCACTTTTTGCTGTCACAAACAAGTGCTGCTATGAGTATTTGAGGTCTATATTCATCATTTACTCACCCCCTACCTACTCCTCTGGCCCTTATCATCTAGCTTCTAAACCAACCACTAGAATTAAGTTTCTCTCTCCTAGGTCCCCAACAACTATGGAATCTAATGGTCCTTTCTCAGTCTTCCTCCTTTTTGACCTCTTTTGACTTGAAGCCTATGACACTATTTTTCACTTTTTCATTGTGGTTTGAAGGCTGTCCCCAGTAAAACATGAGACCAAGTCTCACCTCTGACATGTACTGACTGGGTAAGTCACTTCAACCCACAGAGGCAGCTGAATTCTCAGTGGATAAAGCCCCAGACCTAGAGTCAAGAAGAACTGAGTTAAAATAAGGCTTCAGAAACTTACTTGCTGTGTGACCCTGGGCTTAACCTCTGTTTGTCACAGTTTCCTCAACTCTAAAATTGTAATAATAGCAGCACATGCCTCAAAGAACTGTTGTGAGGATGAAATGAAATAATATATGTAAAAGTGATTAGCATAGTGCTTGGCATACATTAGGTGCTATATAAATGCTTATTCCCTTCCCCTCCTTGCTCTATACAGCTCTTTAAGACAATAGTTTTAGAAAAAGTGATGGCTTACATTGGGAAAAAGAAATTTTTCCCCCAGGAGTGTCCAGTACCAATGAGATCAAAAGTCTAGACCCTCTCTCAGTCTCCATCCCTTGTATATCCAGTCCTTAGCAGTATGCATGCAGTAGGTGCATAATAAATGCTAGGTTGGATTGGATTGGATTGACTAGCTCTTCTTCCTCTGGCTTCTATGACATTGCACTCTCCTATTTCTCATCTTACCTCTTTGACCACAGTTTCTCAGGTTGCTCCACCTACTGCCACCCCCTTATTATGAACCTTCTCTCTATATACCGTCTCCATCAATAACATTATTTACTCCAAATGCTTCAGCTACCACCCCTATGTGCTCCTGACTGCAGGACCAGTGCTCTATTCACTTTACCACCTAGCTACCCCAACCACCCCTATGTGGATGATTCCCAAGCCTTGACCTCTCTGACAACTCCAACTTCTCCAAGTGTCTTCAGGATTCGTCCACCTAGATTTCCTTCTGGCTCCTTAAATACAACATGTCCACTTTTGCAGACCACACTATGTCCAGCTCATGACTTTATATAGTATGTTTTAGTAAGGGTCAAGGAATTAAGTTGAATTGAATAAAAGATGGATGAGGAGATGAGAAAAAAGTCAAGAGTAAGAAAGACTTTGTCAGAAGAAAGAACAAAATCCTAAGAAAGGTCTCAGATTTTCTAGGTGGAGAATCACTTTTTGCTCCTGGCTTCAAAATGATTTCTTACTCTCTGATTTTTCCATCCCCCATATCCTGGAAATGTCCATAAGGATCTGGGGATAATGTAATGATGAAACAGATGAAAAGATACCAGGCCTGAGAAGACTTACATGAACTGATTCAGTGTGAAGTAAGTGGACCCAGGAAGACACTGAATGCAACAATGCACAAGGAAAGAATAACAATGATGACCCCAAAACCACAAACTGAATGCTATCTAATTACACAGGATGTTATAATTGTAACAACCAAGCAAGCTCAGTCCTAGAGAAAATGCAAAGGGGAGGGACTATCATTGGGGAATGTTGGAAATAACAAGACTTGCATTATGTGTAGTTTAATTTTTACTGAACTGCTTTTTTTCCCCTTTATTCTTTCTTTTTTATTCTTTAAATAAGAGATGCCTTGGGGGCGGAGCCAAGATGGCAGCGTAGCAGCAGCAACAAATCGCAGCTCTCACATAGCCACCCCAAAATACCCATAAAATAGGACTCTAACCCAATCCTAGAACTCCAAAATGCACACAAAGATACTTCCCACTAAAGTCAGCT
>CM053586.1:13788022-13889681 GCA_028646515.1 Pseudochirops corinnae | reverse complement strand
GAGATAGATAGATAGATAGATAGATAGATAGATGATAGATAGATAGATATCAATCCATAGATGTTGATAGCACCAAACCATAGAACACGGAGCAGCCAGGTCCGAAGGAGCCCACCCCCCCCCAGGGGCTTGATTAGCGCTCCTGCTTCTGTTACTCCCTAGCCAGCTTTGGCTGGACAGTCTCCTCCACCCCCAGCAGCCTGCCCAGGCCCAGGTTCCACCATCTCTCACCTGACCACAGCAGGAAGACACCCCGCCCCAACCTTCACTTCTTGGAACCGTGTCAGAAGGCAGTAAATATCACGGGAGAGTCAGTGACTAAGGAGGAGCCGTGACAAAGATGAACAAGAGGGAAATACAAGGTCAGTGTCCGACGTTTAACTGATTACTTTGATGGAAGGTCCAGACGGAGCATGTGCGGGGGGCGGCGCTGAGCCCGGGACAAAGGAAGCCTCCAGAGCCCTGAGCCGCGCCCCGAGCCGCGCCCTGAGCCGCTGCGCTCTGCGTGACCCTAGGAAAGCCTCTGTCTGAGCCTATCTCCTCATTTGAGGACGGGGTGCTCCCTACTCCAGCCCTCCCATGACTGGCTCCTTCATGCCCTGCTCAACCGCTACAGTCACATTCTCACGGCCAAGGAATGGCCCCAGATGCCAGTTCTTTGCAGTCCTTGTTTCTCATTTTCCTCTGTTTTCTTCTTCCAAGTCAATCAGCGGTCATGGCTGTCAGGGTCCCTGCTGGGCAGCTGTCTCTGTCCTTTTCTAATTTTCTGCTTCTATCTTCTATCTCTTGGTGAATATTTTTTAAAAGAGTAAAAAAAGGTGACTCCCCCAAAAGTGGAGAAAGAAAGGAGAAGTCTCGTGTCCTAATGGACAGAGAACTTCCCACCGCTGACATATTGTCCATGTGACCTTGGGCAAGTCGCAACCTTTCAGAAGCCCAGGCTGGTGTCAGAGACGGTTAAGCTGCAGAACAGAAACTGATGGAAAATCTCTTACACTGATGAAATCCGATCTGGCCAAATATACATTGTGTGCCCAAAAGTCAGATAATCAAGCATGTAAGCGTCTCGTATAAAGTAAGAGTCAATGCTCTCTGAGCGAGGGACAGAGCAAGCCTTCAAAGGGTGTAGTCGACAAGCTTGTATCAAGGGCTTTGGCTGCTCAAAGGTACCTTTTCCTTCTCTCTGGCTTTGGCCATAAAGAGTGACCTCCAGCCAGTCAGAAACGTTCTGGTGATGTGTGTGAGCTGTGAAGGGATCGAATGAATGAAGAGGCGTTTACAGGATGTGCCAGGAGCAGTCGCCGGGCATTATCAAGGACAGAGACCGAATCCCTGTCTCCATGTCCTCTGTGGGACGGCTCAGCCTTGGCAGATGCTTCTTTTGCTGCTGGTTTCATGGCCTTTCCTCTCATCCCTTGGACGGCTGTAAGGCCTGCGGAGGCTGGAGATCTGAAGGGGGAGGCTGGGAAAGCAGAGAAACGGACAGACACATGTGCACCCGAGTGTCAAGGAGGCAAGCCAGCCGCTTCTGGGAACAAGCATCCCATTGTTACTCGGTAACTGGATGCGGGAGGCAACAGGTGCACACGGGGCGTTTCAGCAAACTGTGGCCAAGCAGCGTGTGACTCGACACCCAAGTATGCAGTGGAGGGTGTGAGCAGAAAAAAACAAAGAAATTGGAGCCGGAGTCTCTGTCACCTCGAACATGAGGCCGACCCCAGGGAAGCGGGAGAGCCAGGGCAAATTCTCTCCACAGAGCCGTCACGTCGCGGTCCTTCACCCAGGTCTCCAGATTCCCTCTTAAGCCTCCCCAAGACTCCCGCAAGGCTCCATCCAGCGCCGCCTTTCCCAGAAGCGACCCACAGCCCAGACTCTCCTTTGACGTAGACTCACACAAGGGCTTAGGATCCTAGATCGAAGGGACCTTGGAGATCATGACATCCAACCCTCTCCTTTTACAGAAGAGGAAACCAAGGCTCAGGGAGGTCGAGAAATCTGACTAGATCCGGAGATGGAAGGGACCTCGGAACTGGCTTAGTCCAATGCTCTCACTGTAAGAATGAGGAAAACCGAGACCAGTAAGTCACACAAGAAGTGACTGAGACAGAATGTGAAGCCAAGTCCTCTTCAGAGTCACTGCGCTTCCCTCTGTGCCACAAAGTCAGGAGAACAGAAGGGCTCGCGTCTGGCACATAGCAGGTTGTTAGTAAATGGTAGTTAAGTGACTGTAGTGCCTGTCCAACTATTATGGTACCCAAGGAGCATGAGCAGAGATAAAACCCCTTCTGTCATAGGCCGCTAGGGAGCGCCCTGGTGCATACTGCTGAGTGTCCCACGAAAAATCACTAATCAACATTCATAGTTCCTTGACAGATATATGGGATTTAGAATTGGTGGTGGGAGATGGGGAACAAGATCTGTTAAAATCCTGAGACCTCTCTGACCCTCAGTCTCTTCCTCTGTGGAATCAGGGGGTTGGACGACACAGCCTTTGGAGACACATTGCGCGGTCCCAGTCCAATTTTTCTCTGCCCACACTTTCTGTTATTACCTACTTGCATTTGTTAACCTTTTTTTTAATCAGGGCTCAGCCATCTACCCCACTAACTGCTCCTTGAATCTTCTCATCTTACATAGATGTAACAAGCACCTCTTCCTCCACATCCAAGTCATCAGTAACGATGCTGAATAAGACCAGGCCATGCCCAGGGTCCTGTGATGTCCAGTAGCCCAGTCTGGTGATCCTCTTTTTCGTTGTTAAAGGGAAAAGACTCCTTTTCTGTCAGAAAATTTTCCCCAGGTAGAGATGGAGAATTTGGAAACTGCCAAAGATTTCTTCCTTCTCCACATCAGTCGACGTTGATCCATAAATCAGCCTTGTTTGGGGATAGTTGCTGAGCCAGCTCTGGCTCCATCTGAGCCAGCCGGGGTTTTGGGGCTCATGAGAGAGTGACCCCAAGTTGTTGATGCATGCTTGACAATAGGTGACTTTCAGCAAGAGGCTGAGCAAGCCACTCACCCCTATGGTCAGGGACATGTCCCTAAAACCAGCCTCTGAGCCCCATCGAATCCCTGTGTTCCTCTGGATCTGGGCTTGGTTGTTCAACAGATAATTCTGGACCATGGTCTCCTCTCGGTTTCATACCCCAATCATGTCCCTCATTTCTTTACAGACGCCTATTTTATACAAAGCATGGGAGGACAGGGGCTACCACCAAGGCTCCCATATCCTGGGGGAATCTCTCTGGCTGACTCCGGAGGACTACTAGTTTTTCTCATTATATGAGCTGCTGGAAGCCCCAAACAACTGTGTTAGCTGAGAAGTGGTCAGTCTGGCACAATGCCAAACACTTTTTCCTTAAGGTGACAAGAGTGATGAAAATCAGAGGACCTGGGTGCAAATCCTGACTCTGAGATTTAACACTAGCAGTGTGACTGGGGACCATTCTTTTAGCCTCTGCAGGCCTCAGTTTCCTTATCTACAAAAAGGAAGTGGGACTAAATAGCCTCAAAAATCTCTTCCAGCTCCTGGAATCCTGTAGTCAGAGTGGGGCTAGAGGAAGATTAATCTAATGGGCATGGAAAGAATGAAGAGTATGGAAAGCAGATTCAAGACATAAAGTTACTGTTGTGGAGAAGGAAGGACTTTTTGACAGGATCCAAATGCTGGCTCTCCATCTACCTGGGGGAAGTTATCTGAAAGGAGTCTTTTCCCTTTAATAATGAAAAAGAGGGTGCACTTCTTTAGCCCCTTCCCAGGGCACGGCCGGGGTCTCCACATATGACATCATCACCACCAGATCCTCCTGCTTAAACATTCTGACAATGAAGGGGTCCCTCCAGAAAGCCAAAAGTCAAACAAAGGTACCACGTATTCTGCAAGGTACAGAGGCAGAAGGATAAAGGGGGAATATAATTTATTCCTACATCTCCCCAGAGTGTCATGACTTTGCCTTGAGGAGGCTTGGCAATAAGAGGCCTGGAAATGTTGGTACATGGTTCCACCTGATGGTCATAAGTCGAGAGAGAGAGAGAGAGAGAGAGAGAGAGAGAGAGAGAGAGAGAGAGAGAGGGAGAGGGAGAGGGAGAGGGAGAGGGAGAGGGAGAGGGAGAGGGAGAGGGAGAGGGAGAGGGAGAGGGAGAGGGAGAGGAAGAGAGATGGAAGGAGGAGGAGGAAGGGAGTTGACTCTCCATAAAAATTATAACCAAATCCATGTAAAGTCCTCAGTCAAAAGATTCCTGATTTAGAGCAGAAAGTGGGGGTACACTGGAGCCAATTCAATAGGGTTCTGGAGAGCCAGTTGTTAAATGTCTGTGAGCATTTATATCTCAGAAATCAACAAATGCTACAAACTGGGGCTGGGTTTATTGTCGTGTTGATTTCTAGTGTTAAGAACGTGATGGGGAAAGTGTTAATGATACAAATTAAACTTAGAATTATGTCCTGCTTACATTTTTTTTTTCAGGGAGCTTGTTGTTAAACATTTACCAGCATACCATTGACTAGAAGGAAACCAACATCAAGTTCCACTCACCCTTTTTTGCAGATGAGAAAGACGAGTCCTGGAGAGGTAAGATGATTTATTTGTTCAAGTCATCTGTGATGTGTTTGAGTAACTTGTTATATCTAAAGCCTCCAGCAGGCTCAGAAGACCTTAGATTTAGGTCTAGAATAGACCCCCAAGACCATCAAGTCCAATCCCCTTATTCTACAGAGGGGCAAACTGAGGCAGAGAGAAGCAAAGTGGTTTTCCCAAGTTCTTCATCCATGTAAAATGACAGGATTGAACTAAAAGCTTTTTGAGGCCCTTTCCAGGACTAATGCTATCAGGCCATGATCCTATTATCCTTTGATATCCCTGAACCAGACCATTGCCTATGCCAGGTACAAGAACTTACATACTTGATGCCAAAGTCTGATCGGGACTGACTTCAGTGTTTCCTAGAGTATTTATGCACCTACAAATAGGAACCCCAAGTCATTCATTCATTCACTCATTATTCATTCATTCACTCACTCATTATTCATTCATTCATTCATTCATTCATTCATTCTACTCCTACTCGGGCCCTACACCCTGGTCAAACTGGATTAGCCACAATCTCTTTCAGGCCTCTCCACACTATAGTTCCCTCAGCCTGGCAAATCATTCTTCGGTTTGTCCAAATCTCTCCCATTCTTCCGTGCCCAGTGGAAATGCCCCTGGAAACAATAGCTGGGGATGTTGTGGAGAGAACCATAGCCTGGCATATCTCTGGTGTCATTCACCATTGTCTCCTCCTTCTCCCCAAAGATGAGGAGTCTGCCCTTCACAACAAGGCTGCCCATTCATTTGTGCCCTTTACCTCATCCTCTCCAAAACCTTCCTATGTCAATCATCTTTTATTTCTGCCATTTTTAATTTAACCTCTTCTCTGGTACAGGCTACTCAGGTCTCCCCTCTCCCAAAAGAAAAAAAAATTAAATTAAAAAAACATAAAAACACACCAAAAACCCAACGTTTTCTCTTTCCTTTGCTCAAGCCTCAATCCTCCCATTTCTCACCTTCCCTTTACTGCCTAAGTAAACAAAGTGAAGGCTGCACTTGCAAACACTGTGGGGGACCCTAATCCCTATTCTCAAGGAGTTTACTTTCTCACACACTCAGGAGATTAAGAAAAGTTTACCTGAGGAGGTGGGGGAAAGGCTAAACCCAGGGGCATCTACTCTGTGTTTTCAGGTTTTCAGCAAATTATTTCATTTCTAAGCCTGGGTGATTAAATGCTGAAAATGTCACCATCCATTTTAAGTTGAGGAGAGTCAAAGGGACCTAGAAACCCAAAACCTAGATCCTTGGTCATTTTCTGGGTGGAGCTGGCACATCGTTGGAGTCTGCCAAATAGAATTCAGGACTAGTGAGAGTGGTTAGGTAAATCTGTGATGTCCTTGATGTAGGGAATTCCCAGGAGAGAAAAACTCCTTTACCAATGCAGATTGGCTCTTTTTTTACAACTAGCCTTGCCTAGAACTTTAGGAGGTGAGGAGATTTTCCCAGGCTAGTAACTGGCAGAGGGAGTCCTCCGCCCCCCCCCCCCCAAATCCCAGGGCCCCTCCACAAAAGCTGGAGAGGAGCAAAGACTAGAGTCAGTGGGTATCTTAGGGACTTGCTGCAGCAGGAGCATGAGAGAGGCCAGTAGCCCAGTCCCATCACCTCATGCTTGGGTGTGACTTCATGTAGTGTGTGCCCCAGGCTGTAAGTGCCCTGAACCTGACCCAGCTACAACCCACAGCAGGGAAACAAGACGGCTTTCACCAACCCACACCGTCAGTTATTTTCTTAGCTAATTGAAACTAGTTGAAAACCAGAGGGAGAATGAATAGGGGAAAAAAGGAAAACATGAGAGGTGTTTTATGGGAATGGAAACAAAGTTTGATTCAGTGTTGGGACTGGATTTATGGTATTCTCTATCCCTGGCATGTTCCCCACATCTCAAAGCCCCCCCAAGAAGCCATCCTCAGCCCAGATTGGGGGAGGCAGGGGCATGAAGAAGGGGACCATGGAAAGAAGGTTTGAAAGTCATAACTGAAACTGAAGCAGCCAGTGGACCTGCCCCATGGATGGGTCCTATTCAGTGCGCTATCCACAGAGGATAAATGACTTTAGAAATTGTCTCTCACGAGGAGCTGGCTTAAAAAGGAGGCAATTGGATCCCCCACGTCCTGAATGTCTGAAGTAACAGCTCCTACTAATTGCATCCACACCAAAAGCCTTGTGTCTAGGAGGCTCTATTAAAGTGGAGGGTCTTCAATTTGACTGCTCAGTCCATCACACCCTTGGGGCACGTTAGGTGGGGCCGGCTTCTGACTGAGGTCCCTTCACAAGGTATTCAATGGGTAAGAAAGGGGTAGCAGCTTCCTTCAACCCCTGCCCCACAAACCTCCAGTTCTCTTAATGTCTCTCCAATGTGCTCATACTCCAGAGTGTTTTATGTTTGGCATTCTAGGAATAAATTCATCCCATACCTGATTCATGTTGTACAATAGGTACCTTTATACTCCTCCCCTTTTAGGGGTGGAGGGAAGGTCTATCTTCCCAAGGGGAGCTGGGATGAGAGATGACGATCCAGTGAGTAAAGGGAATAGAGAACCTAGCCACCTCTCACTGGAGGCTGTCTCCCTCAGGATGGAACTCAGTTCAAACCACTAGCCTGGGTCCCCTTTGTGGAAAAGAGTGTGTGGGCACAGGACCTCAGCCCCTATTTGTTCCTTTGCTGTTGGTCCTTTGTTCTCAAATGTTTTGAAGCAGTCCAGCTCCTGTGGTACCTTAAGGTATGTTTCAGAAGACCCAAAGTTCATTTCTAAGAAAAAGGTAACATTAGTTACCATTGGATATCCTCGCTGGCCATGCTCACTTGGAAAGGAGTTGGCCCTTCAGAAGAGAGACAACCATGGCTTTGAAATCAAGATTCTTGCACTCTCCGATGAGAGCTGCCTCCCCCTCCCCCATCCCATGCCTAGTAGGTCCCTTTTAAACAAAGAATTCCTTCCACTGTTTGGGGAATCAATCATGGTCGACTACAATCTGGCACCTGTCAAGAGCTCCCTGAAATTATCTGATATTTCAGAAAAGCTATCTCAGGAGTGTGTCATCTGTCATTTATTCCCCAGTTTCCCAGAATCATAGAATCCTGGAATTTGAAGGCTGGGCTGGAGGAACCTCAGAGGTGGTCCAAGCCAAACCCTCCCCAAAGCATGGATTTCTATCCCCGTGTGATACAGGGCTTGGGGGGGGGGGGGGCGGAGCTCACTGCACCTACCGACTCCTACCAGCAACAATGAGGATTTGACTCCTGGGACCCCACTCCTGGCTTTCAGCTGCCGTCCCTGCAGTTTCCTGAAACTGGCTCCCCTCAAAAACCAGCCTGTCGGGCTAGAGAGAACATAAATATAAATCTTTCCCTTCTCCCTTACCCTGCTCCCGGGAAACAGCAGGTGATTATTCTCTTAGAAAAGGTTTGCTACCAAACACTGCAGGAAAACATAGCCTAGCGTCATAGACTTAGAGGTGAAAGACCTCGGGGGCTATATCTCCTTTTACAGATGAAGAAACTGAGAACAAGTGACTGGCTTAATGTCACACAGGTAAGTGGCAGAGTCCAGATTTGAACTCTGATTCTGTGACCTCAAAGACAGGGCTTTTTCCAGTAGAGACCCCTGTCTCCCACATAAAAGAGAGGCTACCTTGATGAATTAAAGGATGAAGTTACAGTTCTTCTCAATGGATGCGGGTCCTCAGAGAACAATTAAAGGACCCAGGCTCCTTCACCTTTGGTCTGACCTGCTAGTTCTCACCCCTGAAGGTCTGGATCCTCTTCGAAGTAACAACGGCAGAACAAGACTGGCTTTCGATTTCTGCTAGTATTTGACCTCTTCTATAAAGCTTTAGTGTATGCAGATTACTTAATACTTCATTATAACATCTGCCAGCATTACCATCCCCATTTCACAGGCAAGGAAACTGAGGTTGAGAAAGTTACGTGTCTCGGGCAAGGTCACACTCTACGGAGCTAAGGGCACTTCTCCGCTCCTCAGACCTAAGGTAAATCTCAGGTGATGATATTTTAATGTGTGTGTAAACAGGTTTGTACTGATCCCTTTATCAGGTGTGGAGTCCTCTAATTGAATGGAGAATGGAGAGAGCAGATAAGCTAGCCAGGCTTCTGAGGGCTTTTAACAGCCCAGGGAAAATCAGCAGACCTGAGACAGAGGAGGTCTGGCTTTGACAGAGGAAATTAGGGAAGGAGACTCTGGTACCTGAGCAGAGGGCAGCAAAGAGGGGGAAGATAAGAATTTTCTTTCCTCCTCCCCCTCCTCCCCCTCCCCCTTCTCCCCCTCCTTCCCCTCCCCCTCCTCCTCCTCCCCCTCCTCCCCCTCCTCTCCCTCCTCCCCCTCCTCTCCCTCCTCCCTCCTTCTCCTCCTCCCCCTCCTCCTCCTCCCCCTCACCCTCCTCCCCTCCTCCCCCTCATCTTCTCCTCCCCCTCCTCCTCTTGTGTGTGTGGCTGCACACCTGACAAGGTGTGCAGCCAGGAGCAGAGGCTCACACACCTGAGGCCAGACTGGGATGTGGGGGAGACACCTTGCACTTGAGGACGGTGCTAGCTGCAGACTCCAGAGGAGCCAGGAACTGTGAGCCCCCCCACCTATGAATTCCACACACAGGCCCCATTATGTTGTCTTCTAAATTTGAGCCTGCTCTTTCCCTGGATTCTTGTGTATTTGTCTGAGAGCTCATCCTGGGCTGGAGGAGAAAACAGACAGGAGGTTTCAGCTCTAAGTCGGATGGAGAGGACCCGCGGTTCTTAGGGTAAAGCGGTAAAGATGATGAGATTTTCCAAAACGAGACTTGAGATTTTTAGGGTTTCTCTATTTGTGTGAAATGAGGGTGTGAGGCGTGTGTGTGTGTGTGTGTGTGTGTGTGTGTGTGTGTGTGTGTGTGGTCTTAGGAATCTGAAAACCCTTCCCTGAGGGCATTTTCCCTCTAGCCTTCCTCCTGCCTAACCTGGGCTCAGAGTTAAGATGTGGTCTGGTCTGGGGGCTGCAGTGGACTCACAGCCCATTGACTGCCTGAATCATGCCTGACTCACATGTCTTGGGCCATGGGATCGACTTGGAGAGCCTCGAAGGTATTTTTCGCAAGCGTTGAGGACATTACAAGCACCATAAAAGTAAACTCTCTCTTCCCTGGGAAGGATTTCCTTTTGTTTGTTTGTTCTTCTTTAAAACATACAAAGAGGGGGTGGAGCCAAGATGGCAGAGTAGAAACAGGACTTCCAAGGGGCTCCAGCTTCCACCTCCCCCAATACACGTAAAAAAATTACTCTAAACAAACTTTAGAGCTACAGAACTGACAAAGTGACAGAGAGAAACAAATCTCCCACTGAAGGAAGCCTGGCAGGCCAGCAGGAAGGGTCCATTGCAGCATGCTAGGAGCAGAGCACAGTCCCACCTGAGCCAAGGTTTTAGCTCCAGGGCAGCCTTGACCAGCTGGGGCTGGAACAGACTTCATGAGAGTAAATCACCAGCAGCTGTAGTGATTTCCAGACTTCTCAATCCACAAATGCCAAAGACAAAGTGAAAAGTTAGTGTGGAACAATTTTTTGGAACAGGGGGAGTACAGTCCGGCTGCTACCCCTAAAATGAGAAGTGTAACATTGGTTACAGGCCATGGAGGAGCTCAAGATGAATTTTGAAAATCAAGTAAGAGAAGTAGAGGAAAAACTGGGAAGAGAAATGAGAATGATGCAAGAAAATCATGAAAAGTGAGTCAACAGCCAGCTAAAGGAGGCCCAAAAATACACTGAAGAAAATAACACCTTAAAAAGTAGACTAACTCAAATGGCAAAAGAGGCCCAAAAAGCCAATGAGGAGAAGAATGCCCTAAAAAGTTGAATTTTCCAGATGGAAAAGAAATTTCAAAAAATCACTGAAGAGAATAACTCCTTCAAAATTAGACCGGAGCAACTGAAAGCAAATGACTTTACGAGAAATCAAGAAACTATAAAACAGATCCAAACAAATGAAAAAATAGAAGGCAAGGTGAAATATCTCATTGGAAAAACCACTGACCTGGAAAATAGATCCAGGAGAGATAACTTAAAAATTATTGGTCTACCTGAAAGCCATGATCAAAAAAAGAGCCTAGACACCATCTTTCAAGAAATTATCAAGCAAAATTGCCCTGATATTCTAGAACCAGAGGGCAAAATAGAAATTGAAGGAATTCACCAATCGCCTCTTGAAAAAGATCCCAAAAAGAAAACTCTTACGAATATTATAGCCAAATTCCAGGGTTCCCAGGTCAAGGAGAAAATACTGCAAGTAGTCTGGAAGAAACAATTTGAGTATTGTGGAAACACAATCAGAATAACACAAGACCTAGCAGCTTCTACATTAAGGAATTGAAGGGCTTGGAATATGATATTCCGGAAGTCAAAGGAGCTAGGACTAAAATCAAGAATCACCTACCCAGCAAAACTGAGTATAATGTTACAGGAAAAAATATAGTCATTCAATGAAATAGAGGACTTTCAAGCATTCTTGATGAAAAAACCTGAGCCAAACAGAAATTTTGACTTTCAAATATAAGAAGTGAGAGAAGCATGAGACAGTAAACAGGAAAAAAAAAATCATAAGGAACTTATTAAAGTTTAACTACTTACATTCCTACATGGAAAAATGATAAGTGTAACTCATAAGACTTTTCTCAGTATGAAGATAGCTGAAGGGAGTATATATGTATATATGTGTGCATACATATGTATATACATATGTATAAGAGGATGTATGTGTATATAAATATATCTGTGAGTATGGGCATTTGTATGTTCATGCATATATAGACAGAGGGCACAGGATGAGTTGAATATGAAGGGATGACATCTAAAAAATAAAATTAAGAAGTGAGAGAAGAATTTATTGGGAGAAGAAAGGGAGCGATAGATCAGGGTAAATTATCTCATATAAAAGAGGCAAGAGAAAACTGTTACAATGGATGGGACAAGCAGGAAGGTGAAAGGGAATGGGACAGTGTGATACTCATTGAATTTGGTCTAAGGAGGGAATAACATACACACTCAATTGGGTATCTTACCCTACAGGAAAGCAAGGGAATATGGGATAAGAGGGAGGATGACAGAAGGGAGGGCAGATTGGGGGAGAGGGTAGTTAGAAGCAAACATTTTTAAAAAGGGATAGGGTCAAAAGAGAAAATAGAATGAGTAGGGGGCAGGATAGGATGGAGGGAGATGTAGTAAGTCTTTCACAATATAACTACTATGGAAATGATTTGGGTAACTGCGCATGTAAAATCTATATTGAATTGCTTATCTTCCCAGTGGGGTGGGTGAGGAGGGAGGAGGGGAAAAGAATCCAGAACTCAAAGTTTTAAAAACAAATGTTTAAAAAATGATTTTTTACATACAACTGGGAAATAAGATATACAGGTACTGGGGTATAGAAACCCATCTTGCCCTACTAGAAAGTTAGGGGGGTGAAGGGGGTGAATATAAGAGAGAACAAATTGGAGGAAGGGGTACTCAGTGGCTTGCTATTTTGGGGTGGGGGTAGGGGAAAGATGGGGAGAGAAAAAGTTGTAACTCAAAATCTTATGGAAATGAATGTTGAAAACTAAAAATAAATAAATTAAAATTTAAAAAAAAGAAATGATGTATACAAATTAAAAAAAAAAAACATACAAAGAGCTCCAAAGAAACCATCTATTTCACTCTACTGCATTTAGAAGGCTAAAGAATGATTTTTGATGGAATAAGCAGGAATTTGTTCCAGGAACATGGTTTACAGACCACAGTGACCCTCTCGGACTAGAACTCTGAGCAGAACCACAGCAGCCTAGGACTACTTCTTGGGGTGTAGTGGAACGCATGATGAGCCACATGCTCAAGGAGTCTGATTCTTAACCTTACTACCTGTGTCACCTTGAGTGAGTTGTGCTCCTTCTCTAGTCTGTTTCCTCTTCCGTAAAATGGGACGAGAAGCTACATTGTTGTTGTTGTACATGTTGTTGTTCACTTGTATCTGACTCTCCATGACCTCATTTGGGGGTTTTCTTGACAGAGATCCAGGAGTGATTTGTCATTTCCTTCTCCAGCTCATTTTACAGATGAGGAAACTGAGGCAAACAGAGTGAAGTGACTTGCCCAGCTAGTAAGTGTCTGAGACCTGATTTGAACTCAGGTCTGGTGTTCTATCCCCAGTAGTGCCCCCTAACTGTTCAGAAGCTCCACTTGATCATCCCTCAGGTCCCTTCTGGTCTTAAATCTGTAATCTTATGAATGTTCTTGTTTTTAGAAGGGAGAAAGACATGGACCAGTAGGTCAGCATGGCCTCCGTGGTATTCACATTTAGCACAAAGATAGGAAAGGAACTAAATCTATGGTTTCATTGGCATACAGAACTTCCAGGTGAGGAAAGAACCTCTACCATTTTCTCCTCTGTAATCTTTATTTTTTGGCACTGAGGAGTTGTGACTGGTCAAAGGTCACACAGCCTTTTGTGCCCGAGGGGGGATTTGAACCCAGGTCTCCCTGGCTTTAAGGTCAGTTCTGTACTTACTATACCCTGCTGACTCTCTAAAAAATTTAATACATACTCTTAAATTTTAACATATGCTTTTAAAAGTTTTGCAAAACACTCCAGTGCCACATAAATCTTTTACGTTCTTTGTATAAGGAAATGTTTGTGTTTTTTTATGTTTGTCAAGTTCATAATAATAAACAAGCTTGGGAGGTTTGCTTTTGTTTTTTGTTTTTTAATAATAAGCTACTACGAATTACACCAATTTGAGCATAGGGATAGGGGGGGAGGAACAGGCATTTATTAAGCACCAGCTGTGTACTGTGGTAATATGTACTGTGTCACTATGCTAAATGCTTTGCAAATGTATCATTTGGTTTGGCATATTTGATCTGGCTACGAGAGCTGAGAAGGTTGAAAAGTTGAGGATGAAGAACCTTCCCCCAGAACAATAATCAAAGGAAGAGGGGATGATGGTTAAAGGTTCATTTTTGACTTACTGAGCTGAGTGAAAATCCATGTTGCAGGACCTCCTAGTGCTGGCTTTGGGATCTGAAGGTCTGGCTTCAGATTCTTGCTCCTGATGTGGCCCCAGGCAAGTTAGTCGAACTTCACGTGCCTCAGTTTCCTCACATGCAAAATGAGAGGGCTCAATGACCACTAGGGTCTCTTATGATCTTATGACCTGCTGCTTAGCTTTGATTCGCTACAGTAGCTGTCATTGAGGTTGGAAAGCTAAGCGAGAAGAGGGGTGCATCTTTTAATCACCCTGAACCCAAAGACTAGGGTACTGCAGGGCATTAAACTGCCACTAATTCATTGCAACCTTGGGCAATTCAGTTCAGTAAACATTTGTTATCTTCCATGTACACAGCTCCATGGTAGGTTCTGGAGTCTCAAAGATGAAAAATAGCAAGACTTGCCCTCGAAGAGCTTCCCATCCAATAAGGGAGGAATTGACATGGACGCAAATCAACATGGTACAAGATGGAATGTGGCAAAGGAAAAGAGAGACACAACATAAAAAATACGGGGAAGGGAAGGTGACTTTCAACCCGGATCATGGACTGTTTCAGAGACATCAGTCACTTTTCTCTTGACCTCAAAAATGTCTGGATTTGGAGTCAAAGGATCTGCCTCTCCCACTTACTGCCTTTGGGCAAGTCACTTACCTCCTTGGTCCTTAGTTTCTTCATCTGTGAAATGAGTGGATTAGACAGATGCCCTTCTGACTGTCCCATGAATCTAAAAATGAGGTGAGGCCTGAAGTCCCTTCCAGCCCTGGTTTGAGCAATCCCATGTAACTGGAGAAGCAAAAACTTAGAGGAAATATCTACCCATCCAGGTTTGCCTTTTATTTCCTTTTTAATCTGAACTTAATACAAAAAGGGCATTTCCGTATGCATCGTAGAACAGAAGATGACATACAAAGCCGTGAGTCTACTAAGTAGAAATTGCTTTTCTGTTAAAGTAAGTCATCGGTTCCGCCCGTAACTTTCAAAGCTGTCCTGTTTGTCCTTGTTTCCTTCTGTTCTTTTCTCATTTTGGAGTGGGGGAGTGCTAAGGAACCTGCTCCTTCCTCTACCATCCCTCCTCACTAGGAAAAAGAAAAAAAAAACTCTTATACATAACTAGCCAAACAAAACAAATTCCCCCATTGATTACGTCCAAAACTGTACATCTCACTTTGTGTATTAAGTCTATCATCTCCTTGTCTGGACCACCCAGTTCTAATCTTATGATCTATAGGATCATAGAAGGCAGTCTAGTACCATAAAAAGCTTTGGATTTGGAGTCCAAGAACCTGGGTTCAAATCCCATCTGACATTCAATGTGTGACTTCAAGTCAAGTAAACAAATACATATTCACACCTACAATGTGCCAGGCTCTGAGCTAAGCACTGAGAATATACATACAAAGAGAGATGAAGATGGCCCCTGCCCTTAAGGAGCTTACAATCCAATGGGGGGAAACAACATATGAAAGGAAGATGAAATGTGGCAGGTGTGGGGATGGTAGAGAAAGTCCAAGTATCAAGAAGATCATCTGGAGAGGGATAGACATGGGAGTATCTCCGGGCCTGGGAGGTTCTGGAGGGAATTGACCAACTAGAGGAAAAGGCCACAGAGCAAGAGGGCACTTCCAGTGTGAGAAGACCAGGAGTGCTGAAGTCAACTTCCAGGGTGAAGAAGTTTCCGGGGCATGGTAGAGAACGTCCAAAAAGTCAAGAGTACAGCCTGGAAAGGAATGACCTTGGGCCTGTCCCTCACCCCACTCAGGGTCTCAATTTTCTGTTTGTAAAATGAGGCATTTGGACAAGTTCTCTTCCAAGACCGAAGCTATAATCCTGTGACAATCATTTCCCCTCTCTACATCTCAGTTTTCCCTTCTGTAAAACTAGAGGTCCCTTGTATCACCAAATCCATGATCTTTTGGCCATTCTGAGGTGCTTATGTTATCTTAGTCTGTGCTGTTTCTTCATCCTCACACCTGCAGGTCCTAGGTGAAATTTCCCAAGAAGACTTAGATTACCTCTTAAAAGAAACTTCTTCCTGTTCATGCCTTCTGGTTGATCCTCAGAGGACTTGACCCATTCTAAGATTCAGCTGACCCCCGCAGCTCTCTCTTGGACTCAATAGGTCGACCTCTTCCCCCTAGTTCTTTGGTGACTTTCTGAGACTATCCCTCTCCATCTGTTGGGCTTTTGTCCTTCCAAAGTTCTTGTGCCTGGCTTTCTATCCTAAATTGCTGAAAACTACTGCATGGAAGCCATGTTCCCTCAGGAGTCAGGATAATTTCCTAGATCACTAAGCTAACTCAACCCCACCAAAACCCAGGGCAAAGGTAGAAGGATTCATGTTGACTGTGGTGTTCATGACTTCTGCCTCCACTAGTCCCTGTCCTGACAGACCCAGAGAAGCAAATCTATTAAGTAGCTACAAGTTGTTGTAAAAGCCTCCATAGAGTGTGTCTTTTTTACAGAAGATGGCATCCCCCCACCTCTGCAATCCCTGCTGGAGGTCAGACCAAGTTGTCCCAGCATCATTGATTATTACCACACTACCAAAGTTCAAAGGAAGCATTTGCCCATCAATAATTTAACTTAGGTTTTTAAGACACCAGGCACTAATAGCCATCTTTGCCTGAGGCTAAATGGTGATTGGATTTTCTTTTAAATGGAAGGGGGTTGGTACATACTCAATTTCTGTGATCCCACCAGCCTTTCCCAGTGATGACCACTCCCTGGGTGATGACTAGGGAAGCATAGAAAGGAACCAGAAACAGAGAGACTAGACCCAGGACACTGAGCCCTTCATTGAGGAGGCTCATATCTTTCATACTCCTCTTAAAGAAGGAGGCAGCAAATCAGCTCTTCTGGGCCATCTACCCAAATCAACAAAATCAAGTTTACAAAAGCCCTTAGCCACCATGCCTTTGACCTCTTAGTCTCTTTCCATTCCAATCCATTCCACAACTTTGAATCAGATTCCATTCCCAGACATATAATTATGCTACTCTTACTGTTCTGTTCAAAATCAGTCCTTGAAAGTCCAAACTCTTCAGTCTGGCATTCAAGGCCTTCTGTGATCAGGCCTTGGTTGATTTTTTTTTTTCTCCATTGCTGCCCTCACAGAATTTGCAGTCCAATTAAACTGAACAAACCAGATTTTTCCCCATTCTCCAAACTTCCTCAGGATGCAAGCTGACAAAATGTGGGCTGGGCTGCCTGGAGAGGTGGTGAGGTCCTCCCCTCCTTAGGGGCCTTCAAGCAAAGGCTGGATAGCCCTTTGTCAGGTATGTGGTTCTTAGGATTCATTCCATGGAGGGGTTGGACCAGATTCCTGCTGAGATCCCTTTCAGTTGGAAAACTCCATGTCTCTTGTGATTGTCAAGGTGTTCCTTTGCTATCCCCTCATGCACCTTGGTTTTAAGTTCCTTATTACTGATTTGTTGTCCTGATCTTTTAAATCCTAAACTTATTTTCTTTAGCAGAAAAAAAAAGAGAATCAGAGTAAGAGCTGAATAGTTAATCCTTCTACCAAAAGTGAGTTATCACTGTCCTGTCTACCCCAGATGATCACAAATCTTTTTCTGAAAATTCAGACATTTGTTCTCAGTCGATAAATGGTCAAAGGATATGAACAGGCATTTTCAGAAGAAGAAATCAAAGCTATTAATAATCACATAAAAATGCTCTAACTCACTACTAATTAGAGAAATGCTAATTAAAACAACTGAGATTATCACTTCACACCTATCAGATTGGCTAATGTGACAGAAAAGGAAAATGACAAATACTGGACGGTTTATGGAAAATTTGGGACATTATTGGTGGAGTTGTGAACTGATCCAACCATTCTGGAGAGCAATTTGGAACTATGCCCAAAGGGCTATAAAGTTTTGAATACCCTTTGGCCCAGCAAAACCACTACTACATCCGTATCCAACAGGGACGGGGACCAATTTGTACAAAAACATTTATGGCAGCTCCTTTTATGGTGACAAAGAATGGAAATGGAGGAAATGCCCATCAACTGGAGAATGGCTGAGCAAGTTATGGCATATAACTGTGATGGGCTGTAAGAAATGACCAGGATTATGGCTTCAGAAAAACCTGGGAGGACTTAAATGAACTCATGGAAAGTGAAGTGAACAGAACCAGGACAACATTGTATACAGTAACAGCAACACCGTAAGAATGATAAACTGTGAAAGATTTAGCTACTCTGACTAAGACAATGACAATTCCAAAGGAGCCCTGATGAAAAATGCTATCCACCTCCAGAGAGAGAGCTGATGAACAATAAATGCAGATGGAAACAGACTATTTTTACTTCATTTTTCTTGGGTGTTCTTTATCTGTGTTTTCTTTTGCAATTCGGATAATATGGAAATATGGTTTGCATGACTTCACATGTACAATTTATACCAAATTGCTTGACTTCTCAAGAAGGGGGGATGGGAGATAGGAAGAGAATTTGGAACTAATTTTTTTTTTTAATGAACGTGAAAAAAATTTTGCATATCATTGGGAAATACTTAGCAAAATATACTTTAAAAATGAAATTTAGATATTTATCCTACAATATTTGTCCTCTAACCCTGTCTGTTCCCCATGATCTTTTGGCAATCATACCCATCCATCAGTCCTTTCGGTTCCCTGAGATAGTGTTTCTTGAGATCTGGTGTTATCAAAGGAGTCTTAGTATTCTATTGCTCTGTTCTCATTTGCCTTAGTTTTAAATGTCCTGGTGATGGTTTTTGTTCTGTCCTTTCAAGCCCAAAGATCATCCTTCTTGGCAGAGAAAAAAGAAGTGGTTTAAGATCTATATAGTTCAACCTTCCCACCATTGTTAGCTATCACTGCCCTATCTGCCCCAAGCTGTACCTCTGTCCCTTTACTGTTTCTTCCCTTGTCCCCAATAGAACCGAAGGAAGCCCTCCTTGTAGCCCTAAGCCAGGGCTGAGGAACCTGCAGCCTCAAGGCCCTCTAAGTCCTCAAGTGCAGCCCTTTGACTGAATCCAAACTTTGCAGAACAAATCAAAGGATCCAGTCAAAGGGTCACACTTGAGGACCCAGAGGGTCCACAGGTTCTACCCCTGCCCTAATGACTTATCAGTGACTTCAACTCACTCTGAATGTTCCTGACACAGTTCCCACCAGGCTGGCCTGGTCTTCTGTATTCAAGCTTCATCATGCATCCCTGCTACCATCTTCTGTCCACATCTCATTAAAATCTATGTCCCCTGGGTTTGTACAAGACTCTTTATAAGCCTGCAAGACCACACATCATTCTGCAGCTGGAAGAGACCCCAGAGGGCATGTCATCAAGCTCCCTCCTTTCAGATGAGGAAACAGAGACTGGGAAAGGTGAGGTACCTCACAGGACCATACATAGCCCTAGGACAATGAGAGATCTCAGAGGCCCTTGGGTCTAACTCTTTTCTTTTACAGATGAGGAAACTGAGGCATTCAGAAGTCTTGTCAGTAAGCATCAGAGGCAGAATCTGAACCCAGCTCCTCTGACTCCAGGGCCAGCTTTTTATCTATACCATGTGTAGCCTCTAACATGGGTCCTTACATTTATTTAATTAAAAACTCCTTGAGAGTTGGGCCTACACTGTGTTTACCTCCCTCTATCCTTAAGGATCATAATTCTAGAGCAAAGAAGTACCTTAGAGACTACTTAATCTAAACTTTTCATTTTGCAGATGGGGAAACTGAGGCAAAGTAATTTGCCTAAGACCATATAAGCAATAAACAGCAGAAGTGGGATTTGAACTCAGCTCCTGTGACTCCAACACCAGTTCTTTGGTCACTGCACTGTATACTACAGCATCATCGTATAGAGCCAAGCACAGTGCTTTTCATTGAAGGGGCGTCTGTTGGGGTATACTTGGCACATGAATTTTCCTTATAACAGGAGGACACTAGCTTTGGGTTTCTGTGGGGAAGTGTGGGATGGCCAGAGAAGGAAGTACTAAAAGTTTGGAAAAGGGAGAAAGATGCTGCTGGGCCTCCTGGGCCCTAAGGGAGCTGGTCTGTCCTTTTCCTTCCATCTGCCATCCCCAGGCTTGGATATGATCTGTGCTGGAACAGATGGGGAAAGGCTGTCCAGAATGGAGAAGGGCTTGGATAGGAGGGAAGGAAAGAGCAGACCAGCTTTGCTGACTTGCAATGTGCCCATAGCCAGGATCACAGGACAGAGGAGCCTGGCATGTGGTGTGCGCATGGTAAAGCCCCCCACCCCCTGGAATGTCCACACCAACTGGCAGCCTAACACTTCCCTAAACCATCTTGAGAACGGGATGAAGAACTAGGATTCTCACAACAGCTTGGCATTTATTACATATCCCCTCGGCACCCTGGGGGGATTTTCAACCCAGACAGCTCCTTTCATGTCGCTGGAATGGCTTGTGAGTAGAGAAGACGGTTGTTGGAAGCAGAAGGGAACAAGATGAGAGTGACTCTTTAGAAATATGCTGAAGTCTCTCTGACAAGGATATTAAAATTAACAAGAACATTTTTTTCCCATCCAGCTTCTCAAGTTTTATAGCCCAGAAATCCCCATACCTAGACATAAGCTTGATGGTTCCTTTCAAACTGACTTAATGAAAAGGAATCAATGAGGTATCTATTTAAATCACTGTGCCCTCGCTATCTGACACTTTGTAAAACTGGCTTTTGGGCAAGTTTGTCCCCAGAGGAGAGAAGAAACAAAGCCCCTTGCTTCCCTCTTTGCAGAGGTGGGAAACTGTTGGTATGGAGTGGCGCATTTACAGAAGGACTCAGTTGATATGTTAGTTCTGCTGAACTGCCTTTTTTTTTTCTCTTTCTTTTCTGTACTTTGTTACCAGATGGTTTCCTTTCAGTACTAAGTCTATGATTTCAGGGTACAATCATAAAATGACAAAATAACAGAAAATGTTGATGGAAAGACCAGATTACAAAACAATCCCCGATCAGGAGTTTGTAGTGAGTCAGGAAAAGCATCCACTTCCTTGGCAGGTTTTTTTGTAACCCCTGGAGGAGACCAGAATCTTGGGCTTCTCTGACATAGTCCAGCACACTCTGGAGATAGAGGGCCTGGGTTCCAATCTTGCTTATGATCATGCGATGTTCACTTCCATAACTCACAAAGCACAGAGGTCCTAGAGTCAGAAAGGTTTCAGGCTCATAGGGTCATACATTTAGCTCTCAAAGGACCTAGGAGGTCATTGAGCTTAACACCCACATTTTACAGAAAAGGAAACTGAGTCCCAAAGAAGTTTTTGACTGAAGATAATAATAGTGTCATAGAGCTTAGGCTGGAAGATTCCTGAGAATCTGAACCCCTCATTTTACAGATGAGGAAACTGAAGATACGGAGGCCAGGCAATTTGCCCACTGTGCCTCAGCCAGGATCTAAGATGCATTCCTGGAGAAGGTGGGACTGTTGTATGGACTTAAATTCTGAAAGAGACTAATCACAGGTCTATAACTGGAGGTGATTCTGGGAGTGAGGCACAAGGAGTGTGGCTTATGAGAAAATACCAAGGCAAGAGGAAAAATGAAAAATGGCGGCATCACGTAAGTCCTCAAAGCACACATCAATGGGCAGAAGTGGTATAACCAAAGATGATGTGGATAGAATAGGATGGGGGTGGGGGAAGAGAGGGGAAGGGCCCACTGCTGCCTTTCAAGGAAGACTTTTCTCATCCCCCCAAGCTGAAGGGATCACTGGCCCCAGGCAAGTCCCACATTGTAACTCCCTTACAATGTGGGTCTACCATTCTGCCTGGGTTTCTACATGCATCTACCTGTCTTTCCCTCCTCTCCTCGATTTTGAGTCTCTGGAGGTTTGGAAGCATCCTTGCATTTTCCCTAGCACTGGGCACAGTGTCTTGTATACAGTAAGCACTCAATAAATGTATGTAGATTGCTTTTCTCTTCTATCTCATTCAGTCAAATGATTACTATTGGAAGATCCTAATGTTTGTTTTTACATGCACATGGCCCCTTTAGAGGACTTGAGAACATGAGTGTAGATGGATTCTAGATCTCAATGGTTTCTGAGTAGGAGATTAAGATCTCTGGAAGTAGTGGACCTGTGAGCTGTTTCATTTTTGCCTTTGGTCAGCACAATGCTTGGCATGTAGGTACTTAATAAATATTTATTTTGTATATCCCTCCAAAAGAATATAAGCTCCCTGGCTCACTTTTGTCTTTATCACCACCCCTCCCAGGACCAGGGATGCAGTACATGCCTTAGAAATGTTCATTTGTTCAATCATGAGAATATTTTTATTCAAAAAATTAAGTTTTTAAAAAAATTAAAGATAAAAAAGAAATGTTCATTTGTTCCCCACTATTCTTTGATGTAGTTCTAGAAATGCTAGCAACAGCAATTAGCCATGAGAAAGAAATATAAGGCTTAAAGATGAGTAAAAGGAGAACAAATGAAAAAAATCCCATTTGCTGATGACAAGATATCCTTGGCACCATCTAATGTTACAGCCTCAGAAATTGTATGGTTTTATCAGTGAAGGTGGGACTAAAGAAGACACATTGCCATCTTCTTTACCACTGCCACCTGGGAATCACGACAGTTCCATCCAACTTATACTTGAAATTTCCTATGCTTTTTGTCATCCCTGTTAGAGTGTGAGCCCCTCAAAAGCAGGAACTGTCTCTGTATCGCCAGTCCTCATAGGGCTTTGTACATAGTTTTGTTGTTGTTCAGTAATTTTCAGTCATGTCTGACTCCTCATAACCCTATCTGGGTTTTCCTTGGTGGAGACACGAGAGTGGTTGGTCATTTCCTTCTTCAGCTCATTTGACAGATGAGGAAACTGAGACAAACAGGGTTAAGTGGCTTGCCTAGTGCCTGAGGCCAGATTTGACCTCACAAAGATAAGTCTTCCTGATTCCAAAAACTAGCATTCTATCCATTGTGCCACCTAGCTGCCTTTGTAAATAGTCAGCACTTAATAAATTATTTTTACTCATCCATTTACATATTTCAAAAATCCTAAGGAATTAGAAATGAAATTACTAGCTTTAGCAAAGTATCAAGCAACAAAAATACCCCACAATAGGGGAAAAATCTACATCATTGCTATGAAATAATAACAAAATCCAGGAAGCAATAACAGAAGTGGGACAGTGGATAGCGTGTTGAGTCTGGAGTGAGGAAGAGCTGAGTTCAAATCCAGCCAAAGACAAACTATGTGAGCCTGGGGCAAGTCCAGTTTCCTTATTTATAAAATGAGAATAATAATAGCATTTGCTTTGCAGGTGTGGTTGTAAGGTTAACATTTGTAGAGTCTTATGCAAGCCTTTAAGTGTTACATAAATGCTAGCTATTATTATCAAAGCTATTATTCAAAATGATTTCAAAATGGAAGTCAATGGGCCAAAGCACACTTGAAACCTATATGGATATTATTGCCAAACACCCTTTAATGAAATAAAAACTGAATTTAAATAACTGGGGGCTTATTGAGTGTTTGTGGCCAGGCCATGGCAGTGTAATAAAAATGGCAGTCCTACTGAAGTTAATTTACAGATTTAGTGCTATACCAATAAAATTACCCAAGGTATAGTTTATAGAGAAAGGCAAAGTTCATTTGGAGGAACAAAAGATACAAAAGGGCTCTTAACTTGAAGTCTATGAAATATATACATATACATATATATGTATGTATGTATTGCTAATGTTTCAATATAATTGATTTCCTTTGCAATTTTATGTGTTTTGTTTTATGCATTAAAAATCATGATTTTGAGAAAAGGTCCATAAAGATGTCAGCAGATTATTGCCAAAGGGCTCCATGATCAAGAAAAAGAACACCCACCCCAAAAAAAAAACCTCTTGATATAGACAGAATATCAAGGAAAATAGTGAAAAAGGTAGGTATGAAGGGGGCAATAGTACTTTCAGACTCAAACTATAGTAAAGTAACAGTCAGTGTTAGGTGTTAGCTTAAAAAAATGGAACAGAAAGTCAATGGGACGTGCTAGAGGAGGATGAATCAAAACATAATTAATTCAATAATCCAGTGTTCAATAAACCCCCAAAACCTACATTACCTAAGAAGTAGCTCCCTATATGATAAGGAATACTAAGAAGGTTAGAAATTAGTCTGGCAGAAATTAGATTTAAGCTAATATCTTATTCAACAATGAATTCAAAATGGCTCCATGACCTGAAGTAGAAGAGAAGCAAATCCCTTCACTTCCATGGGCTTCAGATTCCTTGGGTTTAAAATTAGAGGGCTGGACAAAGATGGCCTCAAAATATCCTTTAGACTTTACATCTATAGTTGCTACAGAGTAAACAAAGTGTATCTCTCTTCTTCCAATGGAATTATGATCACAGGGTTCTAGACTCAGCTAGGAAGACCATTTTCCAAGTTCTGCTTCTGACACTCTAAGCAAGTTACCCAACTTCTCAAAATATCAGCTTTCTCATCCATTAAGTGGGCGAGTTGCCCTAGATGACCTCAGAGATCCCTGAAAACTCTACAGCTAAGAGCCAGTGTACTTCTCAGAAACTCAATTACTGGTGGCACAGTGGAGACAGCTCTGTCCCTGGAGTCAGGAAGACTCATCTTCCTGAGTTCAAATCTAGCCTCAGACACTTACCAGCTGTGTGACCCTGGGTGAGTCCCTTAACTGTTTGCCTCAATTTCCTCATCTGTAAAATGAGTAGGAGAAGGAAATGACAAACTTCTTCAGTATCTTTGCCAAGAAAACCCCAAATGGGGTCATGAAAGATCAGACACAACTGAAAACAACTGAACAACAACAATATGAGATGTTGCACTAAATGATACCAAAGGCCCCTGAAAATAAGAGAACTACGAGCCAAAATATTTCTCTGAACCTTAGTTTCTCCATCTATAAATTGAGAACCTTACGCTATATGGCCTCCAAGGTCCCTTCCAGATCTGTGATCCTAAAATGAAATGAATTTTCAAAAGACAGCTAAAAACTGTTCATGATTATGTAATTTTCTCACTACAATCCTAGTATGTGGGTGATATTATTATATCTGTTTCTCTTCATGATTCTTCCCCAGCTCTTTCCAACCTAAGCCAGCTATGGGATATCTTTGTCACCAGGAAGACACAATGCCCCCAGGACACATCTGTCTCCATCCAAGACACATCAACAGGTTCATTGACATGACCAAATCTCATTTGCTGTGACTCTTTGGAGAGATACCCGATGGCTGCCCAGAAATAAATATAATACAAGAGAATATTTCTATAGTCCTTTATGGCTTATAAAACACTTGACCTATATTAGCTCTTTAGAACTTCATGAACTCTTTGAATGCAGGTGGTATCCATTGCAAGTGAGGAAAATTAATCCCAGAAAAATTAAAACATCTTGTTCAAAGTCATGTCACTAATCAGTGGACAAACAGGATTTGAACTGAGATCCCATTGCTTCCAAATCAGTCCACTTTTTAATTCACCATGTGGTTGACTTCTCTAGATCGGAATGCCAGGATCTGTTCACAGAAAGGGTCTTGGGGCTCAGCAGGGGAACTCTGGGATCACAGCCTCTCACCATGATGGACACATTACAAGGAAATGAGTCACACGTTAGGTTATCATAAAGTACATCATATTTTCCTGTAGGAATGACACTATAACCAAGGATTGTGTTCCTGAACAAAGAATGAGCTAAAAGCAAAAGGACAACAACTATAAACTTCTATAATCATTTAAAATAGTCACACGATGCTCCATTGAGCAGGTTCCATAAAATGGGCATGAATGCGCTTTATCCATGGGGCAGACAAGGGGCCTCATTGTTCTAAGACGTGTGCATTACAGTGTTGAATAAAACAACCTGGCTGGATGATGTATTTGACATAAAGTTAAGCTGCTGCTACAATAAACACAGATTAAAAGTTTAGCTAGCGTGAGTTTTCTTTGCCTTCAAATTTCCGATCCAGAGAAAGTAAAAGGTGTTCATTCAATGTCTGAGGCGGAAGGAAGGGCTAGGATAATATGGATGACCCAGATTTTTTTAGAAAAAATAGGAAAAAAGAAGAAATTTGTCCATAATAGTTTAAAGTGTTATCTTTTTGTTCAGTCAGTATATTTCCCTTTCCCAAACAAAGACATTTATGGAATTTTAGGCTTTAGGGCTAGAAGAGACCTTGGCCACCATCGTTTCCAGAGGAGGAAACTGAGGTACAAGACTATAAATTTCAGCATGGCAAATATCATATTATGCCTCTGACACTTACTAGGTACAGGCAGTCAGGTGGGACAATGAATAGACCTCTGGACCTGGAGTCAGAAAGACCTGAATTCAAATTCAACCTCAGACACTTACTAGTTCTGTGACCATAAGCATATCATTTAACTTCTATTTCCCCAGTTTCTTCAACCATAAAATGGATATAATAATATCACCTACGTACTAGGATTGTAGTGAGAAAATTACATAATATATATAAAGTGCTTTGCAAAGCTCTCATAGTATTGTGAGTATATCACCTCTCTGTGCCTCATTTCCTCATCTACAAAATAGAGATAATAACACCTATTGGACCTATGTCATAGAGGTGCTATAAAACTCAGATGAGGTCATATAGGTAACTTTGTCAATGGCAAAGGGCTGTACCCATGTCAGTTATGACTATACTAGTTATGTATCTTGCCAGAGAAGTGATCTTAGGTTGCTTGCTTTAAGATCTCACAGTGAGTTAATGACAGAGCTAGCCCAAGGCTCAGTCCATCCTACTCACTTGATTTAAACTTCCACAATGGCAAAAGCCAAAGTCTATTTCAAGCAAATTCATTTTTTAAGAAGAAACTATGTTTTTCATAAGAAGCTAACCTTGCCTTCATCCCCATCAACAGGTATACCCTACTAGCAATCTTGACTGGATTCCTAGGTGGAGGTAGGCACTGCAAAGATCAAAAACCAATCTTAAGATGCTGGATTTCTAGGCAAACGACTAGCAAGTTTTCCTCATTTCCAAAAAATTCATTCCGGATAAAAAATCCAAGATGACATATGTAAAATAGATGGCTGATCCTTCCTCTGGACTGAACCCAATTTTCAGTTATAAAAATAAATAAATCTAGTAAGACTGGGTGATACGATGGAAAGGGCATTGACTCTGGAGAGAGAGGACCTGGGTTCAAATCCTGTCTTTTATGCTTATTCCTTGTGCAGATCACTTTTCTCTGAGCTAGTTTCCTTCTCTGTACAGTAAGGGGGTGCCCCTGAGCTTCGTTCCATTTCTGTGGCTCTGTGAGTTGACATCCCAAAGGGCCAGAGATGGCAAGAAATGGATTGAGTTCTCTATTTCCTCAGCTTTGGGATATAAGAGACACCAGGATCATAGGAACCACACTTAGCAGTTCATGAAGTACACACACATCTTTTCATTTGTAAAGAAAAGTTCTTTGCACATGAAAATTTAAAAACAAAAATCCCACAAGGGGATAAGCTTCCAATGGCTGAACCAGACCCTGATGGTCTTTAAGCTGCACGCACTTGAAGAGTATAGAGACTTTCCTTCCTGATACCATTTGTTCTTGAAAGTGCTGAAATCGGGAATGAGGTTTCTCAAAAGAGAAGAGAAAAATTTGTTAGAATATAAATTCCAAAATGGCAAGGCCAGTTTCATTCTTGTCCTTTTTTTCAAAAATCTAGTACATTGTCTGGCACATAGTAGGCACCCAATGTTTGCTAATTGATTATTGGTGCTTATTCAGTTCATAATAAAGAGAGAAGAGAAAAAAAAAGAGAAGATGCCAGGAATGTCTAGAGCAAATAACATGATGCCTAGAAATCACAATAGAGTATAACTTCCCGAAAAACATTATGCTTTTTAACACTGTGCTATAACGAGAGTAGAGTCAGTATGTCGTCATGCAAAGTTCATTGTATCCAGAGTAAAGGAACCCTGCTACAGACATTTACTATCTGTAGGACCCTGGGAAACTTCATTTAACTTCTCTGTGTCTATTTCCTCATCTATAAATGAGGTAATGGAAAGTGATGGCTTCTAAATATATGGTCTCATACTGCTGAGGACCAGTTCCCTCAGATCATATTGGTATGCATCCCATATCAGTAAAATATCAACTCCTTGAGGGTAGGGACTGCTTCACTTTCGGTTTTGTATCCCAAGCACTTAGCACAGTATTGGACACACAGTAGGGACTTAATGACTTCCAACTGATTGATTGGTTAATCAATATAAGTCTAAAAGGGGATTCCAACTTCCAAGTCAACAGAATTCCTTCCCAGTGAATGTCTGAAGAAAGGAGGAACTAAAGAGAAAATATTAGGGGGGAACCCTGTGAACTTTTCATGGGGTTGATAAAAATTAGAATTATTGTTCAGTCATTTTTCATTCATGATCCTATTTGGAGATCTCTTGGCAAAGATATTGGAGTGGTTTGTCATTTCCCTCTCCAGCTCATTTTACAGATAAGGAAACTGAGTCGAACAGGATAAAGTGACTTTCCCAGAGTCACACAGCTAGTAAGTGTCTGAGGCTAGATTTGAACCCAGGAAGAGGAATCTTCTCCTACTCCAGTCCTGGTACTCTATACTTTACCACCTAGCTGTCCTGCATATTAGAAACCAATTGCTAATTAGCAGTGCAAAGGTCAAAATCCACAAACAAACACATACTATACCACTCTTATAAATAAGCCTCTCTCTCTCTCTCTCTCTCTCTCTCTCTCTCTCTCTCTCTCTCTCTCTCTCTCTCTCTCTCTCTCTCTTTTTCCCTCTCTGTCTCTGCCTCTCCCTTTCCCTTTTCCTCTTCCCTTCTATCCCTCTGTCCCTTCCCACCTCTCCACTGAACACTAAAGTCTTTCCCTAACCTTCTCCAGCATCCTCAGGACCAGTTCCAAGATGGGAAGCAGCATTTTCTCTTTAACAGCTTCAAGGAGAGAAGTCCAATTACATCAAACAGCAGAATATCTCTTAGGAATACTTGCTCAAAGTTATTTTAAAAAAACACACAGTTGCTGTGTCTACTTTGGCTTCAGCCACTGCATTCTTCAATGATATTTTTTTCCTAGATATTGCTTGGGGAAAAAGAAAAACAAAGCTTTGATCAAATACATCTGGCTGTTGGCTTCAAGAAAAGTGCTGTTTCCAGTGCCATCACCATGAAGGTTTGATTTCTCAAAATGGAAATTAAATTATTCCCAGCTAACTGGGACTAAAGCTTGATCCTCCTAGTGTACTCCAAGCAGAGTTGAGGTTTGTTGCCTGCATGTTTGAAAATATATCGGAAGGGCAGCCCACCAGCATAGGCAGCTCTATGCTTCTTGGGTGAGTTGGGAAGGCAAATTTAATTTTCATTTGAGGATTGCATCACTTGCCTTCTTTTTTGTTCTCACTAGAAAGTGAAGGCTGGTGAGTGAAAGGGAAGTTTGGAATTTCAAAAAGTGAATGTGTGAAAATCCTTAATAGAGTTTTTTTTTTTAATGACACTGCATGCTGTTAAGACTGTGAAAATTAATCATTTATGGACAGGAATAGAAATAGTAACAGAAGAAATGGGCTAACCGCTGATGGTACATGGTTTTTAGAGATGGGGCAGCATCATTGAACAAGCACTGATCCAGAAAGATAATAATAGCAAAGATACAACAATTTTTATCACCCTTGAAAATAGTAAAGTGATGCTTAATAAGTAAGTCCTAGAAAATGGGCATGAATGCGCTAGATCCCTGAAACCTGGGCTCTAGGACAGTCTCTGCAGCTAACTTGCTCTAGACAAAGTCCTTCACCTTTCAAGCTCAGGCTCTCCAGGTCCCTTCCCATGGAGGAGTACTCTCTGCTCAGATTTGGAATTCTGCTTTGGAACTGTCTTGGCTGGGGAGTGAGTGCAAACTTACCTAGCCCACTGGCTCCAGACCATGCATCACATCCTATTCATCCCCCAGACAATTGGATATAGCATCAAACAACTTACCAGTCAGTCGGTCAGTCAGCAAGCATTTACTAATGGCTTACTATGTGCTAGGCACTGTGCTAAGTATTGGGGGTACAAAGAAAGACAAAACAGTCCCTGCCCTCTAGGAGCATAGAGTCCCATGGAGGTACTATGTACATAGATAGTAGGCGGAAGGTCATCTGAAAAGGGAGGGACCATAGACCCACAGCTGAAGAAGACCTCAAAATTCATCTAGTCTAGTGGACCTCACATTACAGATGAGGAAACTGAGGCACAGGGAAGTTAAATGACTTGCCCAAGGTCATACAGGCAGTATCAGAGGTAAGATTTGAGCCCAGATTCTCTAACTCTAGAGGCAGTGATCTTTTCCTCTGTACATGCTCTGTTCCCTTTTCTATAACATGTTATAGGAACACTAATAAAATCAATGTTACCATTGCTTCTGGCAGCCAGATGGTGTGGTGGATAGAGTGCTGGACCTGGAGTCAAGAAGACTCATCTTCCAGAGTTCAAATCCAGTCTCTGGGCAAATAACTTAACCTTCTTTGCCTCAATTTCCTCACCTATAAAATGAGATGGAGAAGGACATGGCAAACCACTCTAGTATCTCTGCCAACAAAACCCCAAATGAGATCATGAAGAGTCTGACGTGACTGAAAAATGATCAAACAACAAATCATTGCTTCTGGAAAGAATGTGTCAACTGATATCCATCAGGTTCCATTATCCATCTCTATGATTCCTCAAGTCAAAATTCTCTTCCCTCACCACCACTCCCCAGTATGTGTTCTCTCCTCCTTTAGAGTATAAGCGAGCTGAGGGCAGGAACTATCTTACTTTTATATTTGCTGGCACATAGTTGGCATTTATATAATGGTTTTCTATTCATTCATCCATCCAACCATCCATTCACCTTTAAACAGAGTGATAGCAATGCTACCTTCTCCACTGGTTCTGTACAAGAATGCAGAGAAAACTAATTCAGCAAGCGTTTATTAAGTCTTTGTCATTGTTCAAGGTGTTAGGTAGGGATGCCAAGAAACAAAGGAAATAGTCCCTGTCCTCGAGTAACTTACATTCTAAGAGAGGCCAAGGAAACTGAATCTGTACACAGATGGGAATATACAGTGTCACTTCAAGAAAGAGGGGTAACAAATGGGGGAAGTGATGCAATCAAGGCCAAATACTTGTACCTGTGAGGCATCAACGGTCAGAGGGTAGGAGATGATGGTGATCAAGCAAAGGAAATTGAGGAAAGACTCACAGGTGGCAAGAGAACCAGAGTACAGCAGGGTCACACCAAGGGAAGAAATAGAATCCACGAGAAAGTGGTGGCTAAGTGTTGAAAGCTACAGAGATCAAAGAAGTTAAGTACTGAGAAATGGCCATGTCATTGGTAATTGATGATTGGTAACACTGGAGAGGGTAGTTAATTCAAGTAATGGGATCATAAGCCAGATTGCAATGAGTTGAGAAGCGAGTGGGAGATGAGAACATGGAGTCAAGTAGTGAACATGGCTCTTTTCTAGGAGTTTGGTCATGAAAAAGAAATGAGATATAGGATGATAGCTTGAGGGGATGTCAGGGCTGTTTTATTAGTAGAAAAAAGTAGGAAAGATGAAAGGAGAGAGAGAATGGATGAATGAATGACAATGAAAGAGTGAATGAATGAATAAATGAATGAATAAGAGAATGAACAAAGAGTGGTGGGGATCTCTTCGAGGGTACAAGTACTAGGCTTGGGCTTGCCAAGGAGAAAGGTCATGTCTCCCTAAGGAACTGGAGCCAAGGAGGATAAAATGTAGAGGAGTTCGAGGTATATGGGGTAAGAGGATAGGGAGCTTGTAGTGACTGGCTTTTACTTTGGTAAAGTTACAGACAAGGTCCTTTTCAGAGAAGTGAATAAGAGGTTCCATAGAAGACTAAGAGAGAGGGGAAGGTTTGGAACACCTCCTTGAGGAGTATGATCGAGTCAATTAAGTAAGAATAAATGGATTGTAATGTCATAGCCCAGGCAAGAGGGGATAACATGAATTATAGTAGACCAAGTCAATTCAGTTGGATGTCTTTTTCCAGGAATATTCAGCATCACGGGAAAAGGAGTGGAAAGAGCAGATTATGGGGTCAACCTGGGTCTGAAGTTTGGCAAGAGCTGAGCAGAAGTGGAACAAAGACTTTCAGGCTAAAGAAAAATATATATTTTATTATATATTACTTGAACAGAAATTTATTTGATCAGTGATAATGTGGATACAATGAGAGGGGGAAAAATGAGGTTAGAGCATGGATGATGATGGGAGAAATGGCAGGAATGTGACTGGAGGTCACAGTGTGGATAAAAAGTAGTTTTTGGAAGAGGGAAGGACAAAAGGACAGGGGGACATTTTAGTCCATTTTAGGAGCCTGGAAACTTCATAGCTAGAGGTGAAGGTGAAATCTGAAATGTGACCTCCCCTCTGTGGGTGGCTGTGGGAGAGTCAAGATTTAGGTCATAGGAGTTAAGAAAGGTTGATTAGTGGAGAGACTAATGCATTGAACCTGCACAACCTGCATATTGAAGTCTCAAAATATGTTGGCCAGTGTTGGAATGGAGAAAAATTCGCAAGCTAGGTACTTGAGAAAGGAGGGGAAGTGACCTGAAAGTCAGAAGCATAGAATGCTATGGATGCGAGGAAAATATATATGTATTTTAAAATATAAATAAAAAGTAAATGCAAAAAAAATAATGTTATGGGTAGAGTCAACTCAAAGAAGGAAAGGTTTCTGAATGATAATGGAAGAGAAGAGTTCTATAGGTGGTAATGAGAGGCAAGATCTATGCCTTTTTCTCCTCCCATCCCTCAGGGAAGCAGCAGCCCACACTGGAGAGTCTTCCAGGGGAACCAGGTTTCTGTGATAGCAAGTTGTGAGAGGTTCATAACTCTAATGCTGGAAAGCCTTGGAATCCATCCGGTCCAACACTCTCATTTTACAGATGGTGAAAATGAGGCACAGACAGATTAAAATGAAGGGATCAGAGATCTTAGAAGGAACCTCCTAAGGTTCTGAGGCCAGCAAGACCAAGCCGTCCATTTTACAGGTGAGGAAACTGAGTTTTAAGTGATTTAGATCATGGATTTCGAGCTGGAAAGGGTGCCACAGGAATCTAGTACAACTCCTTAACTTTACAGATGAGGAAACTACAGCGCAGAGAGGTGGGGTCCTGCCCAAGGCCACACAGCTATCGAGGCTCTGAGGTATGACTCGAACTCAAAGTCCACTTCTCCATCCACTATGCTACAAGGTCTAAAAGAAATGTTAACGATGTTGAGCTAATGAAACTCATTAGCTGAAACTCATTTAGTTAATGAAAACTCTTAAGTTTCCAGAGGGTGCAACAGAAGAGAAGGTCAGAGAGTCAGCAAACATGTGGTCATTGGGTCCCCTGGGTGGGGGGGGAGGGGGGAGGGGCTGACTGACCTCACTCTTGTCAGCAGGTCCTTTGCTCCATCCACAAGAGCAGGTACAGCCACCCCCAGAAGTCACCTCCCTTGCATCATACACATTTGGCTACCTTTGGGGCATGTATGGGAGGCCTGGTCCTGGACAGAGGCCAGATCACAAGGGGGCTTCGGTGTGCTTACACATCTCTCCTGTGTCTTTTGGCAACCAGAGGCCCCATGGGTTCATTGTAGCCAATTAATCGCTCTACATTTCCCAGCCCAATTTGTGTAAGAAAAACTAAAAGCCAAGTCCCAGAGACGTTTTCTTATTCCTACATGCCCCCGATCAGAGATCCGTATGAATCCTTAATGACTTTAAAGGTTAAAAATTAATTACAAGTTTTCCTCCTTCCGCATGAAGTAGCGCTACAGTGGCATTTTAAACGCAGAGACGTCCCAGGAAAATAGTCTCTGACTTGACATTCTTATAGGGCAAAACAGACATTTGCCTACATGCCAGTCCAAGAGCCCTAAGTGATTCTCATGAAATACAGGACTGACTACATTGAATGCAAACCTGGCATCATGGGCGAGCTGGGGGGCAGCCCCACCCTCTTTCTACAGTGATTGAAAGGTCTCAAAACTTGGCAGCGAGTGGGGTTGGATGAAAGCTGTAGCCTCTCCAGGTTACGAGGGGTCAGTCCTAAAGACCAGCTAACGGCATGTGAGGCTGGACAAGCCAGATCATTCCACTGGAAGCCAGGGAGCAAGAGTGAACAAAGGGGTGTCTGAACATCGAATCAGGACCCAGGACCAAGATTCACCCAGTGAGCCTCCCTCTCAATTGCCTGTGACTCCCTTCTCTCAGTCACCAGGAGGGACCAGCTGACTGGGGGCTTTTCTGTCTTTTCATTTGGAGTCATTGAGCTCCTCCTCCCGGCCAAGGCTGACAAGCAGAGGTGAAAGGTGAGACTCCTGTGAAGGAAGGGGTGGGGGTGTCTGTGCTGGGCAGAGGGTCATAGCATTGTAGATTTAGAGCTAGAAGGGCCCTTAGAAGCCATCTATCTAGTCTACTCCCCTCATCTTACAAATGAGGAAACTGAGGCAAGAAAATCAGTCTGAAAAGTTTAGGAGAAAAATCACAAGGAAGGCCATGAAGCCAACTGTATCTTTCACCGTCTCCTCAGACTCTTGGTCTTCTCATGACCATTATTGGCATACTCTATCCTACCCCAGAATCAATGCTAGTGTGATTGGGGACAGGACCATCTGGACCTAGTAGATCCTTGGAGTTCTCCAGTTTACCCCCTGGGCTTCACTGGCCCCAGGTGACTTGGAGGGACCATCTGATCACTGCTAATATCTCATCAAAAGGGAGACCCTTCTCTGGATGGACAAAATAGCTCCAAGGGGAATCTAAACACACACGCACACACATGCACACACGCATATATACCCTTCCTCTTCCTCACTGCTGTTACTCTACAAACTTTGGGACTGGTTCCTGGTCCCAGGGAGTCTGACACTTAAGAGCCGCCCCTGTTGGGAAGGCACCTATCTTGGCTCGTCCAAGAACAAGCAAGCAACACCTATTGAGTTATTCTATATGTCAGCCAGGGTGCTAAGTGTTAGAATTCAAATACAAACAAAGACAGGCCCTGCCCTCACGTAGCTTACCCTCTAAATAGGGAAGCTGACCCACAAAAGGAATCTGAAAGACAACACGGGGTAGGGGACAGCAAGGGTGGGGAGAGTGAGGGAGCCCAATATCCAAGCACTTACTTATTTCATTTAATTAAATTATCAAGTTCTTGGGAAGGAAGGAGAAAGTACAAAAGACAAAGATGAAGCAGTCTCTGCCCCCAAAGAGTTTATTCTCCTATCTAATACAGGGACGTGCCCTGTATACTGAGCAATACCACTGGTCTAGGGACCCCCGGGATGAAGATGCGTGGTGCTTCTTCTTACCGCCAATAGCAGCCGCTTAAGGCGCACGATTATTCCTCATGACTCTGAGACGCCCTACGATTCTCTGAACCCAGGCTCGAGGTACTGTTTGGTGTTAGCAAAACGGCAGGGAGAAACATATTGGGAAATATGGATCGTGCAAAAATTTAAGATTATCAACGAAATTTATTTTCAAAGAAAAAATGGGAAATAATATGGTATGTTCTACCTACCTTACGGGACTGTTATGAAGATCAAGTGAGATCTCAAGTATAAAAATACTTTGTGGAAAGGTAAAGCCCCGAGTTCACTGAAGAATGGATTATTTCAAAACAAGCGCCTATATCAATGAAACCACAAGCACTTACTGTGTGCCAAACACCGCGCTGGGCATTGTTGACACAAAGACAAAAAAAAAACAAAACAGTCCCTATCTTTGAGGAGTTTACATTCTAGTGGGGGAAATGGCCATACAGGCACAGACAGAAAGGAATTAATACAGAACATGTACAATGCAGTTAAACACAAGATAGTTCAGGAGGGAGGATGCACTAGCAGTTGAGGAATAGGGAAAGGCTTTATGTGAAGGATGACGCTGGAGCCACTCGTGTCTTGAAGGGAAAAAAAAGGGGATTCGGTGAGAGGAGAGAGAGCCTTCCAAGGATCGAGAATGGCCAATGTGAATGAAGGCTGGGGCAATGGCAGACAGAGCTTCTTGGATGAGGAACAGAGAGAAGGACAGACTGGAAAGGGAGGAAAGCAAAACGCTCTGAGAAAATATCAGCAGATGGAAGGATTGGACGCCTCTGTGAGAGGCAATAGTGAGCTTAAAAAGAGTGAGGCGCAGGGAGAGGTGGAGTGATTGGAAGCCACGACCAGAGGTTCTCACTAAGAGAGTGGAGCCCTCGTGAGTGACGGGGAGGCCCAGTGCGTGACCGTCCTTATATGTGACTGAGGAGGAGAAATTGAGGAATAGTTGATAATTACTTACGGGATGAAAATTTACCCGTTAATTCGACACATGAGCCTTCATGTGTGATGGCTGTGACCAGTAGAACCCAAGACCTCAGAGGCGCGTAGATTTAAGGATAGAAGAGGCTTTGGTTTCCCCACCTGCAAAATGAGTGGATTGGACTGGATGTCCTGTAAGTTTTTGAGTCTGTGAACCCGACCCTCTTCCTTGGGATCAGTGACCAGCAGGTTGAGCCCCCCTTGTGGGAGGGCCCCTCCCTGGAAGCCTCTTCCCATACTCCTCGAGGCTAACGCCTTCCCTCTGGGATTACCTGGATACAGTGTATCCTGTCCATATCTCGCTCTACACATTTTGTCTCCCCCGTTAGATTTGTGAGTTCCTTGAGAGCAAGGACTGAATTAAGCACAGTGTCTAGAATACAGGAACAGTCTAACAAGTGCTTGTTGACTGACTGACTGACTGACTGAGTCATCGCCGACCCCAGCTGATGGATGAAGCAGAGCTGAAGGAGGAGGGGAAGGGAAGAAATTCCCTCACCTCCTTTCCATGGAAATGCAATTTGGAAGATACTGAATATGAGGAATGAAAATCATTCAGCTGATAACTAGAATTGGGCCCATGGAGGACAGATTAAGTCTGCCTGGTCAGACAAAGTGCTTGGGGCCGTGTGTGTGAGAAATGTTCTCTAAAATGCTGGCTCCACAGAGAAAAGAAGGGTCTGGAATTAGGGGCAGGGAGTGGGAAGAGAGAGGGAAAGTGGGTGGGGGCGAAAGAGAGCTTTTATTACATTCAGATTCTACCATACGTGAATCTTGGGTGTAGAACCAGAGAGAGTCATCATTTTAGGGTTAAGAGGGATGTTACTGCATGCCAGTTCAGACCTCTGTTTTACCTCAGGTGGAGAAACTGAGGGCTAGAGTGGCAATTTGGAAAGAACCCTGACTCTGGAGTCAGAAAACCCAGGTTCAAATCCTGCCTCTGATACTTACTACTCATGTGACCCTGGGTGGGATCACTTCTCCTCTCTGGGCCTCTTTCTTCATGTGAAAGAGAATTCCTCTCCTGGAAGTTCCTTATACTAGTGACATCACAAGTCAGGTCACTTGTTCAGTCATTTCTGTCATGTCTGACTCTCCATGGCCCCATTTAGGGCTTTCCTACTTTGCATTTCCTTCTCCAGCTCATTTTACAGATGAAGAAACTGAGTCAAAGAGAGTTTGAGTGACTTACCCAGAGTCACGCAGCTAGTTAGTGTCTGAGGCCAGATTTGAATGTGGGTCTTCTTAACTCCAGACCCAACTGTGGCACATAACTGCCTCAAATTGTAACTTCAAAGATTTCATTACCCCTTAAAAACTGTTATTGTTGTTCAGTAATTTCATTTGTGTCCAGCTTCTTCATGACCTCATCTGGAGTTTTCTCAGCAAAGATATTGAAGTGATTTGCCATTTCCTTCTCCAGCACGTTTTGCAGATGAGGAAACTGAGAAAAACAGTGTTAAGTGACACAGCCAATTAGCTTTAAAGTCCTTCCAGTTGGTCATTCCCAATGAGTTTCCATCTCCAAGGTGAATCTGTCCAGTATCCCAGTACTTTGTATATTGTCTGCTTCTATAAGGTCAATCAATCACCATAGATCCTGACCTGTGTCTGTTTTTCCTCACTTCAAATTATTTCATTCAATCAGTCAACAAGCATTTATTCAGCGCCTGCTGAATGCCAGGCACTGCACTGGGTACTGGGATACAAAGACAAAAACAAAAGTTACTGCCATTAGAGAACTTCCATCCTACTACATTTCACACGTCTTCTCCTCTTTCTTCTTATTCTTCACATGCCGTTCTTAATTACAAAAACATATCCCGTCATATTGATGTTATAAATATCACATCTGCTTTGTCTTCTGGCGGATTTTTTTCCCATTTTTGTCCTTTGTGTTTATTGGATTAAACATGGATTAATATCTCTTTTCTACAACTGTTTTGACTAGAAAAACTAGTTAATGACATGAGTGAGCAAACCCATCATTCATTGAGATTGGGGTCCATTTTTTCTAGGGATGAGAATTTTCCTTTTGAAGTTGCCAACTTTCCTCTCAGCACTGTTTCTTGTCTATACCTCTTTGTCTTAAATATATATGTATGTATGTATATATATATATATATATGTATATGTGTGTGTTTATATATATATCTATCCATGTGTATGTGTTAAGTCTGTTTTTACACATTGTTTTATCCAATAAAATAACAGAGAGTATGCAAAAAAACTAATCTTGACTCCAAGTACTGGCAGGTTTTCACTATCCCACAGTTTTCATAGAGGTAGAAGAGACTTTAGAGACCATTGGGTCCCATCCCCGCTTCGGTGGATGAGGAAACGGAAGCCCGGCCAGAGAGGGTAAGTCACTTGCCCAGGTTGCACCACTAGGTGTGTGAGGCCGATTTACACCCGGGTTCCTCTGCGTCCCAGCTCAGTGCCTCGGGGCTTTGCTTGCCTGCCTCTTTTGGCTGAGTCTATAATGGTCTAAGTGTTTCTACCTGAGTGTTTTTGGTAGTCACCATTCAGTTGTCAAACCCTTCTGATCCATGTTTTCGGTTCTCCTTATATTTGAAAATAGATGCCCGGTGCCCCCTAAGTCTTGTTTTCCCCCAGATCAGCCTTTCCAGTTTTTCACACAGATGGCATGGAGTCTCATACCTTTGACATGCTGGTCAACCTCCTTTGAACAGGCTCTCGCTTCCCAATGTCCTTCTTCAAGTATGGTGCTGGGACCTGGACACAGGACTCAAGACATGACCTGAACAGGTCACAGGACAGGAGGGCTCTCCCTCTCTGGCTCTGAAATGCAGTCTGGGGTCGGGTTGGGGGGAAGGGAACAAGCATTTACAAAGAGCCTACTATGTGTCAGGCACTGTGCTAAATACTTTACATCTATCATCTCATTTGGCTTAGCATTGGCTCCCTCCCTGTCTCCACATTCTTACCGGTGGGACATGGAGTTAGAAGAGGAAAATGGAGTGAGTGCAGTTCTTAAGAAAAATACAGAATTGTCTCATATCCCAACTGTGCTTGACACATTTCTCTCTTTTTTTCTTATGAAATGGAACAATCATCGGCAAACACAAACATCTCTATATATGATTTATACGTTCCCAAGCTTCCAATCCTCGGGAGAGCTTTCAGAAGTATGCAGTCTGTCTGTGTTATTCTATCATCTGCATCAGTGAGAAAACTGAATCCAGAGGCTTGAGATGTCTTGTTCCTAGTCATAGACTCAGTGACTGATGAGAACTCATTGACTTCCAAACTCTGCTTTTCTACACTGTGTGTACATATGTGCTATAAGCCTAAATGTGTCTGTCAGAACATAGAGGCATTGGCAGTAACCTCCATCCAGCTCCCTCTCCTCTGTCTCTCTCTGACTCTGGGTCTGTCTCTATCTCTCTCCTCACTCTCCCTCTCCCTCTCCCTCTCTCTCTGTCTCTCTCTCTCTGTCTCTCTCTGTCTCTCTCTCTCTCCCTCCTTCCCTCTTCCCACCCCCCGCTCTCTCTCTATCACACACACACACACACACACACACACACACACACACACACACAAACACAGCCTAGTAGTCTAGATGGGTTCATCACACCTTTGTTTTGGTCCATGCCTGATCTCCAGACACCTTTTCAATGAGCTGGTAGGGTTCGAGACCTCAATGCTGGCTTATCAATTCCTTCACATGCCTCCTCTTGCTCTCTCTGCCTCCCTCAGTCATAGCATTAGACCCCTAGAGCTGGTCAGGAGGCCAGAGTCCATGGAGTCCAACCCCTACCTGCCCAAGAATCCACTCTCCAATATAACCAAGAAGTGGTCCTCCAGGAAGGGGTCAGCCCTCTCCACTTTGAGGCAGCCCTCACTGGGAGGAGATGTTTCCCTCCCATCAATTCTGCCTAATGACTTGGTGGTAAAGTTCAGCAACTAGAAATGAAGCACATGGGTTAAATTTCCCCCGAAGTCTTGAGTGGTTGACCACTTGAAGGAAGCATCAGTGGGAGGTCAGGGTGTAGAATGAGTCCAAATGTTCGGAAAGCAATTTAACACTTGCCGTGTGCCCCACCCCCACCCCGTCCCTAATAGTGAGGCAGAGTCCAGGGGAGGGGACTGCTTTCCTTCTTCCCCACATCCCACCCTTTACAAAGCAACTTGTGAAGAAATTTTCCTTTCACTCCAGAAAAACCTGGAGGCCTAGAAATGTGCTAATGTTTATTCCCTATTTGAAAAATGTCTTTTTTATGATGGACATTGTAGGGGCTTAGAGGATTGGTTCTTTTGAAACCTCCTTGTTCTTTGTAGTTTGGGGGCAGGGGAGAACATCTGATGCTTTGGTTTCTGTGGCATTTCTTACACAGAAAGGAGACTTGGAATTTTCCAGTGACATGCACTTGCTCATTCCTCCTCTGTGTTACAGGCAATATTGGTTTCTAGGGATTTCTCAGAGGCTCAGGCTCAGGAAGGCTCTTTATCAGCCTGGCTTAGTTCTCTCCCTCAGAGTAAAACCACTCTCCAGAAAAGTCTTCCCTGATGGAAGCAGCCTGGAATGTGACAAAGGCCTGGCTCAAAGAAGAGTCAGGAGGTCTGGACTTCCAGCCCTGATGTGCCAGAGATATGGGGCATGGACCTTGTCAGACTGCTGGGTCTCTCTAGGCCTTACCTTTCTGGTCTGTTCAAGTGGGATGGGGAGGGAGGAAGGAAGGAGGGGAGGGAGGGAGGAAGGAAGGAAGGAAGGAAGGAAGGAAGGAAGGAAGGAAGGAAGGAAGGAAGGAAGGAAGGAAGGAAAATGCCTGCCCCTCCCTCCTAACCTCATAGCATTGGGGAGAAAATCAAAAATAAAGAATTTGGGGAGATGAAAGGGAAAGAAGGGAATTTGTTGTCCCAGTTTCCTTGATGCAGACATGGAAGAAGGGACCTCAGAGGCCATCTGGTCCAGCTCATACCTTTTTACCCTGTTGCTTTATTTCTTGTTAATATTTCATTGCTCTGGAGCTGAAAAGACATCAGTTCAATTGCCCCATTTAACATATGGGTAAACTAAGTCATGAAAGACTTGCCCAGGGTCTCATAGTTAGTAAGGGTCAGAGGTAGGATTTGTAGCCAGGCCCTTAACTTCAGATCCAGGGTCCTTTTTCCTATTCTCTGCTGCCTCTTGTTCCTCCTGCACAAAGCAAAGAAGGCGGTCTGTACCAGGAAACTCCTATCGTCCTATTCAGCTCCAAATCTATTATCTCCTATTTCCTCTCATTACTATAAATATCACTTCTATAGCACTAGACAAAATAATAGAAAGAATCATTTGGAGCATAAAAGGTCTAGAATCTGAAGGGAAATAATGAAATCACTTTGAGAAATTTAAAACATCCTATACACATTTTGGCATATTTAGACACAGTGTTAAAAAAGAACCTTGGACTTCAAACTGTCCCTCAGTAGAAAAGGCTGCCTCCCAAAAGAGAGAGCTCTTCTTTCCTGTTACTGAATGTGTTTATTCAGAGGCTCAAACAAAACTGTAACTAGGAAGGTGCAGCTGGGGCTTTGTCTCTCAGGCACTAACATTTTAGAGAGGGCACAAGGTTCTCACCCTCCCCTCCCCCATTTGGAAAAGAATGGAGGATCATAGGCTTGGGGCTGGAAGGAAGTTTAGAAGCCATCTAACCCAATTCCACCCCCAAATCTTCTCCATTTTATAGATCAGGAAACTGAAGGCCATGGTCACATGGCCACTTAAGTCACAGAGTTGGGATCTGAACCCAGGACCACTATTTTTAAGTTCAGTACTCTTTTCACTGACATCATGGGTCTCTAAAAGTTCTGTTTCTATCTTGCCTCCAGTCATATTCCCCTCTCCCCACCCCCTCTCCCATCTCCCATCTCCCATCTTCTCTTAGTGATTGCATAGAGCTGTGGGTCTCCCACTTCTGGAGAATTCTTTGAAACCTAAGAAGGAGAATAAGACTGCTTTGTAAGCAGCAGATTGTAAGCTCCCTGAGGGCACTTAGGACAGCACCTTGCACATAGTAGGCTCTGAATAACTGTTTATGGGATGAATGCATCCATGGATTGGGGGAGCATAAGCTCTGAGCATGCTCCAGACTTCTGTTGGCTGGATCCAGAAAAGAAGGACCCTCAAAGAAACCCTAAGGGCGCAAATGAGTCACCTAGAGGGAAGAAACTAAGGGCTAAAGGAGAAATCCTTCAGGGAATTAACTGCCTGGGGATACCCCTGGAGGCTACCACACAAAAGGGACCTGTTTACTTTTTTCACATAAAAAAATATTTTTTTATTATAAACATAACAAAGATCTTAGAAAAAACAGAAAAAGGTGAGAAAAGAATTCCAGAAAAAAGCAATACGGCCATGCTGTGAGAACAGTTTGCTTTCACAAACTACAAACTGCTTATAGTAAAAATAACAATAATTCACTTTTATGTAGCACTTGAAGTCTTACTGAGAGATTTCCCCAAACGACCCTATGAAGCAAATGGTGTAAATATTTTTAGGCTGATTTCATAGATGAGGAAACTATAAGGTCATGGAATTAGAGCGGGAAGTGGCTTCAGAAGCCACATGGTCCAATCCTCTCATTTTACAGAGAGGGAAACTGAGGCTCAGGGCCATGAAATGACAAGATCACCAAGGGATTGAATAACAAATCTAGGCTTCACACTTAGGTTCTATGACTCTTCCCACCTCACCCTACAAAGTGTCAACTGTTATTTTATCTCTCTTTGTTCCACTATTTTGAAAATCTTTCTAGATTTCCTTATATTCCTTATGTTTGTCATTTTAAACGTAAGAGTATTCCATCATGTCAGTGTATCACAGATTGTATGATAACTCTGCAACTGTCGATGTAAGACCTATAATGCTCCAAGTCTTGGCATTAAATAAGAAAATTATAAACATTTTTGTTTCAGCTAGTTTTTTTTTTCTTTTTCACATTCTTAAGGCACAATCCTTGTGATGGAAATACTAGGTCAGCCGACATAATCAGCTTTATAACTCTCCATGTGTATTGCCAGAATGCTTCCCAAAAAGTCTCTACTAGCTGACAATTCCACCAGGAATGTAATAGAGAGCCCGCTTGCCCTTGTCCGCACCAGCACCGCACTTTGTCACTTTTGACGCTTTTTGCCAATTTGATGGATAAGCAGCGGAGTCTTGAAGGTGTTTTCATTTGCATTTTTATTTCATAATTACTTGAATGGTTTTCCAGGTGATTGCTTACAATTTTGTGCTAGGTAGCACAATGGATAGAATGCTTGGCCTGAATCAGGAAGACCTGAGTTCAAATACAGCCTGAGACACGTACTAGCTCGGTGACCCTGGGCAAGTCACTTAATCCCTGTTTGAGTCTCCTCATTTACGAAATGGGAATAACGGTAACGCCTACTTCCTAGGATTGTTATGGGGATCAGATTAGATAATTGTAAAGTGGTCAGCGAAGTGCCTTAGAGCACATAGTAGGTGTTATATAAATGGTAGCTATTATGATGCTTCCACAGACTTCCCTCACCCCTATCAAGCCCCTGCTCTGAGACTTTATCCGTGTGTGAACGCCTAGTTTGCTGAGGCAAGGAGCAGAGAACCAGCTCTGGCAGATCATACAAGATTCTGAGGACCACTCTGATGTGACTGTTGTCTGAGAACCAGCCTAGCTCGCTGCAGAGCCTAGCCCATTGTCAGAAAATTCAGTTTTTGTTGTTCAGTCATGTCTGACTCTTCATGACCCCATTTGGAGTTTTCTTGGCAAAGATACTGGAGTGGTTTGGCATTTCCTTCTCTGGCTCCTTTTATAGGTGAGAAAACTGAAGCAAACAGGATGAGGTGACTTGCCCAGGGTCACACAGTTAGTAAATATCTGTGGCCACATTTGAACTCAGGACTTCCTGACTTCAGGCCCCTGACTATACCTACCCTATCAGGAAATTGACTACCAAATGATTAATTCACAAAAACAATCAAGAAGAGTGCCTAGTAAGGCAGGGAGAGTTTTTTGTCTGTGTATAAAATGGCAGAGTTTTGTCAAGTAAGAAAGCATGTGTGTTTTGAGAATTTTTTTTTTTCCTTTAGGGATTGACTGTTGACTTTATAAATTATATCAGTTCCTTCTGTATCCTGAATATCAGACTTTAATCCGATAAAATTATTGAATGACTAACTTCCCCTTCTCTGCTCATTCTTATTTTGTTATGTTGATTTTATAGGTTTTTGTTTTGATTTTCACATAATTGTCTCCAAATTTTTTCCAAAAGAAATAAAAACGTTATCACTCCATGAAAGTTAAGGTGAATCTATCATTCCTTTTTCTTCTAACTTTTTATGGGGTTTTTATATTAAATTCATCGATCATTGATCCAATAAGATTATTTTGTTGCATATGTATGGTATAGCTCGAGATGCATTTAAAGCAAAATACTGCTACCCACAAGCCCCACAATTTTGTTTTTAATAAAGGATTATTTAGGGTATAGAACACTGCATAGAATGACGATGTTGGACTTCTTTTGACACATCGATTAGTTTTGCTGAACTAGCAATTTTTTAGGAGAAGGGAGCAAATCAGTGGGAAATATAGGCGATATAAAAACAAAATATAGCCATAAAAATCTTAAATATAAAATAACTAATTGTTTTCATGATATTTAGTGAAGCATCCTGTAGCACATCAAACAATATTCCTTTATGTATCTTTTGTTCTGTTTTGGGTGTCTCTATTCTCTTCCATCAATGTCATCTTTTATTTTGTGCCTGACACCAGAGTGTCTTGATAATTACCTCTTTACACTATGAGCTAAATTCTGATGAGCTAAGTCATCACTGTTCTTTCAAAATCCTTGTTCATTTTTCTAATTCTAACTCAATTTAATTATCTATATACTTCAAAAATGGCAAATTTTCATTGACAATGCACTAAAAGTATACATTAATGAAATGTTCACAATATTGGACCATCCTAACCATGAACTAAGGATATTCTTCCAGTTCTTGAAGCCACTTTGAAATGCATTTATGGTGCTCTTGGATTTTTATAGATGCTTTGAATATCTTTGTAATGTTTCTCTTTACCAGACCTATAGTTTCATCAGTATCAGGAGCCTTCAATCAAGAATTTTCTCTACCAATTCAGAATAGCACCTGGTCTGCAACTTTTAGTCTAATAAAAGGCTATTTTTTTTATTTTTTATTTTATTTATTTATATCATATTTTTTAATAAAAGCTAAAAAAGCTAATTGGTTTTCCCAGGGTCACACAGCCTATAAGTGTCTGAGGAAGGGCCTGAATTGAGTTCTTTAGACTCAGAGATAATTTTCCTATCCACTACACTACACTGCTTCTGTTCGTATTTCTTGTATATTCTAATTAGCATCATTTTGTGTAATAATTTTGTGGCTATATTCATTAATGAAATTGTCTATAATGATACTTTACAGTCTTGTATTCCTAGGAAGGGAGAAAAGAACAAATCTGTCATTGTTCAATTGTTTTGAGTTGTGTCCGATACTTCATGACCCCATTTAAGGGTTTCTTGGCAAAGATACTGGAATAGTTTGCCATTTCCTTCTCCAGCTTATTTTACAGATGTGGAAACTGAGGCCAACAGGTGAAGTTACTTGCCCAGGGTCATATAGCTAGTAAGTGTCTGAGGCCAGGCTTGAACTCAGGAAGAAAAATCTTTCTGACTCCAGGAGCTCCAACCACTGCACCACCTATTCACCTTCCCTGAAACCACATTTACCTGCTTACTAGCATACCATCTTTCTCTGTAAACAGAAATAGTTTATGAAGCCTTGAGATGATTTGTTCTTTAAAATGTTCTTTAAAAACTTTCACTCATTTGATCCACTTTTTAAAAAATTCTTTAATGGTCTGCATGATTGTTCCTTCTGAAATTGGTCTATTTAAGTTGTTTCCTATAGTGTCAATGTGAATATTGTTCACTCACATAGATAATTCTCCATTTCTTCCCACTTCCCACATTGATTAGCCCGTGGCTGAGTGTAATTCATCATTTCTTATGATTTTCTTAATTTGTTTGGGTTGATTATGCCATTGCTTTTCTCATTTGTAATTTTGTTCATTTCCATTCCTTCTCTCCATTTTTGACTGGGTGTTAATGGTTTATCCATTTTATTGATCCTAAAAAAGTGTTGTTGTTTTTTTCATATCAATTGTTCCTTTATTTTAATTTTGTTCATTTTGCACTGATTCTATTTCCCCATCTTCTTTCCTTTGATTTATTATTTAGCTTCTTTTCGGTTTCCTTAGATGTGGATTAAATTAATTTTGCTTCCTTGGGAGGCAGTGGGGTAACAGTGAAAAATCCTGGATCTGGAGTCCGAGGGCTTGGGTTTAAATCCTAGCTCCATTACTTTCTTACCTTACTGAACTAATCAACAAGTCAAGTCAACAAGCCTCTCTTAAATGCTTACTGTGTACCAGGCAATGGGTTGAAATTTACTTAATATGCCTGCTCCTCAGTGTCCTATAAAATAAAGATGTTAGATTCCTTTATATCGTCCTTGCTAGTTCTAATTCTGTAATCTCTTTTTTCTCCTCTTAATAGAAACACTGACTTGATAAAGCTAGACAACTAATGACAAAATTTGTTTGGAGGAAAAACACCAAGATCCAAAATGTCCAGGGAAATTCACTTTTTTAAACATTTATCAAGCACCTACTATGTACCAAGTATCAGAACGAAGGAGCAATTGAACTTCCAGGTCTCAAGCCAGCCTACAAAGCAGTAAGCTTTGAAATTATTCACTATTGTTTGTAAAAATGGAAAGGCAGGTTAGCGTAGCAGACCAGATAAGGAAAGATTAGAAATAATTGAATTAAATGACCCAGTATCTAATAAACCAAGAACATCAATTACCAGGGTGAGAGCTTCCTATCTGACAAGAATCATTAGGGAAATGGGAAAGCCTTTTGGCAAAAATAGGCTGAAAATAACGTCTTGGGCCATGCCACCTAATATGTTAATCAACCATTATTAAATACTTACTATGTGCCAGTCACTGCTTTACATGCTGAAGATAGAATAAAAATGAAATAGTCCCTGCCATCAAGGGGTTGCACTCTATTGGGAGAGATAAGTATTATCATGTATAGCAGTAGTTCTCAAAGTGTGGTCTGGGGACCTCTGAGGCTCCCTAGTTCCTTTCAGCTTTGTGCCTCAAGCAACTTTGGAAGACACTTTACCTATGCCCTTCTGCAAGTCATGGATGAGGTATGTTAAACACCACAGGGCCAAGCACAGACCCTGTGATTCTGCTCCACACATAGTAAGTAGTTAGCAGACATTTGTTGAATTCAAATCCAAAATCAGCCTCTCTTCTGAACTTCCCACATTTCTGTTAATAAAACCATTGTTTTGTCCCTGGCTGGAAAATTCTTTCATCTCATATCTCCACTCTTTCTTTAAAAGTCCCTTGAATTCCTCCTTTACTTTTTGTTCCTACTGTCTGTGCCCAGTCCCAGGCCCCTCATTCTCATGCCCGAGGTATATTTCAGCAGCCTCCTGCTCTCTCAGATTCTCATCCCTCCAATCCCCACTTCTAGAACCCTCTCCCTAAAATCCCTCTTTTATTATTTCACTCTTATCCATGCAAGCTGTGGTTCTAGAAGTTTATAGAGAAGGAAAGTGCTGATCAGGTTACAAAGTTTTAAAATCCAGGTGGGCCATTTAATTATCTGCATATTTGGATAAATTTTACACGTGTCTTTGGCCAGGTTCAGTCTGAGAACTCCAAGACACAGCCGGACATCTGAGCCAGGTACATCCAGAGCCTGAAGTTAAAGGGGAGGGGAAAGAAACAGCCATCAATTAAGGGCCTATTATGTGTCAGGCAGAGCGCTAAGCTCTTTTCTTGTTTGTTTATCATATTTGTATTTGTTTTATTAATTATTTCTCAACTACATTTTAAAGGTTTTTAACAGTCATTATTTTTTAATTTCGAGTTTTAGATTTCTCCCTCCCTCCCACCCCTCCTCCACCTCTTGAGAAAGCAAGCAATATGATGTCGATTATATATGTGAAATCATGCAAAACCCATTTCCATATTAGCCATGTTGCAAAAGAAAACACGTAGAAGAAAAAGAAAAAGAAAGTAAAGAATATAAGCTTCGCATACACTTTTGTAAAGGGACAGGGACAAAATAGAGAACAGAACAAGTGGGGGGTGGAATAGGAAGGAGGGAAATACACAGGTACTGGGGTAGGGAAATGCATCCTGCCCTACCGGAAAGTCAGAGGGGTGATGGGGTAGGATATAGGAGAGAGCTGATTGGGGGAGGAGGTATACAGTGGGATCGCTGTTTTGGGGTGGTGGGTAGGGGGAAGACGGGGAGAAAATTTGTAACAAAATCTCATGGAAATGAATGATGTAAACTAAAAATAAACAAAAATTTTAAAAAAAAAAGAACATATACTTCAGTCTATATTCAGAGTGCATCATTTCTCTGGAGGTGGATAGTGTTTTTCATCATGGTTCCTTTGGAATTGTCTTGGATCATTGTCTTGATCAGAGCAGCTAAGTCTTCACAGTCGATTATTGTTACAATGTTGCTGTTACTGTGTACAGTGTTCTCCTGGTTCTGCTCACTTCACTTTGCATCCATTCATGTCTTCCCTGATTTTTCTGAAACTGTCCCACTCATTATTTCTTATATGTGCTAAGCTCTAATGATCTCATCTGTTCGTAGGCTCAAAGGAAGCAAAGTGGCATAATCAAGAGAATACTGGCCTTGGAGTCAGAAAGACCTGAGTTTGAATTCTGCCTCAGACTCTTCTTAGCTATGTGAACCTCAGAAAGTCATTTAAATTTTCTCAGACTCAGTTTCTATAATAATAGCACCAACTTCAAAGTTATGAGGAGTCCATGAGTTAACATAGTAAAACAGTGTATAAATGCTAGTTACCATTATCCAGACCAGGAAGGAGCTAGGCCAATTCCTTCATTTTACAAATATGAAAACTGAGGCTCAGGATGGTCAAATAATTTGTCCGTGTTCACAGGATAATTTCAACAGTATCATTAAGGCAATAGTGTCCAAATGTGATTTGACAATGATCCCACACATATTTTTAATTTTTTTTACATGCCTATTAAAATGCCCCTAGATTTTATGTTCACCAACTCAAATTTGACCTAGTTTGTGAATTCTGTACTAAATAATCACTGTACTGCATTCACTATGAGTTTCAATGAATTCGCCATACTATTTTCACTTTTATTAATGTTCATTTCCAGTATTTAGCACAGAACCTGGTGCATAGTAGACACAAGTTAACTTGACTTTCATTTGAATTTTACTTTCATTGACAAGAGTGACTATATTGCCACAGGAATTATATTCAAAAAATACTTTTGATCATTTCTTGCCCTCTCCCAAGTACCTTGCAGTCTACTAGGGAATGCACCCCCAGTGTTTGGAAAAGTCACACACAACATCATGAATCCTTTTCAGTCTCCACAGGGGCAGGCAGAGCCTATAAACACCAGCTGCTGCTAAGTTCATCTTTATGGGTATTTTCCATTTGTTTTCAGTATGGAAAAATTGTTCAACTTTGTGCATCCTGGAACCTCCAGTGATCCAGAATCCAAGAGATTCTCCTAACACACTTTTTTGTCCTTTTCCCTGTTTGGTCCTGTCATTCTATTGAGTTCATCTCTAGCATCCAGAGGTAATTAACCCAGCATGGCAAACCTGGGTTGTCAAGAATACCATTTCCTCACAAGAAAGAACCTGAGTAATTTACCCAACACTTTTTACAGACTTCAAAAGATGGTCCTCAAAGCCTGGGCTTCAGACAAGCAGCCGCAGCTGTGGGTTTTTCTTTGAAAGGGGGAGAAGGAACAAGTGAGCATGGGGAGTTTAAATCGACTGCTCAGCAGCAGGTAAGTATAATCCCAACATCTCTGCAGCAGCAGCAGCAGCTCTGGCCCCAGTCACACAGAAGCCCATGCCATCCTCATGCCAGACTCAGGGCCAACCACATTAGGACAGATAAGCCAGGATCTCCATTCAGAAAAGGAACCTATTTCCAGGTTTAAACCACAGCGACTTGGTCACTGGGAAATCCAAACTGGTTTGGAAAGGAAAGGGAAAAAAAAAATTTAGCCTGAGAATGTTCTTTAAGAAGGATTCTAAAGAAAACATGTTTTTGGAGGAAAAAACCTTAGTAACATCCAACTCAACGTGATGAAGGAATTCCAGGTCTGGGGTCTCAATCTTACTTTCATGCTGTAGTCCCTAAGAGGGCATTTCTAACTGTTTTTCACGTTTTCAGTTTCTGTCCACTATCTCTAACGCTCCATTCAATTTGATGGACACCTATTTAGGAATAAGTGCTAAACCCTAGGGCTACAACAACAAAGAAGTCAACAGTCTCTACCTTCGGGGTCTTTATGGAAAGACCTCTCACCCTAGAGTCAGAGAATTCAAGTTCTCCTCTCTGGCCTTCACTACCGGTATGACCTCAGGAAAATCATTTGAACTCCCTAGGCCTTGGTTTCCCCATCTGTAAAACGAGGGGGTGGGACTAGACAGCCTCTGAGGGTCCTTACAGATCTAGAGTTGGGTTCCTTTGATCCTATTGTGAATAAAGACCTCAGCTAAACCTTGAACGAAGCTAACAGTTCTAAGCAACGGAGGGAGTGTGTTCCAGGTACGCGGGGAGAGACGGGGAAAGGAGAGGTTGCTGAGTTCAGGGAATGGCTGGTCAGTTGGACTGGAATGCAGAGTATATTAAAGGGGAGTAAAGGTATGTAAGTCAGGAAAGGTAGTCGGAGTTTGTTATTTGTCACAGAGGTCTTTGGAAGTCACTGAAGATTTGCACTTGAGGGACTTGGGTTGGAATCATTGCTGTTGTTTCATCTATAAAATGAGGAAGGAGGATGTAATGGCTCAGGGGTCGCCTTCCAACTCTGGATCGATGGCTCTGTGATCCAAAGTCTCATCATTTCTCGGCATCATCCTCTTTAAAATGAATGAACAAGCCTAGGTCCATGATATTTGAGATGTGAAGAGAGTGACACGGTCAGATCTGGGTCGTAAGGATTTTATTTTGACAACTCTGTGGGAGGAAGACTGACTCAAGGAAAAAGCGGGCAGGGAAGCCAATCATGGGACTATTACACTGAGCCAAGTGGGGTCTCTGGGCTCTGACCTGTAGGAGTGCCATGTGAGGCCAGAGAAGGAAATAGATTCAACAGGAATTTTGGGAGTAGAATCAGCAAGACTTGTCAAACCATTGGACATCAGGAGACAGTGACAGGGGAAAGTCCAGGATGAGTTTGAGGTGGAGAACCTGGACAACTAGAAGGATGGTGGTTCCTTGATTAGAAATAGACAGGTTTAGAGGAGCATAACGGATTTGGGGGAAGATGATGATTTTTGCTATTGAAAATGTTGAGAGTTCTCCACTTCCTTCAAAAAACACTTTTAAAATCTAGAATTTTAGACCCCCGGTGTCTAATATATAAGCAAGAAAGGGTCCTTAGAGATTGTCCAGTTCGGTGTATCTCAAGGAGTGCCCCTTTGGGCCCCTGCAGGACTATAACGCTGTTCTTTCTGAAATGCCCCTCAATTACCCTCTTCCCTTTAGCTCAATCAACACCGCTCTTCCTTTTTATTCCTTTCTATAAGAAGGTCAGAAGAGTTCAGGTAGTCAGGAAAGCTTCTTATTTAAAAAGCCATCCCCATACCTTAGTAGATAGAGACCCAATGTGATCATTAAGAAAAGCTCAATTCAGGTCTAGCCTCTGACTGTGCGACCCCGGACAAATCACTCAACCTCTTGGCACGCCCCCAACCCTAAATGCCCCGAGGAAGTTCTCTAAGACTATAAATTACAGAGATCTCATGAGTTTTCTCGTGGGGGAATCCCCTAGGCCAGCTATTTACAAACTCTTTGATCATATATTCCACCACTAAAAACAATTGAGGATAAATCCTCAATATTTGTAGGTTTGTATATTTATTAATTAGGCATCTGTGCACTCTGTCCAACTGAAAACCAAAAGAAGGGGTGGGGTTTGTGGGCTTAGCCCATTGCCTTGGAGTGTAGAGTCTGACCCATTGAAGGGTACCTGTAACAAAGACAAGGTGATCCAGTCTAGGGAACAAGAGGGTGGGCAGTCTGGGCATTGTGATGGAGGGAATTTTCCCTATAGCATTTGCGTAGGTGTTTCTGTGACTACCTAGGTAACAGCTAGGTTATAATTGCCTTGAGGGCAGGACAAGAAGGAAGAGGTTGGGAGCTCGCAGAGAATTAGGAACAAGCGGAACGAGGGAGTGTTGTGGGACACTGGGTGAAGGGTTGGTGTGATTGTGTTGGAGACAAGCCCCACTATCAGTTATTGCTGGGAGGGTGGCATATCTTTTCCACGCACCCCCAGTTGATCACATACCTCCTGGGGTCATGCCATAGGCCCTTAGGAACCCAGCCTCCACTTGGAAAACTGCTGCCTGAATTGGTCAAACCACAGATCCAAACCAAAACAGAAAAAAAAAAAAGTGGCACAAACATTTTCAAAGATCCTCATAAATATTTTTTCTGCAGAATGTTCTGCCAAATATTTTTAATGGAAGATTTCTCCAATGTGAAAAATTTGGGAATCACTGATTTTGTCCAGTGCTTCCATTTTACAGATGAAAAGACTAAGACCTAGAGTTAAATGATTTGCCCAAGGACTCACAGCTATTAAAAGACTGCCATAAAATGAGGACTCGGGGTTTCTGCTGCTTTTTCCTTAGGCTTTTCTCCTCGTATTTAGAAAAAGCAAAATGATTGGCTGCTTCTGACGATGCAAGTTTGTCTTGTTGTCATGTTCCCGGTGGATTTCCTCCCCCAATCCCTATTTATGGAACAGAATCCAATGATAAATGTGCATAATTGTGGGGGAGGAGGGCTCCCTCTTTATTTAATTCACCATGATAATTTCCACTAGCAGATCTCAGAGTAACCACTGAAGTCACAGCCAAATGTCACCTGGTATGACCAACAGGAAGCAGTCTATACCCCTAATATAGCAGGAGATCAGGGTTTGTTTTGTTTTGGGGGGGGGGGATGTTTTTGTTTGTTTTTGTGAAGGGAGGAAGGCTGGGCAATTGGGGTTAAGTGACTTGCCCAAGATCACACAGCTAGTAAGTGTCAAGTGTCTGAGGCTGGATTTGAACTCAGGTCCTGCTGACTCCACAGGGCTAGTGCTCGCTAGTGCTCTATTCACTGTGCCATGCAGCTGCCTCGATCAGGGTTTGTTTGTTAGCATATTTAGCCTATGGTTGGATCATAACAGGATGCCAAACCTTTCAGCCAAATCCACAAAAGTGCCTAGCTGAAAAATAGGAAAAGAAATCTGTCTTTCCATGCCACCTTTCACCCTAGCTCAGTGGTTCTCAACCTTCCTAATGCCGCAACCCCTTAATAGTTATATGTGGGTATATCTGCATGTGGGTGGACCCACCTGGAGATGGATAGAGCAGAGGTGTCTCAGTTCCTAAGACCATTGGAAATATGTGTTTTCTGATGGTCTTAGGCCACCCCATTCAACCCCCAAAGGGGTTGCGACCCACAGGTTTAGAACTGCTGCCCTAGCTAGCAGCCAGAGTTGTAGAATGGAAAGAGATTGGATCCAGGTTCAAATCCTATCTCTGCCACTTAGTATCCTAGCTAGTATCATTGACCTAGAGCTAGAAGAAACCTTAGAGGCATCTCATCCAACACTGCAATTTACAGATGCATAGAACCATGTCACCCCCAGTCGCTCACTCAGTAAACTCCTGTGGCTCCCTATTGCCTCCAAGGTCAAATACAAAATCCTCTGTTTAGCATCCAAAGCCCTTTATTACCCAACTCTTCCCCCAGTCTTATTTCCCACCTCCAACTCTTCCATCCAAGGACACTGGTCTCCCTGCTGTTCCTTGAACAAGACTCTTCAGGTCTAGGCATTTCCTCGGACTGTCCCCCATGCCTGAAATGTGGCACACCCTCGATCTCTCTCTCTCATCCACTCTGACTACTGACTTCCTGGCTCCCTTCAAGGCCCATCTTCCACAGGAAGCCTTTCCCAAACTCTCTTAATTCCCACGCTTTCCCTGTTTTATTTCCTATTTTTCTTGTTTGTACATATCTGTTTGCATATTGTATCCCCCATTAGGTGGTGAGCCCTTTGAGGGCAAGGATTGTCTTTTGCCTCTTTTTGAATCCCCAAGGCTTACCACAGTGCCTGACATGTAGTAGGAGCTTAATGAATGTTTATTGCCTGATTGAGGGGCAGAAAAGGAAAGTGACTTTCCCAGGGTCACATAGCTAGTAAGTGGCAGAAGTGGGTGTCACATCAATTCTTTCTGATTCCGAGTCCACCACTTGTGTCACTACATGGCAGTGTCTCTCCCCCGCAGAGTCACTCTATGACTGGGCAAGACACCTATCTGGCTCTCGATTTCCTCATTTGTCAAATAAATGAAGTTGAACTAGATGACCTCAGAGGTCCTTCTGGCCCTAAATCTATGAACCAAACATCAGAGAAAGCAGCTGGGAACGTGGGGACTCATGGGACCCTTCTGGGGTCCTAGGAGTGTCTCTGTCATGAGGTATGGGCCAGGAGGAGCAGGGGCTGATGACATGGGGCTGGTTCTGGAATCGGGGGTGGCTTGAGTTCAAACCTACCTCGGACACTACGTGTGACCTTGGACAAGATGCTCTAGCATTCCTGGGCTTTGGTTCCTTCATTTGTAAAGTGAGGGGACAGGATGGCGCTGAGGTCCCTTCCTACTAAATCTGTGATTCTACGGATCTACCCCCCTTCATCTCTCTAGGCATCAGTTTCTCCCAATGTAAAACAGAAGTAAGAGCAACTCTCCACGTGCCAACCCTCAGCCCTGCCTACAGCAATCTCTGCATGAAAATGTGGGCTCCCAAGGAAGAGCAAAAAACCAGCCACCCAGCACATGGGGAGGAGAACAAGGAAGAGAATTCTCCTCCACGGCCCCATGACAGATGAAGAAGTCTCCAGACGGTTAGGAGCAGGTGGGGGCCGGTACACCAGAGGCAGTTTGCCATATGAAGCCATACTGGGTGGGTCACGTAACAAGGATACCGGACAACAGATGGTCTGCCTGGCTCACAGTCTGGATCCCATGGGAAGATCAACAGCTGAGCAGAAGGCCAACCCAGAGGGACAAGTCAATGGTCCAGTTGTTGGGATGGAAATGGAAACAGGAGCACAAGACCATCGGTTTTGGCATCGGGTGGATCTAAGCTCTCCTTGAGTGGGGCAAAAGGGAATGGACAGATGGCAATGGACTTCCTACTTCTTAATGAGACTGTCATGGGGCTCAAATACGACCATGTATACACCACTATGTGGTGGCTCCAATCGCCCTACATAGAATGTTATTAATGTTGTTTTATTGTTGTTAATATTGGTACCAGAGAGCCATCCCTAGAGCCAGAAAGATCTTGGGTCAGGGTCCATCTCAGACACACTCTGACTTTGTGATTCTGGGCAAGTCACATATACTTCCCAGACCTCTAGGTTGTGCAGTGGATAGAGTACCGGACCTGGAGTCAGGAAGACCGGAGTTCAAACTCAGCCTCAGACACTTACTAGCTGTGAGACTCTGGACAAGTCACTTAACACCATTGGCTCAGGTTCCTCCATCTGCAAAATTAGCTAGAGAAGGAAATGGAAAACCACTCCAGTATCTTTGCCAAAAAAGGAGGGGGGGAAACCCTTAATGGGGTCACAAAGAGTCAGACATGACTGAAACAACAACAAAAAAAGATGAGGAAATTGAATGTGATTTCTTGTAATGTCCATTTTAACTCTAGATCTAAATGACAGAGCTATGACTTGAACCCAGGTCCTCTGACCTTAAATCTTTTTTCTATCCATTACTGTGGGCAATTCTTGCAGTTGTGAGTTACAGAGAAGGTGCTTAATCTGCCTTGGGAGAGGGAATTTCCTCATGGGGGAAAATCACAGCTCCAGTCTCTCACCCTCTTGCAAAAGATATCGTTACCTTATTCTGTGGAGCTCAGATCGAAATGGCCCAGTGACAAGTTGCTATCCAGCTATTATGCTGTGGACTAGGGATTTGAATCCATCAAGATCATACTATCTCCTTACTTCTCTTAGGTATCAACTCCCTACCCACCATTTTTGCTCCATCATTCCCACTATAACGGCCACTTGCCTTTGCAGAGAAGATAGAACCCAATCACAATTAAGCAGCCCTGTTTCTCTGCTGCCAGCTATCAACATCCCTGAGCAGCTGTCCTGTCTCTTCTCTTCATTCTCTTTTCTCTAAGGAAAAATTCCACTTTTTGCTGTCTTTTTCTTTCTCTGCTCCCCTAAACTCATTCTAAGTTTTTAATTGCGCCCTTATAGTAACACACCATGCTCCATATCGATTCTGTTTCTATTTTCTGTACACGTCTTTTCAAAATCTACATTGGCTGGTGAATGGTGAGTTCCCTGTGCGTCCTCATTGGTCTCTTCAGAAAATTTCCCTTTTTTTTTTTCCTTTTATTTTGTGTCTTCAGGCCTTCATTTCTCAAAACTTCTTATCCCTCCTGGTTTGATTTCCCCTGCAGAATTTTAGTCCATGGCATCATCTTTATTTCTTTTCTTCTCTGAAGTGCTTGAAATCTGCCTCTCATCCACACTTGAGGAAGAAATCTCCACAGGACAGTTTTTGTGACATGCCATTTATTTAATTAAAGTCAACCGTAAGTTCGATAATTTTTCTCTGCCCTCTAAATTAAGTACCTATACTCATTCAAATCAGCTGAACTAGTTATCATCCATCAACATCCCCATTTACCAAGTATTTCCCGCTAGCAAGCCAAGGGTTTCCAAGTCAGGTCTTAAAAGCTTTAAAGATGAAAAATCTTTCCGAGCTTTCAAAAGCATGATTTACACATACCTATCAGAGTCGGCGTGCTGTGGTGCACAGAGATCCAGCCTTAGTAAGGAAGACCAAGGTTCAAGTCCTCCCTTAGACACTTCCCAGCTGTGTAACCCTGAGCAAAGTACATAACCCTTTGTAAAATGAAGAGTTTGGAATCGATGAGGACCTCGGCACGTGGCCTTACAGATTACCTTCTCCAATCATCTCGTTTGAGGGAGAAGGTAACTGAAGTCCAGAGACAGAACAGGACTTGCCCTGATGGGTTAATGTCCAGCCAGAACAAGCACCTGGCTCCCTCTAACCCCAAGCTCTTTCCACCATGTTCTAAGGTCCCTATGATCTCAACCTGAAAACACTCTTTGGCACTCTCTACAGTTTTCAACAGCTATTGCCTCTTATGTTTAAAATGCCCATAACAATTTATGTTTCCAGGGGCCACATAATTACTTTAGTTCATCATTCGCTTGCTTTGCACTAGAACCAATTACAGTACAATTTCCATTTTTCCTTCGTTTCATGGGTGAGTGGTTTGGCACGTTTGCTAATATAAAATGTATAGTTAGAAGCACTTCCTGAAACATCACACGATTCACTCACTTTTATGCTTGACTATTGAGGGGACACGCTGTGTGACCTCCCCCAGGCTCACCTTTCTGAGCTTCAGTTTTCCCCTCCCTCAAATGGGCAGGGTGATCTCCAGGGCCATTTCCAGCCCTTCCATTGTATGGTTCTATTTTTACAGTGAACAGAGAATGTTTTGTTTGTTGACTGAAGTCACCAAAGGTATTTGGTCTCATGAAGGAGCCAAGAACCATCCACTGTGGAGTTTGGAGACCCAGCCTGTCATTTTTCCAACGTTGATGAGCAATTGCATTCCGTTGGTTTTGAAAATGTATTACTTAATTTCGGAACGTTGGGGTTGTTCAAAGACTGGGAATTTCAAGGGCTTGTCTTCTCCAGGGCTGCTGTTAATTGGCTACATGACCTTGAACATGTCATTTCTTTTTTTATGAACATCAGTTTTCTTTGCCTTAAAACAAAGGGATTGATTCCATCATCTGCCCCCAGTTAAGAGGCCTCTCTCTTCTCTCTCTTTTTATTCAAACCTACCTCAAAAAGCCCCTTTTCTTGTCCTAAAATTGTTAGGGACCCTCAGCTCACTCTAAGATTTCACCTTCTATGCCCTGTTCTTACAGGTTCATATCATTCCTTTAACTTTGCCAGTGCATGTGTCCCTCCTCTTTCCATGTTTCGTTCCTGTCTCTTTGTTCATGTTTTACACATGAGTTCTTCAAAGGTCCCCTAGCACACACATATTGACTCCTGCCTCTCTCTTTTCTTCTTACAAGATCAAAGGATTTTAGATACAGAGCTGCAAGGGATCTGAGAGGTGGCTGAGCCCAACCCCCCCCCCCCCACTTTACACAAAAGGAAACTGAGACAGACCGAGGCTAAGTGATTTGCAGGATCACACAACTAGTAAATGTCAGATTTGAACGCAGGTCTTCCTGGTTCCAAGTCCAGTGCATTGTCCAGTGAGCCTTGATGCCGCTCCTCTTTGAGATCCTTTGCAATTGTCCTCTGTGTGATCAGAACTTCATTTGATAAAACTCTCCCATCTCTAATGAGCCCATTTCAGTCCCCAGTCATCAAACTCTCAATCCCTCTCATCTCAGAATTCTCTGAAATCTGCTTACCTAAAATCTATACCTTCAGGGGTTCTAAACCTAGGGGACACAGTTTGTCGATAGATTTTATGAAGTACGTGAACTTGGATAGGAAAAAACTAAATCTTTATTTTCACTAACCTTGGCTTTCCTTTATAATCCAACGTATTTTGCTTTATACATTAAAAACAATATCCTGTCAAGGGATCCATAGGTTTCCCCAGACCGCCAATGGAGTCCAGAATATAAAAAAAGGTTAAGAGCCTTGGTACAGAGCAATAATTCCCAGCCAGGTGGGTCTGTAGCGTTATTGCAAAGGGTCCCTCTCATTAAATCACTAAACGATCCAGTGTAATAAATGAGCAAACATAGCTTTTGTAGACTGAATAAGTAATAGAACTCACACATCTGGACATTAGTGTTTTTCAAATGCGTGTACTTAACATTTGGATTTTCAGAAAATAAGCATTCATCTAAAAACACCTTTGCTTTTAGAATTTAGAGCACCCTTTCTATCAGTGTATTTTCTCACTCAAGAGATATCTAGATTACTCTCATGCGACGATCCAAGGATTTTTTTTTTTTAATTAAAAAGGAATCCTCAGGCTCAAAAAAGTTTGGAAAGCACTGGTGGGCAACCGACTCATGGCCCCCAGCAGCAAGCAAAGATGCCCTGAGAAGCAGGACCCAGATGAAAATTTAGGTGGGAAATGTTTAGTAAAATAAATAAAAAGACAAGACAACAAAGATAGTATCAGTTTCTGGTTTCGTAAATCAGCATGTAACGAGCAGGGATCTGTTTCTATTCCGATTTGCCACCACTGGACTAGCCTAGTTTCTGTCCGACCATGCCTGGAACCTCATGCCTTCGCTATTACAAACCCAAATCACTCTGACTCTCATGGATTGGCCAAAAACAGGTCCCAGACCAAGCCACACGCCGTCCTTGTTTGGGCCCTGATTGGCTCGGAGCGAATGTAAATAACAATTGTTTCCGTTGGGTCTGAAACCCTGAGGGACTTTCTCTCCCAGACCAATTTTTTTTTTTTTTACTGGATAACAGAGGCTATTCTTTACATTTTTTCTTTAAAAAAAAAAGTACTTATTTTTAGTTTTCAACATTCACTTCCATAAGATTTTGAGTTCTAAATTTTCTCCTCCTCTGTCTTCTCCCCCCTCCCCAATTCAGGGTGCAATCTGATATAGGCAAAGAGAGAGAGAGCAAATAGTCTGCTTTGATCTGCATTCAGACTCCGTAGTTCTTTCTCTGAATATAGATAGCATCTTCCTTTATGAGTCTTTCGGAATTGTCTTGAATTGTTGCATTACTGAGAAGAGCTGAGTCTATCACAGTTGGATGTTGTACAATGTTCTCCTGGTTCTGCTCACTCAGCATCAGTTCCTATAAGTCTTTCCAGGTTTCTCTAAAGTCCACTGGCTTATCTTTTCTTATAGAACAATAGTATTTCATTCCATTCATATACCACAACTTGTTCAGCCATTCCCCAACTGATGGACATCCCCTCGATTTCCAATTCTTTGCCACCAGAAAAAAAGAGCTGCTATAAATATTTTTGTGCATGTGGGTCCTTTTCCCATTTTTATGATCTCTTTGGGATACAGACCTAGAAGTGGTATTGCTGAGTCAAAGATATGCCCAGTTTTATAGCCTCGTGGGCATAGTTCCCAAGTGCTCTCCAGAATGGTTGGACCAGTTCACAATTCCACCAACAATATGTTAATGTTCCAATTTTCCCACATCTCCAACATTTACCACTTTCCTTTTTGTCATGTTAGCCAATCTGATGGATGAGAGGTGGTGCCTCAGAGTTGTTTTGATTTGCATTTCTCTAATTAATAGTGATTTAGAGCATTTTTTCATATGACTATACATAGCTTTAATTTTGTCATCTGAAAACTGCCTGTTCATATCTTTTGACCATTTATCAATTGGGGAATGACTTGCATTCTTACAAATTTGATTCAGTTCTCTATTTGAGAAATGAGGCCTGTCAGAGACGCTGGTTGCAAAAACTGTTTCCCAGTTTTCTGCTTCCCTTCTAATCTTGTTGCATTGGCTTTGTCTGTCTTTGCCTCCTTTCTTACCTAGCCTTGATCACTGAACAGGCATTACCTCAGACAAACTGAAACCTGGGAAAGACCTTAACTTAAAAAGGCCAAGGCCTCCCACTTCAGCCGAGGCCATGTCCAGTCATTCTTATCTATGGCTTGTCACTGGACCCAGATGGCTCTGGAGGAGATAGTGAGGCTGGTGACTTTGCACATCCCTGCCTCACTTAAATCCAATTCACTTCCATGTCACAGCATCACCTCCCTGACGTCACGGTCCTCTTTGAGAGCACAGGACAAACAGCAACAATAACAAGTGGGGAGACTATGGCTCAGGGAGAGTCAGTCATTTGCCTGTGGTTCACACAGCAGCTAAAGACTGAAGTCTGGATTTGAATCTAAGTTTCTTGATCCAAAAGTCCAGTACTTTCTCTATTACATTGCATTGTCTGTCTGCTTTGATTGCATAGGCTTTTAAAATGATTGAATTTCCTAGAAATACCCTCTAAATTATTCCTTTGTATATACATGCCCTGTCATGTTTATTAATGGTGCATAGATCTTTGCAAGAGACTGATTTTGCTGAACTCCAAGACAATTTGTCATCAAGACAAGCAGTAGGGACCAGCCTGAGGAGTCCTGGTGACCTTTTTCCTCCCTAATTATTAGTTATTGTGAGGCTGATTGTGCTCCTGGCCAGCCCCCAGGATCAGAGGTCAGGAAACCTGTCTCCTCACTCTACTTTCCTCCTGGCCCTGTCCTGCCAACCCTCACACTGTTTCTTCAAAGCTCCAAGACATCTAAGAGAAAACCACTAAGCCAGCTCCTATAGGCCTCCTGGTGGCACAGCAAGTAGACTTTGAGCCAAGACTGAAGTCTGAGTTGGCACCAGCCATTTATTTATCAGCTGTGTACCCAGTTACCCAACCTTGTTCAGCCTCAGTTTCCTCATCTGTAAGACAAAGATAACAATAGGGCTGCCTCACAGAGTTATTGTGCAAATCAGATGAGATAACATGCGTAAAACGCTCTGTAGTCATCAAGGGGTTATATAAACGCCATTATTTCTGTCTTTGTTGTCGTTCAGTCCTTTCAATCATGTACAACTCTCCAGGACCTCATTTCTGGGGTTTTGGGCAAAGGTACTGGAGGGACTTGCCATTTCCTTCTCCAGCTCATTTTTATAGATGAGGAAACTGAGGCAAACTTGGTTAAGTGACTTGCCCAAGGTCATATAGCTAGTAAGTGTCTGAGGCTGATTTGAACTCAGGTAGAATCTTCCTGACTCCAAGCCCAATTCTCTATCCACTATACTGCCTTACTGTTTTTATTAATATTATTAACCACCCAGTGTCTTGGGGAGAGGATGGGTGGGGGAGAAGGATATGGAGAAGAGCCGAAACAATTTGCCTGAACAATTCACTGACATGATTTCCATACACACAAGTGGGAAGACCATTGGACCAGGAATTAGGGGATCTGGATTCCATCCAATGATCATCTGGCGACCTTGGACAAGCTCCTTCCTCTAGATGAACTTCAATTTTCTCATTTGTAAAACGAAAAGGTTAGAAAAAGCGTTGACTGAACTTAGAATCTCAGGGACTGCCTACGGACCCCAGCTCTACTGCTTACTACTCTTGGACAAATGACTTTAACCCTACTTGGCCTCGGTTTCCTCATCTTTAAAATGAGGCAGCTGGACTATGATCCATCAACCAATCAATCAGAAAGTATTTATTAAGCATTGTTTGTCAGGGTACTGTGCCAGGCACCGTAGATACACATACGAAGAAGAAACCAATCCCAACTCTTAAGGAGCTTACATCATTCTAATGGGTGTGTCTGAGTCTGTGTGGAGAAAGAGGGGGATGGGGAGGAGAGAGGAGGGGAAGGGAAAAGAGGGGAGGGGATGGGAGGGAAGGGAGGGAGGGAGGGAGAGAGACAATCTTTAATAACTTGTGTTATAGACAAATAAACAAACACAAGGTAGTTAAATAAAAATTATTTAGGGAAAGAGGGCAATAGATAGGGGAACAGGAGCATTGGCACAGGGTTCATCTAGAAGTTAGTGCTTGACTTGTACCTTGAAGGAAGAAAATATTAGTAAAAGTCATAGGTAAAGAGAGAGTGTATTCCAGGCATGAGGAACATCCAACGCAAAGGTGCCACGCTGGGAGATGACATGGCATGTATGAAGAAAGAGCAGTTTGATTGGATCTCAGAGCTGGAGAGGGGGAGTCATTTGCAATGAGGCTGGAAAGAGAACTTGGAGTTAAGTTGCAAAGGATTTAAAATCTGAACAAGGGAGTTCATATTTTATCACAGAGGAAATAGGGAGTCATTGTAGTTTATTGAGTAGGAGAGTAATAGTCCCTGGGACAGGTATGGGGGAGAAGCGGAAGCGGAAGGGTCATGGCATTGATCTAAGTACTAAAGCCTTTCAAAATTGTCTACCATTAAAACGTTGTCATCATTCTATAAATTGTTCTCCTAGTTCTCTTCATTCTCTATCAGTTAGAGAGAGTCTTCCTAGTTTCCCCTAAACTGGGAAGAATTTCATTCTTTCTTCTGGCATGATAATGTTCCATTATAGTCATACACTATCATTTGTTTAGCCATTCTCAGAGTTATGCTGGAACCAGCTCTAACTGGCTCCCAACAGCCAATTATTATTTTCTATGTGAGCATTTACACCTTAGAAGCTGACAAATCAGGGTTCGATTTATTGTTTTCTTAATTTTCTAGACTGAAGAAAATAATGAGAAAATGTGAATAATTCAGATTAAACTTAAAAGTGTGTTGTATATTTGTTTTTTCTGGAGAAATAATTGTTAAACATTTACCAGCACACCCTACTTCTCCCCAATTGTTAGGCTTAGATATTTATTTCAATTGTAATTTATTTAGTGAGTACCCTCTAGCGCCCAGTACCATAAATACATTTTTTTTACCCTACTAATTTTCTGAAAGGAGAAACAGTGACCACACCTTCTCATTTGTTTTACTCAACTAACACTCTTCTATTCACATGATAGATAGGGGATTCATAAATAATAATGGAAAGAAGATGGAATAAAACACCATATTCAGAGATAGAACAAAGTTTAACCACAGCCCATTTCTGTCTGGATTCTTTGGATCTGGATCAGTGAAGTTTTCCTGTCCTTCTTACTTGCATTTTATTCTGGCTGGAGTCAGAGAGGACTTTATTTTGTGGAGCAGAGATTCCCTGGGTAGCAGTAAGCCTGCTCCATTGCCTTTGCTCATCTCTTGTGGAGATAATACAAATGATATTTGAAAAGGATCTTGAATATAATCTAGACCATGGGTTTTAAACATTTTGAATCACATACCCCCTTGACAGTCTGGTAAAACCCTTCTCCAAATAAGATCTTTAAATGTGTGAAATGAAATATAAGTGATTATAAAGGACCCAGCTATCTTAAAATACAGTCTGTAGAGAAGAAGACTGTGATCTCATATGATCCAACAGCATAACCGGCAACTACAGTAATTTCAAAGTAATTATAAGTATAAATGATACTTCAAAACATCTGCAACAACTATAAGGCAATATTAAAATACCTGTAATTTCTATTTGGGGAAAAAAGTCACAGGTGCTGAAATATCATGCCTACATTCATAATCAAAGGAAATGCTAAATTTTAGTTAGATTTAGTAAAAATAAAGATATGATTTTTTTCCCTCCCAAGGGAAAATCTAATCATGAACACCTTCCATGGATCCCAAATTGACAACCTTTAATCTAAAGTAACCTTACCCTATTAATTGGCACACAGTTTTACAGAAATTTATTAATTTAAATAATCAAATTAATAAATATGTAGACCTCCTAATGAGGAAAAGGACAGTTCAGAGAATCCTTGGAAGATTTGTATGAATTGATTCATAGTAAAATGAGCAGAACAATTTATACAAAGTAACAACATTATAAATACAAACAAATTTTAAATATTTTTGAATTCTGGTCAATGAAATGCCTACACCCTATTAGAAATCATTCTGAAACATGTTATCCACAACTTGAGAGAGATTTGTTGGAGTCAGTGCAAATTAGAACACCTATTTTTAATTTGCAGATCCAATGCTTGATTACATACTGTCATGGGGAGGGAAAAAGGGAGGGGAGAAAATTTGAAACTCAAGAGATTATGGAACTGAATCTTGTAAACAAAAAGTAAATAAACAAATCAAATTTAAATTAAAAAAGAACATATTTTTATACAAGACTAATATGGGAAGTGATTTTGCTTGCCTATGCATATTTATCACATGGGTTTTCTTTTTTCAAGGGAAAAGGTTAGAAGGGAGAGAAAACAGATTTTTGTTAATTAGGAAAATTAAATTAATTTTTTAAAATGCAGAGTGCTGTATTTGGAATAAAGACTCTTAAATTTGAATCCTACCTCCAGTACTTTCTATCTGGGCAACCATGAATAAGGAGCTTAATGTCAATCTGAATTTCTTCAACTCTGTTCCCTCTTCCTCTCTGTGTCTGACCTTGATCCTTAGAGAAGCAAGAGGAGTCTGGGTGTCAAGGGAGAAAGAGAGAGAATGCTTGGTTGAGCTAATCATCCCAAACCCAGACCTGCCCATCTAACTTTAGAGGAGATAGTGTTGGGATCAGCTATGGGGAAGTGATGCTAAGGAATAAGCTACTGTGAACTTTTTTGAAGGAGAAAGATGAGAGAGACCAAAATAGTCATCAATAACCTGCTTCTTAACACTGCAATACTTTTCTACAATAAGACTTTAGCATTGAGGCTACTTTCCCAAGGGCAAGGGGTGAATGTATATGTTATATATCAGTGTATAAGTTACTAAAGAGATAACCAGAGGCAAGGAATCTAGCACTGGGCAAAGGCAAACTCACCCAAGAGAGGAATCAGCATCCCATCCAATTACCAGTAGAGCTGGGTGGTCTTTAGATGCCTTCAAGGAAGTTTTAGTCCAAATACCTTAACTGTGTGTTCTTTGAGGTCTATGTTGGGCTTGCCTGTAGTCAAAGAGTTTGACATTATTGGGTTTGAGAAGGTGCAACAGAAGCCAGGCTATGTGATATAATTGATCTTATTCCTTTTCTCATTGTCATGATTAAAGACTTCTGTATCATAGCATGCTTATGTGATTGAACTTCATGGATATTCACTAGAAACAAGGAAGAGTGACCCAAGGTATTTTTTCCCCAATAGGCAGGTGTCAAGAGACAGTCTGATTGGATCAGTCTATGTACCCTAAACCACTGGATCAAGGCATAAGCTTTGGCACCCACAAAGGAAACAGAGCAAGGAGAAAGAGGCAGCCAGTTCTCTGAGAGTCATAGAGAGCTTACTGTTAGGTTCAGAATGTCCTCCGCTGTTGGAGAGAATACTTACTCTCTGGGGTGTTCGTGGGACTAACAGAAATCCATCTTTATCACTAAATAGGATCAGGTAGTTGATGATCAGTCCTCCCTACCTCATGGGGTTGTGGTGGAGATCAGATGAGATAATGGATGTAACATGGTACAATGGGAAAAGCACTAGATTCAGTTCAAATCTCAACCACTACTTCCTCATTACCTGTATGACCTAGGACAATTCTCTTAACCCTTTTCAGTCTTAGTGACTCAACAGTAAGGGAACTGGACTAGATTGATTCTAAGAACCCTTCCAGCTCCAATTTTGGTTTCCTGTGAATTTTGCAAGTACTTTATGAATGTCACTTATCATCATCATCATCATCATCATCATCATCATCATCATCATCATTCTCTCCTTTTGGGCAGGTTCCATTTGGCCATTTGAGAATAGAGTATATGGGCAAGTATTTGTGTCTGTGTTATTTTCATTTCTTATTCCCCATTACAGGCAATATTTAATTGACTGCTTCAACCTTAAGTAGAGCAAGATAAAAATTGGAAAAGGTTTCCTAAAGCTCCCTGGACATTGAGCAGCTCTTTTTCAAAACCTAGATTTTTGATGACTGTAGCAGAATCAGAAATATACAGATTAAATTTCCCTTGAAATGCACTTTTTAAAAAAAATGATAGGAAAGAGGTCTTGGCAGAGGACTTTTGGGACCTGCCAAACCCAAACTATTTGAAAAATATCTGAAGATGTTTGACTAAACTCAAAAAAGTCTTTCATTCTCCTCCTATGACACATACCCTGTCTGCCTTCAAGGACTAATAAGCACAGCCTAGAGTCATGACTGTTATGTCTGGGGTTCTTGAACATCACTTAAGGATGATGCAGCAGAGACACAGATGATCATTTTGTCAGAGATTGAGTCTAGATTGATTCAGGCTGACTTTATCATTAGAAACTAGAAAACTGACCCCACCAGCAGCAGCCAGTCAGGTAATAGCATCGACCTGACTGCTACACACACTTGCCTCTTCCTCTTGGGAAATCCTTCTTAGAGGGGCTCCTAAACATTTGAGACACCAGAATATACTCAGAGGTATATTTCCGCCAGATAAAATTGTTCTCCAAATAAAGTATTAATTAAAATGAAATATCTAAAAAAGCTTTTATTAATTGTTTCCTATGTGAAGAGGCAGTTAGTTGGTACAATGGATAGAGTGCTGGGCCTGGAGTCGGGAAGACCTGAGTTCCCATCTGGCCTCAGTCACTAGCTGTGTGATTCTGGACAAGTCACTTAACCTCTGTTTACCTTAATCCACTGGAAAAGGAAATAGCAAACATTCCAGGACCTTAGCCAAGAAAACCCCACAGACATCATATGGTCCATGGGATCACAAAGAGGTGGGCACAGCAACAACAAATGTTCCAGGTGCTGTTTTAGGTGTTGAGAATACAAGTCCAGAAGTGCAATGGCTCCTGCCTTCAAGGAGCATATATTCTAATAGAAGACAATAATGCATATAAGGGAGTAGTAGCCATGGGTGGGAGTTTTAGACCGAAGAGTGAAGGAGAAACCATTTGATAAGTGCTTACTATGTATTAAGCATTATATCAGGAGCTAATGATGCAAAGAGAAAAGTAGAGACCAGGGACCTCACATTCTAATTATTGTTCAGTCGTTTCAGTCATGTCCAACTCTCCCTGTCCTTACTTGGGTTTGTTGTTTTTTGTTTTGTTTTGGTTTGGTTTTTTGGGAGGGCAGAAGGCAAAGTAATTGGTGTTAAATGAGTTGCCCAAGGTCACACAGCTAATGTGTCAAGCGTCTGTGGTCAGATTTGAACTCAGGTCCTCCTGACTCCAGAGCTATTACTCTATTCATTGTGCCACTTGGCTGCTCCCTACTTGGGGTCTTCCTGGCAGAGATCCTGGAGTGGTTTGGCATTACCTTCTCCAGCTCATTTTACAGATGAGGAAACTCAGGCAGACAAGGTGACATGATTTGCCCAGGGTCACACAGCTAGTAAGTGTCAGAGGCTAGATTTGAACTCAGGTCTTCCTGACTCAGGGCCAGTACTCTATGCACTATGGTTCCACCTATCTGCCTCCACATTCTAATAGGAAGAAGCAATACATGTAAGTTTTAGGTGCAGGTCAGAAGGGAAAGTCCCATGTTACTGAGGGTGCAGCAGCAAGGGGGAAGGTGATGCATCTTCTTTAAGAGTACTTCTAGTGAGGGAGGGCAGATTGGGGAAGGGGTGTAGCACCAATGCAATATTTACAACACCCATGATCATGGCAAAGACCATGACTATAAGTATCGCATGATGTTTGATCACAAAATATACCAAACTCTCCAGATAGAAGATAAAGCTGAAGGATTTATTTAGACACCAGAAAACCAAATCCCCAAACCAATAAGCCGATTCCATCATAGTACCAAAGATATTCAGAAGCCATAATAACACTGAGAGCCACAGCATCCTTCAGCCTTCCCACAAACCAATACAAGATTAATATCTACTCACAAGCCTATCTATCTCTTTGCCTGAGCTCCTCTCTCCCCTCCCATCTCACTAGCTCTGACTACCAGCTTCCTGTGGGCTCTGCTTCCCTTCAACAAACTCCTCCCACCACAGGCTCCATGTGACTACATTCAGCCTATCAGGGGGCAGAGTTTAGCTTCACAGCAGGGAAGGTCTTCAAACATATCCCCCCCCCCCCCAGGTCTATTAAGGGGCAGAGAAGATCTTCAAATTCCCATTCCCATTACAAGGGAGTAGTCAGAGACAAACACATTTGAAAAAGGACAGAGTCAAAGGAGAAAATAGGATGGATGAGGGATGGAATAAGATGGAGGGAAATATAGTTGGTCTTTCATAATATGACAATTATGGAAATGTTTTGCATAACTACACATGTATAACCTATATTTAATTGTTTGTCTTCTCAATAGGGGTGGGTGAGGAGGGAAGAAGGGAGAGAATCTGGAACTCAAAGTTTTAAAAACAAATGTTAAAAAATGACTTCTACTTGCAACTGGGAAATAAGATATACAGGCAATGGGGTATAGAAATCCATCTTGCCCTACAAGAAAGGGGAAAGGGGGTAGGGGGGGTATAGGAGGGATAGAAAAGAGGGCAGAGTGGGGGAAGGGGTAATCAGAATACATGCCATCTTGGAGTGTGGGGTATGGGAGAAATGGGAAGAAAATTTAGAACTCAAAATCTTGTGGAAATGAATGTTGAAAACCAAAATAAAATAAAATATAAAAATTAAAGGAAAAAAAAGATGATTTCTAATGAATGCAGATGGCAAGCCCCAAAAGTCCTAAGAGTGCAATAGCAGAGTGGAAGGGAAGCCCAGGTGTCCTTGGAAGAGTCACAGGACTTTTCAGAGGTGCATTCTAAACTATTTCAGAATAACTTGATCATTACAGATCAGAAAACGAATCCCACCATCATCTACTAAACAGGGGACAGGATTATACAGTGGCAAGATCCCTGGCTCTAGAACTAATGACTGGGTTCAAATCACAATTCATGATTATAACCTGCATGAGTTTGGGCAATTAATGTTGTCTCTATGGGCCTCAGTTTCCCCCTATACAAAATGAGGAGGTTGACATAACAAACCTCAAGGGTGCCTTCTGTCTCAGAGCTGTGATCGTAAGTATAGCCCCAGCACATTCTGTACAAAAGCAACATTGTAAAGATAAGCAACTTTGAAAGCCTTTGAGAACACTGATCAATGCAAGGACCACTTTCAGAGCACCAATGATGAACATATATAGAGGGGGAGTGGACTTGGGATGCAAAATGAGACATATGTTTTTAGATATAACCAATGTAGGAATTCACTTTGCTTGACTATACATTAAGTTAAAAGAGTTTTGGATTTTTTTTCTTTTTTATGATGGGGGAAGGGGATTAAAATAAATGTTTGCTAATTAAAACTTTTTCATTAAATAAATAAGTTAATTAGGTTTTTTTAAGGTGCCACAGTTGTAGCCAGTCTAATTATGTACCAACAGAAGCCACTACTATTTCTCCTTCTTACATCTCCCAACCACATAACTCCATACATGTCAGGAATACTAATGTAAGACACCTCAACCACTCTTGACTCCACTGCCAGCAAAGAGTAGAATCCTGACCTGGTGAGAGAGGGAGATTAACGCAAAAGCCCAATGAAATAAAAGATGACATTTGCAATAGAGTAGGAAGGGATTGAATTATGGAGGCCAGTTTCTCTCCCCACTGACTCCTTGGCCCATGCATACATTTCATAGACATAGAAATGATATCATGGCAACCTCCAAAATTCCTGACTTTTTAATTTCAAGATCATAAATGTCCCCAATGCAGTCATCTGAGAGTCCACAACTTTGTCTATTCATACCCCTTCACCCTGGACATCTTGAAGAGACAACACTGCTATTCCCACCCATCCTGCAACACATAAACACACACACACACACACACACACACACACACACACACACACCCCTTTCTACCTCTTTATAAGCAATAATCAAATTAATGCTGTCATTGCTTTCCTGAAAGGGTATGACAACCAATTGCCCTGTGGCTCACCTCACTATTCCTGTGACTTCCCATGCAAAATCCCATTTCCACCACTCCCCTATATGCATTGTTTTCCCCTCAATTAGGATTTAAGTTCCATGAGCACAGGGATCACCTAACTTTTATACTTGTATTCCTAGAGCCTAGCAGAGTACCTGATACATAGTAGGGACTTAATAAATTATTTTTCATTCATTCATTCCCTCATTACATTTGGGAAACAGTTGTTCACCTACTTCCTGGAAGTTCATACAAATGGTCTTGCATGTAGAAAAGCCCTTGCAAGATGGACCCTCAGGCTAGAGATAGATCTTTATTATAGCTGCCCAGATGAACTGTGTGGTTTGGCTGTGTGGTGGTCTGGCTGATATTATAGCCTGAAAATATCCACAGGATCTCATCAAGACTGGCCACAAAATTCTCAGTATGGAGGAGGGGTTTGGACTTATTACCTTTTTAGTCCTTAACCTCTATGATTATGACTATAGTAGGACACCCAGAGTTTTATCTAGAATGTCAAAATTTAGAGATTGTCAATAGAATCATGCCAGAATAGTCTTTCTTCCCTATATAGTCCTCATCCCAAAGTCACATTTCAGGTGAGTTCTTTCCTGTTCATTCCTACCATTGACATAAAACTCTTATTTAGAATGTCATTTCTCTCCACGCACCTCCCTCCCCAAAAAAACATCCTATTTAGGCTTTGAGCTTTAATGGTTTTGATTAGAGTATCTGCTTGCTGGGATGGCTCTTCAGGAGGTATTCAATCTGAATAAACAGGAGAGCTCACTTTATCTGGCCCAAAATGAAGTGGGTACAATATGAGGCATCTTGGTTTCTTCCATAATGCCAAAGTAGACTTATTCCAAAGCTGGACATCTGTCATGTATTTAGTATGTCAAGACAAAAGAATTATAAAAGGGAGAAGCTGTATTCAGTAAAGAGACAATCTGCTTTTCTGTCATAGTCAGTAGAGAACTAGACTAAAGGTCAAGAAAACCTGGGTTCAAGTCCTGTTTTTGACTCTGCAACTACAGGCAAGTCACTTAACCCCTCTGAGATTTACTTTGTCCATCTGTAAAATAGGTTTAAAATGGAACAGTGATTGATCATTTAAATATCCCAGTCTCAGAAGTAGAAAATGAAAGAGCTGTAAGTTATCTCTAAGAGGAAAAATCCTCAGGGTCAAGGGACTTATATTCAAATCTATCAAATATACAAATAGCTATTAACTCCAGCATCACATAAATTGTTTCTAGAAATGGAATAAAAAGAAATAGATATAAATATAGAAATAAAATAATAAAATAAAATAGAAATAAAAAGCATCTTGTCAAGGTCCTTCTGTAAGACAAATATAATTCTGATATCTAAACCAGGGAGTGATAAAACAGAGAAAGAAAATAGTGACTAATATCTCTTAATGATGTTGATGCAAAAAAAAAATTTAAGTAATAGCAAAGAGGCTAAAGTAATATTTTCAAAACTTATTCACTATGACTAGACTGAGTTGATGAATTCTCATGTATGTTTCAACAGTAAGAAATTAATAACATATTAGACCATATCAATAACAAAATAGCAAGCATGTTATTATATCAGTAGGTACAGAAAAAAGTCTTTGACAAAATCAGTATTGATTTGTGGGTTTTTTTAAAGTGTAGGAATTAACAAAGTTTTCCTTAATAGTGTTTACAATGTATATTTAAAATTTAAAGTTATTATTATCTGAAAGAGAGAAATACTGGATACCTTCCCAGTAAAGTCAGGGATAAAGAAAGATTTCTAACCGCCACTGCTGATATTGAATTGTTATTGTTCTGAAACTGCTGGCTATATCAATAAGAGGAGGAAAATAAACTGAGAAAATAAAGCAAAATTGCCTTTAGTTTGAAGATGATATGATAATTTACTTAGTGGAAAAATTAGTAACTTTAGTAAAATGGCAGGCTATAAAATAAACCTACAAAAAATCAACAGCCTTTCTTTTCATTACTATTAGATAACCCAGGAAAGAAGTGACATTCAAGATGACCACAAAAATATACCAAATATCTGGAAGAGAGTCTCCCAAAACACATCCAAGAATCAGATGGCGCAGTGGATATAGTAGTAATCCTGGAATCAGGAAAAACAGAGTTTAAATCTAGCCTCAGATATTTATTAGCTCTGAAGTCATGGGAAATTCATTTAGCCTCTATCTGCCTCAGGCTTTTCAGATGTAATACATGGTAGATGTAGATGTAGACGTAGACATAGATATAATGGGAATAATAATAGCACCTGTCTCACAGGGTTGTTGTGAGGACTCAATGAGATGATATTTATAAAGTGTTTAACACAATATCTGGCACTTAGTAGGTGTTTAATAAATGCTTGTTCCCTTTGCATTGGTCCTACAAATATCTCTTTAGAGAAATACAGGAAGACTTTAAAAACTGATGAGTCATTAATTGTTCATGTTTGGACCACACCAATATCGAGAATAACGATACTACCTAAGTTAATTTATAGATGTATTATCTTTCAATCAAATTCTCAAGGGGTTACTTTGTAGATCTAGAAAAATAATTCAAAAATTCAACTGAAAGAAACAAGGTGAAGAATATTAAGGAAAATGATAGGAAAAGTAGGAAAAAGTAGGGCTTAATATTACTATATCTCAAGCTAGACTATAAAGTACCAACACTATTAAGTACTCGTAATAATACAGAAAAACTGATCAATGTAACAGACAAGTTAAGATCCGGAGGTAATTATACATAGTACATTGTACCTGGACCCCTAACAAATGGGGGAAACATGGGCCAGTGGGGGCCCAAGTCAATGATAATAGAAAAAAAGATAGTCTCAATTCCTCAACTCTAGCACTCTGGAGGGCAGATGTAGCCCTCCTAGTTCTGAGAAAAGGGGCCAGAGCATGCTTGTTACACTACTAGTGGTCATATACCCCAAAGAGATAAAAGGTCCAAAGGTCCAACAGATGAGACAGAGACAGAGAGAAAAACACAGAAAAATACAAGATGAAAGAAGGAAGGAAGGAAGGAAGGAAGGAAGGAAGGAAGGAAGGAAGGAAGGAAGAAAGGAAGGCATATTTTTATAGATGCATGCCCATAAATTGTGAAACGGCAAAATAAACTGCTGTATTTGAATATAACACAATATTATTTTTAAAGAATTTATATAAATAATATTTAAAATTCAAAAAATCTTGGGAAGATTTTCACAAACTGATAACAATTTCCACAATAACCATAATAATATAAAAGCTGAAAAAGATACCAGAACTCTACTAATTGCAGTGTCCAATCACGATTTCAGAAGGCTGATGGCAAAGTACATCTCCCACAAGGGAGAGGCAGAGTGCTAGTGGACCAGAGGCACAGAATAAAACACACATTTTGAGATGTGATCAATTTGTGCACTTATTTTTCTTGCCTGTAACTATTGGTTATAGGAAAAGCTATACTTTTTCATAGTGGAAAGAGTAGGAAACTAAGGTGGAGACAGTTTATTAAATACTTGCCGCATGACAGCCAATTGGGATTGGAAAGGAAGATGAGAGGGAGAAAGCAAAATAATGCATAATAACTGGGAAAAATAAAATAAATATTGTATTTTAAAAGGGAGATGTGGATGCAATTGGGGAAGTTATATGATAGGCAGTGCTAGAGAAATGAATTTGGAGTCAGAGGATCCTGTTTCTAATCCCACCTACTACTTGTGCAACCTTGGGCAAGTCACTTCCTGCTCTGGACTTCTGTTTCTTCATCTGCAAAAAAGAGTGTTCGACCAGAAGCCTTCTGAGGTCCCTTCCACCGCTATAACTATGATGTTATGGAGTGAATGGAAAGTGACCATGATATTAAAAAAAGAAAAGCATCATTTTTTTAAATTAACAGAAATAAAATGGAGATAATATCACCAGTAGTATCCACTTCACAGGATTACTGTTAGGTTTAAATGATATAATATAGCTAAAGCTCTTTGCAAACTTTAAGGTGCAATCATCATTGATGTGAATTCCCTGCCCATACTAGTTTTGTTTTGTTTTGTTTTTAATAATGGCATCCTGTCAATTAAAACCCTTTCTTGGCTGTGGAATTGGTATCAAAGTTAAATAGGGCATGATTCCACTTAGAATACCTAACTGAAAGTCTATGTCTGGGCTTGGTTGGGTAAAAATGAAGGAAGGTCTCCACCAGTTCCAAAGAATGTGCCTTGTATGTGTACTCCCATGCGTACTCTCCACAGTTTCATAACCCTGACAAGTCAGTAGAGACAGCCCTGTGTCCACCAGCAGATTCAGGTTTGTGCATTTCTCTTGCCTGTCTACTTTTCCTCAGAGGGCACAAGAATTCAGGAGATGTAGTTCAGGGTGAAGATGAAATCACTGACCAATAGACCGCTGGATTTCTGCACAATGATTTACAGCTATTATTCTTACTATGCTATTTCAGTAAATGCCTTTCCTTCGAATTAATTGTGTCCACGGCATGATTAATATTGGAAAACACACCTACGAGGGCTGCTGGTATGTAGTAGGAGGAGAGCAGACTCTAGAAGCCTTCTTCCATCCTAACCTGAAGGCCAGTAGGAGAGCCAAGTTAGGGGCTGCTACACCAACACCTTCTAATGAGCTCATTGTTGTGTTTTCTCTCCTCATCAGAAGTCAGGAATAATTTGACAGCTACATTACTAATAGCCCATTGACACCTCTACTATTTTTTTAATATTCCTAAATGGAAAGGATTGAACTGGTCCTTGGAAGTTAGCGGTACCTAACTTTAAATAGACACAATTGGCCATTAACTCTTAAGATTATAAATAAATAGATCCACTGCTGGAAGGGGACTTAGAAACCATCTAATCCAGGAGTTCATTGTTAACCCTTTTTGTGCCATTCACGAACCCTTGGGCAGTCCAGTGAAACCTATAGAGTCTTCCTCAGAATATTTTTTTCTTTAATGCATAAAACAAAATACACAGAATTACAAAAGAAACTAATTACATTAAGATACAGTCATCAAAAGATTTTCTAAAACATAATTTTGAATCCTGGATTAATAAACTCTGATCTAACCCAATCCCCTCATTATGTAAATGAAGAAAATAAGACCCAGCGTGGTTTGAGTGACTTGCCCGGAGTCACACAGGTATCAAATATAAGAGGAGATGTTTGAACTCAGGTCCTCTGATTCCAATCATACGCACGTGCACATAATATCGGTCATTAGCCCTGATTGACAAGCAGGCAAAACCAAAGACTGACATCTTTGACCATCGATTTTCACTCTTGTAGTGAAACCAGGGGTCAGTCCTTTCCCAACACTTCCCACATCATATTTCATACACGGATCCCACCAATCAAGTCACTGACATGGGAGTGCCAGCAATGGCCGTGACGGCTTCGATTCTGTTCACACCAAACACGGGGAACACGTCGATTTCCACTCTTCTCAGCTGATTTGTCACTGTCCCGGCAGATAGCATAGACTGCGCATAAAGAACCATGATCACAGTAGGGGGAAATGGCCTCTGAGTAAGTGGGCAGAAAACATAGAGACATCAAGTTCAATACTCACAGACAGCTGTGGGGACCACGCTCACAATTCTCGCGTATTGATGCATTTTCAGCATACTGGTAGCAGTCTGGCCTGTGGTTCCTTCTTTCTGGCAGAGTCAAGCACAATCTGCTAAATGGCAACCTTCTGAAAATACACTGTGGGAAGATAGAAAAAAATCCTAAAGTAAAGCCAGCTCACTGTTGCCCTGGGAGGGGCAGGTAATTGATTGGCCTACCTCCAGAATCAATAGAAGTCTGAATTTGTTTGAAAGATGCACTTAAGAAAGATGGAGAAAACTTGAATATTTGGGAAGAAATAAACATTTTGAACAGATTGTTTACACCATTGCAAATCATTCTGTCTGAGGGCTCACCCTCTCCTTGAAAGCTAATGAATGAGTAGTCTGCCTAAAGTATGCATTTCCTGGTCTTTTCAGGGAAAAAAAAATGCAGCCTCTATCAGGCTGATCTCAGACATCATCCAGGGTTCTTAACCCTTTAGACCCTTTTGGCAGTCTGGTGAAGACTATGGGCACTTCTCAGAAAGATGGAGTTTTTAAATATCGTAATTGAAGAAAATGTTGGGTTTTTTTTAGAGATTAGTGAAAATAGAAATGTATTTTTCCCATCCAATTTCATGGATCCCTTGAAATGTATCCATGAATTCCATGGGGTTCTCTGTTCCTCAGATGAGTAATCCTTGATCCAAATCAAACCCCTTAGGTAACACATGAGGGTTAACTGAGGCTCTGGGAAGTAAAAGGGCTCACCCAAGGTCACACAGAAAATAACAACTACTTCACATTTGAACTCAGAACCACTGATTCCACATTCAAGGTGCTTTCCCCCATTGCTTTCTGGAGAGTTGAAGAAAAAGAAAAGAAAATGAACCGATGAAATTCCTACAGAACAAGTAATTCTCAGAAGCTCATCCAGTGAAGCTAACATCAGTCCTTAGTGAAATAATGGAATATCCGACCAGAGAGCCATTTACAATGGTCCAGAAATTTCTAGCATATGAAAGCTGAGAAATCAAAACAATAAGGGAGCAGTGTCAGCCATAATCCTGAGCCCTTTGTCTAAGAGCAGCACTGAATGAGGAGAGAAGAGGGCAGCTGTTCAGCGGTCATGATGGTCCATCATTAACAAGAACACTTGCTTAAGAAGGCAAATTTAACTCCCTTTCAGCAGAGTGACCTGGCTGCTAAACACGTCTACCTGGTTGTCAGTGTAACCTTGGGCTCCAATGGTAGTGATGACGGCAATAGTCTTGTCATATTCTTGTTGGGTAAGTTGTGGGATGGCATAGAGAACAGAGCATCGCACCTAGAACTAAGAAGACCTTATTACCTATCTCACCCTGGGCAAATCGCTTCCCATCTCTGGGTCTCAATTTCCCCATCTATAAAATAATTGAGTTCGACTCATTGTGCATAAGCTAAAGAAGTTCTTTTCTAGTAGGGATCTCATTTGAGGAGGGATGTTGATAAGCCAGAGCCCATCGAGAGGAGGACATCCAAGATGAGGGATTTGGGAACCATAGCTCCTCCGTGTCATTGCTCAAACTTTGGCATACAGAGATTGGGGAAAATGTTAGCAGAAAATTGGTATGTTTATCCTGGAGAATTGAAGTTTATACTAGCCATGATAGCTTCATATATTTAAAGAACTGTCAGATGAAAGCTCTCTTCATATGGAAGAGGAATTCAAATTATTTTTGTGTGGCCCCAGAGAGCAGAGCCAGCACCAATGAAATAAAGGAGCAGGGAGTTAGTTTAAGTCTACATAAGAAATAACTTTTCCTGTTTCCATCTTGGATATCAAACCCTTATAAGAGATATTTGATGCAAAGATTCTTTTCTTATTTTATGGCTTTCCTTCTGAAATGAGCTTTTAGTATTGATTTTGTTTGTACAAAAGCTTTTCAATTTTATGTCGTTAAAATTATTTATTTTGTCTTTTGTGACCACCTCTATTCTTTATTTGGCCAAGAATTCTTCCCTTGCCTTAGCTACAAAAGGTATCTGCTTGGGGTTTTTTCCTAATTTAAAAAAAAATAGTATGACATTTAATATTCAGGTTTTATATATGTGTGTGTGTGTCTGTTATTGTAAATGTAAAATGCTTGTCCAGTTCTACTTTTTATCAAACTTTTCCATTTTTCCCAGGAGCTCTTGTCAAATAGGGAGTTCTTCCCCAAGCAATTTGTATTCTCAGGTTTATCAGATAGTAATTTCTTTTCATTCATTTGAAGAAAGAAATCTATTAATAATTATAATTGAAGAGTTTAAAAGGACAGTATGGGGCAGCTAGGTGGTGCAGTGGATAAAGCTTAGAATCAGGAGGACTCCTCTTCCTGAGTTTAAATCCAGCCTCAGAAACTTACTAGCTGTGTGACCCTGGACAAGTCACTTAACTCTGCCTCAGTTTCCTCATCTGTAAAATGAGCTGTAAAATGGAAAAGGAAATGGCAAACCACTTTGCCAAGAAAACTCCAAATGGGATCACAAAGAGTCAGACACAATTGAAAATGAATGAACAGCAATAAAAAAGATATCCAAAGTCCAAACAGTCCAACTTTTGCCCAAATCATGAATCCCTTATACAATGCTCTTAACAGAGAACTCACTATCTTTGAAGGGTTTCTTTCTGGCTTTAAGAAGCTCTAACTATGAGGATTTTTTTTTTTCTCATATCAGGTTGAATTTTACTTCCTTATAACTTCTATAAACTGGTTCCTAATTCTGTTCTTTGGAGCTAAGTAAAGTAAGAAAAAGAGTATGATGTACAGGAATGAAGAAAAGATTTGGAGTCAGAAGATTTGGGTTCATTTAATCTCCATTACACCTAGAAGCTGTGTGACCTTGGACAAATCTCTTCCATTTTCTTGGGCTCAGTTCTGACTCCAAGCTCCTCAAGTTCCCTCCCAGTCCTAAATCTATGATCCTAAGCCCTAGCCCTCTTGCACAGGGTGACCGTCCAACACTTGAAGATGTTTGTTATGACTTCTCTTCGCCAACAGATATTTGCATTCCTTCAACCAATTTTATTTTATAAGCATTTATTAAGCACCTGTTATATGCAAGATACCATACTGATTGAGGGGACACAAAGAAAGAGACAAAAAAATTCCTGCCCTCAAGGAGTCTACATTGTTCTGATCCTCATATGGCATGACTTAGCATCCTCTCACCATGCTAGATACCTTTTGCCTTGTCAAGATACCTTCTAAAATATGGATCCCATGATTGGACAACACATTCTAGATGTACTCCAGTATATAATGGATACTTCCCTTGTTATGGTCACTTCTATTAACATAGTCTAAAACTGAATTCACTTTGCCAGCTGCTACATCACACAATTAATTCACACTGAGCTTCCAGTGCATTGAGTGGAGTCAAGCCAACAAGCATTTATTAAGCTTCAACCGTGTTCCAGGCACATAATGCTGAGCATTGAAGAGGCAAAGAACAAAGGCGACACTTGCCCTCAAGGACCTCACGATCTAATGGAGGCATTAAGCCTCACCCCCACACACACATGTCTCTTTAGCTCTTATTTACTCCCCATCCTATCTCCCCACCATCCTGTTGATTTTATTAAACAGATGTGCAGGATGTGACATTCTTTTTTTTCCCTATCATGGGATATCGTGCTATTCTCAGTCCACTCTCCCAGCTGCTCAGTTTGATTTAGATTTCTATCCCCTCGTTCTATTATTCAATACATTAGCATTTGGCTTCATGTCATCTTCAAATTTGTAATTTCTATGACCTTATTCAATTCACTCTTTTTTTAAAAGGTTGGGGGGGAAAACGAGGGTATATAACAAAGATTCAGGACATCTAACTCCATTTGAGGCTGGTGTTTCACACTGATAAGTTGATCCCAGTGCCAAGAACAGAGGCTCCATCTTGGAGGCCATCAGTAATGGAATTATAAGATCATAAATTTAGCGATGAAAGACACCTTACAGGCCATCAGATCCAACCTCCTTATTTTACAGATGTTTTCCAGGGAAAAGTGACTTCTTCAATCAAACAGCTAGTAAGCATTTGAGGGAGGATTTGAGCTCAGGTCTTCCTGATTCTAAGCCCATCAGAAAGATCATAACTCTGGAGTTGTAAAGGACCTCAGAGGCCAACTCTTGCAGCCCCAGTCATGTTACAGATGAGGAAAAGAAGACCAAGAAGTTCAAGTGACTTGCCTAATATTCTATAGCTAGCAAATGTTAGAGATAATCCTCTCAGAGATAAGAACTGAGGTCCTCTGACTCATAAAATAGTGTGCTTTTTCCTGTATCATTCTGCCTCTCCTCATAGGAACTAATTAAGTGCTAGATGCTTCATTGAGTAATTGATCAATATCCATTTTTTATGTCCAATTCTTCAAGTAGTTCTAAAGTCCCTATCTCTCTATCTTGTCCATAAGGTGCCCCCGTTTGTCAGTATTCACACACATACACACACACACACACACACACACACACACACACACACACCACACGCACCACACGTACCACACGCACCACTCCGTATTTATCTTATCTATATCCTGGGTTTACTTATCTGTCAGCATGTTGTATTCCTCCTGTAGAATGTAAGCTTCTTGAGGGCAAGGATTACCTTTTGCCTTTCTCTTTTTTCTACTGTGCTTGGCACAGAGTAGCATTTAATACATATTTAATTTACATCAGTAAATGAAGGATATTGGGAGAGACTTTTACAAAATGCTTTGCCAAGATCCAAACAAAGTCCACAACATTCCCCTGCTATACCAGGTTAGCAATCTCATAGACTTCCTTATACTCTACATACAAGTACTCTTCTCTCGCTAGATAGAGTCAAGAGAGTTTAAGACCACTAAAAGCAGAAGCATGAGAAGTGATTTGCCCAGGCTCACACAGCTAGTACTTGATTCTGAAGCTAGCTTCCTGACTGCTGAGGCATGATACCTTAGGGAAAAACAAAGTTCCTGCTCTCACAGAGTTTGTGCTATAGAATGAGGCATTGTGGTCCAGCGGAAAGAGAAGAGGTGCAGTGTTGTGCACAGGTGTCAAATCCACTGCCTACAGGCAGCAAGCAGCTGTAAGACTCCCGAGTGCAGCCTGAACCAGATTAAAATGTAATTGGGAAATGTTTGACAAAATAAATAAGAATATAATGTAATATAAATAATGCTAATTTGTGGTTTTCGGTCAGTAGACAGCCAGCAGGGATTAGTTTCTCCTTGAGTTAATAGCACTGGTAGGGCACAGAAGGCTGGGCTAGAAATCAAAAAGACCCGGTTTCAAATCCTGCCTCAGATATTTAACTATTCTGTAGCCTTGGACAAGTCACTGAGGCTCAGTTTCCTCAGTTTCCTCGTGGCGGAATGACTTAACGACTTCTAAATTCCCTTCTAGCTCTAAATCTATGATCCCATAATCCTGTGAGGGCTAGATTTGTTGTGAGAGAAGTTCAAATCACAGCTCTGTTACTTCTGTATGACCTTGGGAAAGTCACTTAACCTCTCCTGGCCTCAAATTCCTCACCTGTAAAATGAGACAATTAAGCAAGATCTGCTCTAAGATGGGCATCTAACTCCATTCGAGGCTGGCATTTCAGACTGATATGTTAATCCCAGGGTCAGGCACAGATCTGCTCGAACCCTAAATCTATGCCCTGATCACAACATGGAGGAAGTATGGGTAGACTTGAATGCCAACTTCCTGCTCTGTACCTAGGCATGTAGTTTGAACTTGGTTTAGTCCTGAGGAGTCTGGCTTCTAAATGAGAATAGGGGCTAAGCTCCCTTCTCTCACGCATTTCAGTTCATTAAAAACTAATGCTGGTGCCCCAAATCTGACTTTATGTACAGTTCAGTAGGTTCTGGTTCACCAACCCCTCTTCCCCAAAAAGTAGGAAGTTAAAAAGATACTCAATAAACGATATAAATCAGATCATTTATTTCAATAATACGCAAAAGGAATGCTAACTTAGCACCAATTTGATAAAAACAAACTTAAAACAGAATTCAGTAACAACTTCTAACGACTCTTGAAATCAGCAGGGAGGCTGATACTTAAACTTCCCCAAAACAGAGCAGTGCACAAGACTGCGAAGGAGACATTTGCTATTTTGTCTCCATTAAACCCCGTCCAGACTATTTTCTGGTACATGTCAGCTAGTCCACCAGCCAGGCTTCTTTGTTGGTGGCTGTCCTCTGCAAGAGTTGTGGGAACTGCTCCTAGCTCAGCTCCAATCCCGTAAGACCCCAGACTCCTTGAACTCACAAAGTCACTTCCAAGGCATTTCAGGATAGGTGCTCATTCAGCCAAGACCAGAAAGGAACAGACACAAAACTCTTACCTTGGCAGGACATGTACACCTGGCCACGAGGAAGATGGCGTAGGGGTAAATTGGAGCAGGTTATGCCTTCCTTCAAACCCCTCTCTGGCAGCTCAAAACATAATTGCTGCCAGAAAGGAAGAGAGAGGCTGACAGGCTAGACAGTCCCTCTTGTCTTCCATTGAGCTCTTCCAGATCTGCAGCCTGTAGAGGACTCATCATTCCAAGGGCAAGCCTTTCATCCATGGATCACACATGACTGGAAGGAGGACCTAAAATTCACAGGTTAACCAAATCAAGAACGGCAACACTGAGCATGTTCTACAGGATGTTTCCTATAGGCCAGTTCTGCTTTCCTATGTTATGATGCTGGCTAGGTAAACAAAGAAATATATAAAAGATCACTGAAGGTACAGAAAATAATTACCAGCTCATGGGCACAGGAGGGACATTTCTTGGCCTGAACCTTGAAGGAAGCCAAGGTCTCTAAGTGGCCCAGGTGAGGAGAAAGCAACTTCTAGGCATCAATTAGGTTTACAACGTCATAGGGAGTACTTAGAAGAACTGGTGTAGGCTGGAGAGAAAGCAGGGATATGGAGGGCAGAGCTAGGGATGTCTCACAGGCACAAGGGTTCTCGTTAATGGTACAGCTACTGTCACTTTCAATCACTGCCTTTATTCCAAGCGCCCAATTACTGGCCCGAGGAGAAAGGCTGGCCAAAGAGTTGGTCTGATCCGATCGATTGAAGCCTCTTCTGCTGGCATCTTGAAGGAACCATTTGCAGAAAGATTGTTATTCTTTTACAAGACTGGGAGCCACTTCTCTCTGTGACCCTTAGATACCTCTACCAACAACCAGGGAGGAAAGAAGACCCTTTGTCTAGTCATCTCTCAGTGAGGCTTTTGTGAGTCCTGGGCTGCTGATGTCAACCCCATGCTGATGGTCCAACCAGGCCAAGTCAATAAGCCTTTATTAAGTGCCTGCTGTGTTCTAGGCTCTGATTTAAGCACTGAGGATACATGAGTAAAAATAGTCCCTGCCCTCAAGGAGCTTATAATCTGTTGGAGGGGACAGTGTACTAACAGCTAGGCAATGTATGTGTATGCGTATGTGCAAGAAAGTGTGTCTCAAGGAGGGTAGAATTCCCTTGGTCAAAAGCTTGGCGCCCAGAAAAAGGTATATGATAATAATACCCAGCATTCTTATACAGCATCGACTGCAGGCACTGTACTAAGTGCTTTACAGATATTATCTCATTGGATTTTCACAGCAATTCTGAGGTAGATGCTATTATTATTCCCATATTGCAGCTGAGGAAACTGAGGGAAACAAGTCAAGTGACTTGCCCAAGGTCACACAGCTAATAAGTGTCTGAGGTGGGATTTGAACTAAGGTCTTTCTGATTCCAGGTCTAGTGCTCTATATACTGTACTACCTAATTGTCTCTATGAAAAGACACCTTCCTCCTTTTTTTCTTTTTCTCTCTTTTTTCTTTTTTTGCAGTGGTGGGGAACTAAGAGATAGAAACACTGTATGTATACAATGTTGAACTTGATTGATGTGTTGGCTAGTTTTGCAGACTTGCTTTTTTTTTATGCTTTGCCCTAGATGGTGGTTGGGGTTGGGGTGTGATACTTGGACATGAAGGGGGTATAAAAAGAAAAGGTTTTCAAAAATTAAATTAATCTATTAATTATCTTTTGCTTGCCCACATAATTAAGGAAAAGGTCATTTGTTTTTTTTATAACTATCCAAATACTTCTATTAGTTACTACCCCCCTTTCATATGTGGACATCATTTGTTTTGCTAAAAGAGATGGGTGGAGGAGAGAGAGAGAGAGAGAGAGAGAGAGAGAGAGGAAAGGAAGGAAGGAAGGAAGGAAGGAAGGGAGGGAGGGAGGAAAGGAAGGGAGGAAGGAAGGGAGGGAGGGAGGAAGGAAGGAAGGAAGGAAGGAAGGAAGGAAGGAAGGAAGGAAGAAGGAAGGAAGGGAGAGAGGGAGGGAGGAAAGGAAGGGAGGAAGGAAGGAAAGGAGGGAGGGAGGAAGGAAGGAAAGAAGGAAGGAAGGAAGGGAGGAAGGAAGGGAGGAAGAAAGGAAGGAAGGGAGGGAGGAAAGGAAGAAAGGAAGGGAGGGAGGGAGGGAGGGAGGAAGGAAGGAAGGGAGGAAGGAAGGAAGGAAGGGAGGGAGGAAGGAAGGGAGGAAGAAAGGAAGGAAGGAAGGAAGGAAGGAAGGAAGGAAGGAAGGAAGGAAGGGAGGGAGGAAGGAAGGAGGGAGGAAATGTCCAGATGCAGACAAAAGCAGAAGCATCTAAACGAATGAGAAGTTAAGGATGAGGACAAGTTGTTTACACAGAACAATGAAGAAACTGACCAAAAACTAGTGGCCACCAGTGCCAGTATCTCTGTATCAAAGTCTGGTCTGTTGCTGAAGGCCTGCTGAATGGATAAAAGGCCTTGCAGGGCTGGTTGTTTTTGGCCAAAGATTGGGAGGGGAAAGGCAGGATGACTCCCTGACCGCGGCAGCTAGGGGAAGGAAATCTGTCAAGGCTCGTCTGTGTCCCTCTTTATCGCTCTCCCTGGTAAAAGAGAAGATCCTCAGAAGCCCAGGAAAGAGCTGAGGAGCTTGGCAGTGAATCACAACATCCACCACAAAGATGAGGATGAGGATGACGGAGAGCATTTATGTGATACTTTAAGGTTTGTAAAACACTTCACAGATATAATCTCAATTCACCCTTCCAACAACCCTGTGAAGCAGTGGGTGCTGCTATCCTTTACAGATGGGGAAACTGAGGCAGGTTAAATGATTTGGCCAGGATCACAGAGCCAGTAAATATCTGAGGCAACATTTGAATTCAGACTTCCTGACTCTGAGTTCAGCCTTCCATCCACGGTGCCACCAATGCTCTGGCTTAAGGGAACTATGTGTCCCTGACAAAGCATAACCCTGTTTCAACACCCTGTCAAGGGTCGCTGTGAGAAAAAAAAGTGTCAGCAGGCTGAAGATAGCAGAGAAACTTCTATGCCCAGAAGTAGAGCTTTGAGGACCACAAGGGGACAGATAAATAGTAGAGAAGCAATGTTGCCCCTCAGGTGACTCCATTAGTGACTCTGAAATCTCAGATCTTCGGATCCATACTTGGGAAAGTGAGTGCTCTCTCCCAAAGAGTTTATAGCCTCAGATTAGAGTCAAGGCCTAAGATCATAAGTGAAGGTTAAATTTTATATTAACTTTAGAGTTAGTCATTTTATCATTAGGCTTGCAGTTAGAAGTTGGGTTAAGATTAGAAGCTCCAATAAAGATTAGTTTACTCCTCTCTGTTGTTTTGGGTTTTTGTCATCCTTCAGCCCTCTCTTACTCTTCATGACCCCCTTTGGTGTTTCCTCATCTGTAAAACGAGCTGGAGGAGGAAATGGCAAACTTTGCTCTGTTGGAATGAAGCAAAGTAGGTTAAAGTCCACTGACTAGGGAATGGTGCTACATTCATTGTGGTACATGAATGTAATGGAATATTACTGTGCCTTAAGAAATGATGTATGTAAAGAATTCAGAGAAATGGGGGAAGAATTATATGAACCGTTGCAAAGCAAAGCAAGCAGAACCAGGAAACAATATAGGTAACAACTATGAAAATGTGAAAGGAAAGAACAACAGTGACAACACTGTCCTGAATTCTGTGTAACTATAATGACTAAACCTTTCACAGAAGGAATGATGATCAAATGTGTCCCCTTCACTTCTCTTCCAAGGTGGGGGAATGATGAATGTGGAACATTATATATATTGTCAGACTTTGTGGATGTGTTAGTTACTTTCATTGAACTGCTTTTGTAAACTTTTTTTAAAATCATGTCTCTAGTTATGGGAGACGGGGAAGGTATATATTTGGAAATAGATGTTATATTTTAAAAAACAAAGCTACCAATATCTTTTAAAACTCTAGACTAGCAGTTCTCAGCCTGTGGGTTGCGACCCCTTTGGGGGTCAAGCAACCCTTTCACAGGGGTCACAGGGGTCACCTAAGACCATCGGAAAACACATATTTCTGATGGTCTTAGGAACCGAGACACCACTCCTCTATCCGTCTGCAGGCAGGTCCGCCCACGTGCAGATATGCCCACATACGAGTATTAAAGGGTCTCAGCATTAGGAAGGTTGAGAACCACTGCTCTCTATAATATCCAAAGAGGATGATTATAAAACTTGTGCATCACTCTGATTATACGTATTACCTGAAGACCAGTGGTGTATTTGTTTAGATAAAGTATTCCTTTAACCTGATCCCCTGGTGGAAAAAAATGCAATAAATTCCTGTTTTGTTTTGTTTTTTAAGTTGAGAATAAAAGTTGAGAACTCAAGCTCAGGTTAGGATTTGGCTTAGGCTTAAGATGTGGGGTTGAGAATTAGGCTTCATGTCAGAGTCAAGGTTAGATGGGTCACAGTGAAGTCTAGGATTCTTCAGAGGTCGAGTTAAGGTTTAAGCAAAGTTCGGATTGGTCATTCACTTATTTTTCAGTCGCATCTGACTCTTCATGACCCCATTTGGAGTATTCTTGGCAAATATACTAGGGTGGTTTGCAGTTTCCTTCTCCAGTTCATTTTACAGATGAGGAAACTGAGGCCAACAGGTTAATTAACTTGTGCAGGGTCACACACATGAAGTGTATGAGGCCAGATGTAAATTCAGTCTTGCTGGCTCTAGGTCCCAGTGGTCTCTCCACAGCGCCGCCTAACCACTGAAGTTAGGACCAAGGGAGTCCAGGTAAGAGTTTGGGTTTCCTTTACGTTGGGGATAAAAGTACATTTTCTGGGTCCTTTAAGGCTTTTTCTCTCCTGTCTGACCAGCCAGCATAGGAGCACGTGGACCATGATTTCTTCCACTGATGTGACAACAACCCTCCAGGCATTACCCTCATTTGATTTTTTTAATGAATCTTTGTTGAGTCCCCGCTGAGTAAGTACAGCGCCTCATGATAAGCCAAATTAATCTCTTTGATATGAAACTGAGAGCCAGGCAAGATTAATTCTCAGTCAGGGCTGCCTAGGTGTTAAGCAGAATGAGAAGACCCCACTGTTTGCTGTTTTGGAACCAAGGAGGCCCTTTGTGGGTTAGTGGCTGATTGCCAGTTCATAACTCCAGCGCCAGTTAGATTCACAAGCCTTGGATGAGGTGACCTCCAAAGTTGGTTTTTAGTATCACATTCACATCTAAATCCACAGATTCCTGACCTAGGACCTTGATCTCAAGTCTCACTGTCAGGAAAACTACCTCCCAAAGCATTTCCCTCACCTGCCTGCCATGATGCCAGAAATTCCACTGTTGAGACTTTCTTGCTGCCAACAATCATGGTGATGGGGAAACTCAGCTGTCAAGGGCTCCGCCTCTGCCCAGTAGGGCAGGAACAGGCAGGAACAGGTACTGATGTCAGGTGTGCATTGCCCTAAGGGCTGCTCTGCCCAGGTCACATCATTCTAACCACTGGGTGAATCAAAGCCCCCCAGATGAGGAAATGGGGAGGTGAATGGCAGGAAAACCTCTAGATCCTTACATGATACAGCTCAGTTGCTGAAGCTGCTCCCTTCTTCCTCTCATACTGTGAGTGATCCTGATTGCTGTTCCTCTGGGAACACAATTTAGCCTTGATAAGCAGGCTAAAAACGAAAATATCATTTATCTAGTACTTGAATATTTGCAAAATAACGTACATGCATCATCTCACTTGATCCTCACACCAAGCCTTTGAGGCAGCTGCTATATTTGATTACTGGCATTATTCAACCCCATTTCACAGATGAAAAAACTGGGACACAGAGATATTAAGTGACTTGCTCATGAACATTCAGCTGTGTAAGTGTCAGAGGTGAGATCTGAACCTGTGCCTTCCGGTCTTGTACAACACTCTATAACATGCTCATGGAGCCTGTTTCCCTGACACCAGTCATTATCACCTTAGTGTGAATTAGTTCATTAGATACTATCCAACTGAGGAAGATAAATACTATAAAAGGTGGAAGACAGAGAGGAAAGGAGGAGGTACAGAGGAAAGAACACTGGATTTGAGACTAGAGAAAATGGATTTGAATTTGGGTTCTTTCATTTACTAGCTATATGACTTTGGCAAATCACTTCCACTCTGGGCTTTTGTCTTTATCTGGAAAATGAGGGAGCCAGACAAAATAACCTCCAAGATCCCTTCTCCCTCTAACGCTGATCCTATGATTCTCTGAGAATCCCGGGGTCCCGACCTTAGAGATCATGTCTAGTCCAACACCCTTATTATTTTACACACGAGGAAATTGGTTTTTGATGAATCCATGCTTGTGTATAGAAAGGAGTATGCTGGTAAATGCTTAACAACCAGATCACTGAAAAAAGAAGAGCTTTTTCACTTTAATCTGTATTATTAACATTTATTCCATCATTCTCTTAAGTTTAGACTATCAACAAACAACAAATCAAGATACTGGTTTGTCGTATTTGCTGATTTCTGGGGTATAAATGCTCATACTGAAAATTCAACCATCAGATTGAGACCCTACTGGGGCTGGCTCCAGTGTTTCCCTACTTCTAGGGATCACCTCTTCCCTCCAAGATTAATAAACCATTGTCTTAATGATGCCTTCTAAAATTTTCCCATGAATTGAAGTCAAACTCACTAGCTTCTTTTGCAAATTCAGTACATTTTCCAGACTTCAGTCCGACAGCATCCCTTCCATTTTAAACACTTTTTCAAATATCAGCAACAGTGTATTCATCACATCAGGTGGGGTAGTCATCTACTCTGCCTGTACATGGAGACTGCTTGGGGGGCAGCTCAGCATTGTGGATGGAGCATTGTGGATGGTTTAGAGTCAGGAAGATCTCCATCCATAACCCACTGAACACACTTCCTAACTTTATGACTCTGAAGAGATTGCTTCACTGCCCCGAGTCTCAATTCCCTCATCCGAACACTGGAGATAATAATCTCACCTTTCCTCCAAGGGTTGTTATGAGGTTCAATCAAGATAACATACATGAGGTATTCTGCAAACCTCAAAGCACCATGTAAATGGAAGCTATTGTCAAAGGGTTGACCCTAGTTGTCTCCTCCTGGGATTTGGGAGCAGAGAGGAGAAAAGGAAGGCAGAGGATTGTTCTATGTCAAAGAAGGAACATAGGCTCAAAGAGGTCTAATGGCCCGTCCAAATTTCTAGGCAGTTGAATGTCCTTCCCCAAAAGGTTTTCCTCTCAAAATCCCATCCATTCTTCATGACCAACCTCAAAGTTTCACATAACCCCTTCTTCACAAGTTGACCCACCCAGCCCCAGAAGTAAACCCCCAAAGCACTTTGCTGGTCCTTTGCGTGTTGGCTTTCACATGCTGTCCTTTTGGGGGAGGACATTCTTAAGAAGCATTTGGACAGTCTGATGGATAGAATGCTGGACTTGGAATCTAGGAATTCCAAGATCAGATCCTGCTTCGGATGCTTACTAGTTATGTGACCCTGAACAAAGTCATTGCACTTCTCGGAGCATTATCCGTAACATGGGAATAATAATGGGAACCACTTGACAGGATTGTTGCAAGGATCAAGTGAGATGATGTTCGTAAAGTATATCGCAAACCTTAAAGCCAATCCTAATTAGTATTACTTGCCTTAAGCTAGTCGTAATTAATATTAGGGTAATCTTAAAGCAAACATAATAAATGTTAATTATTATTCCAATTGCTTGCATACATGCCACATCTCTTCTATAGGAATATAAATTCCTAAAGGGCGGAGACTGTCTTCTATATCTTTGTATTTCTCATAGTGTACGTCCATAATAGGTACTTAAACACTATTTGCTGAATGAATGAATGAATGGATGGTTGGATGGATGGATGGATGGATGGATGAAAAGACAGCGTATCTGTAAAGGCACCTTGAGAAGTTATAGATGCTGTACCAACAGGAGCAGATCCCAGTATGTGGGTGTTAGTATGACCTTCTCCCTTTGATTAAAAAATCTAGGATTGTTTAGACTAGACCAGCTGGAGCCCCAGGGAATGGAAGAACCACCCTGAATTGGGGGTTATGTGAAACTTTAGAAAAAATACACAGAGGTCAAAAGAAAATTGGAAGAACAGAGCAGCTTGGCAGATGTTTGGTTGGAATTAATTAGTTTGTTGAACTTCCAAGGGACAAAGGTGTTGGAAGACTTTAGACTTTAATATTTTATTCCCTGGGAGTGGCAGTTGGAAGATAAATTCCTTACCCCTTCACCTATCCCAGCCCCCATTCAGTTTGGTAAATTTCCCATTTGGCAAAAGTTCATTTGTTTCTCTTGATTTAAGTAGAATTAAAATAGGCAAAGTTTTGAAATATTTTGTGGTGACTCCATTTCTCTTGGCCAACATTATCTTAGGCTAAAGCATCTTTGATCAGACACTTGGAATAGCATTGTGTTTATCATGTTGTCAGCCTCACTGTGGAAGGTGGTATTGACCTGATTCTCCTTCTTAGGGCACCCTAACCGAGCAGAACTTTCTACCTACCCCCTATCTCCACCTCACCCATCCTAGTCAGTCAGTTGCCAAGTTTTACTGATGTTAGCTCCACTTTTCGCCACTCACCCAGTCACCTCCCTACTCTGGGGCCCATCACCTCTTGCACACCCGGGGTCTAACACAGTGCCTAGACAGCAGTGCATTAACAGGTGCTGAACTGACTTACACTTAAAAGAAGTACCTTGCTATCAGCATGACTTATAAGACCGTATACTTAGAAGGGACCATAAGAGATCAAACCTTCATTTCATACATAAAGAAATAGAGGCCCCAAAAAAGTTAGATGATTTTTAGCATCTTAGTACTTAGCACAGCGTCTGGCTCATACCAGGAGCTTAATAGATGTTTGTTGATTGATCAATATGCCTCCCTAGGCCCCCTGGGGGTCAGTAGCAAAAATAGGACCAGAATCTAGCTCTCTTGCCTTCCAGTCCAATGTGTTTCAATTTAACAAACATTGATTAATCATTCCATAAACATTTATTAAGCAATTACAATGTTCCAGAAGCTATTCTAGGCACTGGGGCTACAAAGACAAAAATGAAATAGTCCTTGCCCTCAATAAGCTTACATTCTATTGATGTACAAGAACATAATAAAGATAGATCCAAAGAGCCCAGTTACAGGAATAGAAATTTACTATTCAACAAAAACTACTGGGAAAACTGGAGAGCAGTCTGGCAAAAACTAGGGATAGAACAACATCTCACAAAATATATCAAGATAAGCTTCTGATGGGTACACAACTTAAACATAAAGGGGGATGGACAAATTAGATGAAAAAGGAGGAAAATGCCTTTCCAATATATGGATAGGGGAAGAGGTTATGACCAAACAAAGGTTAAACAGTATCATAGAAAATTAAAATAAAAAACAATTTTAATTTAAAATTTATAAGTTTTTACATAAACAAAACCAATGTAACTAAAATTAAAACAGGCAAATGGGACAAATATTGGAGGTATATTTCCCTGAGAAAACTATTTTTTCAATTTCCAAAATGTACAGGGAACTGATTCAAATCTGTAATTACAGAATGAGAGCCAATTCCCCAACTGATTAAGTAATCAAAGGATATAGACAGGAAATTTTCAGAGGAAGAAATCCAAGCTATCGATAACCATGTTTTTTAAAATGCTTCAAATTCCTAATAATTAGAGAACTGCAAATTAGAGCAACTCTGTGGCTCCACCTTAGCAAAGTTAACAAAAAAAGGAAAATAACAAATAATGGAGTGACTGTGAGAAAATAGGCATATTGATACCTATTTATGAAGCTGTGAAATGGTCTCTCCATTCTGAAAAACAATTTGAAACTATGTTCCAAAAGTTATTAAAATGTACTTGCCCTTTGACCCAACAATACCACTAATAGGTCTATATCCTCAAAAAGATCAAAGAAAGAGAAAACAAACCCCACATAGAAAAATGTTTATAGCTGCTCTTTTTAGGGTGACAAGATGCTGAAATTAAAAGGGTGCCCATCAATGAGGAAATGGCTGACCAAATTATGGTATATCAATTTAATGGAATAATATTGTACTGTAAGGGATGATAAAGGGAACAGTTTTAGAGGATCCTGGGAATTCTTGTATGCAAAGTGATGTGAGCAGAACCAGGTGAACAATTTATACAATAATAGTAACAGGAAAGACAAGCAACTTTGAAAGACTTAAGAACTCTGATCCATTAACCAACCATAATTCCAGAAGACTCATTATGAAGCATGCTCCCTGCCTCCTGGCAGGAAAGTGATGGACTCAGGACACAGGCGTAGACATATGCTTTTTGGACATGGCCAATTGGCATTACTTAGCGATGCATGTTTGCTACAAACATTTTTGGTTGTTTTGGGTTTTTTTGGTTTTATTTTTTTATGGTGGTAGAGGGAAATAAGAGAAAATAGATCTTTGTTGATTGAAAAAATTTGAAGAACATTTAGAGCTCCAAGGACACAAAAGACAGTTCCTTCTCTGAACGTAGGAACAGTCTTGGCATTGCTAAGACAAGTGGGGAGCATTACTGGGGAATTTTCAGAAGGAATGGATGATACTAAGGTTTATGGATTTAATCAAATTGGTTGCCCATTCTACTTTTTAAAAATTTGGATTTCCCCCAGAGTGAGAGCAAGTCCCAGGTGAGCTTCTGGGGCATGAGAAAAGTGCCAAGGTATTGTCTGATATTCTGAAAAAGTTAGTTTCCCCCATATAGAAATGTCTTTCCGTCTCTTCTCGGGTAAATTAGCCATAGGGATAGAGTAGGACCAAAGAGGGGACGGTATTTGGTTTTCTATTTCTTGGGAGCCCAATATTTGGCAGGAGTATTTGGTACAAGTCTCATGGGAAGAAGAGTAATTGTTCCCATAAAGACTCAGATCATGATGAGAAGGCTTTTCAGAGGCCTCTTTGAATGCATTTCTGGTACTGCAAGTCCTGGAACTCCATCCTTTTATTCCAAGGACGTGCTGTGGGAGCCAACAGCATCACAGGTCATAGAGCTGGAAGGGCCTTCAGAGGTCAGCTAGTCTGACCTCTTCATTTTATAGATGGGGAAATGGAGGCCCAGGGAGGTTAGGTGACTTGTCAAGAGCCGCACAATAGTAACAGGAGAAAGATGGAATTATAGCTTGAGAGGACAGCGAGTCAAAGGAAGGTTTTGTGTTTGCTTTGGTTTGATTAATGGATGAATCATTGTAGGCTGAGAAGGAGAGATTGAAGAAACATGAGAGAGAATGCCTGATGGAGCATGGATACAGACAAGAGAGCAGGCATTAGTACTGAGGACAAAGAGAGAGTTCTTAACCCTGGTAAGTATGATGACCACCTCCTCCTCCAAGGGTATAGGGAAATTTAGATGAGAACAATGAGAGGCAGAGGAGAAATGAGGTAATTTGTGTCAGATGGTCTCTATCTTCTCAGGAAAATAGGAGGAGAGTTTTTCTATTGAAAAGCTTCAGAAGGCAATTAATGAGGGCACTGAGGAAAAAAGAAAAGTTTGGGGTGGGATAGAGGGGGGAAAGGTTCATGTATCTATATTGTTATATGACACTGCCTCTTAAAGAAGAAATGGTCAGTTCAGCCAACCATCCAAATGTTTTGTATGTATGTATGACATCTGGATGTCTAGAAACATCTGGAGGAGTTAATTTTTCACGTGTTATAAATTGTCTTGGGCTATGTCTGCCTACACCAACTGCACTCAAATATGCCATCTCTGTATTGTAATTCATCTTGTCAGCAGCCTAAAATCTTCGTGTATACAGTTGTTGTCATATGAATAATATTAAAAGCTAGAGGCCAAATTACCTATTACCTATGTACTGATATGAAAAATCAATGTCTATTTTTCTTTTCTTGGGTGTGGCCTTGTATTCCATTCATGTATTCCTCTCCCTTGGTCTGGAGACAGGAGAAGACAGTGTCCCTGTCCTTGAGTAGCCTGGTGACAGAGATAAGACTGCCTGCCATCTGTATTTGCATTTTAACAGGGATCAAAGTCCTAATGATGCTCTTAGAGTGAATTTCAAGCAACACTGAAAAGTGTTTTGAAGATGCATTGGACCTCCTCAATACCCTCCAAAAACCATTATGTGTTTCCCACAAAGGGCTCATCTCATGCGCTCATATCACTACAATCAATACAGCCAAGATTTTTTGTCAATACCTGATCTTCACTTGCAGAGACGTTAATGAACAAGTGTATAATGGATGGTGGGAAGTTTTAATTGTTGAATCTATTTGGAAATCTGTTCGTGGAATACCAAGAAGAATACTGTCAAAGTGCGAAGAAAATTGTCCAAAAGACAGTCTCTTGCCCTCCTCCAAAAGTCCTATCCCCTTCTAAACTTCCATGTTCCTGGAAAGGGTCACCACCAGGCTCTCTGCTTTGCAGCCTCAGCGTCCTCCTCAGTTCTCGCACACACCTCCCCTCCTCCCCATCTCAGTCAGTTGTCAGATTTTGCCATTTCTAATTCCACCTTTCCCATGTGTTTCCTCCTGTCCACTCCTACAGTCCCTCATCACCTCTTGCCTGGACAATTGTAACAATTTCCTACTTTATTACCCTGTCTTAAGTTCTCCTCCTTCACAAATCATCCTCCACATAGCCATGCAGATTTAATCATGTCATTCTCATGTTCAACAGGCTCCCTGTTGCCTCAAGGATCAAACATAAGCTCCCTTATTTGACATTTACATCTCTCATTAGGCATCATCTCTAATCTCTGTGCCTTTGTATCAACCGTGCCACCTACCTGGAATGCTTCCCCTCCTTACCTCTGACAGCTGAACTCCATAATTTCCCTCTAGACCTAAATCAAATGTCACCATCTTCATGAAATCTTTCCTGTCCCCTTAAAGCAGATTAATCTAAAAATAATTTTAAAGGTACTGTCTTTACAGAGTAAGGGGGGAATCTAATTAAGAAAAAAAAACAATATTAGAGACAAATCGGAGAAAATCTTACTGTAAGAAAATTGACTCAGAGAAGTTAAGCAACAATTCCCCCAAGTCCAAGTTTTGTCACTATAAATTCTAACAGTTATACAGCTTTGAGATCCCAGCATCCTCTTTGACTCCGTCATCCCTACATTTGATCAGTTTCCAAGTCTTGACAATTCTGACTTGCAATGGCTCTCACAATCGGTGCCTATTTTCAACCATGGACAGCACCAGCCTAGGGCAAGCTTTCAGGGCAGTTTGCATCGTAGGTGACTTCCCCATATGTACTGATGCTTTCTCAAACCCCCTAACTTTCCAGCTCATCTATCTCCTAAATTCTCATTATCTTCTCATTTCTATTCACTTTTGCTCTACCTGAAGATGGCCACATCCTTGATCTGACCATCATCACTCCTGAATTGTTTCACCTCCATGATTGAAATGCCTTTCTTTGAGACCAGCTGCCCTTCCTTCAATCTCTCCTTCTCCCTCAAATCTCTAGTACAAATTATTTGTCCTCACCAAGACCTCCAGCCTCTCTCTCCACCCCTTTCTGTACTCAGCAGTAAAATGAGCTGGTTGAACTAGGTGGCTTCTGCCGTTCCTGCTGCTTATAGATCTGTGACCCTGTTAGGGTTGCATTTTCTTTTCCAAGAACAATGGTGCTCAGAGTCCAATTCAATCCAACAAATATTTAGCATCCAGTAAATATTAGCGGATATCCACTAAATAGGCACTATGCTGGGATAGGCGCTGGGGATACAAAGACAAAAATGAAACAATCCCTGCCCTCAAGAAGCTTACTTTCCATTTGACGAACAGGGAATTGAGACCCAAGATAAACAAAGCTGGGGTAAGAAAGCAACAAGTCCCTTCGAATGGGCAGATCAATAAACATTTATCAAGCATTTACTATGAGCCAAGCACTGTGCTAAGCACTGGGGATACAAAAAGAAGCAAATTTCTAAATAAAATTGTATACCAAAGAGCTTGTGAAGGTGCTTATGTCAAGATTCTTTAAAAATTTAGAAGTGGAAGAAGTATCACAGGACAAATGTCTGTGCAAAATGTCATCTTACATTTCTATAATTTTGAAAAAACATAAAGTCTCATATTGGGGTAAAAAAATTGACAGTACATTACAAGATGGAAGGAGAATACTTGGACAGAAGCATGTCAGAAAAATATCTGAGGGTTTTCATGGGCAATATGTGCAATATAAGCCATCAATTTGATATGGCAGCTGATCCATTGAGGAGGACTTGTAAAAATAAGGACATGACAGATGGCACAGTGGAGGGAGATCTGGTGCTGGAGTCGAGAAAACCTGAGTTCAAATCTGATTTCAGATACTTACTTAGATGTGTGACCCTGGGCAAGTCACTTAATCCCCTCTGCCTCAGTTTCATCTCCCTCAAGATGTCAAGGATGAATAAATAACAAGAGCAACAACAATAAAACAGGAATGATAATAGTACCCCTCCCCATTTGTAAAGTGCTTGGCACAATGCAGTGCCTGGAGCATAATAAGTGCTGAATAAATATGCATTTCCTTCCCTTCCCTTTTCTCCTCTGCCCTGGTCAGTTGAGATCTGGAATATTACCCTGGGCAGCACAATTTAAGAAGGACACTGATAAATTAAGGATCATCAAGACGGGGGCAACCAGCACGGTAAAATGATGATGCCATAGGTGGAAGGCATGAAAGAACGGTGGGTGTTTAGCCGGAAAAAAGTGAAGATTCAGTCAAGTATTGCTAGAGATGGAGTAATATCTGTCTTCCAATATGTGAAGGGCTGTCACCTAAAAGAGGTATAAAACTGCTATTTCTTGAATTGAATTAAATTCTAAATATCCTAGACTGAAGATCATCCTCTTTGGCTGAAAATAAAATGGAGAAGCATAATAGGGTCATAGATCTAGAACAGGTAGGGATGCCAGAGACCATCGAGTCCAAACCACTTGTTCCCCTGCCAAGGAAACTGGGGTACAGAGAGGTTAAGCATCAATTTACCAAGCCCAGGCTTTGGTCCTATCAATCTTCTCAATTATACAGGCTCAAAATCTCAGGCGTCTTTGATGCTTCCTGTCCTCTACTTCATGTAGGTCCCAGAAGGAAGAACTTGGAGTTTATTGCTGCAAAGAGATAAGTTTAGGTTGATGTCAGAAAAAAAAATTCTTACAGAAATATCCAAAAGCAGAATTATCTGCCTCCAGAACTAGAGGGTTGTCCCCTCTTTACAAGTGGTCAGGTGAAGGCTGGACATTCTCTTTCCAGGTATGTTGGAATGAATCTATTTTTCAGGTGGGGCAAATAGAGGTTAAACATTTTGCCATAGCTAGTAAGTGTATGAGTCTGGCTTTGAAGTCAAGTCTTTCTAACTTCAAGGTCAGTATTTTATCTACAGTGCCACATCATCTACAATAACTTTTACGCTGAATGTCAATTTCTGAGACATCTGCAGAGGGACACAAGGCACCTCAGGAGGGCGAACCTGCCCAAGTCAAAAAAATGAAGTCAATGCTCTTGTGCCAGTCAGTAGTGGGATCAGGCCCATTTATGCACTTCCAGCTTGGGTAGGATAGGGAGGAGGGGGAGAATGAGGAGAGAAGAGGGGAGGAGGAAAAAGAAGAGGAGGAGGAGGAGAGAGAAAAAGGAAAGGAGGAGGGGGAAGAGGAGGAGTGGGAGGGGAGAGGAAGAGGGGAGGAGGAGGAGGAAAAGGAAGAGGAGAAAGAGAGGAGAGAAAGGGGGAAGGAGGAAGGAGAGGAGGTGGGGGGGAGGTCTCAAAGTCTTCCTTCTCTTAGGTTTCTCCTCAACATCCGTTACAGCATTCCCCATTTGACTTAGTCAAGGAGCAGGTAGCAACTCCCGATCCCTTTCCCCTAAAGACATGTAAATAGGGGCACAGTAGTTCCAATACGGGATCCATAGACCAACAAGTAAACAGAATTCACTGAGCCCCAGCAGTAGAGAGAGAGGCTCATAGGATTCTAGATCTCGAGTTGGACAGGACCTCCGACATCATCTAGTCGAAATCCTTTTACAGAGAAGGAAATCGAGGCCCAGAGTAGTTAAGGAATTTGTCCAAGGTCACACAGTGACAGCGCTGGGATTCTACCTCAGGTTTTTAAAGCCAAGCTTACCACCTTCCTAGGAGACTACGCTGCATTCTAGGTAAGAGAGCAGGGAGGAAGGGGCCCTGAGACAACCCGAAGAAGCATGCCTCCTTTGAGAGATTTGTTAGGTAAAGGAAGGCGTTCTGGGGGGAGGTCAGAGGTCAGATTCTCCTAGGGTGTGAAGAAGCACAAGTGTGCCTTGGGGGCGGGGGGAAAGACAACTATCCAGATGGAGTTAATTGTAGAACGTTTTCGGATCTGAACTGATGACAGGAGAATCCTCATCCCGGAGGTCCCTACACTAATGCAATCACAGGTCCAGTTCTTCTCCTATACCCTGGGTTACTTGTTGAGGTTCTTCTTCTTCCATGGTGGTTGGGGGCCGGAGGTCGAAAGCCTGTCTCCCTTTACCTTTTCCCGATGAGAGCCCTGAAGAGGAACAGGGAACTGGGGTCGCGGGGGGTTGCGGCAGAGAGAGCCACTTACAGTTGGATTCTGGTAGGGATGAGGGTAGAGGGACAACAGAATTAAAGGAGGGAGGATCTCCGAGTGCAAGAGGGCAGGAGTACTGGAACGGAGTGAAAGAAGAGTGTTGAAGGAAGAGAAACGAAGTGAGTAGGAAAGATGGGAGGAAGGGATAGGGAGCAGAAAGAAGGGGATGTGGACCACGAAGGGGGAAAGGGTGTGATGGGTAGGCAGGAGGGGCAGAAGAGAGGTGGGTGTATAGCCAGAGAAAGCGTGGAGATTGTAGAGGGGGACAGGGGAGAGGTGTACGTGGAGGACGGAAGGCGGGGGTGGAGAGAGAAGAAGGGGGCTGCCAAACAGAGGACAGGGCGTGTACGGAGATAGGAAGATGCATGGACTTAGGTCAGAAGGCGCAGGGCGTAAACCGAGGCAGAGGGGAGAGCCTGCGGAGAAGTGTGATGGGTCGGAGCAGGAAAGAAGTGGGCGTAGGTGTGTAAACAGAGAGTGCTGGATAGAGGACTAGAGGAAAGGGATGCAGACAGAGAAGAGGTGAAGGGAGGGTATGTGGATAGAGGAGCCCCGGCGTAAGGAAAGATCAATGTCAGCTATTAGCTAGAGAGCCGACCTGGGAGAAAAGGGGACGTGGGGGCGCCGGCTGGTGTTGCTGCTGATTTGGGCTGGGGGCGGGGGAAGCCTCTGATTGGTAGCCTGGGTGGTATGACGCCACGTCCGGCGGGGGAAGCCCTGCCTCAGCTTCAGAAAAAAAAAGTCTCCCCTCCCTCGGCCCCCCAACCCCGCTCTTTCCCCCACCCTCCCCGCCCCCTCTCCCTTTTTGCAGGTGGTGCGGCCGCCCCGAGCCCAGGAGAAGCGCGCCAGGCTCAGGGCAGGAGGACGCGGGCACTTCTCTCCAGTGTCTGGGCACTGCCCCCTCCTCCGGCCGGACTCGCGCGGCTCAGTGGCCCCCACCCCCACCCCTAGCCCCACGAATGTTCAGTCCCAGGTTCTGGCCGCCGCCCCCTTCCCCAGGGATCGCGCTATACGCCCCCGAGCAGACAGTCCCGCGCCGCTGTTGGCGACTCTGCTCTCCAGCTCTTCATCCTTCGGGCGCTTGTGCGCCCTGCCCGCCCGCCCAGCCGCACTGGGCACCCCCGATATCCCGCCCTCTCCCCATCCCTGGCAGCATCCTCTCTGGGAGGGAGGGGAAGAGCGCGGCGGACACAGGCGGACACAGAGTGGTCGGCCCGAGGGAGCACGCGGGGCTCCGCGCATCCCCAGCCCGGCCCACCCGAAGCCCCGCCCGGCCTGCGCCCGCCCTTCTCTGCCCCGCCCCGTCCCGCCCAGCCTCGCCCCCGCGCTCCGGCCTCGCCACCGCCTCTCCGCCCCCCCTCCACCCCCCCTTCCTCCTCTTCCTCCTCCTCCTCCTCCTCCTCCTCTTCCCTCTCCCCTCCACCGAGTGGGCCGGGCCGGGGGTGGGGCCGAAGGTGGGACGGAGCGCGAGCGCTTCGCTGCTGCCGCGGCTGAAGCTGCTCCCGCTGCTGCTGCCGCCGCGGACTGTGCCTGGCTGGATCTGCGCGGGTCCCCTCGCCCCGGGCTTTTGTTGTCATCCTCCTCCTGCCCCGCTGCCTCTGCCTCTGCCGCCTCTGCCTCGGCCGCCGCCGCCGCGTCCTCGGCCACCTCCTCCAGGCAGCGAGCCCGGCGCACCGGGACCTTGGCTCTGCCCTTCGCCCGCCGGACGGCGGCGGGGCGCAGCGGGGCGCAGGCGGACCGGCGGACGGACAGGAGGGCGGCGGCCGGCCGGCCGGCCATGGATCTCCTCGTGCGGGGCTGCTGGCTCCTCTGGGTGGCCGCCGCCGCCTCGGCCCGCGGGGAGCCGGGGGGCAGCAAGAGCAGGAGCTGCGCCGAGGTCCGCCAGGTCTACGGGGCCAAAGGCTTCAGCCTGAGCGGCGTGCCCCAGGCGGAGATCTCCGGTGAGTGCGGGCAGCCGCGGAGCCGGGGAGGGCGCCAGCCGCCCCCGCCCCCACCCCGGCTGAGCCGCGGGGCCAGGGGGCACGGGGTGGGGGTTGGGAGGACCGGGGGGACAGGAACCGGGACCAAGTTCCCAGGGGCAGCCCCCGCTCGGGGCCGCCCGCTGCAGCTCCCCGGGAGGGGGGAGAAGCCTGAGGCACGCCTGCTACCGGAGCCTCGAGGCAGGTGGGCAGGGGACCGACCGGCTTTTCCAGCCACCAGGCCCCCACCCCCACCCCCCCATCCCCAGCCCATCCTCGTCCTCCTCCACTGCGGCCGCTTTGGAAAGTTCTCCCGGCTCGCCTTAGCTCCTACCCGTGCAGGCTCAGGGTTAAAAGGGGGAAAGAAAAGTGTATGGGAGCGGCGAAAAAGCCATTTGTGATGGAGACAGAGAGGCCGGACAAGTGAGTGTCGGTCACCGGGGAGTGTGGTCGCAGGGCCTCTCCCACCCCCAGGGGCCCTGGGACTGGCCTCCCTCGGGCTGGATCCCCTCGGGCCGGCCGCTGCAGTCGCCGCCACCCCAGGCCAGGGCCAGTTCCTGGGCGAGTTGACTCCCAGGCCACCTAGGGGATGGGGCTCTCGGAAGCGGGCAGCAACAGCGTGGAGAAAGGGGATCCCGGAGCAGAGAGTGGTAGGCTAGAGGGAGGCAAGGTTACTGATAGAAGGGCTTTCTCCTGCCTTGGATTTGG